>OY982575.1:9002475-9676463 GCA_963859945.1 Euplagia quadripunctaria | reverse complement strand
CAGCGCAGCCGCAGCGCGGCCGCAGCGCAGCCGCCGCGCCGTCGCAGTCTACACTCAGAACACGCGATGCCTCCACGTTGCTAGTGTGTCTATCATTTTGTTTTATACTGCAACACAGGTGCCCATTGCCTTTGTACGATATCCTCAAAAACATTAATTTCGTTAATAGAAGAGACTGATATCTTCGGGACAAAACTCTTAAAATATATACAAAGACAAACGCAAAACTTTGCAGGCCTGGAACGAGATATGTTTTTTTGTTCAATAAAATTATAATATAATAATTTGATTCAAGTCTAAAAATCTAGATTTTGCTACTTTGAAAATGTGGCATGGCAATAATAATGATTATAATAATAACATTTACTTATATTCACTTATATAGAATGTGTGGACTGTAGTATGCGTTGTTTATGGAAGCTGTTTTAGCTGCGTGGTGGGCGACGCGGTGGCTGCGTGGTGGCGACGCGACGCGGTGGCTGTTCGGTGGCTGCGCGTATGTGGTACGAAAACGGTTGCTGTACGCGGATTGTAAGCGTGGACATATAAACGCGCCCTAAACGTTTGTAACAAGTTTTGTTGATTTAACATATTATGCTCAATTGCAGTTTCCATAAATAATATTATTTAACAAGAACACATTTAAATTTGAAAATACGGTGTCGGGGGTTAATTAAGTTCCGAGTTAAAAGAGATGATAAGAAACAATATTATCATATTTTACCGGTTATGCAAAACTTTTTCATTCTTTGTCGTCAAAAATTATCTGGTTTTATGGTATTAATCTCTGTTTTGCCATTATAATATACGAACATTAATATACTGCAAATTCCGGAAAGAATAATGAAATATGCTTTCTGCAAAAATAATGAGAACAAAATCATAGACAGAAACAAGAGACATAATCATACATGGATATAATAATCCTCTCAAGCAACGTGCAAATGTCACGTTATCTTTTTTTATTAATACTTAAAAGATGTTTTCGCAAATACAATAATAAGTATTTGTTTAGAGTTCGTAGTTCCGAACAGAACCCTGTCATCCAGGCAATAGCAAAAGCCGCTTGAGTTATTTGGGTCCAACAGGATACTTTCTTTTATTCAACCTATCCAACAGTATCGATTCGGCTAACAGAATAAGGTAATATCTCCACAGAGATATTTTCCTAATCGAGAAATTAACTTTTTTAATGGTTTTTAAAGAATAACTTCGGTGACATAGAATTTTCTGCATGATATGAATGAATATATATTATGTATTATGTTTGTACTTTAATTTATGACATTAAAGTCTAAACTACCTATGTTATAAACTTATAACCAAATGTTTCATGATCTTTAACGTTTAAGTAGGGGCATAAACTGAAATTAACTGTAATTTATTTTGTTTTATTTTTTATTTCATTTTATTTTATTATTTTTGGAACACTTACAGCCAGAAAGGACAGTGTGCAAATTAATAATAGCTAGTAATGGCCAATTATAAGTTTTCACATACAATTAAATAACTTCGGTAACATCTAAACAACTTACAGGTTAACCAATATAAGTAATCGTAAAAATTAAAAATCCCACTTATATTATAAATGTGAAAGTTTGGATGGATAGATGGATGGATGTTTGTTTCTCTTTCACGCAAAAACCACTGAACGATTGTGATGAAACTTGGTATGTAGATAGCTGGAGTCCTGGATTAACGCATAGGCTACTTTTTATCCCGATATTCCCACGGGATCGGACTTACGCGGGTGAAACCACGGGGCGCTGCTAGTTTAAAAATAACTTTATACTATTCATCTATTTGTATATGTTCTAAGTACCTATTTGTTGATTATCGCATCTTATTATTCTTTGAAGGTGAGTTTGGTACAAGGAAAGATAAGGTAATACGGTGAACATGCAAAGTCTTACAATTACAATTATATCATTGTTGTATAAAACATTTGGTTTTTCTCACAGTGTGCTTCCTTCTTGACACGGTGTATACAATTGCCTTGCATTTGGTTCTCTAAATATTCCTTAATTGAGCCCGAATTTTTCAGCTCTCAAGGTGGTAGACAAGTTCCACGTTTTACTTAGTCAAATGTTATGATTACATGGTGATGACCTTGATTTCTGCTTAGGGTACCTACCAAGACCTTGATTGATTGATTGAATACCTTTGATTGAATTTGAAATTTAATTTAAAACTAATATCAGATATGTCTTATAAATAAAAAAAAAATGGAAACTTTAATGAAAATCGTTTACTAACAATATTATGCACCACTTAGCAAATTGTAACTTCCCAAAAAAGCAGCTTTGTATCATCATAATTATTTATTAATTATATTATTAGTTACCATTATATTATTAGTCATCGTCATCATCATCGTTAATTACCATTAGCCCTGTTCCAAAAAAAATAGTTTGCCCATAATGACTCCGAGATAAAAAAAAACGAAGATTCGTCAACACTCATTTTCTTTTCTAAATTTAGCATTGATGACAAAAAACGTACAAATACACGTAGGATATGAGAACTACTTAACCATTACCTACTGACCTTCAATCGATGCCTTGCAATAATTTGCAAAACAACTAATATACAACAGTTATAAAAAAAACTGAACATGTTTTAATTAACATTGTATCGCATGTTGTGTGAATCGTTTATATGTATACCTCTGAATATATATACATACCTATTATTCTAGTGTGAACTTGAACTTGGCCTTCAGAGTACGTTCACGATATCAGTTCGTGACTCATTAAATTTTTATCACACCTGGATTCGTATTAGGTATACAGGTATACTTAGGGCTGCCATCACTTAAATTGCCCACGCCGCCCGGGCACAAAACTTCAAACATCCCGGACACATGGGTCAAATCGAGATTTTTTCCCTTTTGAAAACCCTCTAAAACTCCTCTAAACTAGGACAAATCCGGGGAAACCCGGACAGATGGCAGCCCTAGGTGTACCTGTCGTAAATAAACCCTTGGTACCGGTAGCTAGGTGGTTTAGTTTAGTGTCGGAGAACTCTCCGAACCCCAAACGGGTCAAAATTTTTAGTGAGTCTATCCACTTACAGGAAATTAAAACTTTTTTTTTTATATTATAGGGGGCAAACGAGCAGACGGGTCACCTGATCGTAAGTGAATACCGTCGCCCATGGGCAACTCAAGAGTCACAAGTGCGTTGCCGGCCTTTGAGATAGGAGTACGCTTTTTTCTTGAAAGTTTGAAGGTCGTATCGGTCCGGAAATACCGCAGGCGACAATTTGTTCTTTCTTTCTTTTTGTCCTCGCCTGAACATTACCCGGATGTAGCATCATCATTCCTGAAGAACAAGGAAAGGGATTAAACCGCTTTTGTTCCCAAGGCTGCAGCGCGAGTCGCTTTTCATTTGCCAAAAACAAACTAGGTAACCCGCAACTACAAATATGTATTATGACTTTATGACTGTCCTGACACAAAGTCATTATAATTAAGTAGATAACAAATTTTAGACCACAAATGTACTATTCTGTTGTAATTTAAAAGAAAGTAGCTGGTAAACCTACTCGTAATTAAATATTGATTACTAAGCTGACGACCTGAAAATGACTGATGACCTCCCATTCCAGGGAGTTCAGCGCTTATAATAATAATAATAACACGGCCCGTATAGTAAGGAGGTTCCTGTCCTTGGTTCCCTAACCACCGGTGTCTTGGTCCTTTTACCCGATGTCAGTGGTCTACTATTTTTTATATTTTTAAATACATATTTTGTTTTGTACATATTTAAAAATGTAATTTATACGTTTTAAGATTAATATAGAGAATAATAATAACTTCACATATCTCACACACGGGGATCAGACATCCCAAACTAGGCAGAGCCTGTACTATGGTAACCAGACTGCTGATAAACATACTTATATATTTCTAAATACATATATATTTTAGATAAATTACACCACCACAAAACAAATGATCATCCTCACCCACAATTATTTTCCCTGGGTGGGAATCGAACCCACGACGTCTGGCTCAGCAGTCAGGGTCACTAACCACTAGACCAACAGGCCAATCATAATAAATAAAACTATTTCAATGGCTTTTATATGTGATTTATATAACGTTGTGGCATCAATTGCAAATTTTAAATCTTTAACTTTATACATTCCACCTACTTTTATGAAAAACAGAGGTACTGAGACTGAGATACCTGGTACTAAGTACCAGGTACTGAGTACCTGGACTGGTACTGAGATACCTGGAAATTCAAACGGTCATAACTTGTAAACGGATTTTTTTTTCAAAAATTATTGTTGTAACTGCATGCTAGAGTCATGCGGTTTCAGTGATTAAATTAAGTGTTCCTTTTTCACCCTGTTACACACCCTGTATAACACTATATCGGCCAAGCCATGACAATGTCCAAGAAAATCTTTAAGTATTATTTTTGACTTTCGAATGACTCAACCCTATAAAAACCGGTCCATACAAGTTCAAACCTCTAGAAACTTCTATAGAAGTTTCCCCTAGTTTACTTCGTGTTTCACTCATTGTTCGAGTCGAGCAATCGTTGCAAGTGTATTACGAAAATGCTACCGAAATCGGTTGCAACACCGTAAAATTAGTGTGGTAATCGATCAGAGTGAAACGATAAAATTCATTTAATTTTCCCTTATTTAATGTGCAGAAAACATAAACATCCTTGTCCTAATTCTTTATCAAGATAATATATATACCTATTGCCATAAGTATTTTTTATTTTGGACATATTCTAATCTATAAAACATTGGCGATCAGCTTATCCAATTTTAAAGATAAATCATTCAATCATCAATCTTTTTAGTACCTACACACGTACGCCTGAATTATATTTTGTATTTATTTCAGTTTATATATTTATTGCTACAGGCACCAACCATTGCCGTGGTATCGGGTTGTCTGTTAAGAGTAGGTATATTATATGAAATTAAAATACTTACATCAAATGAAATATCTTGTTACCTAATTAACACCACGGAGAGTCTACAAATGGCTTATAACTCAGTGGTCATGGGTAGTTTTTGGAACGAAGTTCCTTATGGCGCGTTGTGAAAGGGGGCTAGACGGAAAAAATTAAGACCAAAAGTTGTAACGACACTTTTTGCTATTGTAAAAGAAATAAAATTTTATTACAATTCCTTCACTAATTAATCGAAAGGAACTTCGTTCCATCCGGGTGTCCCTTGACACCTCTCATTTTTTTTTTTTTTGTAAAGGAGCTATAGCTGTTTTAGGAGTTTTTTTTTATTTTAAGTTATGATTACTGACACTATAAATATGACGAACAATTTAAAAAATTAATTAAATAAAAATAAATTGTAGTTCTTCATGATCATGTCTATTATCCGCATTACATGTCGTAGAAACTTCATAAATTTTTATTCGCCGGGTCAGCAGGCTGCATTTTTCTAAAAGAATAGTATAATTACTTAATTGGCTTAAACTATTATTATGACAAAGCTAATTATCGTCGTAAGTAACATTGGCCCAGATCACGATTAATGAGAGTTTGACAACTATTTTAAGATTGCTTTGTTTCGGAAGCTGTTTACCTTTTAACCACAGTTTGAATGTGCATGATCACAAAACTCTTATGTGGAATATTTTGGGTCACGGGCGCGGGCGGTACGGTGGGTGATATTGAGGAGCGCTGCATGCAGCCCGCTGCATACTCGTGAACGGCTGCCGAGTGCCGGGTGCCTACGTGACGAGAGCCGCGTGGCGACGCCCGAGGAGAGGGGCGCTCCGTCCCGTTTGTTTTGTTGCGTGCGCATTATAACGATGACCAAAATCTCAATATTTTCATATCGATAAAATATATACTTTTACATGTTTGAGTACATCCCCAAGCGAATTTTATGTGCGTATTTGAAACATTTAACAAAAGTACTCTTCCAATTCATACATTTTAACTTTTTTATTTAAATAATTTACTAAACTACATAAACTTTGGAATTTTATAAAAAAACTGTCTACGGCATCTGCTACACTCATTTAATATAAATAGGTTTAGTCTTAAAAGTCCCATGAAAACGAACTCCGATAACATAATATTTAAATAAAATAATTAAACATCATCAAAGTCAAAACATTAGAACAATCACGTGCTAAATGCATGATCGCCGTATCGATATCGATATACGTAATGTAAACAATACGGGCAGCGCTAGTGTATCACTGGAGCTCGTAAGGAGGCAAAACACAACAAAGAATCAGTCAGTTAAATATATTCAACGCGAATAGACGTGGCCAGAATTATTCGAAAAGAGAAACCATTTATTGAATTAAACACTTGCAAAGTACTTCAAAGTTGCTACCACAAAAGTCATACTTTGAACGAAAATCTATAAAAAAGTTAGTAAGATGTTATCGACCAGGAAAAGTTTGGATAAGATTCTGCAGGCGTACAAGAAGGAGGTTCGCCGACAAATTAGCAAGACGACCAGTGTCACTAACTCGGATGCCATGGCTCCAAGATTGGATCAACCAGCTTCCAAGTCACCACAGAACGAGGATGCGGGCCTGCCTAAGAAGCTCTTGAAATTGCAAAAATACCACAGGTCAGTGAACTCATTTGAACTTTGAGACAAAGTTTGCGTAACCGTCGAAGCCGTATCATGTACATTACATAGTACCTACATATTCAGTTTACATTAATATCTGTTTGTAGTAAAAATAGATTTAACATGCATTAAAAATATTTATGAGAATGTTATGTTCAACATTGTGAATTTGATGCGCCCGCCGATAACTGATCATGCGAACACTGCGTGGTACAAACGTATAATATACCGCCAGGCCTGCACACACTCAGAGGCAATTTAAAGTTTGTAGTTATATTTGAGTTATATAGGAACACCTTAAATAAATAGTATTTACATCAACGCATGAATTTATCAACTGTGTTTATCTATGTATACTTGCTATGGCAACAAAGGAAGCATGGCATGGAAACAGTTATTATCAACTTGCAAATAATGTGTTACATCAGAGATAAATAATTATCTTAAGCTCAAAAGATTGGAGATCTATTGTTAAATTGTATTTTTATATTTTCGTGCGTAATGATGTTTGTCGGTCAATAGAAACTTTTCTTGGTGTCTAGATTCCTGTCAACCCTGACACCTCAGGAAATGCCGATGGCTACCCGAGGACTGGCCGTGTCAAAGGACCAGTCCCGGGAGTTCATGGCTTGCTTTCCGGACATCGTGAGGGATCTCACTGAGACTGGCAAGCACATTGATGTGCCGCAAGCCAGCAAGTGGTTGGCTAAGGTACGTTGTATGTCGCAGTCAGTCGTAAGTGAAGTTTGGTGTACACTAAACCAGTTATAAAAATTGTCTAGAAAGTTGAAACTTGTCCGCTGTGTCTAGTTGAAGTTTAATAGCTAACACGCTGTATTTAATGCTGCAATTAAAATTTGCTTTTGTAAAAACGATTTTTGAAGTAGTCAAAATTCATTGTCATTTAAGCATTTTAGGTACATTTATTATACTGCCGGTAATACGATTACATCTCATAAGAGAACAACTACGTAGCAACACTCATATGATATTGATAATTATTATTATAGCCTTACACAATGTGATTAAGTCAAAAAGGTCATAATTCATTTTAAGTGCTCTTAATCTGCCCATAAAGTAAACAAATGTATGTGACTCATGCAAATATCGCCTCTGTTTCACTTGATTGACTTTAATTTATAATCACGACGCAAACTTGATTTCCGTGAAGCTATTTAAATCTAGTATTAGGTGGGACATACTATAAAAAGTGTAAAATAAAACTACGCAGTACTTTAGTATGTTCTGTTCTGTATGCTTAATTTTTTAGGTATAGTTGAACAATGGTATCATTAATTCGAGGCGTGCAACATTTTTGGTGTAGTTTGCTGGTGAACTTGTGATAAATGCTAAATGTGATTTTCAAGGGCGTTTGACACGTTGCAAGAACATGCTTTTAAGTTCATAGGTTCACGATTGAAAATTATTATGACATCATTGTCTAAAATATTATTCGTATTTCATGTGGAGCTAAAAGATAAATGTTAATAAATACTGTATTTAACTTCACTTCGGTACAAAAAAATATCAGTCCCACAGAATCTTATGTCCTAATCCAACATGTATTTAAACACACAAATCACAAATTTTATGATTAGTATAGTTTGTATTGTCATTGCTTATAATAACTTAATTAATACTACTAGGTAATAGTAGTAATAAGAGGCTTATTATAAGCAAAGTAGTTGATTTCAGCTGTTGTCAATAACAACATACGAACAAAGCTAAAAAGTTAAAAGATCTAACACCTAACATTCCTTCCAGTCTTTGTTACAAATGAGTCGATGTTAACAATCGTCATTGTTTCAGTTGTTGCAATACAATGTGCCGAACGGTAAGAAGAATCGGGGTCTAGCAACCATATTGGCTTACAAAATGTTGGAGAAAAGAGAAAATCTCACGCCTGAGAATGTTCACCTCGCGAACATGATGGGATGGTGCGTAGAAATGGTGAGTTGATAAAGGTCCTATTGTTAAAAACTAGGTTTAACAAAATATAATCTTAGCTACTAATATAATAAAGTGGAAAGATTGTGAGGATGCATAGATGGATGTTACTCTTTCACGCAAAAACGTTGAACGGATATGGATGAAATTAGCACAGAGATAGATTATACTCTGGAATAGCACATAGGCTTTTTTTTATCCCGAAAATATACGGTTCTTGAATATATAACCGAAGTCGCGATTAACAGCTAGTAAGTAATAAGTATATACCTTATATCATGTCATTTACGTAAGGGTATCTAAGAATAAAAGGCAAAAATATTAACTAGCTTTACTAAGATGTTTAACAGAAATCAACATCCGTGACCAATATACCGTTTGATGAATTAAGACACGGCCATTTTTGTTTTCTTATTAAATTCCTTTTATGTTGTTATTATTCTATGTACTCTAAATCCTTTTCAACTTAACATTTACGGTCTTAAAGTTGAAATAATACTTCTTTTATTTTATCATTGTGATTGGCTTTGCTTAAATGCAGTTGAATTCATTTTTAACCGACGAAAAAAAAAGGAGGTTCTCAATTCGACCGTACATATATATATATTTTTTTATGTTTGTTCAGCCCTCATTCCGTTATTTATGAACCGATTTCGATGATACTTTTTTTGTTGGATAGGGTATAGCTCAAGGGTGGTCCCATGTTAAGGAAATCAGGATCTGATGACGGGATCCTGATAAAATTAAGAGAAACCCTCGAAAATTGTAGGAACGAATAGTGTTTCTGTTATTTTTCATAACTTAATCAGGTATTTGCGTTTAGGAATCATCACATCATGAAGCTGCGCTGATGGAAAAAAATCATAAAATAAAAATCTTTTTAACAAAAAATTAAACCGACGAAAAGAACTAAAAAGCAAAAAAATAAATAACTATAAAATTTTTATAAACTTATTTTGAGTCGTCGACGAATAATAAAATGATTAATTATACCTACATAGAGTTGGTTGTTTGGTTGTATTTTTATAATAGACTGCGAAGCAATAATCTAATAACATAATAATCATATTGCTAAGATATTCACTACATAGGTAGGTTATGCGTACGTGCCTACACTAGCTAGTGTTATAAGGAGTAACTTAGGCTACTTTTATTTTGGAAAAGGAATTAGGGTTCCGCGCAAAATATATAAATAAATACACGCGAGCGAAGCCGCGCGGGAACTGCTAATAGATACTATAACCCAATATTACCAATGGGAGAAGAGCATACACGAGTATGTCAACGAATCTGTTAAACTGTAGATGAATGTGGATGTAACTTGACTGCGAGGCACAGCTAGTTATTTACTAGATCCATAAAATAAAAAATATCAAGTTCCTATATGAATATGGCCTTGACAAACATCCGACATCCACGCCCAGTGATATAATCATATATAAACACGTTCGATGCCTTATCTTATTCTATAAACACTAGTTCAATAAGAGCACGTACGTAATAAAAATAGACGTACAAAAATATGTGATGAAATTAAAAAAACAATTATTTTGCTGGTATATAAATATAAGACTAAAGCATCAAAACTTTTTCTAAAAAGGCAAAGGCAGCATATTATATTGTGAAACTTCTTAATAACAAGCTGCATTTAAAAAAAATACCACGTTCGATTTTTAAAGAGACACTTACAAGTCTTATTAATATTCTTGTCAACTAACTGTACTCCAAAGCAAGAACCGAACTGTCTTACATATTGATGTATGTATATTTATCAAAAATGCTATTTTTAGGGTTCCGTTCCTCAATAGAAAAAAGGAACCCTTATGGGATGGGATTTGGGATCCCTTTGTTGTCAGTCTGTCTGCCAAGTCCCTTTTTCTCAGGAACTCGTGGACGCATCAAGTTGAAACGTCATCAAAAAAACAGAATTAATGCTGCCTATGTTGAAGTACATAGGCAGCATTAATTCTGTTTTTTTGTTTTTGCGACGGCACATTGAAATATGTACATAGGTATATGAAAACTTGTTTTGCCGAATATTCAATATTGACTTAGAGCATAACATGTACGCACTGAGACTTATGACAACTTATAAAAATAACTTTAAGACGCATATTTATAAAATATTATATTACTGGTCATTATTTTTCCATCCCAAGGTTGCCTGGAAGAAATTGCTTTTAGCGATAAGGCCGCCCTTTGTACATATCAATATGTGACCCACGTTGCCAATATGCTTATAAGAAAAAAAAAAGAAAATTTGAACAACGTAATTTATTCCGTAACAAAATGAAGTTGATTGTATTTGCTTCATTCCGGTTTGTTTATTAACCAGTTCTTTATTTGGAATTAATTTCAATAATAATAATGCAGTGACTAATGTTTATTTGTAAACACGGGATTTAAATAGTGGCCTTTATATTATTCGCAGTTTACAACATCCATTTTCCTCGAAGCAAAACAGGATGTACCTACATACCTAGGGTATACTTATATATTTATTATGTTATAATCCAAACCCGCTAAATGAAACATATTTTGTAAAAAACACAGACAAGCAAAAAATATATAAAGTAAATTACGTTTACTTATTATATTGTAGATTTAAGACGACGTAAAAACTTGTTAATGAAAATGAATGCAATATCAAGAAACGACTTAAAAATTTAAATATATGTATATTAAAATAAAAGTAAATTATTGAAAATTTACAAATCTTAGTAAATAAAAATAATACGACTTACCTAAGTAAGTATAACGAATCCACAAACTAATACAAGAATATTTAAAGGTAGGTACTAACAATTTTATCCATCTGTCAACACCTTTAAACGAGCAATTCTTGTATATGTATATATATATAATCTGAATCTAGTAAACGGCTCCAACGATTTTGATGAAATTTTGTATCCAAATACAGTTTTGCATTTTAAGTTCAACTGCAACCTGTAAAAATGCAATTTTACAAAAACAATAAAATACGATTTTACAAAAAGCTACCGCGCAAAGCTCGGTCTCCCAGGTACTTTTTATAAAACGAGCAAGTCTCGTTCATTGTCGTTCATCCTAGGTTATTGTCGTTTTTTTCTTTTCCCTCAAAATAAATAGTTTGACTGAGATAAGGTTGCACGCATCATGCTCGTGAACAAGTGCTGCTTGTAGTGACATTACGTATCTATGACTAGTGAATAGTTAATTAACCTTATAATTCAATCAATGAATTCAATTTACCTTGTTACAATTACAACTCTTGCATTGTAATGGTTGCACTTTACTTTGTACTTTTCATGAACATTAAAATTAATGGAATTAAAAAAATAATACTTTTTCTAAATAAAAAACTTGCAGTAACTGTAAATATAGAAGTTCTTACCTAGGTTAATAAACAAGTTCATGAGCGTTACTTTGCAATTAAATTGATTAAAATTTACGTTATAGCCGTTAAAAGCACAGACAAATGAAAATTGTAGTCAAATTACACTTTATATACATTTTAACGCTATTAGTATAATTTGTTGATATTTTTACCTGGTGCATAAAGGTATTACGCAACATAAATATAAACAAAATGGTTCCGCTTGAACATACCTCCTCAACATAGCTACGTGCTCAAAATAAGAACAATTTTCAAACTAGGTAAAACCTGTTCCTTGAAGGACGCCGTCTTTCGTAACGTTTGCTTGTTCATAAGTTAGACGTATATGTTATTCTGATTAATATCTTTGGACTAGAACTTTTAGTAAAATTATTATTATGAATATGCTAAGTTTATATTTTTTGCGTTAGATTTTACTACGATATTACGACTTTGGTGTAGTAGCACAAACATGTTACCATATTATCTCTACTTTTTAGTGATATGATGTATCGTAAATCCATGTATTTAAAAATTGTTGCTATTACAATATAGCGTTATCTATATTAATATAGTAAAGTTGAAGAGTTTTTTGTTTGATTGTTTGTTTTAACGCGCTAATCTCTGAAACTAGAAAGTCGGATTCGAAAAAACGAGTCCGTCTTTTATCCGGCCTCATACCGAAACGAGATTCATTGGAAAAGCAAACACAACGCCAGTCTTCTTCCTTCCAATTTCTGTGTTCGCGAGGCCATAGTAAACAGGCTTAACGGGTCCTACGATTGCGGACTGCTATAGGTGGAAGTCTCAGCGGCCTTCGGGAACGCAGACCCACTTCACGTAAACGATTTTGGATGGTTTGGTCGCTTATCAGCAAGCCTGAAGAGCTGTGGACCCTCCTAACCAACATCATGACCGTCATGGTACGATTCCATCGAGCAGTATTTTGGTTGTACCGGTCCTGTCTGCGAGTGGTGATGCTAGATCGTCCTCCATGTCGCTCGGCCACGCTGCCCGTGATACGATAACGTGTCCAGAGGCGGCTTATAATGTTTTGTGTAGTGCCAAGAGCGACAGCCAAATTACGTTGCCTGGAACCAGCTTGCAACATTCCGACAGCTCTCATCATCTCTTCTCGTGTCAAATGATCCGTTCCGTTCCGGTGCAGAAATTGTAATGGTTTTTTAAAAACGCTATAACACACTTTTATAGGAATTCTGATTAACAGTTGATTTTCCATTTTTAATTAAAATTTAAAGAATTTTTTTTATTCAAATAGTGAAATTTACTAAAAAGAATCAATAACGATCCAAAAAAGTTAAAATAATGATCCTGAATTTCGGCGATACTCTAAAACGTACTTGATCCCTAGACACTTTTCATGTGTTTAGCTATTATGTGTATAATTTGTTAATCACAATATCTTAACTACATAGCTAACACGTGTACTTAGACAATGTTTTGGGATTTTCTATCAAAAGTAAGTGGTGTTATGTTTTGTCCATAGTTCCACACGCACCAGTTGTTGCTGACCGACATCATGGATGGCACAGAGATCCGTCGCGGAGCGCCATGCTGGTACAGACGTCCAGATGTTGGCCTCAGCGCCGTCAATGACGCGGCCCTAATGCAAGCAGCTATGTACTCCACTCTCAAGAGACATTTCCACAGCAAACCGTACTACAAGTTGGTTTTGGAAACCTTTAATGAGGTACGCCTTACTCGTTACTGTTGTTACTGTTTCTGCTTACTTTGTATTTATCTGAAAATAGTTGTGAAATCTGAAAATACTGGTCGTTTTCTTTATACATGAAAGAAAAAAAAACGAGAAAGAAAAATGATGTAGAATTATTCGCTTGTGCTTCAACAAAGTGCGTGTAAAAGCGAAGAATTTTCTTGTACATAAGAAACTAGCTCTTTTACTAGTTAAACTCAGAGTTTCGCTTAAGCGTGAATAGGGTAGCCAAATCTTAAACTAAAATATGAGAGATAATCATTTCAATGCTGCGAGTTTTTTTAGAAGAAATGAAATAAATATGTTCAAGGAGTTTAACTCTTTGCAATTTTTAACACCATTTACAAGACATGAACTGCAAATAGTTATTGGGAATAATTCTTTATTTTCTTTAGTCACAAGAGCGTATACAAATAGTGGTATACGCTCTTGTGGCTAAAGTACTAAATAAGACTCAGTTATTATTGGTAGACATTTATTAAACTACAAGTGCGTTTTAATCATTCGAATTTGAGTTTTATGTAATATCCATAAAGGTCATACGGTGGACATGTGTGATTTGCAAACCACTAACTATATTAGCAATATCCTGTTACATCCAAACTAAAGCACGATCGATAAATTCGATGTTTATCAGCTAGCCACGAATCAGCACGTGCGGACCGATAAGTCGCAAAGAACAGCATCGATTAAATGATAATAATATGCTACGTTCTAATTAATATCTATATTTATGTTAGGGGGGCTCCGGGCTAAGTGATAACCGTGTAGATTAGCACATTGTAAGGTTAAGTAATACTAGCCAGGTCAGTCTTAGGATGGATGAGCATTCTTAACACGTTGGTACCCCGGAGCCTCGGATTTGGTGCCTCGGGACCGACAGGTTAACGTGCTCTCGCGTTAACCTGTCGGTCCCGGTTGCCATACGAACATCTGTGGCATTCGTTACGGATATATAGTTGGAGCCCTAAAAAAGTTCGACATCCTGGTCTAACTAGAGAACTTCGATATCGCCTAGTACTTGGGTTGTGGAGGTCTGATGGCAGTCAATCACGTAAAATATCTAAGTTCGGCCGTTTCGTAGTTAGACTAAAAGTCGACCCCAACTTAGTTGGGAAAAGGCTCAGAGGATGATGTTCTAATATCCATAATAATATTCTAGCACTGTTGTATAACTTGGGTCATACCTATCTAAACAGAATAACTTAAATATATTTTCTTGAATGACATAATATGTAACTATGCTATTTTGCTTTCTCGGTAGTTAAGAAATACACAGTATCACTCAAGTATAATAGATAAAACTATCTAACAAAATAATAAAGGCATAAGCAACAATCATTTCGCGGACTTCGCAATTGCTAGGTCTAGGCTAAGATCTTTTAAAATACCTACACTTCAAAGGGCCTTTGATTACCGGGGATATTTTAATGCGTATACATTATTTCTAGACAGTACAGACATACATTTGTATAGAATATCGGATACAACAAAGCTGAGTTTCACAGTTTTTTTCAATTCAATACGTGGAAAACCATAAACTAGATCAGGTCTTAACCCGTCTTAAACACTACTTATAACCTTTTTTACCATGTTATACTTACGCCTAATATTTTAATGTTACAGATGCTGTTAAAATGCTCCATCGGCCATTACTTAGATAAGTTAATGATCAAGACGGATAAGCCGGACTTGTCACATTTCACTATGGAGAAATATGAAACTATTACTAAATACAAAACTTCTTACCACACGTTCCAAATGCCCGTTTCGTTGGCACTACTCATGGCAGGAGTTGATGACATAGAGACGCATAGACAAGCTAAAACTATTCTTTTAGAAATGGGAGAATTCTTCCAAATCCAAGTAAGTGTCGTAACTTATTTTTCACAGTACGTTTTCACTATATTGCTCTTACCAGTAATTTAAAAAACCGGAGAGAATATGTTGGTTCACTATCTCATGTTATGTTAAAAACATTTTTCAAGTTTTCACAATAATGGTTGATAAGATTATAAATTTATGAGGACCAATGTCCCCTTGTCTAAGAAAGTAAGTCCATTCTACGCCATTGTTAGGGACTCGGGTCGGCAAGGATCTATTGTTTAGAATTATTTGAAAAAATTAAAATAAAACCTGGATTAAACAGCAGGACCAGTCGTGAGAGCAACTTGGGCGGATAGTATCAAGCTACGAAAATACGAAGCAGCGATTTATCCAGTGTTTATAAGCATCAAATAAACGATTACATTCAGGGGGCCCTGTAACTATTAGCCAATTTAGTTAACAATTTATGAAGAAAAGTAATCAAGATTAACTTCAACACAAACCAATAACACTCCTCCTTTTATTTTACAGGATGATTTCCTAGATTGCTTCGGAGATCCATCTGTCACAGGCAAGAACGGAACGGATATACAAGATGGAAAATGTACCTGGTTAGCGGTCGTCGCCCTACAAAGAGCGAGTCCTAAACAAAGACAGTTCTTGGAGGAGAACTACGGTAGCTCTGATCCAGCAGCTGTCGCCAAAATTAAGGATCTCTATGAAGAACTCCAACTACCTCACACGTATTCTGTCTTTGAAGAAGCCACTTACGATCTCCTTAGAACACAAATCCAGCAAGTAACGCGTGGCTTGCCTCACGACTTATTCTTCAAAATCTTGGACAACATCTTTAGACGAAGCATTTAAACTATTATGTTAAGTTAGTCTTATAGAAAAGGTGCAAATGCCTAGTTTATGTATATTTTGTTTTATTTTAATATTCTTACAGTACTCTATATAATAGACAAGCATTTTTAATAATAATGGAATCTGGAGCACCGTCGAATTTTATGTACTAAACTGGGTGTACCTAGCTATTATGTAATTTTATGTTAAAATGTAAAGAGATTAATATAAAATTGACGAATTTATAGCCCTCGAATCTAAATGAGTTAGGTTTGGCTAGATGGAGAATAAACATCTGGCAAGAGTTACCTAGAAACTAAAATGAAGTAATAAAAATATGAACTGTCACTAACTAGTATTTAATGTCATTGCAATTAATTTAGCATTTAGGATAATTATGAATATAAAGTAAAGTGAGTGAGATAGTGTTTTATATAAATGTGATGATCTAGTTATGTTATAATACTGTTGGTAAGATTTATAAAGGATCGTAATAAAATAATCATGTATTTCTCTCGATAATGATATTAAACGTATTGATTGAAGTATTTTGAATTTTATTTTAATAAGCCCAAATTAAACAAACAAGACGTTTCGTAATATTACTACAGCAAAAAATATTTTGTAGAGAAAGATGTAGAAATATAGGTACCTAAGTATTAGGGGTCTTTAAATATGAAATTGGCGTTTTGTCGAATTGGCCATTTCGATTTCAAATATCTGACGTTTCGTTAGGAATCCCAAGTTCAAATTTAGGCTAATATGTATTTATGTTTGGAATTTAGTGATGGGTTTGTTTTCGCACCATTTGATTTTTCTTTGACATTGTTTTGTTCACAATGTGGAAAATTTGAAATACGAAATTATTTACGAAGACGAGTTCCGCCATGGCACTAACGAAACAGATCGTATTATAATATTATAGATATTAATGCTGTGTATGGGAAAGCTACTGTAAAAGAAAAGGCTGTACCGTTTTTGGTTCCCACGGTTTCGTTCTGGAAATTTTAACCTACAGAACAAACTTCGTGGATAGCCAAAGACCTACGGGTCTTAGGCTGGTCTAAGACCGTAGGTCTTCGGCTATCCACGACGACACGATTGACAATGAAGAATTAAAAGGGATCGTAGAAGCGGATCCATCAGAAACCACATCAGAACTAGTGGCAGGCTTCGGTGTAAGTGTTAAATCAATTTTAATTCACTTAAATTGAAAGAGAAAAGTGAAAAAACTAGAAAAATGGGTAGGCACAAAGTAAACAGACACGCGTTGAGTGTTGCGTTACATTACTCGACCGTCACAATAACGAGGGGATTTTAAATCGTATTGTTATTTGTGACGAAAAATAGATCCTGTATGAAGTGTACGATAATTTAAAACGCTCACCACAATGTTTGAACCCAGGAGAATCCGCCAAATCTTGCCCCAGGCGAAAGTTGAATCAAAAAAAGGTACTGGTGAATGTCTGGTGCTGGTGTTGTTCACTACAGCTTCCTAAAATCTGGCGAGACCATTACGGCAGAACTGTATTGTCATTAATTGCAGACAATGATGGAAAAGCTAGCCATTAAACAACCGATACTAGACAATTACTATTTCAGGACAACGCTAAACCACACTGCCACACACTGCATAATAGATAGTCGCAAAATTAGAGCAGCTGCGATTAGAATGTCTCCGACGCAAACCATACTCCCCGGACCTTGCTCCAACAAATTACCGTTTGTTCCGGTCTTCCGGAATGTGAACAATAATTTGCGAGGAATAAATAAGACGGTAAAGACCCTTATAACCAATGTTATAAGGGTCTTTACCGTCTTATTTTTAACTAACAACAATTTACGACCTGAGCTGATCTTTTATACCTTAACGATTTTATAGAATTCGTAAAATTTCCCGAAAACTCGAAACCACTCTGGATTTCTGGAATTTTCTAATATATGTGGGAGTTTCTATAAATAGGCTACTAGTTCCGCTCAATGTCAAAGGATGGCGTGCATCTACTTACGCCCGCGGGTTAGACTTTCGTAACTGATTCGTACGTAAATGATTTCAATTAAAGATAAAAGAAAAGAAAAGTAATAAAAAGTTAACGTTATTTGGTTGTTTCTTTTATAGCGTCGACTTAGAAAATATATATCTAAAATTTATTTAGTAATTGTATTAATTAAGGCAATTAAGCAGTAACAGCTATTTAATAGTAATTAATTATAGTAACTGAAGAGCGAGGCTTATTCACTTTTCGGTCTCTTTTGTTGGTACCTACGTTTAATATTTTGTTGAAATATTTTTAATACTTTCTTTTTGATCTTTCTCTTTTTGCACAATATTATTTTATCCTCTGTAAGTAATGATAAACACAGTGGCGTAACAATAGGGTGGCAGAGAGGGCAAAATGTCACGGGTTCCCGGCTAGAGGGGGCCAACTGGCTGGGCACCAAAGGCCCTGATTACAAAATGTATTAAAAAATATAAATTTTGTATTTAATCAATATAAGTTATCTAATTTAATAAACTTAATAAAATACACGAGTGAGAAAATAACGGAAAAGTGCGAGTTAGACTCGCACACATCCGATGAATTAGCCACGGGCTTCAGTTGGTATAGTTACGCCACTGGATGAACAGGAAAACGATTACCTTTCTTTATCATATGAATGATATAACGGCCCGTAGTTCATTCAATCCATTTTGCAAAAGCATTATTCACTTTAGGTACAACGGCGGACCCAATCCCAGAGGTGCGTGAGCAAAAATTATAATTGATTATTTCGGGTTATTCGTAACAGTATGCTATGTATCTATAATATAAACACAATAGATCCAGACTTCTAACGATCATACACTATAGGTACATTCATGTGACATATACATAAATGTATGTACCTATACCTATTGTATTTAAATGATCGTTTTAACTTGTGTGAACCTGTCACCCACCGTCACCTTTCGGTCTAAAATTCATGATAGATTAGATAATGCGTCTTTGTTATGTTAAATTGTATTTTAATAAGAATGCCATCTTCGTCTACGTACCATTTACCATAACTTCGAGACACAATACTTTAGAGATCAGATAAATATATTTAAGTTATAAAAATGCTTGCAATGCTTGTCTATTCCATTACTCTTATATCGTTCAAGGAGGTTTGTTCTTAGTGATGAATATTTGTAGAAAATCAGTAGGCAATGGCTTAGTGGTAGGAAAAAACATTGATTCAAACGTGGCTATAGATTTCACTGTAAGGTAAGACGGTAATACTTATTTGTATTAAATAGGTTTACTGCGAAAATGTCTTCTAGACTTCTAAAAGCCTTTTTAAAATTACAAAAAAGTCCATCTAAAAATAGAAAATAAATTTTGAAAATTGTGTGTGTATGGGCCCGGTAAATCTTTTACCCATGTGATGGGTGTTTTGACCACTGAGACTCAATTCTGTGATTTTGACAATAGAACACTCATTCTTGGAACAGTTCAAATCATTACAGCGAATGCTGCTATTATAAAGTCCTTCCTTTCCACATCTTTTTTGTTTTATTCATTTAAATCTATAAATTAATACGTGAAGCGAAACCTTTGGATCCCTTTTTACGAAAATTGGGCGGATGGAGGAGTAGGTATGAAATTTCGCACACTTGTAGTTTATACAGAGAAGAAGTGACGAATACTAAAATTTTTTAACAATATTTGCTACAAAGTTAAAAAAAATGCAAAAACGGGTACATGAGTTATGAGTGTCCAGTATATATTTTGACCTGTCATGGTACAAAAGTCTATACAATGACAGGTCAAGTAATATTGGCAAATGAAATAAACGATGGTCGAAATTCGACCACCACGCGATCTCTAGTTCTTTTAAATACTTACTTGGACCAATAAATTCCAAAACTTTGATATAAGTAGTTCAAGTTCCTAGTATCTTGACATCTTTATATTTAGATTTCTGTAAGATTTGTAAAAATAAGTATTTTACCAGAGAATTGAAATGTCTCTATCAGTTAAAAGAAGCTCTGTTTTTGAAGATCTAATGTTTAGTTCGAATATTATTAGTGAATAAACATAATTTCTCCTAGTGTACAGGATAAGTATCAACTAATGATAATTGATTACAAATTCTTTAATTTTCGTTTGGAAGTGCCATTAAATAACCTTTAAAAAGATTAGTCTACACAACATTAAAATTGAGAACCTTCTTTACGTGTCATATAAATTTTGAAAAGGTACTCATTGAATTCAGAACCTCCTTCTTTGAAATGGCTTAAAAATCATACTTACCTATTACTATCCGACTTTAGCTAAATTTGTTTTTTTAAGGTTTGTCTAATGTTTTAAAAAAACCGGAGAAGTGCGAGTCTGACTCGCGCACCGAGGGTTCCGGGAAACAAACTTTTGTGTAGATAGTAAGTTCGTCTTGGGAATTAATTCTCGAAGATTTTTGCCCGTCTTTTTCGAAAGACAAACTTAACTATGCAGTTCTAAAAATACTCTCCCATACATCGATTTACGACAAAGTCAACTTTCCACCCGCAATATATAAGTTTGTAATTACAAATACTATATTTTATGTGATATAACAACAATTAACGACTTTCGGATTTTTTCCTTTACTTGTGCTGCGAGACCTTGCTTCTTAACAAATTTTATGATTCTAGGTCAATGGGAAGTACCCTATAGGTTTTGATTTACCTGCGAATTGAAATTTGGTCAAATTTAATGCTTAAATGGCCGTATCTTTTGATTGCGTAGACTTAGAAGCTTGATTTTTTTTACTTCAAGGGACCGCAGACATATGTATTTGGTAATAATTTCAACTTGATGCGTCCACGGGTTCCTGAGAAAAAAGGTCTTGACAGACAGACGGACAACAGAGTGATCCTATAAGGGTTCCTTGTTTTCCTTTTGAGGAACGGAACCCTAAAAAAATATGGAGAACTCTTAGTATGCATATCGGGATCAATATTTTGCAAGGCGCTTACTTACTTACGCTCAGGGAGAGCGTAAGTAAGTAAGCGCCTTTATTTACTTTAATTTACTACTAATTTACTTTCTTAATTATTTAATTAATTTACTTTCTTTTTTAGATTCAGTCGACGTTTTTGGAGTACTATGTCACCAAGATTATTTGACACAGGCAAGGAAAAGATAGATTTTCTCAACGCTTTACCCGAAATCATCGATGATCTTGCAGAACATCCCAAGTTTCAAGAATTACCTATAGCTAAGGAATGGATGAAAAAGGTAAATAAGAATTTATCTGAAAACTACAAGATGGACGAGCTGAAAAGTTTGTCTTTTGTTGAACGTGTTCATCTCTGGAACTACTAATATGGATAACCCAATTCTCGAGGAAGGGAATGCAACGACCTTTAGGAGTGAAGCAGAAACAAGAAACGTGGGGTGCGGAGAAGTTAAGGTCATCACACACTATACCGTCACGGTAACGGGCGGCACGGCTCCAACCCAGCAATTAAGCTGTCATTCCAATCTGAGCATTAAATGGTGGTCGTTTAATATATTTTTAAAATGTCAATATGAAAAAGCCAACGGCGGGCAGTAAGCGCGCTTGCTGCAACCATACAACTCGATTCGCAGTCGGCGCGCTGTAAGCTCGCGGTCAGCTCGCTTACAGCACGCGGTCCGCTGCGAGCCGCCAGCGAAAAAACTTCGCGTCGTATCGAACTGCTAATTTCAGGCGGCGCCGTGCTGCAGTTGTGCCGGTGCAGTGCCGTTATAGTGTGTGATGACCTTTAAGGAGAAAATAATCCTCCTAGAGGGATTGGTCTAAAGAGAGAGGTCATGTTAGGGACACCCAGTGTCACAAAAACATGCCAAATCCCGGGTGACCTCAGGTATTCAGTATTCTCGATGTTCCGTACGTTTCGCACCGTGCTGGTAGAAATAATGAAAAATAAGTAGGTAGGTATTACAGATTGCTCTAATAGCACTCAAGCATCACGAATATGCTAACTGCACCATTGTAGGAACTCACAACTTACATTAACTAAGTATATTATTATTATCACTATCTTCTACAATTATTTCATAACTTCTAGGTTATAAACGGTACTGTCACCGGTGGAAAAGCGGCAAGAGGACTAACTACAGTTATGTCTTTTAAAATCATCGAACAGCCAAAGTACATAACAAAAGAAACAATACGATTCGCGCATGCTTTGGGATGGTGCACAGAATTAGTAAGTTTTATAAGTTATACATAATTATGCTTGGAGTAATATAAAACCTAATAAAGAACAGATGAAAGGCCAAAATGAATAGAGTAGGTAGGTAGGTATATGTGCATTATATTTCTATCCCTGCGGCACGATGGACCGACGACTTGAAGAAGGTGGCTGGCAGCGGATGGATGCGAACTGCCCAAGGCTGGGATGGTTGGCACCTTGGCACTCCTTGGGGGAAACCTTCGTAGAGCAGTGGAGGGCGATAGGCTGAATAATATCATTCTCATAAATTGCCTCTATTTCCTTTTCATCGCTTTCTTAAATATAATTTAATCAAGACATTAATCAATCAATGATGATCTGAAATGACAATTACTTTTATATGTATACCTAATAACGTAATTGTTATTTTCAAAATAAAACTAAAGATGTAGTTGTATTCACAGAAAATTTTAAAACAACAAATTCAGGGCGCAGACGTTAAATTTTTTTTTTTCTTCAAACAGCTTCAGGCTTATTGTGTAGTGTTGGACGACATCGTGGATGGATCCTTGACTCGTCGAGGACTACCCTGCTGGTATCGAAGGGAAGATGTGGGCATAGCGCATGCCGTCAATGACGCCACTCTGATCTATTATTCTATACATCGAATCCTAAAAAACTATTTTGAAAAATCACCGATCTATGTGATGCTGTATCAAGCTTTTAATGAGGTTAGTGAAAATGTGTTATACATCTGTCTTTTATAATATATTACGCAACACGATGGTAATCTAAAAACAAGTATGAACCTCAGTTCGTAATTCAAGCTTCAGCTTTGATGTTTTCATTATTTTACGAATATGTACTTTTTTTTGTAACGAAATGTAGATCAGAAAAATTATTTGACGCTCCAAACTGCTGATAGTTTATTTATAATACAAGCGACAAATTTTTTCTGTGTGTAAATCTCTGACCATACCGTCGGAGTATGAAAAAATGCCGGACAAGTGCAAGTCTGACTCGCGCACCGAGGCTGCCGAGGGTTCCGTAAGCAATCGCACATCGCGAACATTTTGCAGGTAAATCAAAACCTATAGGGAGTATAGGTTATATATACCTATAGGTTTTGATTTACATGCGAAATGTTCAAATTTGTTTAAATCTAAGGCTTAATGGCTATAAAGGTTCCTCTTTTCCTTTTGAGGAACGGAACCCTAAAAACGATATTGAGTAAAACCAAACGATGTGTCCGAGATCAGATCTATAAGAGAGGGTATGTTGAAGTACGTCAGTGACTAAGTCAGTAAACCTCGGCAACTTTTCCACTTAGTATTAGTAGGGCGCCTTCTCGAAATGCTATAATCAGATGTAGGGTTCCTCTTTGCTCTAACAGATGATTGATTGATACCCGTCTTTAAACGCAGTCTTCTGTACGAAAAAAACTCGCCCGCATGAAGCTCGAATCGCCAATTCGAGCAGATTTCATTTACCTAAAAATTGCCTATACTCTCTATCTCTACTCTGAACTTACTTCGCCACTTTTATATTATTTCAGACGTTATTTAATACAAGCGTTGGACAATTTCTGGACATCAGAGGATCGGAACACAAGAAAAGGTACGAAATGTTCACCAGGGAGAACTACGAAGAAATCATTAAGCATAAAACTGCCTATTACACCTTTAAATTACCTATCAGTATTGGTTTGATGCTAGCAAACAATTTCAGTGAAGAAAGCAAAAGCAATTGTGAGGATATTTCATTTCAACTGGGGAAACTATTTCAGATACAGGTGAGCACAGATACCTAACAAACAGTTTATACAATATTTCTATTATTGTAGTACCTATTACTATTATTATTGTAGTACCTACCTGTACAATTGTTTATTTTTTAGGACGACTATATCGACTGTTTTGGCGACGAATCCCTAACTGGAAAAATAGGCACTGATATTCAAGAGGGCAAATGTACTTGGCTAGCTGTGCACGCACTTCAACGTTGCAACAAAAATAACCGCGCCGTATTCGCTGCGTGTTACGGCAGTAAGGAACCAGCGCATGTGGAGCGGGTCAAACAACTATACACTCAATTAAAACTTCCCCAGCTTTATAAACAAGAAGAACACCAAATGTATAAGGATGTTGTACAAAAAATAGAAACTATATCTTCCGCAGCTGAACGAGAATTATTTAATAGACTTCTGGATATGACATATAACAGAAAGAAGTAAATTAAAAATACTTAAGTAGGACTATTCTGGTACCTTAATTGTTATTGTGACTTTAGTTATTAGTAAGTTAATAAATAATTTTATGACACTTAAAATAAATTGTAAGCAAAATAATGTGATTTTATTAACCTTGTTTGACATCCGGGAATAGGAAGAATGAGACAACGATAATGTTAAATTCAGTAGTTATTCTTCAGTCGAAGTTCAGTGAAATGAAATTCTTATACGCATAAAAAATTCACACCTGTAGTACAAATTTAGTTTGTACTACAGGTGTTTTATCGCAGTTCAACGATGTAGTGTTGACGAAGTTGTGTTTGTCGCATTGAAATTTCTCGCAGAAGCAATCTGTTCATAAAAATTTGAAAATATGATTTTTCAAACTACAGTTGTTGATTGGTTCGTATATCGGTATTCATTTACGCACTGTCACCATAGGACTATGGTATAGTATGGTATTCGTGGGTTATTTTTCTTAAGTCGACGTCTGCTCTGCGCCTATTTTGCGTGACGGGGTGGATGGCTATTATAGCCATCCCAACTCCTCAAGATAATTTGTCAAACCTCTGATATCACCCATGACTTCGAGGAGAGTCCTAAGTGACCCCGGGTGTTTGGTATGTGGCCTCACCCGTGCACTCCATGCAGGCTCTGCACAGGGAGCTGTCGGTTACACCTATATAAAACAGAGGTTTGTTAAAAGGACCATGGTTCTTTTAACAAATACTGGATGGAAGTGAGTGGATGCAGAAAATCAAAGGAAGCTCTCCTTCGCAAAGACCGATGACTCTCCCGCAAACGAGATCACAGGTCATGAACTCAATTTCTTATGGTTTTTTATTTTCCTGGTTAAGCTGTATTGCAAAAGAATAGAAGAACAATAAAAACTTTTTTTTTATTTTTAAGATAAGATGTATTTGAACTGTATGTTATTATTATTAGTGGTACAGAATAAAGAATATTCTATTCTGGTCTAATACCTAAATATATTCTAAAATACCTTAGTGTTACGCCGCTAACAACGGAGCAATGCATTGTCGTAATTTTCTGCATTTAAATAGATACAGGTAGGCCAACTAGGCCAGTGAGTGATATCCGACTGTTGTCTAAGCGCTGTTATAGTGTTCCCAACATTCGTACCTACCAGTTTTCAGCTCTATGCTTATTATTGTAACCTTGAATGTCTATTTTGAACGAACTAATTTATAAAACATTATACATATACTAGCCGTCTCCGCAGTTTCACCTGCATTTATGGTCTCTGCTCCGCTCCTATTAGTCGTAGCGTGATCTTATATAGCCTATAGCCTTCCTCGATAAATGGGCTATCATATAATATAAATGGGCGACAAACAAACAAACAAACTCTTCAGCTTTATAATATTAGTACAGATTTAGATTGAACTTATTTTTCTTAACATTTTTAATGCTGGTATTCAATAAGTTACATTTATTAGCTACTTCCGCTCCTACATGTTAAGATAATTAAAAATAATAAAGTTTAATCTGATATGACAAGATTTTCTGTTATTTTTTAAAACGAATTAAAAATGTAGGTACTTATCTACCATTTTTTTCGTCAATTTTAAAAAACAAAATCCGGAAATATATTTAATCGTTTTACTTTTTATATCCCAAAACCCAGAACAAGTGCCCCAAAAAAATGTTGTCAATAGGCAATGTCCATTTTTTGTATGTTCCTCGAAATTTAAGTAAAGTATATGCTTAATATGCTTAATTATCTGTTCTGTTGTAAGTCTTAGTTCACACTAATATGACTTTTTCCTGATCTCATTAATCGTAGTTGACAGTGAATTAGACCGGCCCACTGTCAAGACCGGCTTACTCTACAGCAACGGACTCCCCAGTAGCTCTACCTATTCCAATAAAACATTGTCAGAGTTTGATACGATACGTTAATGCGATAATTTTTTTGGGATTACGATATACCACAGCGCATCGCACGACTGAAATATCTAAATATCGTATATTGGTTCCGATATATCGCATCGTATCGGGCATCCTTAACTTCTTAGTAGGTAAGATTTAAATATATTTATGTAGGTATTTGGGTCAATCCACGGAAATCCGCTCAGGGCGAATATATACTAATAATAAATTAAATATCATTTTCTTTCTTTTTCATGACTTTTCTGGTACGTTTTTAAGAAAGCCGTCGCTATTTAAAACAATTTAAAATCTAAAATAGTGTATCACATTTATTTATTTTTTTATTTTCATAAACACGAATCAAACGTCACCACCATTCGCGAAAGAAGTCGAATATTGTACTTTCTAATTTATTTTCAAAAAAGCGACAATGACCTTTCCGTGTTTTTTTACATAAAACGAAAAAAAGATTATCTAGAATGACATAATAAAGCATGAAGTGATTTGAAAATAAATAACTTTTATTAATAATTAAAATAAATTTTGTCACAGAAATTCGTCAACGCCATCGCAGCACCGTCAAAGTTTTATTTCTCGAATGTTCTAACTAGTTACCGCTATTGAGAGACCACCACTCCTTTCCTCAGTTGCTCTAACGCAGCGGAGTAGAACGCACGTCAAATTTATCCGCATAGGTGTCTCAAAATTTTCAACTTACGTTAGCTTGTGGAGACTTTGTCCAATATTTACATCATCACCATTGACCGATTAAATCAGGCTTTTTAGTTTCATGTACAATACCGTAAAAATGGCTGGTGGTACTCTTTGCAGCGTGCTATTTAGTTGATAAATTCATAGGAAGTCATATACGTCATCATCATCATCATCATTACCATTTAATCTATGTTAATGGTAATGATAATATGTAAATGGGAATGATATACTGTGTGTTTATATCATTTAAATTCATATTATATGTGATAGTTTTTTAATAAGTCTTTAGAAGCCGATGCAACTGTAATAAAAAGTGAGCAGTATGTTAATGTTATGGGAGCACGTGATTCTGTTTTCATAATTTTTAAATATTTTACAAAATAAAATGTTTTTTGTAAATGTGTATGTATACGTCTCTAAAATAAATATACTTATAAATATATATATATTGAAGTATAGGAGAGCAAAGAAGGATAAAGAAGAAGAAAAAAATAAAGAAGTATCAGCAGAGAAAATTAAAAGAGTGTTAAATAAAGAAAAGAGCAAAGAAGAGATACTCGAATTCGACAGTTGATAAAAAAGTGCGCGAATTTTATCCTGACGACTTGAACAGCATAATGGGGGCAGGAAAAAAAGAATGAATAACGAGATTGAATTGCCAGTAAATTATGCTGTTATTCACGCAGATGTTTCTGAAAATTATGCACTAAAATTTAATAAAGAAGTACAATCCATGCATTTTGGTGGAAGTCGAAAAGAAGTTAGCCTTCACAGAGCTATAATATACAGTTTTATTTTTGGAACTAGTTCAATAAAACCAAAATCAATTTGTACAACAAGTTCTTGTTTAAGACACGACGCTCTAGTCGTTTAGGCACACTTTATTCCTTTGATCCAAAAAACAATCCAAGAAAATCCATTTATAGATACTATACACATCCAAACAGACTCTCCGACTTCCCAATACAGAAATAAATACATATTCTATATGATTCCACTTTTAAATAAAGAATTCACCCAAATAAAATCAAAAACATGGAACTATACAGAAGCTGGTCACGGTAAAGGCGCTGTCGATGGTGTGGGGGGACAATAAAGAGGACCGTTGATTCCTACGTCAATCATGGTATTGATGTAGGCAGCTATGATCAGTTTATGCGTGTATGCCGAGACAATGTCACAAATGTGACCATGATTGATGTACCCGAAGAAAGCATCACTGAAAGAGAGAAGAAAATCCCAAAGAACTTGCAGCCATTCAGAGGTACTCTAGAAGTCCATCAAGTGTTGTGGAAAAAAGGAATCCCTAATTTAACATTTCGAAATGCAAGTTGCTTCGAATGTGACTGTGGAATCATATGCGGTCATGGGAAACACCTTGGTTTTATGAACCACAAAGTTCGAGCTTGTATACGATTCCCGATACTGAAGTGATACCTCTCATAGCTACAAAGAGTAATTACGGCAATACAGTATTCGCAAATATTACTAACACAATGCAGCCGTCTACATCAAATGTAGAAAATATTTGTATCGCTGGTCTATCCAATATAAAGATTTTATCAAATAAAATAATTATTTTAAGGAAAAAGTCTGAAAACTAATATTAAGTGTATCAAATTTGATCTCAATTATAATTTAACTGGGCTATTAAGATCATTTTTTAATTTGTTATATATTAAACTAATTGTACGAATGGCTTAATTTCCAAAGAATTATCCAAAAATCAGTTGATAGGTAGAGAATATATTGTTAAGTTTTTTTAATGTTACCTTTATACCATTCAGTAATCATTGTTTTTTAGAAAATCTATACTTAGTTACCTATGTATCAATCGTTGATTTGTGATATTTTTTTTATGATTATATCGTTGATTTGTGATATTTTTTTATGATTATATTAGTCCACAGCAGAAAAAAAATTGTTATTTACTCTTTTCATCATTCCCATTGATATATCATCATTACCGATTAAGAAAATTCATTACCATGTTATAGACGTCATTACCATTTAAATAGCGTAACTTTGAAAATCGATATTTTCTGATTCTATTGTTGTATTTTAGTGCCTTCTGTAGTTCCGAAGACCTTATAAAAAAGCCTTTAAATTCATGCATTTTAACATGCATTTCCAAGAAGTTAAAAAAAAATTGTAAAAAAATTAGAAATAATCAAAACGGCGGATTCACACATTTTTTGGTTTTAGTTATAGTAATATTTATATTGAACAATAATACTGGTTATACATCAGACTTCACAAAATAATATCATTCTAGTTTTGTGATGTAGGTACCTACTTATGCTATTAGTAGTTTAATTATCCCAATCAACATCTTCATGAGACACTTTGCTGTTATGAATGAGTAAATAACAATTTATTAGGTAGTACCTAATACTCTTTGTTGACTTTCTTCACTTGTTGGCTTTGATCAATGCGTTGCAATGGGAACAACTACAGAATTAGAATATTGTATACCTAATAACCAAAATACTAGCAACCCGCCCCGGCTTCGCACGGGTAGCAGAGACATCTTCAACAATCATCAACATATTTCAATCAATTTACACAAAATCTTAACATATTATACACCTTAACCTTCCTCATAAATCACTCTGTCTATTAGTGAAAACCGCATGAAAATCCGTGCAGTGGGTTTTCAGTCAGACAGACACGGCGGAGGACTTTGTTTTAAAATATGTAGTGATAAAACGGCCCGATATCAACTATTTTTAAATTACTAAAATAAATTATGGTCAAAAAACGAACGATATATAATCTCTTGTAAGTCCACTCGTGTACATCAAGCCTAAATACGAGTTAAGGAGAATCCAACTCTAGTTAAATCGAATTAAGTGCATCTCGAGTTAGTAAATCAGCTTGACTCGTCGCTAGTTGTCCTTGTCAGAATTACACTTGTCATTGTCAGTGTCAATTTCACTGCAGACGCGACATGTCAAGATTACTTTCCTCTGCAAGAGTCATAACAGCATCTTTATTATAATACTACTACAGCATATTTTTTTATTATCAGTTGTGCTCTATAACATTACATTTACAAAACGTAACATTGAAGTTTATGACTAATTTTCAATATTAGTTAGTGTTGTGTACATGATAATATAAGACATTCCTTTATTGCGGTCAGAGAAAGTTTAGATCTGGGTATAAAATTTCGTTATTTTTATCATGAATAATTTAAATTTTGTTCGATTTCTGAGAAGAACAAGAATATTCTGTGATCATGACAAACATTCAGGGTAAGTGAAGCAAAACATATTCCTAAGTTTCCTTATAATTCACCCAAACGTTTCATATTTTTTTGCAATTATTTTACTGTAATATTTACTAATTATGAGGGATCTGATCTGGCTCTTAAATATAAAATCATAATAAATATTGATATTTGTTTCATTACTAAACATAAAACAAAGATAATAAAGTTATACATGCAAGTTTACATGCAAGGGTCATACTCAAAAGAGAGTTTTGTGCCATGTGTTTTAAAATTTTATCAATTTTAAAATTTTTGCATGCTATCCTTATTTCAAATTGATATGCAGAGTCTGTATTTCCCGGCTAGCATTTAGACGCTAGCCATTGGTCTTTGGCCTGTCAAGTTTAGACTTGACAGGCCAATTATATAGGAGTAAAATAATGGACTTGCTAAAAACCTTCAGCTTGTCACACTGTAAGAGATAAAAACTTTGTCAGAGGGTATTAGCATTATATATTTTTTGTAAAATATTGAACCTCTGTTGTTCATTATTCTGTTACAGAATTTTGCAGCAACTGGCTCGGAGGTCCACATCAGCTACTAGGTCTTCACAAAAAATGAAAGAAAAAGAAGTTTTTCATGATGCTTTGCCTGGTATTATTGACAATCTTATGACCAGCCCAAAATTATCTCAGCTACCTGAAGTTGCAAGTTGGGTGAAGAAGGTATTAGTGGGATATTGTTTTTTTTTTAAACAAAAATTATAGTTAGGTAAAGTTTTCAAAGTACAAAGTATACAAATGAGACTAATAAGAAAACAAATAAAGAAAAAAAAATGTTAAAATAAATAAATATAAACATAGATTTGAAGATTTGATCTATAGAATATATCAAGAAAAATATTCGTTTTTGTAATTTCTCACCAAAATTCCTATATGAACTCCAAAAAAGATAAACCCTCTTAACACCTTTCGTGTTGCAAATCATCCAATCTCTTATTATTGATTATGAGCTACAAATTGTATTTAAATACAAGAACTATTTTTATTTCAATCCTAAGAACTTCAAATACACTTGTAGCTAAGTCTTTCAATACTGGAGCCAATTAGATAACTAAAATTTTCTTTATTTGTTATAGGTTTTAGATCACAATCTAACCGGAGGCAAGCATTCGAGAGGGTTGATGACAATGTTTGCTTATGAGATGTTGGAGAAACCAGAGCATATCACCGAAGAAAATCTCAAACTATCAAGAGTGTTAGGATGGTGCTTAGAAATGGTGAGTGTCTTTTCAAAACAATAGGTATGTTTTGTAGACATATTACATACAATAGGTACCTAATGTATGTATATAAGAATCCATGCTCAATCTTGTAGTAGCTACACTGAGAAAGTATCTACATGCTACAGTGGGTAGTATTACAGTAATCTATGATTGAGTTTATTGTGATGACAAAATCTCGCCTGCCAGTAACCGCTTTTCAGGTCTAACGTAGTGAATCACCTCATTCCCGTCAGCGTGTCTAGCCGTATCGTCGATACGTGGCAGAGGATTGTCCTTCTTAGTGATACGCTGACGGGAAGGGGGGTGTTTCACGACGCGACATTAGCTCTTTAGATAGTCAGCATTAGCACTATCCTTTTTATTAACTATGTATACAGCCACCACTTCCACCCCACCCACAGCCACCCAATATGCGCTGGGTAGGTTTGGACGTTCTTTCACGTCACTAGTTACAGTAGCTAGCTACGTAACATGTAACAAGATACCAGTGATTTTTGTGACTACGTTATTTACGCTACAACGCACACGATCCTAGTAACTATTACAAGTCTAGACGTCGTTTTGTTTATGCGGATGCACGAGCCGAGAGAAAAACAGCGGAAGTTTATTACAATATATATAATTTTGAGTCTATAATTTTAAAGATTTCCGCTCAGCTCCTTTTATGTTGAATTTATTTTAAAATAATCTCAGCGCTTCTGTTAGATGAATCGAGCCAAACAAAAGTATTTGTGTTGTTTTATTGACCAATGATATTAATAATTAAGATCTTTCTTTTTTTAAAAGGTTGGTAATGGCTTTATTTATATATATATATATATATATATATATATATATATTTTGACTTACTCCCAAAAATGTAATAAGGAATAGTTCCCAAAAAATTAAACTAAAAATGCAAAAAAGGCCAAATATATAGATATTTTAAATACCGATTGAACTTCTAAATACGCCGGTATTAACATTTTTTTAATAATCATAATTATACAAACAAATAAATAGACCATTTATTTAATGCAGTCAGTCGCCCAAATACATTATGAACGGAAGTTCATTTGATTTAGACATTTACTGATGTAACTATAACCACAAAACCGTAGCTTCGACTTGAGACGTTACGAGTTACAACATGACTACGTTCCCTGCGTAGCGTAGCCGTATTAAGTAAGTATCTGCACACTGAGATGAGACTAGTTACGAAAGTCACGCTTTCTCGTAACTAGTGACGCCTAAAAAAAAACTAGTCACGTTACTTTTCGTGAAATTCACCTAACGACCCACAACTAGCGCTGGGTCCATTTCATTGCTATAAAAAAAACTATTGAAGTTAGTTCTCGTTTACAATTTTTTTTATCTGTTAACGCTATGTCCATTGATAGTAAACAGGTTACCACGCAAGAAATGTTTTAGGAATAGATATATAAACATGTTAACTAAATTTGATCTTCACCAATAGGTAACTGTTAAATCTCATTAATATAAACATCTTGTCCATCTCGCCTACAATGTTTTAAAGCAGGATTAGATATTAATTCTCATCTAAGTAATTATCTCACAGATAATGATAATCTCCAATTTTTTGGATATTAAAATCACACCAGATATCATGTCTATAAACTAGACGATCAAAATAAATATATAAATAAAATTGAAGTGTCTGTTTGTAAAGTCAAAATAATAGTTTTTTATGCTCATATAGTTATTTGCATGATACTTATGCCTAAAAATCAGTTTTTTTAATTTTTTGTCTGTCTGTCTGTTTGTTCCGGCTAATCTCCGGAACGGGCTTGCCGATTTCCACGGGACTTTCACTGGCAAATAGCTGGTGTTATAAGGAGTAACATCGGCAACTTTTATCTTGGAAAAAGAATTAGGGTTCCGCGCAAAAGTTGTATACAAAATACAATACAATAAGTTTTATAGTAAACCTAGATATAGTTAACTGTAAATATCTATCAATTACCTACTGTATCCTAGGCAAATCTAGACAGCAGTGTGTCAAGCCCAAGTTCAAGAAAAATGAACTGGCGACGCAGCAGCCGCGTGTTATATTACATGAACCATTTGGAACCACTTTTGACCGCTTAATCTTACTTCCTACTAATATTATAAACGTGAAAGTTTGTGAGTATGGATGATGAGTGGGTGGATGGATGTTTGTTACTCTCACGCAAAAACTACTGAACCGATTGCGACAACGAATGGGACAACTAAACTTTGTATGCAGATAGCTGGAGACCTAGATTAACATATAGGCTACTTTTTATCCCGATATTCCCATGGGATCGTTACTTACGTGGGTGAAACCGCGGGGCACAGCTAATAACTCATTATCTATTTAATATAAATATTCTAATTTTTGTTTATTCATTAAAACCCCCTAGATTAACTAAAACCCCAAATTTCATAAATACACCTTAAACAGTCATTGAGATATTATCGTTTAAAAATCGGCATTTTTATCACTGACTGACTGACATATAGATCAAAAACCTAACCCACTTCCCGATGACTTAGAAACTTCATATTTGGCGTCCAGCTGGGTAATTGTGTGTATTCAAAGAAAAAAATCAAAAACAGTGAATTTTTACATATTTTAACTTTTAACAGACACTTTGAAAATGTACAGAATCACTACCAAAAATGTAGGTTACGTAAGGAATGATTTATCAATGAATGGGCAATGCCCCCTAATATTTGTAATGTTCAAGAAAATGTACAAAATAGCACAAAAAAGAAAACTATACAACGTAAACGCAGAAAAATGTTAATTTGATAATTATATCCCATCAAAAACATAAATGTGAAAATGGGAGCCAAGTTCAGTGTTAAGAAGAGACGTGGTTATCGACTACGCTGATAAAAGAATTGAGATCTAAATGATTACCAAGTTCTGTAGATAATATTGGAGAATTGATTTGGCTAGTTTTTACAGCACACTATCTTTTAGAAGAGTAAGATATGTTGACCTTACAATATAAATGCAGTACTATGTAGTAACTTGCATATAAAATAAAGAAGATAAGTTTTTTAGCCAAATATAAGAAAACTTGGATGTGAAAACTAGCTAAGTCAAATCTTCAGGATTATCTTTTTTACCCCCGACGCAAAAAGAGGGGTGTTATAAGTTTGAAGTGTCTGTGTATCTGTTTGTGGCATCGTACCTCCCGAACGGATGAACCGATTTGAGTGCGGTTTTTTTCGTTTGAAAGGTGACTTAATCGAGAGTGTTCTTAATTCTGTTCAACCGTTCGAAGATCATCAGCTCTTTTGTAATCGTTAAAGGGATTTTCGAGTCGGGGGTATGTTTAATTATTAATTTATGATTATTGCGTCGGGGGTTAATAACAATAAATATCTACTCAAGTCTCTATTCTCAAATTAATGTTGTTTTTTTTTAATTATTTCCAGTTACAGGGCTACTTCTGTGCAGTAGATGATATTATGGACGGATCAACGACACGCCGAGGGATACCTTGTTGGTACCGCATGCCTGATGTCGGCATGGGCGCTATAAATGACTGCATTCTCATGTCCAGCTGCATTACAGAGACCTTAGAAACATATTTCTTAAAATCTCCGCAGTTCGTAGACCTTGTGCGGCTCTTCCATGAGGTGTGTAGGTATCAAAGTTGACAATTAACCAGATTGTTAAAATATCGTTTTATATGTATTAACCGTATGAATATCCGTTCAGTAGTTATTGAGTTTATCGCCAACCGACAGACGCGGCGGGGGACTTTGTTTTATATGTGACTGGTCGGCCTAGTCAGCGATGCTTTAGCCTATAATATTATTTTGGTTCGTTCAACTGCAACTCTAGCCTCTTAATCCAGTCACGAATTAGTTTTAACAGTAAACTTTGTAACTGATGTTCACCTTGAATGATTTCTATGTTTAATAGGTTCAAACCTTCAACGGTATCACTGAGTGATATTTTTTGTTTGTACGTTAGCTTTTAGAGCATTTCAATAAAATGAAATTCAGGTGGCAACAGCTTGCATCATGTTTACCTTTTATGTAACACTAATACCATTGTACCTGAAGATCTGACTTTTAAAAAGAGTGGCCATGAGTTTCTTTGCCAGTATTCTTCTCATAAGGCTCTACGCATTTTGGAAACTGGAAGTTATAGATCGACACAAGCAGGCAGTAGATTTTGGTGTTTTCACCTAATTTACCTCCACAATCCAGTACATGCTGTGGCGTCTGTTTGCGTCGATCTATGATTTTTAACAGTAGCTTCAATTTAACGTTCATAATAATATGTAGTGATAAATAAAATTACACCCAGACATATAACAAATGATCATGCTCGTCACACAATTATTTGTCCTGGGTGGTTAAGATACCTTATCATTCGTGCTATGCAAGCACAAAATTTGAACCACAGCTACAGATGATCGTTAATTCGAGTTTTGTTATATTTACTCTGTGACACCTGTAGAGGCACAATTTTATATATGGGTGTGGCCACCATGATCCGAACGCACTAATAAAGTAAAAAAAAATTCCCTGCCTTCGAGACCCCTTCTCCGGCACATTTCTCCCTATAAAGAAAAACATGGCTGATTGCGCCGCATAACATGAGAAATAATATGAAAAACTGTCGTCTACTTTCGGTTAACTGAATGGTTGAACTCAACGTTTACAAATGCACGCGTTGGTCAAGAAAAGTCAGAAGTTTATCTTTACGAATTGATATAATCATAAAAAATCTAGTTTATATTATTATTTGTATAAAAATGCACTAGTATTTTTATATGAGGACTCGACACGGGTATAATATGTATCCTTTCCTTTAAAAAAGACACTTTAATTCCCGCATTAGAAATATGCCTGTGTCGCGGGGGACTTCAAAAACATTTAAACAACGGACATAAAGATCACCCAGGCTCGGGACAACTAACTAACTAACTATTTTCTTCGACAACACTCGGCGCGGCGTAGCAAGGCGACAACTTAAACCATAGCGCCATCCGTGCTAATTAGTGACTATAATGATGAATCAATATTATAATTTTTCAGGCAATTATGTTCACGTCTATGGGACAACACATAGACTTTACGATGGCAAGTAAGGCGCAACCTGACTACAGTCTATTCACGATAGAACGCTACGACACTATCGCTCAATACAAGACTAGTTACTACACATTCCGGCTCCCTGTTCTCCTTGGGTTGTCCTTAGTGAAACATGTCGATAAGAAGATGTACACCGATGTAGATGATATTAGTTTCAAGCTAGGAAAACTTTTCCAAATGCAGGTAAGAAACTTGGATCGAATATACTGTCTAAACAAAAATAATACTCGATGAATTTGTAATTATCCATATATATAAAAATCAATGCCACTTTTCGTTGTAATTTTATAACTCAAGAACGGGCTCACCTATCCAAACCAAATGTTTAGGCTTTGTTCGGACTATTTAGTAGATGGTTTATGTGAAGTTTGCACAAAAAAGAAAATTTAACGAGGGACTTACGCGGGTGAAACCGCGGGGCGCAGCTAGTATTGTATAGATTTTCTCATTAACGTGTAATGAAAATAGTAACTAGTTTTTCTTGAATTCAGTAAATTTTATACAGAACTAGCAACCCGCCCCGGCTTCGCACGGGTACAAATTATATACATAAACCTTCCTCATGAATCACTCTGTCTATTAGTGAAAACCGCATGAAAATCCGTTCAGTAGTTATTCAGTTTATCGTTAGATGTACATTAAATAATTATAGTTTAAAAAAACTAAAAAACACGCTTTTATAGAAAATGCAACTAAAAAATAAAAAAAATCATCAAATTATTGCATTGTCATCGGTCTTTGACAGGTGTGCAAAATTTGAATGAAATCAGGCCTTTAAAGTGGGTCAAAATCGTGCCCAAAGGAGTCGGTTACAAACATACATACATACATACAAGTGAAGCTAATATAAAGCGTGTAAAAAAACGTCCCCTCTCTCCCTCTTTTGTAACCACGCTTGCAATATAAACACTTGATCACCTATTCAGAAAATAAAGGCTGAGTCAGAAAGCAGGCGAGGCGGGTCGGCCAGCGGTTGAAATGAACTAGCTAGTTTGATATCTACATTAACTGGTTCCTTACATTCCTTACAACCTGCTCACGTCGCGTCGCTGTTGTGCCTCGCCTGGTGTCCGGCCAAGACTTAAGAACTTACATGAGTTATCTCACTTTATTTAAACATAGTAATAGTAATTCACATCACTATTATTATTAAACTTTCAAATTATATAACATTACCTCTTTCTGTAAGCGGCACATTTAAAAGCGGCGGTAGCGTTATGGCTAAGGCGTCGGACTTGCTATCAAGTGGTTGCGGGTTCGAACCCCACCCAGTGCACTACCGACGTGAACCCACTCCTAACACAAGCATTTAGCTTAGCTGGAGGGGTTAACAAGAATACTAGTAATGAGTGACCCACGTTACTAGTATTCTTTATTTAAAAAAAAAAAAACAAAAACATCACCCTCACGCCTATAAGACACCCACATTTCGCCAACTATATTTTTGTCCCACTCACATTATAGGGGGTAAACCTATTTATGTAATAGGTACGTACGTACATATGATACTCAAAATAATTTCATGAAACCTTTTATTTTATAGGACGATTACATAGATTGCTACGGGGACGAAGCAGTAACAGGCAAGGCTGGAACAGATATTCAAGAAGGTAAATGTACCTGGCTGGCTGTGACAGCCCTAGAACGTTGCAACGAGGCACAAAGAAAACTCTTCGAAAACTACTACGCTAGTAAGGACCCAGAAGATGTGGCTTTTATTAAAAGATTGTACGACGAACTTCAAATACCGGAACTGTATAAACAAAAGGAGAATGAACTTCATGACAATATAGTGCTTCGCGTGCGACAGCTGCCCTCGGACACAGCCCCTACCTTCTTTTTCAAACTTATAGACCAATTATATAAAAGGAATCGTTAATACTTTGTATGATTGTATTCGCTGGGATATGTTTCAACAGTAACAGAGACAATCTGCATGATAAGGCAAACAGCTCATTCTTTGCTTAAATAAATAAATCTAATACAAGCAATAGAGCAAAGTTATTCGCTACTGGTCAAATGAAATGTTTAAAATTGTTACAAAAAAATGTTTTCTTTCCTTTATTTTTAGAATATTATATTGAAAATAATAAACATAATACTGGTCGAGGTATAACATGACAATATAATAACGTATTCTATTAAGTTATAATTTTAAGGATCACAAAGGAATTTTGTTATTCGATGGTTAGATATTCTTAGTATTATTTACTTTTTTCAGTACTGTGTTAGGGTCAACTCAAAATCATACGCCGCTCTCAGCTTAAAGGATTATACACTACTTGTATACGATTTTCAGTTCTATTGTAATAGGATAAGGTTAATATTTCATATACATTTTGACAGTGCTCGATCATTTCGTGTAGTGCCGCTCAGCTTTACAGCTCTATCTAAATATTGCAGCTCACAGACTGAACAGTTTTCCACAGTTGTAGATGTCCCGAAAACTGTTAATAAAGTCATATAAAAAATGTTACGTCGATTCTATCTTACATGAAAAATTAAGGAGCAAACGGTTGCCTTCTATTATGAGCAGCACACTTGCGCCACACGCCACTTATATTATATCCAAATGTACTGATAACTATAATCGTTTCGTCTGAAAACTCATACTAGAGGAATAGAAAGGCATATCATAAACACAGACATACTTGAAAACGTCATGATAAAAACTTATCTTGATCGAATCTTCTAACAAACGTCTTTTACGGTAAAATTTATTTAAATTATGAAAAAGTCGACAATAATTTAATTGCCTTTGTTATATCAACTCTGAATATTTGTCTATTATTTAGATTTATTTTATTTTTCTTAAGTAGAAAGATATGTAAGTTTTGTTATAAACTGATATAAATAATTTATGTTACCGTATTATTATTACACTTCTTTGCGATTTCGACTACACAAGGTATAATAACTGTTTTTATCGTGATTGTGTCATTATTTTTATTAAGTAGAATCGACGAATCCAAAGGACATCTATCTGTTGATAAGACTGATTTACCAGCAAGTGCACCACCTGAGAAGAAAGTGACTATTCATGTCTCTACAACTATATTTATCGCTAATTGAAAAAAAATCACAATAAAGAACCGTTATTACACCTTTCATTAGTCCAATCAGCAAGGAACGTCTAGAAATGTATGTATCTTGTATAATAGTGATTGTAAACCAGTAAATAGTAAATTTTTAGCAATAATAGAACTATAATACATTTAATGCTCTTTTGTTATTTGGGGCAAGAATCTTGGCATAATATAAAAATGTTAGATGTGCCAACTTTATTAATAAAATTAATATCTATACACATTCCTAATAAATATGTTACCTCCTATAAACAACTGACTTAATATCTATCTATTTATGCAATTTTTTGGGAAAGTATGTAAGATTAAGTGGATTTTGAAAGAGCTGATACATTTTGGACTTGGATTCTGAGGTACCGTTTATATCAATGACATCGGTTTGATTTTTTAATTCGTAATCATATCATCATCAGAACATAATATATATGTTGATTATGCCCGTAGTATTTAGTTTTTGCGTTAGATAAAAATCTTTAGTGCATACAGTTTAGTAATGTTGTCACCTAAAATGATTTACCTACGTTAATACACTCGTTATAGTACGGATCTTTGAAGATTCGTTCCACAAACTTCAGCTCCCTGAAAGATGCTTTTGTATCTATAAGTTAAACTATCGAAATTCGTATAAGAGGTACTGGGATATTCTAAAAATTCTATCTAATCTAAGTACATACTAGTACCATTATATATTTTTCGTCATGAAATTTATATTGCCTTACGATTAATTATATAAAAGGTAAATAAAATGGTGGTGCTTTAACTATAAGATTGTTACAATTTTCATGTCTAAATGATGTTTAGGTGTGGTTGGTGAGTTCTATATATCGTAGCTAACTAAACCATAGGTAAAGACAAAGATAAATCTTATTGAATTCGAGACATTGGTTAAAGAAATATAATTTTATAATAATATTCTGCTTAGTTTTTTTGCTTGGGGTGTAACGTGTTTTTTTTCATGATCCTTACCTTTTCCCTTTTACAATTATCTATTACACTCATTCATATATGAGTAATTTTCAATGAAAAATAGTGTCACTTATGTCAAAATTCGAATTTAACCAGTTGCATAAAATAGTTTGCTGCATACATAAAATAGTCATGCATAATCTTCTATACAGGCTGTTACAGAAATTATTCCTACCCTTTTATAACCCCCACTATTCATTAATATTTATCAATCGACCAATACCATTGCGTTACCTGTATAACCAGTCAAAATAATGTATATTAACTTATTCTTATTAAATAGTGAACTGTGTTATCATCTATTGTAGTTTGTCCCTATTATTTCACAATGTTTACATAGATACTTTAACCTAAGAAAATAGGCAATCGGCATACGTTACTGTGCATTGTGGGTACTTAACTATACCATAATAATCACTACATATTATAAAACAAAGTACCCCGCCGCGTCTGTCTATCTGTTCGCGATAAACTGAAAAACTACTGAACGGATTTTCATGCGGTTTTCACCAATAGACAGAGTGATTCATGAGGAAAGTTTAGGTGTATAATTTGTTAACGTTTTGTGTAAATTGGTTGAAATATGATGATGATTGTTGAAAATGTCTCTACTAATCGTGCGAAGCCGGGGCGGGTTGCTAGTAATTAATAAATCTAACCACGTAAATACGGGCAACTTAAATAAGGATAACCCCTACCTAATTCCTATTTGCCTATATCTAAGTAGACGTGCATTTTTAACCTTTCTATGTCCTTTATCTACGATACAATACGAGTTTGCTTTCATTTTAGTTAAGTAATATTTTCCACTAGCAGCGCCCCGCGGTTTCACCCGCGTAAGTCCCGATCCCGTGGGAATATATAATAAAATGTAGCCTATGCGTTAATCCAGGTCTCCAGCTTGCCAATTCCTAGTTAACTTCTAATCTTGTTTAAATCTTGTAAACGTGTCTGTTTTATATGGTTGTATGCATCATAAGACAAATAAGTATACAGCTATTGTTTAATAACGATGTGAACAAATGCGACAAATATTGTGAGCGTGCACCGCTATATTCCTATATTAACGATCAGTCGGTGCCAAAGATGAAAGATCACGCACCTGGCGGGTTTCCTTAATATAATTATGGCAACTAGCAACCCGCTTCGGCAGTGGCGTAACTATACCATCTGAGACCCGTGGCTAATTCATTAATTCATTTTGTAATTAGTGCCTCCTCTGTTCAGGACCTTTGGTGCCCGGGGCCCCTCGAGCCGGGGGCCCGTGGCATTTACCCTATATAGCCACTGCGCTCCGGCTTCGCACGGTAAATATTCCCATTTTAGGGTTCCGTTCCTCAAAAGGAAACCAAGGAACCCGTATAGGTGCACTGTGTCGTCCGTCTGTCTATCTGTCAAAACCCTTTTCCTCAGGAACCCGTGGACGCATCAAGTTGAAATTAATACCAAATACATAAATCTGCAGTCCCTTGAAGCTGTAAAAAATCAAGCTTCTAAGTCAACGCAATCAAAAGATATGGCAACATAACTTTAAATTTGACCAAATTTGAACATTTCGCAGGTACATCAAAACCTATAGGGTACTTTCCATTAACCTATCATGAAATTTGGTAAGAAGCAAGGTCTGACAGAACAAGTGAAGGAAAAAATCTGAAAGTCGTTAATTTGTTGTTATATCACATAAAAGAATGGTTTTTGTGATTACAAGCTTATATTTTGCGGTTGGAAACTTTGTCGTATATCCCAACCGCAAAATTAAGTTTGTCTTTCGGAAAAGAGCAAAAATCTTCGAGAATTGATTCCCGAAATGGACGTACTATCTACATACCAGTTTGCTTAGGGAACCCTTGGTGCGTGAGTCAGACTCGCACTTGTCTGGTGTTTTTTTTTTGTTGCACATTACTCGCTCAAGGTCAAGTTTTGTATACCTACTCGTTAGCGTTCCGCCGGATTCACAAGTGGCCGGCAGAAGTGTCACACGGTTACCGCACGGAAGGCGATTTAAAACAAAATTCCAAAATAACGTAATCAGTGTTGCCAACTCTTATAAATCCGAGTCGCTAGAACGTTACTAAAGTCGATTCTACCAGGAACGGACTCAGGATCCCCGGGTGGGGGTGTACTTACTTAAAAAAGTTTGATTTCATATTTATTGTAGTCATTGTAACAAATAGTTGTTTAAAAAAGTTTTTCAAGGTCAAAGTTCAACTAAGTGGGTGGACATTATTCGAAGCACCAGGTTTAGCGATTTCGCCTCAATTGTTCGAAAACATTTTTCTTTCGCAAACGCTCAAATTGTGTAAGTAGAAGAACACTACTTTCGAGAAGCGCACTAAAGCGTTAAACAAATAAAAGTCAAATATGGGTTCTATCGTAGTATATTCCAAAAATATAATGCTATACATGACATTGCTTTTATATAATCGAGTATAGAGGGGTAGTGATACTAACCCTTTATAAACAGCAGTACTTAAAGTAAAATGCTATTTTTAACTTTTGCAAAACTATAATACACTTATCGTGAGCAGCTGGTTACGAGATGTTACAATGAGAATGGAAAAGAAAAAAAGTGTAACTGTAACAAATTTTACTATACAATGCACGTGGAGATCTTTTATATTGGTTTTACGGGTTTATGTTGCTTAGAATTGGTTGTTGTTTTTCCTTGTTGCGCAGTCAATGGCGTATAAAGTCCCTCCAAATGAAAAATTATAAAATTGGCTACCTACTGGTTAACTGAAAAAATATGTCTATTCTACTTTTTGCCTATTTATTTAAAAATGTATTAAAAATTACACTGTTTACTAACTACCACTACTACTCAGAACCTTGAACAAAGTAACAATAGCCTTAAAATATTTCATCTTCATCAAAAATTCTAACACATGCAAATCTCAGATATTTTTATGACTACATTTGAATACACATGTTTTGAAGTCCTCACGAGCTATCTATTCTTTTAGTACGTAAAAGAAAACATTCAGATTAAACTGTTGGAATTAAACACACTATAGAATAATAATAAGTAAGTATTAATAACCTTTGCTCACATTAATCAATATTTTTTTAAATTAATATATACAATAAGATATATAATAATCATTATATGATAAAACATAAAATATTGGGTTCTTCAGCCGCTTATAAACAATTTTGTTAAGTAGTTACTACTAATAAATAATATTATTATACATATTTTCTTTTTACATTACGAAAACGTCGCATCTTACTCATTAAAAAAAGTCTTATAAGTGTAACATCTCGTAACCATATCTCATCAATTATCAACAAAGAATATACCGAATAATGGATTACAGACCTCGGCGTGAGCATCAGTGCGATAATGTTTAGGTATATTTATGTTGAAATTACTACAAGGCATCTACTTTGAATAAAAGAAACACAAAATTTTTATGTTTACCTCTACTAAAACCGTGAAATACAACCCAGTCGGAAAGATATAAGACTTTCGCAAGCTGGTTAACAAAATTATAACAGTTTCCTGTTTCGACACAAGAAACTGTCGCAACCACGCAACAATTTTCTGAAACGGAAGGTGATAGGAATCATAATATGATGGAAGATGGAAAGAAATGAATCAGTTTAAAAGTATTAATGTCCAAAAGTTTATATGTTAGAAAAAACTCAAAATTTGAAGTTTATAACTTAAAACTTTTTAAGTCTAAGAGAGAGGCTCATGAGTAACTAATGCCTGTTTTTCTGTTTCATCAATCTTGCCTCGTCTAAGGAAATGTACAACATGTCGCGTGTTATCATAACGTGCGAGCATTTTGTTACAATATCCATAGAATGGACAAGAATGACAAAACAGTAGCGGTAACAGAACAATATCTGTGCACCCACGGAAATGGTTAAAGTATAAGGTTTTGGGATTACGTCAGGGCTCTAAAACATTTTTTAAAAATTGCTTTCCGTGGATGAGGTAATAGGTTTGTAGAGAAGCATCTTTAGCGACTGTTTTGACTCAGCCCAAATTATGATAAGGTAGATTCGAAAATCAAGTAGTATCTGGTAAAAGTAACTATTAAAATTTTGTATCTCCTATTCAAGTAGGAAAACTATAGTACGTGCTAATATAATTTTGACTAGTAAGCACCAATTGACTAATTATAATATTTATAACCTTACAAAATCTATTTACAATCTTAATGGCTAATAAAATTTAGCCAATCACACACCTTCAGTTACACAAAAATCTTAAGATTACTAAATAGATCACTATTATTATACATTAAAATTATCAAATTAACATTTGAGCGACATTAAAGTTAAAAATTATTCACATTTAACATAAAGTCATCTGCATACTATGAGCTAGCTACATTTTCAAATGATTGTATGCCGCGCTCACAGTCAACGCTTGACAATACGGTTTATTAGAGCCTTAAAGTATAATCATATACATAGTAAAAAGACAATCGTTTGGAAGGTAAACGAAAATATGTATGAATTTCAGCACTTTCATGTGATCTTTCTTGTATTTCGGCATTTGTATGAGTTCATACAAATATTTCAATAACCTACGATATAAGGATATATCGACTGTTTTGTCGTTTACAGAACATAAATCTCAAAATAACTAAACTTGTTCAAACAAAGTATCTGTAAAATATTACCTGGCCCTTATACCGAGATTTAAAGTTAAGTATAAATATTTTTTTATTAAATATTTACATTAAAATACATGGTGCATGGGGTCAAGTATGAAACCTGACAAAGCGACTACTATTGTTGATTACCATTGTCAATGGTTACCCCAACAAATACGTCTATATTAAATTATTTAATTCGGTGGTCCTCATACATTAATCTATAATGTGTCCAGAATTCCAGATACGAATACGAACGCTGTGTTGTTTTACATAACTACGTCTACAATTCCTGATCCCAAGTGCGATAAACTCGATTCGGTGACAGTAATTTACCGTTAAACGTTGATCTAACAATAGGGGGTAACTTTGAACACTGAATATTGAAATTCTTCACACATCCACATCAAGCCATCAAGGGTGAGGGTGACTGCTTTTAATGTTATTTCAACATTTAATGCGAATAGTTTAAAAAATAGAATTAAAACGCTTAACAGACCTATTAAAATAACGTCAACCTTCCCCAGTTTAGTCAACGTTATGCTTAAAACTTGTGAAAGTTATTAGACATGCTAAAATTTTAGACTAATAAACGTAGTATCTACATATACTGTTCAAAATAGTTATAATTAGATCTTCACTTGTTCAACCTCTATAAGGCTTTGATCTGAGTATCTTAGGCGTTGTTTGAACATTAGGTATGTACATATACGAGTATAGAGCAGCCCTTCGGCACACGCTGCTATTAAGTTCGCATACGCCGAGATGAAAGTCTGCAAGTCGCTCCAGATTACATTAAGGGCCGCCAAGTGTTAAAGAGAAGCACTTCAGCGAACGGTAGGGTTAAATTTTAATTTATAAAACTGTAATATAAAGCAATAAGAAACAAAATCAAATAAATCGAAAATAGTTCGAGATTTTCTCGTGAAAAATATCTAAATGTATTAATTTATAATAAAAATATTTATGTTGTACATAATATATTGCATAGATTTTATTTAAATAATGAAGACAACTTGCTTAAGAAAAAGGATATGAAGCTTGAAAAACTTAGGTATTTTTTCAAACTTACAGTACGATAGAAAAGGGGCCTTAATGTAACGAAAATGCGTGTCTCATAGTTGATTCTAGTCGCTCGAAACCAAAAATATGGTAAGCAACATCGCATGTCATAGCCGCTATATTTTTATTACATATTCTTCATCATTTTAACTTTGTTATTACATAGATAATTAGTTATAGAGTAATTGATAAAATAAGCGGGACGTGATTACTACATCTATTACATTATCAATTACACCTATTTGACGTGCACAAATTGGCCATTGAAAACGAAACGAATATCAGTTAATAACTGTGACATAGTTACACAGAAAAAATAAACGTCTTTTAAGATAAGGCTATAAATTCAGTCGATAATATTTCAAATAATTATTCGTAACCTATCTAGGGGATATATTGGAAGTAAATTAATCACGTTTTTAATTATTTCAGAGAAATGTTAATCATTATGTGATCACTTCGATTACATCAAAAACACACCTGCAAGTAGTTATATTTGTATTTTCATCAAAAATACTATTACATAAGGCAGTATGCCGAACATTAGAACTTAGAATAACACATTTAGTAAATGTGTACTACTCGTTATTGAGTTTTCATCACCTCCGGGGTCCTTGGGCGGGGGGGCGGGGCGGGGGGGGCGACGAGCACGGGCAGGGGGGGGCGCGGAGGCGAGGCGGCGGTGCGCCTCGGAGCCGGTGAGCGCGGCCACGGTGACGCCGGCCTGGTACGACGCCGGGATGCGGATGTGGCGCGTCCTAGTGCCGTACTCACCCCAGCCGATCGCTCGCCATTCGCGAATAACGTTTACTACTTGACCTACAATATACATTTTAAATTAGTTTTTGAATACTAGACTATATTCAGACTACCCTGCACAAAAATTTAAATACCTACTTATTTAAAATAAAAAATAGAATCTTAACTAATATTATGAATGCGAAAGTAAGTTTGTTTGTTACGCTCTCACGTCTTAACTACTACATAGGTACACGCCGAAGATACTTTAACGTAGCAATTTTGTTCATGCGACATCTACAGTAAATATATCGTTGTTTTAGGGTCGTTGCAAAAACCCCAGTTCCAAAGCGAAAGTTGAGACTTTAAAAGTCGGGTCTACGAGATTTCTCGCGCCATTTTGAATTTTTGTCCCGGACTAGCTCCAAAGTCTTTTGTTGGTGGTAATGGGCCCCAGCAGTAAAAATATGATGTTATAATAATAATAACTTCACACATCTCACACACGGCCGTCTGATCCCAAACTAGGCAGAGCCTGTACTATGGTCCCCAGATTGCTGATAAACATACCTATTTATTTCTAAACCATCCAGATTAGTTCCATAGGCCTTAATGTTATATAGATATGTTGAGCCTTCTACCTAGTCCAGTATATTATTTTCTTATCTTAACATTAAAGTAACTGAGATAATAAAATTATAAGTAACAATATAATTGAAACCCCGAACCCTCTAAATAAATTAATTTGCACGAGCCTGTAAAAATTTAATTATCTTTGTCGCTTGTTTGCACCACATATTTTATTATTATGTATCAAACAAGCTTATGATAAATTTACCTTGTAGTAGAACACAGTTGTTTTAATTATTTTGTTTTCCTTTCAGTAAAGCGGGGTTTAGTGGTATAGACCAAATTCTTATTCGTAATTTCTGAAAGCCGGGTTACCACCAAAAACTCCAAGTATTCAGTACAAAAACGAACATCTTGTCTCCCGAAAAAAGTACTGTTCTCAGGGTTATACAAAACAACTTTTACGCAAGCGGAGCCACATGCAAAAGCTAGTATTATTATATTTATCTTACACCAGATTAAATATAATTAATGTAGTTTTATAAAACACTATTAGTATAATTTTTTACAGGCAATGACCCATGTCGTTCTACAAAGATTCCGACGAATTGAGAACCTCCTCCTTTTTTGAAGTCAGTTAAAAAGTACACGAAACTTCTGCAACTAGCGTCACTAACCGGTACCTTTAAGCTACATACAATAGTGGCCAATACAAGTGTATTATATCGTCTTTGTGTATTTTATTTATTATGGCATAAAGGAAAGACTTTATTTAATTTATTGTGTATCACACATTTTTGTAATACCTTCTAACTAAGACAAACTTACTACTGAGTGAAAAGTAAATTTGTCTTAGTTGGAAAGTTTAACATAAATGTGCAAAATTAATCTGCGATACACAATTAGTAAGTCTTTACTCAGTCGTAACAAGTAATTTTGTCTTAGTTGGAAGGTTTAATCAAAATTTGCCAAATTATGTGCGATACGCAATTAGTAAGTCTTTACTCAGTACTAAAAAGTAAGTTTGTCTTTGTTGGAAGGTTTAACATAAATCTGCGATACACAATTAGTAAGTCTTTACTCAGTAATAACAAGTAAGTTTGTCTTTTGTTGGAAGGTTTAACATAAATCTGCGATACACAATTAGTAAGTCTTTACTCAGTAATAACAAGTAAGTTTGTCTTTGTTGGAAGGTTTAACATAAATCTGCGATACACAATTAGTAAGTCTTTACTCAGTAATAACAAGTAAGGTTGTCTTAGTTGGAAGATTTAACAAAAATGTGCGATACAATTAGTAAGTCTTTCCTTCAAATCAATTGATTTACATCAGGAATCTACTGGGTGGTGTTGGAAGCAGTAACCACTAAGCCGGAGGTCCGATGTTTTAGATTGTCCCTTATTTATTCTTTAATCTCTCGTCACCTTCCAAATCCTTGCGCGATCGTATTTTACTGAGTGATTCCTTCATATAAGAAAACAAATACTTACCAAGTACATTAAACGTATGAAAACGTCGATCAGGAACAGCCATGAGCGGCGTTAGGTCCGTATTAGCCGTAAATCTCGACAGGACATCTCTACTCCGCACCAGAAGTACAGAGGGCGATATCAAACGCGGCCACAAGGTGGTCTCCCGCACGCATTCGACCGGGTTACATAAATACACGCCACGGGTTGAAACGCCGAATACCATTTGGTGGTGCCACGCATCTGGAATTTTCGCCTACACAACCGGCTTGTAAGTTCAGTGTGAGGATTGGAACTGCACCTATAAAAATAATGAAATTTACATTATATTAATATCCATACCAATCACTACATATTATAAAACAAAGTCCCCCGCCGCGTCTGTCTGTCTGTCGGTCTGTCTGTCTATTCGCGATAAACTGAAAATCTACTGAACGGATTTTCTTGCGGTTTTCACTAATAGTAAGATTGATTCATGAGGAAGGTTTAGGTGTATAATTTGTACCCGTGCGAAGCCGGGGCGGGTTGCTAGTATTAGGTATAAATGCAAAAGTTGGTCGACTGAACAGATCGTATGGCATTTACATGGACATAGACATTTTATCCGGAAAAGTGTTCGGTTCCCGTGGGATAAATTTAAATATCGCCGCGAACGACAACACAGCCCGCACACAGTCGCGGGCAATAGCTAATACTTTATATAACTTAGTTGGCAAAAAAAGAGTACGGCCTACCTGAATTAAGCTACTAAATCTCATAATACCAGGATCAGAAATTTTCTGGTGCCTGTTTTGCTAGGGCGCGGATGTACTCACCAGCCAGGTCCTGGCTATTATTTCTGGCGAATCTAGCATGTTCATTTGAATCAAAATGAAACCTTTTTCGAAAAGCACTCACTGTCTCCATCGCAGAGCAAAGGGCTGTCCTTCTAAGCTATCCCTAGATCGGACACTCGGTCATGGTTAAGGCTTGGCCGAGCAGAGGTCTGCTCCAGAATGTGTCTACTACATCAAAATGATTCTAGACGCAGCAAAAAACCCACTGGATTGTTTCTTCAGAGACTTTCAGCCTCGAAACCCCAAGGAGCCACCGTTCTTGTCTAATGCCGGTTACTTTTTTTTGCCAAACAGGGGTTTTCTCAGGGGTCTACCACTCTGAAAGAATCCAGAGATGATGAACCCATCTGTAAGCTTGCAGTTTTTTCCACTACTCCACATCAGAGGGAAACCGCGAACAAACCGAGTAACCCCAAAATCCCAGCTTTGGCAAAACATTAACTGGAAGCACGTTCGTAAAGAAAAGAGGCGTCGAAATTGCCACCCTTTGTGCACAGCGAGGCAATTTTGTCCTTTAGAAGGCGAGGCAGTTCTTTATAAAATATTTCTAATTGGTGCCTGTTCTTTAAAAAAATGTTTTATTCTATGTAATAAAAAAACATGTAGCAACATAAAAACCGTATTCTATATTAAATTTAACGCGACATAGAGTGAACATTTTAAATATCAAGAGTGCGGAATTTTTTATGTCTAGGTTAATACCTCAATAGAACGGCGGAGTGCTTAAGTGCTTACCTAACGTAATCCAGTCATTCAACCAGTATGAGAGTGAAATAGCTCGTTCAGGGTACGTAGGAAAAAAACGAGCAGTGACTAGGCCATCCGAAGCGCGATGAATGCCTGAAACCAGATCAGCTGCCGTACATCCCGCTACAGCCCGCGATAGCAAGTATCTGAAATACAAGAGATTTAAAACTCAGCTGGAGAAATAAATCTACAAATACACTATTGTCATTATAACACTGCATAAAGGCCGATCTACAGCAGTATTTCATTAAAGCGTCTTACCTTTCTTCGGCAATGTATATGTAATCGATTTTAGTTAACAGATGTTCATAATATTTTAAAGTCATACCAGGCCATGTCCACTCCGCAATTAAGGTCTAAAGCTACAAGTACGCGGCAGGCTCGACTAATCGTGCCAAAAAATCAGTGGGCTGCCGCGCGCCAGCCAGCGAGCGCGTTAGTTCGATGCTCACTCAGACGCTGCGTCACGTCATCCATTCGTATCTAGACTATCGAGTTATTAGTACGTAGTCTAGGCTTATTTATTCCCAAAAATAGAAATAGAGTAATATAATAGTACTAGTAAAACAGAGTAATATAAGTTGAATATTCAGATAAATTCATTCTTAAAAAAAACAACCCTAACGTCGTTGTCAGAACAGATAAGAGGCAACTTCTAGGTGAATATAATTGTAGGTTATCAACGCTGTACGACTTGAACTGCGACTTTATTGTGTTAGAACGAGAGTCGCCATTTATTTAAATGATTTTGTAGAGTGAGACATCTGTATCAGTATTATGTATCCTGTGGTCATACTAAGCAATTAAGAGCATATTTAAAATTAATGCACTTTCCTAAGAAACGCAAAATCTATATGAATACCTAATTATAATGAGGTCACTTATGATCGTGTTCGTTTTGTGGGTGTTCATTGTAGATTTGGGATCAGACGGTCGTGTGTGAGATGTGTAGAGTTATTGTTATTATTATATAAAAACAGAAAATCGGGTTACCGGGTTGTAGAGGTGGAGTGCTTATATTTAGTATCTTGTTGTATATTTAAGTTGTTTAAATGTAAAAAAAGAACGGCTGGGTTGCGTAAAGGTATTGTGCTTGTAATATACACAAGTTTCTTCTAGGTGGGGTAATGAGTTTTCTAGGATGGGCAGTGCCCATCGTCGCCACCCCCCTTGCTACGCCCATGGTATACACCTACAGTCAAGAATTATCGAAAAATAGTAAAAAAAATATATAAAAAATATTGGAATATATTTTGTGAACTCAATAGTGTACACAAACGTGTACATAGATAAGGATATATTATATACACGTTGCTGATCTGCGATAGCGTTTATTTATATAGAGAAGTTGCTCACCTAGGTAATGGAGCGTTGTTTGCACGTTGTCGTGTACCAATGGCTGAGCTGATCCTCTCTAAGTTTACCGGCACGCCTAATGCGTTCTGAATAACAGAAACTTATTTCAGAATAATGAAAGCATTAATAATAACATTCATAGACATTCATCATACAAAGCAGGGATACTAACAAATACATTGACAACAGCAGTAGCCCCACATGCCGAAGTAGCTATCTGCGTGACCTGACGGTCGCATGCTTCGCTCTCCGACCAGATCATGCAACGAGGTGGCGCAATACAACCGGCGCTACTTGTGCTCGTACCAGCTGTCGAACTGCCACTTGCCTCGCCAGCCTATAGACATAGTAGTTTTAATAAAATAAACAAAAAGAAAATCTTATACATATTTAATATTGCTTGACAATGATTATGATGACAAATGTTTTACCTTAACTACAACTTGAGCTTCAGCATCAGATTCAGTATTTTCTGATATAAGTTTCCTGGCCATTTTAATATGATATAAAGCTGATGATAGGTTCACAGAATCCACTGATGATCCCTGGTTGATTTGATATGCATGAGACCCTTCCACTTGCTCTTCTTCATCTGCAATACATTTCATTAAAAATTTTGAATGACAGATTTTAATTCAAATTCAAATTGTTTTATTGTGAATCACAGGTACAGAGGATGTTACACAATTACAGCTGCAGTAGTTTGTAGTTTAAAAATGATGTAATGCTTAACACAACAAAAAATTAATATTTTGAAAATTTTAAATTACACATAACAAGTTTCTAATTATGAACAACAAAGTTTTTAAATACTCCAGCTAACATTTCACTTCACCACATTCTGTAATCACTGCATATTATAAAACAAATTCCCCCACCGCGTCTGTCTGCCTATTTGCATATAAACTCAAAAACTACTGAACAAATTTTCATACGGTTTTCACCAAGATAGAACAACTCATGAGAAAGGTTTAGGTATATGATTTTTTTTTTAAATACAACTCCCGCATTAGGAATTACTACTGTGTCGCAGGGGACTTTACAAACATACGAACAACAGACACAAAGAACACCCAGACTCAGGTGGGAATCGAACCCACGACCTATGGCATAGCAGTTAGGGTCACTAACCATTAGGCCAACAGGCCAGTTTGTTAAGATTTTGTGTAAATTGGTTAAAATATGATGATGATTGTTACACATTATAATAGACTATAGAAACTCAGTCAGTACTCTGAAAGTTAAAAAATTCAGTGTTCATAAGCAGTCTTTAACACTGAGTTTTGTCCATTGTTCACATAATCCATTATATTTTCCCAGGCATATTATTTTCTTAATAATAAATAAATAAATTGTTTTTCTATATTTTAAAAAGCATGAGTACCACTTATGCAACCACTAAGGTACATTAGTGGTTAAAATATTATTACCTAAAAATTAACAAGTCAATACTTGAACTTGCAATACTTGAATGGAACAATTTATATAATGATCACATACCATCTGCAGTCATTACTTAGGGAAATGTATGTGTATGCATGTATGGAGCGTTATGACATGACACCATTATGACGGTTACTATTTCTGTTGTTTTTTAAGGTTAAGAGCAGTCTAGTTGAGGAGTGAAATTCATCACTGGGAGTGATAATAATATGTATATATGTTTGTATTTCACCTGCACTCAACACACATGCATAACCATAATCCAGTCTTTGTCTACAAGGTTCAAATGAAAGAGTCCCAGAATATTTCAGTTTAAAATAAATTATTTTAACTACTGAACACTAGAAATTGGGAAAGTTTTATAGCCTCATACATGTGCACCAAAACAGAGCTGGCAGGACAAACGGCAGATGAAACCCTGTCTGCAGCATCCGGGATGGAAGTATGTACTAAATCTAGTGGTTAGTGATCCTGACTGCTGAGCCAAAGGTTGTGGGTTTGATTCCCACCCAGGACTAACAATTGTGTGATGAGCATAATCATTTGCTCTGTGTCTGGGTTTAATTTATCTATAACTAGCAAACTGAGCTAGAGATCGCGTGGTGGTCGAATTTCGACCATGGTTTATTTCATTGGCCAATATTGCTTGATCTGTCATTGTATAGACTTTTGTACCATGACAGGTCAAAATATATACTGGACACTCATAGCTGTATGTACCCCTTTTTGCTATTTTTTTAACTTCTCTGTATAAACTATAAGTGTGCGAAATTTCATACTCCTCCAAAGTTTTTGCTTCACATATTAATATATAGATTATATTGTAACCCATCACTCTGAAAAAAAAAAGAAGACATTGTGCTGTCTCTGTGGCACAAAACCAAACAACTGCTGTCTGGCTACCCAATGTTAGTACAACTGAATATCCTTTTTACTTTAATAATTTATAATTTTTCCTACCTTAACAATTCATGTAGGTATAAACACATATAGCAGTTACAAATTTTAGTACAATTAGCTGTGGCAAACAAGATCTTTGACACCTTTATTGGATAAAAAAAAATCAATAAATACTTACAATTTAACATTTCTCTTGGTGAGACCAAATTACCACTTGAAACATGAAGACTAATAGGATTACTGATAGGTCCACGAGACATTGTCCTTCTGACAAGCAGTTGTTCACCTCTAGTATTTACATGAGTGATATAAGGGCCAAAACTGTAACTACTACTGTTATCGGATGCATCTCCATGACCCATCGCAGTGCTTCGACTAGTAGATGGCACACTATATGAATACAGGTCACTACTATCTCCATGGGGTACAGATTGCGCACTTGGAGCTATGACTGCAGGGTTGTACTGAACTACAACTACTGGTACATAAACTGGTGAAGTTTCTCTTATTACCAGAGGTTCAATTTCGTTCGCCGTGTTTCCCGCCACTTCTAAGTCAACATCGGGAGAGGATTCGTCACCTGTATCAACCTCACATGAAGGTCCTGGATCAAAATCCATTTCTAAAAATTCCATATCAGGACTTGATGCTCTAGAGCCCTGATCTCTAACACCTGCAGCTCCCTGTTGTGGCACTGGGTAGTTTGGTACAGGGAGATGTTTGTCTAGAGGCAAACCCATGTCTAAACTAAAGAATGAGCTTGGCAAGTCTGCCAGATGCTCACCACCTCTATATGTATAAATACATCCATCTTCTGAACCTAAAGAATAATCATCATTGCCTGTGTCACTTGAACTGTCATCATCTATTCTGTTTAGTTTTAAACTTGATGGCCTTTTCCTATTCTCTTTAAAAGTACTGCTATCTGAGTTATCTGTTGTTTTGCCTGTGCTACTTGTAGAAGGCAGATTGCTACTGCTGCTTCCTGCTTTCTCTAAACATTTTTTATGTCTTTGACATGACTGCACATCCTGATTTGAATCTGTGCCATTGTCATATAAGTTTGAAACAGTTCTACTGTTGCCAGCAACTGCAGAGTCTGCTTGATCAGCATTGCATTTAGTCACTTCGTTATTACACTTCTGTGGTTGGCTGCTAGAGCTGGGTATTTTATTCGATTCGGGAGTATTTTCGTTATACCGACTAGTTTGTGGTACCGGTTCATTGCCAGATAAAGAATTCATATGATTACCTCGAGGCCCGTTCAACGGAACAAAGCTTGAACTTTGAGTTGATGTAAACAGATTTTCATCGTTGTCTCTTTGCCTTTGTTGTGTACCTGAAGTCCTATAATTCTTACTTTTGTCACCTTCACCATCGAGTCTATTAGGATTCTTCACAGATGCTAAATCTTTAGAAGAATCCATGGTTACAAATATATCGTAAAAGTCGGCATTGTTCACTTATTTTTTTAAGGTTACCAACAGCTCGTTGGTGTAAATACATGCGCTAAGAAATGCACTAAACACAAATTAAATTGTAAAGTGACCTCAACCCTAAGAAAAAAGCTATGACATTGGATATATTTGACACAATATGAAAAAGGAAATAATAACAAACCAATTCGCAATATTCAGATTAAAATCTGGATCTGACATAATTGACAGTTCAGCGCAAACAGATTCCCTATCCCTGTTGTATGAATCTTCGAAAAAAATAATTATTAATCCTGGTAATACTGGTAGAAAAGACACACTTTTACGCTGCTCTCCGCGGTTTCATCCACGTAAGTACCGATGCCGTGGAAATATTGGGATAAAAAGTAGCCTAGGTTTTAATCCAGGTCTCCGGCTGTCTACATACCAAGTTTCATCGCAATCGGTTCAGTAGCTTTTGCTTGAAAGAGTAACAAACATCTATACATCCTCACAAACTTTCACGTTTATAATATTAGTAGGATTTATTACACTCTATTAAAATAAGCAAATTACATGATTATAGAGGAATTTTGTGTATCAACATTTAACATCAATCAATTAACCTATTGTAAATCCACTACTAAACATAGGCCTTTCCCAATGCACCATAGCATTCAGTGCTTGCTGTGCCTTCCTCATCCAGTCTATCCCACCTACCTTCTTTGGACCGTCGCGTCGCGACGATCTTCTATCTGGCTGGGGGCCGTACTACTTTCCGTTTACTTTGACCCATTTGCTCCAATGGCCATCGATCCTTTCTTCGGCATACGTGACCAACCAATTGCCACCTCAGCGTTCGTTAAGTTCATTTAGCATAATAATGATGAATTATAATTATATTTGTATTCAATATCGTGATGGAAATACCTAATACAATGATCTGATGGTTTCAAATTTTTACATATGTACATACGTACATACGCTCACGCCTGGATCCCCGAAGGTTGCAGAGCCTTATTAAACAAATATAATTTCATCCCACTTACGTAATAGGGGGCAAGCCTATTGCTTTTGGGAATTAAAAGTACGTAAGCTTTTGTTCTTTGCAGAAATTGTTAAAATTCATATATTATATACATATATATATAATTGATGATGTTTTAGTTGGCACTGGAACCGTATGATGCGATAGCACCTCTATGTAGTTTGTGACAGTATGTTCCAGCCCTAATGTAACAGGCTATGATTGTCAAATTTTCTTTCATAAATTTCACAATGACAAATTGATTCAACCAGCTGTGGGATTTCTAAAAAACTGCGTCTTACTTGTAACACAAATAAATTGTACAGAAAACGTTCGTTTAAGATCACTGTCGGTGGTTACTTCCAAGAAAATCTAAAACAACTCGGAAAATGGCTTACGCCTACTTATTCAAATACATCATCATTGGCGACACAGGTATTGATTTTATTTCCTGATATCTTATTTAGGTTTTATGTTTTTCAAAGCACATTGCGTTATTGTGTTGGGGATGGGGATGTTGAAATTTGCTTAATATGTCACACTTTTATAACGTATCGATCGATATCTGCTTTTTGGGAATTATATTTGATATAATAATACGCCTACGCTGTTTATTGCCTACGTCTAAAAGAGACTAACGCGCAGATCATTGCATATTCTTGTTTTCTTGTTTACTATCTTATTACAAGTGTAACAACATACATAGATGTTTATTGTTTTAGGTCCATTTCAAGGCCTTCTTTTGTTTGTTTTTGTAACACTCATTTTGTAAAAAAGTTCAAATTAATTATTCAATGGTATCTTACCCTGTTTTTAAATATCAGAACTAAAGGTCTAATGGTAATCAATGATATGTAGGGCATACTGTTATATTTCATTATTCAGTGATTAATGTGTGAGATAAGGGCTCACAGCTCTTAATTACTGACTGTTTATGTACATATCACCTGTTTTCTTTTGTGTGGTTGCTTTTGTTTTATAATTATTTAGATTGTATTATACTTTTCATTGTAACTAGTACAAAACAATGAATAATCATAATATTGAAATATTAGCATTGCTTTTGGTAAGCAACCATAAAAAATATTCAAAAGGCATATTATGTGTCCTTAAAAAAATTAAGTGACTTTTGTCACAGGTCTCCCAAAAGTTGTAATAAACAATAATAATTAAAATAACTTGACACATTTTATCAACTGTTGCCTGATCCCAAACTAGGCAGAGCCTGTACTATGGTAATCAGACTGCTGATAAACATTTTTATTTATTTCTAAATACATACATATTATAGATCATTTGTTCTGTGTCTGGGTGTAATTTATCTATAATATGTATGTATTTAGAAATATATAAGTATGTTTATCAGCAGTCTGGTTACCATAGTACAGGCTCTGCCTAGTTTGGGATCAGACGGCCGTGTGTGAGATGTGTGAAGTTATTATTATTATTAAAGATAAACTACACCCAGACACAAAACAAATGATCATGCTCATCACACAATTATTTATCCTAGTTGGGAATCGAACCAACAACCTCTGGCACAAAAGTCAGGATCACTAATCACTAGACTAACAGGCCAGTCAAACACAGTCTGTTCTACACTACACTCCCAAGCAGCTCATTATGGGTCTATTTGGGTGTAAGACATGGTCAGACTGCCTCTTGTGTTGTGTCCAAGTAGGGTGAAAATGTTTTCTATTGTGATTCAGAATCCCGTTTTCATTGCAAGTGACATTCTGAGACAAAATCCCTTAATTTTTGTTATTATTCAATAACTTTAGGCAAGCTTATCACTTAGGTACATTAAAGGGTGCTGCTAAGTACAATATGGTTTGAAAAAATTGCTTCAAAAATGTTGAATTAATTGTTATTGGTTTTTGCCTATTGTTGGCTATGAACCTTATTGTTGAAATCAACTTTTCATGAATGGACCAAACAAAACCGTGCAATAGCTTGTGGTAGCTGGTCCAAACACATAGTTGATATTATGTACTGAATGGGTTGCGTTTTTGCCATGGCACAACTCGCATTACAAAATACGTGTCAATATAATAGAATGTTATTTTTTTGTGGTCTCAACAATATCAAAAGAGCAGCGTTATCAAAGGAAAAATAGTTTTCCTACTGTTCAACTGGTTTCCACTGTATTTTTTTTTAAGAAATGTGTTACCTACACTTGTTATAAATATACGAAAATGGAATTTTAAGTAAAATGAAGGATGTCAATAGCAGATGGTCATCATTCATTCATGATAGGCAGATAGTTTTAATACTGGCTAGTGTGAAACTAACTAGTATTAAAACTCTATCTGTTTATAAATCTTAACCTATTTACACTTGAAGCAAAATCAAATCATCCCAATCACTTTTTTATCCAAATTAATAATAATAATATAAATTATTAAATTTCGTAAGCTTGCCTTTTTTTAAATAAGAAGTAATGTTAGGTGTAAAACAAGTGATTTAGTTAACTAGATGTTGAGGAGTAATGGGTACCATGTAGTCATATAAATATCAAATGATTTATATGACTTTAGGGATAATAGATATAAGATGTCTCATCACCAACTGCCATCATGTCCTGTATTATGCGTACGTTAACCACCCACAGTTTTAAGATAATATAATTATTCAGCATCTGAAAATTTTCGTCATTGTGTTCTTTAACTGTATGTTAATGAAATAATATTCAACATACTGACAAACATGTTGTATAATCAGTGTCATGTTTACAGGTGTCGGCAAATCATGCTTACTTCTCCAATTTACGGACAAAAGGTTCCAACCAGTCCATGACCTTACAATCGGTGTGGAGTTTGGTGCTCGTATGATCACTATTGACGGCAAGCAGATCAAACTGCAGATATGGGATACTGCTGGACAAGAAGCTTTCAGGTGTGTTTTATTTTTAAAATATGTATTATTTAGTTTTTATACTATTACTATAGTAAACTTCAATAAAAAATGTATACTCTGTAGAAATTTAATAGTAAGTTAATTGCTTTATAGCTTATGTTTCCATTATTCATGGAATTGATACATATTTATCAGTGATATTATAAAGGTGTAAGTTTGTGAGGATGAATGGATGTTTGTTACTCTTTCACGCAAAAACTACTGAACCGATTACGATGAAACTTGGCGATATCGTAGCGCATGCCGTAGCATACGCTTACGCAGGTGAAATCGCGGAGCGCAGCTAGTGTAGAAATAACACACAAATCTCCTAGTATCAATGTCGAATATACCATTTCCAATTGGACAACCTCACTAGTTAGGATGACAGAAAGCTATTTTTATATCACGTATGTACATCTCTGAAGGGTTAGGCAAAAAGGTATAAGATTCCAATTTAACGGCTGCTGGGAGTGATGTAAAAGACGCGTATTGGTACTGAGAATATTTCCAACATAAAACCCCAATCTCACTTTGCTTAGCCCGGGGATCGACGACACAACCCTGTGATAGTGGCAATCATAGCGGAATCTCGCTAGACTGCCGTCCTTTAACTAGAAAGCCGCTAAGCCCAACAAGTTGTTTGAAGATTAACGGCTTTTTAGTTAAAGGACGGCAGTATAGGAACAATGACCTAGACTTTTTTACATTTACTAACACTGGGAAGTGGGATCTTCACTTTCAATTTAAATTCTCTAATTGGAACAAACTATCCTCAATGGTTAAAAATTTCACTTCAGGTATAACTACTAACTAACCAGTACGGTAGCAATGCGATGCCTGAGGTTAGACTTATGAAATGTTTGATAGCACAGGACCCATTTAATACCTAACATTAAATACGCACATTGACGTACGTATCTACCATATTTAATGATAATGGTGTGTGATATTGGTTTAATTGTAATGTATTACTACAAAATAGAGATAAAATTACAATATTTCAGCATTCTAATTATGACAACCCTAAACATATCGTTTGCTTACAAAGATCCCCATATCCAATTTGGCTCAAGTACCTAAAGTTAAAAGTTTTGTATTAGCATTTAAGAATGATGTACTTATGTTTTATTTTATCAATTCAAATTAAATAAAAATGATAAATACCTAAACCAGTTAATGTAGTATGAGCTGCAAGTTCTACTCATTCATGAGTTAACATTTACCTGTTTGACCTTGGCATGCAATATGTATTAGTGTTTTTTCTGCACTAGCACAGCTTTCTGGGTAATTGTATTACTTTCAAAAGATATAAAAAGTCAATCGTGATTTGTGGTATATAACTACGTAAGTAACTATAAACCTGCGCACAGGATTATAATTAAAAAACAAAAAACATTTAAAAAATTTAAGTATGTTTTTAATAGGGAATTGTATTAAGTACATTTAGGGCTGCCATCCGTCCGGGTTTCCCCGGATTTGTCCTAGTTTAGAGGGTGTCCGGGCGGGATTTTCAAAAAGTGTCCACTGACACTGACCGGACACTGTGCCAGGGGACAATTATAATTGTTAGATGAATCGTTAACAAGCTAAAAATTTCTATGGAATAGACGTTTTTTATAAGGTGTCCGGGAAAGAATCTCGATTTCACCCATGTGTCCGGATTTTTTAGTTTTAGTCCGGCATCGGCAATTTAAGTGATGGCAGGCCTAAATACATGTGTACATCAAAGTCAAATTGTACTGATTATGGATAAATGCAAATCCTACATTTTCTGGATATCATATAAACATTGTTACGAAGATGTCCGGGTACACTTGAAGTCCTTTGATCGCTATCGGTATACAAGGCGACTTGACAATTACGTTTGAGTTGGAATCGCTTGTACAAGCGCTTCAGGGCGCGTTTTTCTTTTTGTCTGCTACATTTGACTTTCTCTTTTCAGATCAATTACAAGGTCTTACTACAGGGGCGCGGCAGGCGCTTTACTAGTATACGACATCACTAGGCGAGACACATTTAATCACCTTACGACTTGGCTCGAGGACGCACGGCAGCACTCCAACTCAAACATGGTTATCATGTTAATTGGTAACAAAAGGTGCGATTCTACACAAAAATTGTAATTAAAAACATCCCACTTATCTATCTAACATAGGTAGTGTGGTCTACAAGGGATCTACGTTCATAATTGCATCCAATATAAAAAAACCCATCGGGTATCTATCATATAATATAAAATATATAATTATGTAAATTTACCATTACAAATAAATCTCGATATAGATAGAATATCTAGCTATGTTCACACACTACATACAATCTGTTTAATATCGACTTTTATTTGAAATCTGTAGTGATCTGGAATCGCGGCGTGAAGTAAAGAAAGAGGAAGGCGAGGCCTTCGCACGTGAACACGGTCTAGTGTTCATGGAAACATCAGCGAAGACCGCTGCTAATGTCGAAGAAGCATTCATCAACACTGCCAAAGAAATCTACGAAAAAATCCAGGAAGGAGTATTCGATATCAACAATGAGGTAATGAATTCATCTTATCTTGTAATCGATAATGTATTCCGAACTAATGTTAGCCAACTAATCAATATTTAGTTGGGAAATCGTAATCGTCATTATATTCCATTGTGAGTTTACGTTCAAAGTTTATTTTGTGGAGCATTTGTGTTGGTTAATGATTTCTAATTGACATACAACAAAATGATAAAATAATATTATGAATTTGGATAATAATTAAGGTAAAGTCTAAATTGATGTTCATGTACTTTTGTTCAATAGGTGGAAGGATAAAATAGGTATCTCTATAAATAAGTATTTCCCATTTATTTATTTATTAGAATTTCGACCATGGTTTATTTCATTGGCCAATATTACTTGACCTGTCATTCTATAGACTTTTGTACCATGACAGGTCAAAATATTATACTGGACACTCATAGCTGTATGTACCCGTTTTGCATTTTTTTTTAACTTTGTATTAATATATAGATTTACTACTTAAAATAGTTCAATGCTAAATTAGTGGTATGCCAACTGGGCATATACACTCGTAAGTTAAACGTGAATGTCTAATATTCGTAATGACATAATATAGCAAAATAAATATTTTGATCTCAAATTTGTATAATGCTGTTGAACTGAATTGATGAAAATATTATTCATTAATTTTTCTCTTTATTGTGCACCTTGTAAGTAGTAAATTTAGGTATATACCTATTTGTCTAAACAATCGTGGCATATTTACAGAAGTGGCTAAGTCATATTTTATACGACTCAGTCTGAAAAAAATCGGGATTTGAGAACATTTTTGTTTTTAGAAATTGTCACTGTTTTTATTTATTTATCGTTTTATACCGATGTAATCACGACAAATCCCGATATCAACACTCTTGAGGAGTAGGTAGTAACTATCATTAATTTTTAGTTACCTAATAAGTCTATTTTATGAATTGCGAATTTACTCTAAATTAAATTAACTCTATTTGAGGCAACAACATGAATTAAAATAAATTATTAATAATTTAATGAATTACGTTCGAATTTCGTCCCCTGGGCGACCATTAGTGTACAGTAAATTAATAAAGGCTCTGTTTCAACAGGCGAATGGAATCAAGATCGGTCCCCAGCACTCAACGGCGGGTGGAGCGAGTGGCGCGGGAGGCGCAGGCGCGGGCGGCTCGGCCGGCGGTGGCTGTTGTTAGGTACTGTACTGCACACACTGAGGCGGGAGGACTGCCATTTATATCGGGCTGATGAGGTGAGGCTTGCTACATACTCATTTTATTAGATTTGACAAGATATATTAAAAAAAGTCTTGTAACTGGTCTAATAAAATTAGTGTAATGTTTAATTTTAATGAGTATGAAATAACAGATTGTGACTACATGTGTAAATAGTGATGTTATCGTCCTTTTGAGTCCGCGCTCGAACCATAAATTGTCCTCTCGTGGTCAGGATGGCTACTAATCGTTATTCTTTTAAAGTGAAAGTAAAGGAGCTCTTACTCAAAGAGTTAGCAAATTCAACTCTTCAATAGTTATTTAATAGTCATTGAATATTGTTAAAATATGTATACTTATTTGTGGATATATATATACTCAGGTATGTGATAATAGGTTTATGGTGATCATGTCTACATTTATGCATGTATGTATGTTTATGTAAGTATATGATATGTATTTATATAGTATATATATATGTATTAGGCTACAGAAATATGTTAATTTGTACTCCATTTACTGTACAATTATTTAAAATAATCTTTAATTGCACCTACTTCTTCTTTTCTCTGCATCACCAAATCGTTGACTGGTAGAGAATGCCTTAGGCATTAAGTCCGCCAATGTACCAAATGTGCATAAAGTTATAAATAACTAAATAAATAAAAAAAATAAGAGAAAGTCGAACTAAAAAGTAGATTTTTTAAGTATAGAGTTTTTTATACAGCAATAGAAAGTCCAGTAACTAATTATAGTTAAATAATTTGTAAGAAATAACTTTAAAATAAGAATTTAATAACTATCAAAATAATTAATTTTACTGCTTGAGGTTAATAACTACTATTGTAACATTTGATGTGAGACACCCCACGCTCTTCTGTAACAAAATTAATTATTTTGATCGTACATAGGAGTTCTAGAATACAATACCTCTATGTACTATATTATTAATCGCGGCTCAGTAACTTCCTTCAGCTTCACTGGTTTAGTGCGTGCATGTGACATCATAGTAGGTAGCCAAAACACGACCCACTTGGTTTCACACCAATAATACTTGAGCTATCTATCTGGGAATGTAACTTATCTCCAATAAGTGTCGAATATTTAATTATACGAAACTTAAAGAATTAAATTGGTTTAAAGTTTCGTTACTATAGATCACATTCAGCATTTTTAATTAGGTAAATGTGATTGGTATGAATAAAACAAAGGTATTAATATTATTTAGTATATTAGTAATGAGGTGATAGCCTGTAAAATATATACGTTAGCTACTGATTTATGCATACCTAAGGTACGCTTTCAAATTAGTCGAGTAATTCACACCAAAACTATTATTCTTTTATCTATTATCGATTTTGTCCATCCAAAGGTTGCCTGAGATCGTTCTTAACGACAAGACCGCCTATTGTACATATCCACTTTGTGTATTTTTTTAAGCGATGGTGTACAATAAAGATCATTCTATTCACACCTAAATTAACATTGGCTTACATTCGCAATCGAATTGCCGTCAGTCATGTACTGTCAATTCTTTAGTCTGCTCATCTCCCTTCCTCATGGAATTCCTTCGATACTACACATCAAACAGAGATATAAATCTACAATTTCTATAATAACCTAACCTAAGCCAGAAGTTGCTTTATCAGTAGATCGTGGAATGGTGTGTTGTGAACAATGAACATTATGTAATCACATATGGTTAGCTTCCGAGTTGGTTGCAAATTAACTCGAAAACACAAGTATTTTATTGTTTTAAATAAATTTGGCATCTAAATTTATTTTGTAAACCCGTATTTTATACATTTATTCTGTAGAAAATTGCATAGTTATTTATCACACATCTAATAAAATTAAGTTTGACTTGCAAAGAAGTTATCGTTTGTTAGATGTGTAAATCGCTTTAATATTTATGAGGAACGATATCCTTTTTTTTAACCGACGTTTCCATCGAATTACATTAAAAACAATTTAGTTACAGTTTTCCGAATTGGTCAATTATAAGGCAGACCCATATTTCCGTATAAGTGATAATCTTACTAATATTATAAAGGCGAAAGTTTGTGAGGATATATGGATGTGTGTTTGTTACTTTTTCACACAAAAACGGCTGATCGGCTCTGAGTGACATTTATCATAGAGATAGATTATAGTCTGTAATAGCACATAGGCTACTTTTTATCCCGAAAAATGTAACGGTTCCCATGGGACAGATTTCACCAACATTTCCACGCGAACGAATTCGCTATTGCTAAAAGTGAGTCATGAAGCTAGCCACGTGCTAAATGAATATATGGTAATGATAAGGATTCTTTGTTTACAGGAGGGGTGCAGCTGTGTGCAACGAACATTGGTACGAAACTTACTGCATGCTGGATTTATATGTATAATTATTTTATAAATGCTACATAAAATAGCTTGCGTCTGACTCACGTAATTTAATACACCGCTCAGGCGCCTCCTTAGTACTTCTATTAAAATAAAATAACGCTAACATGAAACACCGATGAACATATTTGTATAAAAATGTCGGCCCTATAACGACATCTAGATCGAATATTTTAAGAAAAATATTTAATTTTATTTAAAATAATGATGACAGTTTTCAAATCTAATCTCATGGCTATAGGCGTTCTAATTATACTATACACATAAGTTTCATCGAGCGAGTATTCAGACATGACAGATAACAGACAGTTATGTTGAATGGACCAGATGTGAAAACAATGTCGTATGTAATACATAATTAACATAATAATAGTAAAATAGATCCATCATACGATTAGGCTTTTTATGTAATATTTTTGTGTGTTTACCTATGTGTATTACACTGTATATTATATTTGCAACATGTTCACAAATATCTCGTAATATGGCATTTATTTAGTAAAATCATATTATGTGTCGTATAACTTCATAGTTTCATAATTGTCATCGTTTTGACCGTATATGGTATTTAGACGAGGCTAAAGGTAAATTGTACTTAGCCCGTCACTTGTATGCGACTGAATGTTGAGACAGTTCGATAAAACATTTACTTGTATGATAACTGTAACTCTGACTACAATTTTTAGAGAGGTACATTACATTATATACATACATAGGGTTATATTATATTGGAATATTAGTTAAATAGAAAATATTTTTATTATTTATGTCCAAATTTTTAAGTAATTGGTCTGTAGAAATTGAAAAGTTTATTTGAAATAGGTCAATTAATTCATACAAGATGTACACATTATATATTTTAAATAATTTCAGTTACCTTCTATACCTTGCGTGAAAAAAAATGAGACCAATATATCAGCTGTTTAGATCAAAAATACCTAGCCTAGTACGCTTTTAGGTGGTGGCCCAGTATAAATAGTTATGCACAAGATAACAGTTTCCCAATGGTTTTGAACTTTCGTAAGTGATTAAATTGTAATCTAAAAAGGACTGCTTGCAAGGTATTGAAAGACATGATTACAAGATAGGTTACTTTTAAGTTTAGCACATTGTAATGATGTAATATTTTATAAGGTTACAATATGCAGACACATTTGTAAGGTGTAATTCATGAGAGTAAATGTTTGAAAACCATACTTTTTTTTCATTGTATTGTTATTATTCAAGGCTTTTAAGTCTTTTAACCGGATGGGTCGAACAAGGTGTGTGTCGCAAATTTCATAATGAACTATTTAGCTTCTATCTATGGTCAAAGGACTCAAGGAGATTCTTAATAGTTTAAAGCAATTTCGTTTGCGTAAAAACGTTCGCACCAACGGGCGTTAACATCCGACTGCATAAAAATAATTAACTGAGGGAAAAACATTTTTATTATGATACCTTATACCTTAAAGTGCGATTGGCACAATTTGCAATTAGTCCATTTCAACTTTATATTTGATTAAAAAACCTTAATTCTAGTCCTTTATATTAAAAGTGAAAATTATAACCATCATTACTAAAAATCATTTGTGTTATTCTTTTCACAAAAACAAACAGGTACATTAATATACAACACTTATTACCAACCATTTAATAACGTCATGTATCAGATGAACTGTTTAGATCTTCATCAGAACTTAAATTACAAATCTCATTGAGAACTATGAAGACACAGTTGACAATTTCTGGACTTTTCATCTTGAAAACTCCATTGCTCTTAACAGCTGCTCTGGGCAATGAAACTTCACATAAATCAAACACTGTTATGTCAAGCTTTATCATATAATTTATTTGGTTCTGCAGCATCTGGTATGCTAATATAGTTAAGTCCGATTTCTTTTCAACTTCTTTGACTCTGAAACTAAATATCTTGTTAAACTATTGTAAAAGCTTAAAATTAGTAGTAGAAAGTTTCTGTTCATGTTATTAATCATCTAAAAAAAATTGTACATAAAAAAAATCTAAAAATGGATTATATATATTAATAAAACATACCCATTCCATATAATTTGTATATCTCCTACTTCAAAAGACAAATTCATTTTATCCTTGTGTTCAGCTTGTGGAGTCCTATACATTAGAGTGAAGGGATCCGTGCTTCGAGATGAGTCATACTCCACAAAGTTGAAACCAAATTGTAGTAGCTGTTGCTGTAAGTATTAAAACAAAAGTGTCAATAAGTGAGTTTATACACTATGTAAGGCGTTGCGAACAACTTATAAAAATGTCTTTCTGTGGATTCAAAAGTCAGTTCATCATAAAAATGCGAGATTAAGGAGCAATATAAACATTACAAACTTAGGTATCATTTTTGTGCAGTATGGTGAATGATTGCATAAATGTTGTTTAGTTGATTACATTACAGTTCTAGACTGTATGGGATATTTATTTTTTTTCAGTAAAATTTTCTGAAAAAATTCAGTGTACGGTGATAAAACTTTTAACCAAAAAAAAAAGGTTATTTAAATAAAATAAAAATAATTTTCCAGCAGAAAATCATGTTTGTATTATTAATTGAGTAAATTAGCCACAATCAAAATCATACACTTAAAAAAAATGACAGTGATAGTGTATAGCATAGGCTTTATTCAGGCCTGGATGATTAAAATGATTCAATTGAAAATCTAGAAAGCATAGACTTCCTCCATTAATGTCTGGATGATTAAAATTATTCAATTTCTTAATTGAAAAATTTTAACTCTCGTCTAGAAGTTGCAGTTAATTATAAGAAGTCTCATCCTGCTATATTTCTTTTTCATGTTTCTGCACCTTGTTGGAGATAAAAAAAATATTGAACTGATTATTTATGAATATTCATTTAAAATTAATCTTTAGCTTCTTTATTTGGAAGTACAATATGGGGTTTTCCAAAGAGGACATTAAAGGTATTTTCGGAGTCAGCTATGTTATCCACAGGCTACGGTGACCATCACAAGGTTTGTATGTTGGTTTGCCTCATTACTGGTATAAAATGAAAAATAAATATGAGGTAAAGACATTGTCTCTGGGCTAAGATGATATCTATTCAAGATCGATAATGACAGGAAGAAAGGTCTTAATAACTTTTTTTTTTTTTTACATTACATACATTTATATACCTGTGTAAAAGAAAACTGTTTGATATTGCAATCAAATATAGTCTGTAAAGTTGCTTTCACTGCTGTCCCTATTCTCTGCTCTCCTCTTTCAAGCATGTATGGTAAATGTGTAGCATTGTCAAGACGAATACTAACACCCCAGGATAATAATAACGCTGAATATGATATTTTACTTTTCTTATCTTGAGAAGAAGACCATACATTTATCTGTAAAAGTAAGATGGGGTCATATTATAAATGTCTACTACATCCAAGTTAATGATTGAACAATAGAGTGTAATTTTACATAATTTTATTGTTAATAGATTAGATTTTTTTTAACATGAAAATTCTGACATTAGGAACTGAGTACAATAAATCACTACCTACATTGGGTATATTATGAAGTGAAATGTAATAATCACATTGAATTTGGTCAACATATGGTATTTAGTAAAGGTAGTTGTGGCATTGTTGAAGGCAGTGTACAATATTAACAATAGATAATAACTAGTATGACCTTTAGTGCTGCTATTGGACTGACACTAATCATAACTTGTGGCTTGCCAATACAGCATATCAATAAATAACTACCATTTTCGTTTATATACTTACAAGTAAACCGTTTGCATCATCTTCTGAATACTTTAAATTAACTTGTTCTTCTATCTGAACAACATACTTCATAGAGGAACTGGTCTGCACTGCACTCACGAGAGCTTGTCGGACTTTGGAAGCATACTGTTTGAGTTTCACTGTTTCATATTGTAAATTGTATAAAGGAGACACTTTGTTAAGGCGCCATGCTGCTTCGTTATATATAACTGAAAAATAAATCCAAATAATTAAAAGAATAGGTACAACACAAAACTTTACTAGCTAGGTAACACTACGAAAAGTATCATACCAGCTAATGGATCGCTTGAGATAACATTTCTTGTGCTAGCATTATTATCACGCTGCCAAGAAGCTTCAGAATGATATGAATTCATTTCCACCAAATTAAGTTGTTTGTGTCACAATCAAAACTTAGATTATTTAGTCTAAGAATCGAAAGTTCAAAACATCAACGACGGTTATTTTTGACACTACCAGTCCATCAGTCCATGACGCTTCAACCAAAATATAAGGATTAAGTATTGCCAACAGATAAAAACATAAAGACAGCTACGCTACGGAGCGGAGGCATTACAAAGAGGTAGGGATAGAGGGTACCGAAGGGCCTGGCAGAGCTATTAGACGGGGCGGTGGCTACCTAAATCAGAAATGATAAGGTGCAGTGAATTTTTTTGTATAATAACCAGTGGTCGTAGCGGCCAGCGTAGGTAGTGCTATTTAGGATGAATGACCTCAAATGTTATGTTAACATGGATATACCCTAAGATTCCTGCATTTTAAAATTATCGAGTTCACTAAGTTAGACTTCCCTCTGAACTTGCTTCTAGGAAATTTGTTTTTTTAATTATATGTACAGTACTCTTATACTGAAGTGATTTTAATGCTCATCTTTGTGAACTGTTTTAGAGTGTACACCGTGTACTTAAATTGATATAAATATAATAAAAAAAGTGTTGAGGATTTTAGGGGTTAGCGATATACCAATAAATCAAAATATTAATCAATATTTATTTAACAAAAAGTACAATTTGTTACAATTAGTTCAAACACAAATTAAATAAAAAGTAATTAGTATATTATACAAACTATAATATAAAAGCGATAAAATATAATGGCTGTACTACGTTATTTTATGAAAACATAATTACTATTTAATTCTATCTCTTTTTCAGAATCACATGTTTCCTCATGCAGTTTTTATTTAAAAAATTAAAAGATTTTATTATTTTAAATGCAAGAGTAAAACTCCCGCTTTGATGTATTTATTAGTTTTTTGTTAAAGTTATAAAATGATTCTATTTTATTTACATATTATTAAGTGTGTTTGAAACGAATAAATAATAATATGATAGACACAAAGTGGAGAATTGAGGAGTGCGAACTGAACTCAGTACACACATATTTACCTAAGAAGTACAATGTATAAATAAACAATAGCACAAAATTCCCAAAGCGTGCCGCTTTTTTTAGATAATGGAACAAAAGCAATGGGTACGTTTTGAGTACCTATCCCTGGCGACTATGTATTTAAAAATGATAATAAAGGGTGTCGGCCTGTTTGACCCTTTTATATTAAGGTTTTTAATTCCTTTCCGACGATGTTTACGAACGAAAAACATAAGTGTAATTTTCCACAATTACAAATGATAAATTTTTAGTTGTTATTGTGACAATTAACAATTAATCAATTGTTAATCTTTAATTGTCTTTACAATTAAAACTTGCCCAACACTGGTACTATCTAACGCAATAAGATTTTTAGCTTTTTAATCTGAATATTTAAAAATCACATATGATGTGTGATGTTCATTCACGCTAATCTACGAAACTACACAGATTTAATGAAATTTTGTAAGTGTCTATTGCTTAGGTAATAGAGAAATAACTTTTTACCTCGGTTAGAGATGGTTTTTTTTTGCAAAATACAACGCCAGCGGAGCTGCGAGAATAAGCTAGTATTAGTTTAGATTTACACGATTATGATCCGTTGTAAACAATATTTAGTATAGGAAATGTTAAAATCGCGAAACATTAAAAACGGTGCTTGTATACGAGTAGTAATGAGTCGTAACGCTATTCGGTTAGTTTTTATGAAACTGGTATTCTATTAATGAAAACTAGGAAAGTAGACATTTTTAGGGTTTCTGAATTTCATTTCTGAATTATATACCGGTAATATTTGATCGAAGTTGAATCTTTAGAATCCCGGGATTTTGAGATGAAAGGGTATGTCCACGTTATGCCACGATGGACGAATCCCACCAAATGGCACTACCTACGCCGACCACTGATAATAACCAGTGTACACTGCAGTCCTGTTTTTGTGTAGTTATAGGGTATGTTCCAATATACACTGAGAGCACTGTTCAGTGCTCGTATTGGGGTGGTTTTCAAAAAAAATGTTCGTTGCGTTATGGAATTCCACCTAGAAAAGAAAAATCAATATTGGAATAAACAACTTTTATCGACCTTTATGTTTATCTAGTTTTATAAAATATTAAATTTTAATATGATAGGTTTTTAATTTAACCAGAAATATATATTTTAAGGAGTGATGGTAACTGAGAAGTTCCGTTACGTCACAAAGTTTAGGTTGGTATTCAAACTTACCGGTAGATCAAATCAGATTATTTTTTATTAAAATTTATTTAAACATTAACGGTCTTCAAAATTACAAACTTATAATTAGTAATTTTAATAAAACAAGCTTTATTTCTACGAAAAATATTTCTCTACGCTACTTTATGGCAGGTTTTATTGCACAATTAAATCTGTACTTTGGTACTTTTCCACATAACAAGTTATAATTAATATAAGAAAATGGTTTAAATAATATTATTCATTACAACTTAAGTCTGAGTAGTGATCATTGATCATAAGAAAATATTTTTAAATTAAATCTTAATATCACCATGAAAGTAGGACAAGGGACGTTAATGGAAAAAGTCGTCACGTTTAGGAACTCTAAGGCACAGTTTACATTACTTAAAATTAATCAACTTTAAAACTTACATCAATAATCAAGTAAAGTCGTTTAAAACACGATATAATAAAATTAAATAATAAAGAATTCTAACTAAACAAAATAATCGTCAAATTCCCCAGTTTGGGGAGAAAAAACCTGGAGTTGTAATGTAATTAATAAGGCTAAAAATTCCCGATTCCCCGCATTTTCCTCGCATTGATGTCTCCCCATAAATTCCCCAATCAAATCAAATCATTTATAATTTTGCAGAAAGCACTGTTACACTGGTGTTGTCAATCGGTTTGAAATTCCCCGCATTTTGGGGAATTCTCCACAAATTGTCAATATACTGAATATTATATATATAAGCATATGGTGGGGGTACTCGCTGGATGCAAAACGCGTCGTGCAAGTCCAGCAAGCAATTAATAATAATTATGACGTACGTCAAGACTATTAACGATCGTTTTGCATCGTGCATCGTGCGTGTCCTTGGCGGGACGTACGTCAGGTACGATGATGAGTAGGGCCTTTTAAGGTGCTCTCAGTGCTGTCACACGGCTGTCTTAAGTTGGCTAGGAGAAGTCGTTTTTTTATATTTTTTTTTGCTCTTTCAACTGTTAACTGTTCGTTATTGTTCAATCATTTTTTTTTTGTTCGATCTTAGTTTTTTTAATAAAATAAAAACTTACCCCCAAGTTGGCGGGGAGAAGTCGTTTTTCTACAATTTTTTTTTGCTATTTTAACTGTTCTTCATTGTTCGATCAAAATTCTTATTTGTTCGATCTTAGTTTATTTTTTAAATAAAATAAAAAATTACCGTCAAGTTGACTGGGAGAAGTCATTTTTTTACATTTTAGAAATGAAAACTTCTTTAGCAGCTCGGCGGCGTTGTGCACTTCTTGGGATGGGTAAAAAGGTTAAACTCGCGTCAGGACACGTGACCTGATCGTAAGACGGAGTCGAGTTTCATAAATTTAAAAAATATAACATTCGAATTTCAAACATTTATGAGCGGCCAGGAGCGCAGAACTTCCAGTGTACCATATGTATACATTTAAATATGTTATTACCTACTTTTTATTTTTAACCTAATTATATATATACAGATAAGTGTGTGTTTGTGTATGCAAATACATTGTGAAGTTATGTTTTCATGGCTTGCAGTCCTACGACTGACTGTTTTTTTTTGGCCAGGAGGCGGCTGGCGTCCGTTTGTGTCCCATTTAAACTTACAATGAACACCTAACCAGCTGTACACAATTTAAGTTATTAATGCAATCACTTTCTTTAATTGGTTTAAATTTCAGTTAAGTATCGGTACCGTCATTCTCTAAGAGAACAACCCTAAAAGCTGCCATTTTATGCGCCAAAGTTTTTGAAATTATGCACGATAATTTTGCGGATCATATGGCTCAAGTCCATGTATTCTTACGTCAATGAGTGTATACAACAGTGTTCACTCACTACCACGTAAAACTTGTTGATTTATTCTACGATCGTCGATCACTGCTACGACGTAATTGACTGCCACTGGTATACATGCAAGTATCAGCGTTAACTAAGAGTGCTAGCTCTGATAAATCGCTATAGTTATAATCACCACATAATTTCGTAGGTAGGTCATAAACTTCACAGCATTTTCTAGTGTGATTATTTGATATTTGCTGGACTTTGATACTGATAATTACGTTGACTTCTGACTTGATTACGATACGGCTCCATTTACATTTCGTTCGTTAACCAGGATGGACCAGTTACGCTTTGATGGCCGTGTGGCGGTAGTGACGGGCGCCGGTGGCGGTCTTGGCAAAGCGTATGCTCTACTTTTGGGTTCCAGAGGTGCAAAAGTTGTTGTTAACGACCTTGGCGGAGCCCGCGATGGCGTTGGCCGGTCTAACTTTGCTGATTCTGTTGTCAAAGAAATCAATGACAAAGGTAAATATGCAAATTCATTATTAATACTTTCAGTATTTTTGTAGTAAATATTCGTATACTTGTGTTCTATGTTGAAATAGTGGAAAAGTTATAGCGGATAAGTTCGTAAATAATATTGTGTTGATCTTGATAGAGTAAACACTATAAAGTAAGTAAGTAGAGTAAGCTAAAGCTTACCTTAGTTTTTGGATTTATGTAATTATTAGACTAAGCTGGTTTTCTGTTTTCTTTGCATATACTGTTATTAAAATTATGGATACAGACAGTAGAGAAGCAATGAAAACAATGAAAATTATTATTCATCATATACTGAACTTTGGAACTCATTGTTCTGAACAAAGTGCTTTGAGAATTTTCCAAGTTATCGGCGACACTGTTAACTAAAACAACTTTTTTTTTTCATTTCTTTTGTATTTACAAAAATACCTATTATGTAATACAACTTCAATACCCTTGAAAATTTATTATAATACTCCAGTCATAATGATTAAAATTAATATGACACAATATTGATTGTGTTAATTTTTACTAATATTATTTCTGTATATGGAATTTTAACCTCGTCTAAATGGGTGCCTATTTATTGTTATCAACTTGGCACTTTGGGAATTAAAGATGGCAAAAAATGGGAGTATATTGAAAGGGAAAGGTTAAATACAGAGAAGGGATGGCAATGGAAGGAAAATGATATTGCTTATATGGAAGGATTGAGGAGTGTAAGCAGTAGCTTGAGCGGGTCATCTTACTTGTAACTCGAACTGCCTGTTGCTGATGGAGTTTTAATCTAATGAATATTAAATCTGATAGTTGCGAAATTTTACCAATACATTTTTTCTGGACCATTGAAACATTAGGATATCTTGTAATAAAGTTACATTAATACAACTTTTTATCATTTTTCATTCTTTCCAAAATATCACTGATGTAAATGTAGGTAGCTTGTTAGAGTTATAGTTTGTTAGCTGCAAAATATGTGAATGTAGAAATTATAAGATTATTCTTAAACATTTTGTACAGTAAGTAAGGTAATATAACATAAGGTATAAGAAGATTATATTATAACATGAAGTATAAGAAGATTATATTATTCTATGCTTTGTATCCATGCTTAAGTTTAGTAGTGGATGTTGCATGGCTTTTTTATTGACCCATAAATATTGAAATATATATATATAGCATGTAAGTTTGAGCTATGCGAAAAACTTACGAAAACCTCTTTCTGTTTATACTTATCACAATACAAAACTCAGTTCATCATAAAAATGCGAGAATAAGGATTTATAGTCATTAGTTTCATTTGCCGCTACACAATGTACGCGGTACTCGAACTCGAACTCGGCGGCGCCTTCGAAGCAGCTGATTTACATTGCAGTTTTTGGCCCTATGGGGCATTTATTATTTTTTTTTCGGTAAAATGTTGTTTACTTATTGTGATATCACTTTTAACCATAAATAAGTTAAAATTATAAAAAAAAAATATGAATTTTCTAGCAGAAAATTCCAATGATTTTCGACTCGGAATGATGGTCTGAATACACTATTTCAATATTCGTTACGGTGTTTCTTACACCCTGTATATTTTGCTATAGGTGGTGTTGCTGTCGCTGATTACAACAATGTAATTGAAGGGGACAAGATTATTAAAACAGCTATTGACAATTTTGGGCGCATAGATATCCTGATTAATAATGCAGGTATTCTCCGTGATAAGAGCTTCACCAAAATGGCTGAGCAGGTGATTATAATTATGTTTATTTCTGTTGTCACTAATTATATTCTTTATTATTACAGTCAGGAATACAGTAGTCTGTTACAGTGTTACATACATTCAAAATAAAGTATTTCACCAAGTCGGGCAATAGAACCTGACCTGGATAAAGGATTTGCATTATAAGCCTGTAGGACCTTGCCAGTGTGAATGGGTTCCAATTGAACTCTGACTAACGTTCACCCTCTCTTGGTAACTTTTAAGTTAACAAGAAGTTAATCCTAATTATCAAGGAGTGGTGAAATTTTATGGCATATCTAATGACCTGACAATATTCAGGACTGGGACCTTATTCAAGCCGTACACTTGAAGGGCGCATTCAAAACTACACATGCTGCATGGGAATACTTCAGAAAACAAAAATATGGTCGCGTCATTATGACATCGAGTAATGCGGGTATTTTCGGTAACTTTGGCCAAGCAAACTACAGGTTAGTTCATTATATAAGTTTTAATTGAATTAATTATTTTTTGTTGTTGTACCCATTTGAGAGACTTCTTATTACTACTTATAAATTGTGTACACTACGCAATACGCTTACCTTCATATTAACACGTACACATGTCATCACACTCATCACCTTTTTAACACTTTTTCTAAGACAACTTCTGAACTTTCAGTTTACATGTTTGTGACATGCTATTAACAAATAAAATAACTTTAGGTGCCGAAAACCTTAGGTGCTGAAAACTATTAATGAAACACCCCTCCTTTTTGCGTCGGGGGTTAAAAAAAATTGTCCTTATATCACATTCTATGTCACAGATAGACCACACGGAACAAAGGAATAACATAGATTAAAACTATATAAAAGCTTAATTTTTATCATTTTCTTAAATAACTATAAGACTATTAATCTTAAAATCATATAAAAATATATTTATATTTAAAATCTTCACAATAAGAACTTTCATTTGATAATGTCGCATGCAGTGACCAGTGTTTGGATCACAGGAATTGATGTGATGTAATTTCAACTTAATCGTTCGAGTATTTGCTGTGACAGACGCACGTGTTTCGATCTTTCATTCTAGACGTACCGAACCCTAAAAAGTCAGGATTTTTTTCTAAAAGACTAAGGCACAAGTCGTAAAGCTCTCATATTGTTCTAGTGCAGCGAAACTAGGCCTGGTTGGTTTGGCCAACACTTTGTCTATCGAAGGTGCCAAATACAATATCAAAGTGAACACAATTGTTCCAACGGCTGCATCTCGTCTCACCGAAGACATCCTACCGCCTGAAATGTTCGAAGCTATGAAGCCTGAGCTTATTGCACCGGTTGTTGTAAGTTTACAGTTGATCCATTTCTCTACAGACATATTCATTCATAGTATCACCGATCACAAACGGCTAGCGAAATACATTGTTGTCTAAAAACAATATGAAATGACAATTATTAAAATCAGTAACAGCATTATACATCGAATTTCGTTTAGTAGTTACTCTATATTAAAAGTTTTCGTAGTGTTGTTGTATGTTTCGTAATTGATAGTATCTACATTTCGTAAATTTTTGAAGTGATAACTTCTTATGGGAGGGTAAACCGCTTCGTTACGTAACGCGTTACGGCGCCGGTCTGTCTGGCTTCAACTTAGATTAATTTAAGTTATCACTTCTATCGGGCGTCCTGAGGCGCACACGTTTTTGTATTATTTGTCGCTTTTCAGTTATAATGTAACGATAAGTTATTTTACTGAAGTCTTTACTTATGTACTAAAGGTGAAATCAGACAGCGGGCGTGGCGGGATGACGACGCGGCCTAAGCAGGTTGTAATGGACTAGTTAATATAGAAGATGTCACACAGCGCTGTCGCGCTCGGCGCTAGTACATTTTAACCGCTCACGCCGCGTAGCCGTGGCGCCCCGCCCGATGTCTGCCTCAACCTTAAATTTAGATGATTCATATATAATTTGTTTTCTACAGGCATACATGGCACACGAGTCATTCCCAGAGAACGGCTCCGTCATCGATTCAACTTTAGCGTACGCTACCAAAACGCACTTCGTTAGGGCCAATGGTGCCCCGTTAAAGTAAGTATATTATCTTTTTAATCAGTAGTCATACGGCTAAATGCTTATGCGGTACTTAATTATGATATAAAGGTATATCGTCAAGTTTCACTTTGTGACTACAAAATTCACCTTAAAGAGTCAATTACAACACGAGACTTAATTACAACTTATCTCTAGACTTAAGCTATTATGTAAGTCTACATATTATATGTATTTATAAATCCCAGGTTTAAATTTACACACACACATTTTAATTTTAATCGTGGGATAGCCATGCTTCGGCACGTATGGGCCGGCTCGACTGGAGTGATACCACGGCCTCACAGAAAACCGGCAGTGAAGCAATGCTTGCATTGTTTCACTGCTGGAGTGAGTGAGGTTACCGGAGGCCTTAACCCTTCCCTGCCCCCTCTCCCCCTCTTCCACCTTTCCCCTATTCCTACCTTAAAGGTCGGCAACGCACTTGAAACTCTTGAATTGCAGGTGCCCATAGGCGGCGGTAGTCATTTACCATCAGGTGACCCGTCTGCTCGTTTGCCCCCTATACCATAAAAAAACAACAATAAAATTACACTTCAGGATCTATAGTCAAAAAAAATTACTATTACATAATGTTAACGGCAATTCCGCCGTATTATATAAAGTCACTCTTGAACCTAAAAGTTCCTAAGAGACATCTAATCTATATGTATTTTGTAGTACAAGAATGATTTTTAATAATAAGAAACCCGTTTTTACGGTCGGCATCTACTTAACCTTAGTTTTGTATATTTAATGCGAACGTTGACCTCTAAAATACAGCAGGTTATATAAAAATTAGAGCTGAAACGCATAGTTGTTTGGCCGGATATCCGGTAATTTTGAAGCCATACAACCGGATATCCGGCCACCAAATACCCGGCCGAACTTTGTCGGGCTTGATTAGGAAGTAATGCCACATATTTGAACTCCTTAGTCAGTCCAACTATTCGATTGGAAATTTAAGACAAACTACGTGTGGCTTCTGAAGCTGAAAGAGTTCGACCGACTATTCCATTGGAATTTATAAAAATGTCTTGCGACGATTCCTCCTGTAGGTTAATTTTTACCACCGCCTGTTACAAAGAAACAAACTCGCATTCGCAATTATAATTTATTTGGAAACAAACAGTTATACCTACACTTAACCTACTCGTACTTAAGATAAGTTTAAGATAGTTACAAATTTATCCTGCGTAAGTCCCGATGCCATGGGAATATCGGGATAAAAAGTAGCTGTCTACAGCTATCCACATACCAAGTCTCATTGCAATCAGTTCAGTGGTTTTTGCGTGAAAGAGCAACATCCATCCATAGGTTTTGGCCTAGTTTGGGAACCAGTATTAATACCAATTGTAAAAAATTAAGCACGTAAGGTTTGAAAAAATTATCGTAAAAAACGTTGAGACAAAAATAAACATTATTATTATTATACATCCTCACAAAATTACACGTTTATAAAGTAGGAAAGCGTTATCCACATTATAATTATATATATTTCTATAAATTGTAAATTGGGACTAATTAAACACGATTAAACACAATTCAATTTTCAGTATAGTGACATTAATTTGATAGAAATTGGTATTTTTTCACCATAATTTCCCTTTCGTGCAGTATAAGTACCTACTATTAATTTTGTTGTAAGTGTAAATTAAGCGATTATATTATTATGTTGTCATTTAAAGCAGTGTAAATAGAACTTAGTCCAAATAAAAAAAAAAAGTCACTATTTATTTATTTATTTAAACAAAGTACCCTTTGCTATCCTGCTATTCTTAAAAATTTATAACCCGTGATAAGCATTTATGTAAAGAAAATATTTTATACTACATATATTATGAGCAGTGGTCGGCGTAGGTAGTGCTATTTAGGATGAATGACCTCAAATGTTATGTTAACATGGATATACCCCGAGTTTCCTGCATTTTAAAATTATCGAGTTCACTAAGTTAGACTTCCCTCTGAACTTGCATCTAGGAAATTTGTTTTTTTAATTATATGTACAGTACCCTTATACTGAAGTGATTTTAATGCTCATCTTTGTGAACTCTTTTAGGGTGTACACCGTGTACTTAAATTAATATAATAAAAAGAGCGTTGAGGATTTTAGGGGTTAGCGATATACCAATAAATCAAAATATTAATCAATATTTATTTAACAAAAAGTACAATTTGTTACAATTAGTTCAAACACAAATTAAATAAAAAGTAATTAGTATATTATACAAACTATAATATAAAAGCGATAAAATATAATGGCTGTACTACGTTGTTTTATGAAAACATAATTACTATTTAATTCTATCTCTTTTTCAGAATCACATATTTCCTCATGCAGTTTTTATTTAAAAAATTGAAAGATTTCATTATTTTAAATGCAAGAGTAGAACTCTCGCTTTGATGTATTTATTAGTTTTTTTGTTAAAGTTATATAATGATTCTATTTTATTTACATATTATTAAGTGTGTTTGAAACGAATAAATAATAATATGATAGACACTAAGTGGAGAATTGAGGAGTGCGAACTGAACTCAGTACACACATATTTACCTAAAAAGTACAATGTATAAATAGACAATAGCACAAAATTGCCAAAGCGCGCCGCTTTTTTTAGATAATGGAACAAAAGCAATGGGTACGTTTTGAGTACCTATCCCTGGCGACTATGTATTTAAAAATGATAAAGGGTGTCGGCCTGTTTGATCCTTTTATATTAAGGTTTTTAATTCCTTTCCGACGATGTTTACGAACGAAAAACATAAGTGTAATTTTCCACAATTACAAATGATAAATTTTTAGTTTTTATTGTGACAATTAACAATTAATCAATTGTTAATCTTTAATTGTCTTTACAATTAAAACTTGTCCAACACTGGTACTATCTAACGCAATAAGATTTTTAGCTTTTTAATCTGAATATTTAAAAATCCCATATGATGAGTGATGTTCGTTCACGCTAATCTCCGAAACTACACAGATTCAATGAAATTTTGTAAATGTCTATTGCTTAGGTACCCCAACTAGAGAGATAACTTTTTTCCTCGGTTAGAGATGTTTTTTTTTTGCAAAATACAACGCCAGCGGACCTGCGAGAATAAGCTAGTATTAGTTTAGATTTACACGATTATGATCCGTTGTAAACAATATTTAGTATAAGAAATGTTAAAATCGCGAAACATTAAACGGTGTTTGTACACGAGTAGTTAGTTAGTTTTTATGAAACTGGTATTCTATTAATAAAAACTAGGAAAGTAGACACTTTTAGGGTGCGGATTTCTGAATTATATATGGTAATATTTGATCGAAGTTGAATCTTTAGAATCCCGGAATTTTGAGATGAAAGGGTATGTCCACGTTATGCCACGATGGACGAATCCCACCAAATGGCACTACCTACGCTGACCACTGATTATTAGGTAACTTTGTGTTTAATATAAAGAAAAAATATTAATTGAATAGTTTGTAACCTCGTTTTTGTTCGATAATAATTAAGGTTTAAAAAAACCCTGATATTTGAATAGTAAAATTACAAAAGAAATGTTGCTAATACCATTTGTTTGCCTGTTTGACGCTTAAGCACTGTCCGTACAAAACACAAAACAATGGTTTTGTTGTCATTTATAATTATGTATTTACACGGGAATTAACGCGATTACGTAAAGGTATTGCATATCTACCTCTGAATTGCCTGACGTTTCGACCAGGTTGTGCTGGCCACGGTCAGGCAATTCAGAGGTATGCAATACCTTTCGTAATCGCGTTAATTCCCGTGTAATAATACATAATTGTTATCATTTAGTTTGTTTTTAAATTAATGTGTTAAATTAAATTTCTGATCGGCCTTATGATGTGGAATAACTATGTGCACCATGCATATTTATACATATATATACCGGCTTTTACGGTGTAGTTTTATGTTGCAATCGAATGGACCCAAAAACACGGTGTTTCGTTACGTTTCGGAACTTGAACCGTTGTACTCGTGTTGGAATGGTTACGGTGACGCAGTATGTTACAGAAAGGTGATATAGGTGTTACAGAAAGGTGATATAGGATGTTACAGAAAGGTGATATAAGATGTTACAGAAAGGTGGTATAGGATGTTACAGAAAGGTTATATAGGATGTTACAGAAAGGTGGTATAGGATGTTACAGACAGGTGATATATGATGTTACAGAAAGGTGATATAGGTGTTACAGAAAGGTGATATAGGATGTTACAGAAAGGTGGTATAGGATGTTACAGAAAGGCGATATAGGATGTTACAGAAAGGTGGTATAGGATGTTACAGAAAGGTGGTATAGGATGTTACAGAAAGGTGATATAGGATGTTACAGAAAAGTGGTATAGGATGTTACAGAAAGGTGGTATAGGATGTTACAGAAAGGTGGTATAGGATGTTACAGAAAGGTGACATAGGATGTTATAGAAAGGTGATATAGGATGTTACAGAAAGGTGATATAGGTGTTTAGAAAGCTGATATAGAATGTTACAGAAAGGTGATATAGAATGTTACAGAAAAGTGATATGAGAATTCATAGTTTGTTGTTTAGAAATGTGCACCACCACACTAGGACAAGCATTTTCCGAATAAAAAAAGAAACAAAAAAATTAAAATATGTACATTATTTTTAAATCTGAATTAACTATTTACCGGCTACACATATCGCTCCTAAAATTTGACCACACCTTTCTGTAACACCCAAACTTTTTGACAGATATACATATCTGTCAAAAAGTTTTTCAATTCCATTAGAATCATACCTACCACATTGTGAGTAATTTGTTACATTTAACATTATTTTCTTAGGAAGAAGCCTTCAGACGTAGTGACCATCGAATCTGTTCAGGAAAACTGGTCTAAGGTTGTGGACATGAAAGGAGCCGTACATGTAGAAAAGATTGCTGATGTCACTATTGATCTCGTTCAGAAATTGCAGGTATGTATATATTATTAGCTTTTGAAGAATGTCTCAAATCTTTCTATTACTTGTTGTTATACCATATTAAAACCATTGTTTTATCTGTCTTCATTTAGATCAGACGCAAATTCTATTTTCGTCTTTTGTTCCTTTCATTCTAAAAATGTCATCGAGTCATCACTTCTCTCAGGTACAACTTATACATCGCGTGAAGGTGTTAATAGAAATGCTTGGTGTTGCCAGCTCCTGTAAGCTATTGTGACTGATTACATAGAGGCGGTCTAGATAGTTCTTTACCCTCTTAATGGTTTAAAAGGTGTACCTAGTAATAATAATAATTGTGATCGAATTAGATCTGGATATACACAAAATGTGGTCCAATGCAACCCGATCATCATCGACGTGAATTTACTACTTGCACTCCCACAAACAGATCAAAACCTTTCTAAGTTTGTTTATAATCATTAGTAATCGACCTACGTTACTATTAGATTAAAAAAAACATTCAAAGCAATGTTACAGTATATAATAATTATATACTGTAACATTAATACTATTTACCCACCAATGGCTGTAGTCACAAAGTGGCTGATAAATGGACGTATAAACGTCTCAAACTATTTATAGGTTTAATTTATTCTTTTGGCTGTCATAAACATTTATCACTGAGATAAAAAAAATTGATAATAGTTTGATTACCTCTGATACGTAAAGACTTTTGTTATGTTATTTATGTAATCATTATTAGGACTTATCATTTGTAGGTCTTTGTGAAAATTGGTTTAAATATACTGATGCATTAGCGGTTTACAATATCTAACTTATCGCAGGGGTGTTTACTTATAGAAATGTCTGAGAAGAAAAATGTTTCCACACATCTGTGTAATGATCTGCGTTCTAGTTCAAATGTACTAAAAGTCATGAACACGATTATAGTGACTGTTATTATATATTTGATTTAAAAACCACGTAGTTTTAGAATTAATTACTAATAAAAATTGCAGTAGTAAAATATTTTTTTGTATGTTAAAAATGTTGTATGTATTTAGAAAAAAATTTAGAATTGGAAGTACAAACACTAACACTTTATGACTAGAGGTTTACTTTTACAATTAAGACTAAGCCGTCGTATTACTTATTATTATTAGATAAAGTAATAATCTGCTCTCTTCTCTCTTTCTCTGTCGCTCTTCTCATAACTCTGGTCTCGTCCAAACTTTCTTCAATAAAAAACAATCGCTCCGAAGTAAAATATTTAAAATTTCTACCAACCCTGACATTTTAAAATAATTATAATGCACAATTAGTTGAATAACAAGACACTTGTAGTTATAATGATGTATTAGTGTATTTTATAGACGTGTAAACTTGTCCTGTGAACTGCTATTTACAATAAAATTGTAGATAACAAATCTAGTTCCATATGCACATGACTAACAACCCACATTTACATGACTTTACATTTATTTAATAGGTACGTAGCGACAATAAAGAATTTTAAATTAACGAAGTCCCATCGGTTCGCAAATTTCGCATTTTGCAATCGCAACGCAAGCGATTTTCGCTGATTGCAACGATGTATATAACTCAATATCGTCCAATGTGGCGCTTGAATCAGTTCGCCTCAGACCCCTCGATATGATGAAACAAGAAAGGCGATTTACGGGTATTATAATCATGGATGATATTACAGGAGTTCGAAGAACGTGCGAAGTTAGACGGTGACCGCGAATCGTATTGGACCACATACAGCTACAATTCCAAGGACCTGACTTTGTACGCACTCGGAGGTAAGTACATGATAAGATATTGTTTTATACAACTTTGGCTATCAACTGCTTAACTTTTTATGTATATCTTTATTATTTACTGAACTAGAGTATGTACTGGAGATAATTTAATGTACCGACGTTTGTTATAATCAGAAAGCAAATGGAAAATAGATACACATATATAGGTGTGATTTACAGCTAAGAGAAAAGGGCACTTACATATACCCGAGATGTGTCACAAAAGAAACTTGTTTTATTAAGCAGATAACTGAAGTCGAACTATATACAGCTGAACATAGTCAGAAACGATTTGTAACAGAAAAATATGTTTACACATAAAAAGTGAACACATTATTGGAAAAGGTCTGCATTGAGCAGCTGCAGTCCGATATATTGATGATGATGATGATTATTATTATTCTTTTTATTCATTTTAAACATTTTTAAATACATATAAAACAAACTAAACATACTTATTTAAAAATATAAAAATAGTAGTTATGGTGGTTGGGGCTTCAAAGACCTTTAAACTTAAGAGCCGTGTTGAGAAACTGCCTTCTGCATCAGTCAAGGGACGCGAGCCTCTTAAGCTGTTGGTCGAGGCTCTTGGCTCAATCCATGAGCAGATATTACTATCGGAACAATGATCACCGAATCTACGTTCCACATATCGACAATCTCGACAAATCCAAATATTTAATTTGTTTATCTTTTTCAACTTTCACGAGGTTCTCGTCATGAGGAAAGGTCATATCGACAATAATTTCACTTTGTTCTGTCAGTGATGATAGATCGATCCCAATACAATTTGGCTAGACTATTTTTGAGATCTGGGTCGGGCCATGCCTATAATATGGTACATCTGGATTCACAAGATTGTATTTTAAGGGTAAGTTGTTGATGTACAATCCTGGTTACTTTGTTGTGTCTGTGCAGACACTCACCGTTGCAAAATGAGAACAACCAGAAATAATATTGCCATAACTTCGCCTAGCGCGAGAGGTTATGAGATGGGATGTCGCTAATTTGAGGAGTAGGTAGAATTAAAAAAGGCTATGAAGCAATATTAATTAATTATATTCATAACTGATCAATTCACCATTACATAAATACATTCACTTTATGTTAGCTTCATCGAAGTAAAGCCGCTTGGCAGTTGTCCGCCCTGACTGCTGGCTGCGGCGAGATTCTTCCGTTCTAACGTTTAAATAATTCAAAATAGTTCGAATATAATTCAGTGCGGACACTAACGTAAGTCACAGAGGTGTGACAATATGCCTGATGGATCTACCAAGACGGTGCCATCAGATCATGCCCAACAGATGTCAACTGTACCATCTTTCAGGATATACATTTTTTTTCGAGTTGTCATATTTATAATATAAAAATCGAAGTCAAAGTACACATTGTATATGTCCGATAGTTATTTGTTTTATTATTCTTATTATGTTTGTTGCTTCTGCTGGTTGTTTAGATTCAACACATTTAAAATTATCACAATTCAAAAAGTTATTGGAATCGATACAATCATTGCACAAACGACTTTTATAGTCACCTACCCCTACCCAAACCCTAAAAGTAGTTTGTAGAATCCAATAACTTTTTTTAATAAGGAATTTTTGGTGTGGACCATCTTTCCTCTCGCTTTCCTTCCATCTGTGGAAGTGATTTCGTGAAAAGGGACGTTAGTGTGTAACAGGAAGCCGGGGAAAAGTGCGCTATTTGATTACATGATACTGAATACTGATTACTGAACAATAACATAGTCTTTCTTTAAATTGTTGTGTTTAGGATGCTCATTAGGAAACATGGTGTACATATAATTATATATCTGAATGTAACATTGTGCTCTTTGCCCACAGTTGGAGCGTCCGTAGTCAACCAATCTGATCTGAAATTCTTATACGAAAGTCATGAAGACTTCGTAGCTCTCCCGTCATTCTTTATCTTAGCTGGTATGTGTATGGAATCACCACTCGTCGCCAACTCTATGCCACCAGGCAAACACGCCGACTTCACTAACGTAAGTATCTAGTACCTAGGTACATATTTCCAAAGATGGGTTCTGTATACACTATCTATTGACATAATAATATGCTAACATGTAGAATAGTAAGCTTTAGATTACACCAAGTTTTATATCTCAATGTCGGTACGCGATCTGCAATAAATTACTTAGTCTTATTTAAAGTACACACTGTTGTTTTAATTTATTATGAAAATACATCGATTTTCCATATTTTTATTTTTAATTATACCAATAATATAAAGAAAGGAATTTTGTAAGATTTGTGTGTGTGTATTTGGAGGTTAATCTCTAAAACTACCGTTTATATTTGAAAAAAATATCTTTTTATTTGAGATGAGCCTCGGATAAGGCGCGAAGGCTCTATAACGAGTGCATAAGATAAGCATCTTAGGACAATTAAATTTTAACGAGTTTATTCGATATTGTTTTAAGGAGTGTCTTAAGTATTGAGGTTTAATATATTAAATTTAACCAAAGTAGGTTTAACTTAGCGTAAAGAAATATAATAAATCGTAGAAAGGCTAATGTACTAATGTAGTTCAATAAAAAACATATAACTCTAACTATATGAATCTACCTAGTATTATAGATAAAACATATTATATCTACAATATGTTTTTCTCTTCTAGATCTTGCACGGAGAACAATACATCGAGTTCCTGGGTGATTACCCTGGAACAGAGGGAGACTTCACAATACGTTGCTACGTAGCCGATGTCCTCGACAAGGGACCCAGTGCTGTATCTATCGTTAATAGTGAGTACTAATTTGACGTTCAAAACTCAACTAGTATCACTATCTACCATTTGAATATATGCTAACTTAATATATTATTATAAACTAGCAATTCCCGCGCGGTCTCGCTCGCGTGTATTTATTTATATATTTTGCACGAAACCCTAATTCTTTTCCAAAATAAAAGTAGCCTAAGTTACTCCTTATAACACCAGCTATCTGTCAGTAAAAGTCCTGTGAAAATCGATCCACCCGTTCCGGAGACTAGCCGGGACAAACAAACAGACAGCAACGTTTTTAAAAACTGATTTTTAGGCATAGGTGTCGTGCAAATAACTGTATGAGCTTAAAAAAACTATTATTTTGACATTTCACACTTCAAGTTTATTTATTTGTGTTAATGAAAGAAAGAAAGAAGAGATTCAAAGAAAAGCGTTACAACAAATATAAATAAAAAAGCAAAAAGCATGCAGAGGGCACGAGCCAAAAATGTTCGTTAGCTCAGCATTGTGCTGCTTCCTAAGAAGAAGTGCTGGTATTATACTAACACCTAGAGTAATATTCACAAACAATGTGCATTTGTTTGTTTCGCTTTCAAACCTTAGCTACTCGACCGATGCATTAATAATCTAATGCCCCAAGGAGAGCTCTTGATCCCACTAATCAACGAGTATGAATTAAACTAAAATATTTCCCCCCCCTTTCATCGATTAAAAAAGAGCCGATAACCTTCAAACGGGTGAACAGATTTTCTTGAATTATGAACACTCGATCAAGTCACCTTTTAAACAAAAAAAAAAACTAGATTAAAATCAGTCCAACAGTTTAGACACAGATACACCCATCCTTTTTGCGTCGGCAGTTAAATAATAAGAGAAGCAGATACTATCTGTCCACGGTCTTCTGGGGGAGAGTCTCCTCTGGTTTGCGACTGCGACTTTATCTTACACCTTCTTTAATCGCAATAAACTATGGTTCACCACCATATGTGATATTGAACAGTATATTTTATAAATCATATCGATCAGTTTAAAGTCCATTATTATTAAGTAAAATAATTATTGATGGTCGCAAGCAATTTCAGAGAAATATTCGAAGTAGGCAATATCAATAAACATATTATATATCTGAAGATTTTGTTGAATGGTGAGTACAAAGTCCATGTGACGTTTGTAACATATTGTTGATAGGCTAAAGAAATGATAAGATAGCATTAAGTATGGATTTTTGTACATTCAGCAATGATTGTACAAAATTGATACTACATCTCCCTTTTTAAACCAAAACAAACACGGCCTAATATCCGGCAACTATAATTATCTTTACCTATTCTTGTATCGGAGAGTCAAGTGGAAAGCTGTGAAGGAGGCCTCTACCCAAAAGGGATTCATGTAAAAAAATGGAAGAAAACAACAAATTAACATCTTACTACTAGCATAAATAATAATATAAGTTGTAAGAAACTAACACAATAAGAAACTTAAGAAATGGAATAAAAAGCTTTTTTATTCTTATTTTATTTATTTATTTATATTCTTGTATCGAAATGTCTTACTGTTTTCTAGTATATATGTTTACCTTTACAAGTATTAAATTTTATTTTGCGAAACTTGATGGGTAAATCGATCGGATTCTTTGATATTAAAGTTTATTTTTTGTCAGGGGCGGTTTTTGATTTGATTGAATTGATCTCTCAAAATAAAAATAGAAATTTCACTTTCGTGCTGAAGGAGCTTGTATTAAAAGCACTCGAGCGACCCCCTCTTATAGTAATAGTTGCTTATATAGGTATTTTACGTGCATTCAAACGATCGTTGACGATGTGCAATTGGATAGTTTAAACTGTAGTATATTTTTTCTCGTATTGTTATACTTCATCTAATAATAAAGTATATCGCTAACACCCGTTCTGTTCCTTTTAGGTGAGATCTACCAAAACAAGCAACTGGTGGCTCGCACCCAACAACAAATCTTCGTGCTTGGCCAGGGTGGGTTTGGCGGACCGCGCAACAGCAAGTTGGCCGTCAGTGTACAGAACGCACCCAAACGTGCTCCTGACGCCGTCGTCGAACAACGGACTGCTGAGGACCAGGCTGCCTTATACAGGTATAGTTAGAACTTTATGTCATTCAGATATCTATACGAAAACCTTTCGAAAAAGCCCACATAATCTGGAACCAGTTGGTTTCTAACTTCAGTTTATACGTCCAGAATCGGATTAGACTAAATTACAGAGGCACTTCCTCAATAGGTGAGCTACCTGATCCCTGTGCTAATTCATCGGTCGCATTCACTCATTGAAGTTTTTTCCAACTCAGAATGAGTTGTAAACTTTGTACCTATTGTGCTTGAGCGCACTTAGCATCACACCATTAGTAAGTATGCTGATTAACTACTTTTTGACTTTATGCGGTTCGATTCGATACCTTAATCAGGGCACTCACTGGTCATTGTGGACTAACTAGAGCAACAAATGTTCAACATAAAGACCAAGGTAGCTCAAGCTTGAGTAGATTCTGCAATGTGATGGAGGAAATCCACGCTCACATCCTGGCTACCAGGACCTGATATATAAAATAAACTGTTTTATATTGCAGATTGTCTGGCGACAATAATCCGCTCCACATCGACCCTAATGTAGCTACGGCGAGTGGACATTCCAAACCCATTCTTCACGGTCTAGCGTCTCTTGGGTTCTCCTCTAGACACGTACTTGCGAAGTAAGTGAATCATTTATTAGAAGCCTTAGTACTAACAAAAGAAAGTATGCCGTAGCCATACCTCGACAGTGCATTCATTTTTATTGTTTCTAACTGAACTAAATTTTACTCATTGAAGAATATGAAGATTGTATTACTGGTTGGGAGTATCTAAAACGTAAAAATATATGCTTATCAATTACTTAAAAATCATATAAAAAAGTTGGTAAAACAAGTTTATAATTCCTTAGGTATGGTGGCAACGACCCTAGCAATATGAAGGCCTTGAAAGCGCGTTTCGTGAAGCCCGTATTGCCGGGACAAACACTTGTTACCGAGATGTGGGTCGAAGGCAAACGCGTTCATTTCCAAACCAAGCTCAAGGAGACTGGAAACACTGTTATTGCAGGTACATGTTATACCAATTATCCTGTACATCCTTAAGTTATAACTAACGAACGGAATTTCATACGATTTTCACCTATATTCATTTTCAATAGATGGAGTTCAGGTGTATAATTCATGAAGGTTTTGTGTACATTAGCTGAAATATGACGATGATTTATAAGTGTTCTTTTGGTACTCGGTTTTGTAAAAATATTCCCAAAGAGAATGAATGTCAGTTACATTTTAATCTAACTCACATGCTTGACGCAACAAGCTGAAACGCTATGACAGAAAAAAATGCAGGCATATACATAATATAATGCTCTGCTACGAAGCCGTTTTTTGAGAAAGATCAATAACAAACCCAATAAAAGATTTTTTAAGAAGGAGTATGGAAAATGCTACCTCATCTTCATGAGGACCCTCAACATACTAGAGTAATAGTTTTAATATAAATATGTTGTATGTCAAGCACCAATGCTTGTTTCCAGGAGCATATGTTGACTTCAACAACATCATAACGAGCGGAGCTTCTTCGCCGAGCGCGTCGGCCCCCGCGGCGGGCCCCGGAGGTGCGCTCAAGAGCGATGCCTTGTTCGCTAAGATCAAAACTGAAGTGGATAAGAACAAAGGCTTGGCTAAGAGTATCGGTGGAGTCTTCCTCTACAATATCACTGAAAATGGCAAGATTGTTAAGTCTTGGAGTAAGTATTGCTCTGTCATTTTAAAGGACTTTTGTGTCTCAAGATTCTAAAGCAACGTTTTTGGATCTCTATACCATAATTAAATATACCATTAATTTTTCCAACAGCTCTGGACCTCAAGACACCTGTTGTTTCCGAAGGTACACCTAAATCTGGTAAGGCTGACACGACCATGACTGTTGCTGACAATGACCTGGTAGATATTGCAGCAGGCACTCTAAGTCCACAAGTTGCTTACTTAAAGGGAAAACTCAAGATTGCTGGCAACATTATGCTAGCACAGAAACTTGGACCTCTGCTCAAATCTCCTGCTAAGATTTAAACAAGATCATTATTTTTATGGGCAACGGGGATAAGTCATATGAATATGCTATATTGTTACTGATTTTAGATATTATCAGTTGGTTATTTTTGTATAATGTTAGGCATCAATCTACATGAATGTAATCAATGTACCCAGATGGTTATTTTTATTTAATTTATTAAATGATATTATTCCAATTTTATGGCTTGTCGACATGTCTTAAGCCAGAATATGCATTTATGGTGCTGAATGATAATGAAAAACTGTGATAATTAGAGGACATGTTTATGGCTTGGATGACAATATTTGGCTGATTTCTTACAATTGCAGAAGATGAATGTTTAATTATTTATGGTGATGGAATTATACACCAGACTTATATAAAACTTAGTTTTATTTTTTTTTCGTTAACCTTTTTATTATAGGTTACGGTTAGGTGCAAAAAAGGTATGAAGGGCATAATGTTCAAGTCTATTAATACGTAGAGATTGTTGTCAACATTTTCCCGTAAATAATCTAAAAACCTGTTTATTTGCCTTGACAGGCGTAAAGTGTATATTATATGAGTCATCTGAGGGCTAGGATGTTAGTCAAGATTATACGGAAACTGTTTCGTTTAGGGTCTAATATTCATGGTCATTTAAAATTATAAGATTTTAAATCTAATACTTAAGCCAAGGCTACCTTTTACTCATATCAAGTAAAACATTGATATGAGTAAAAGTTGCCACTGTTGACAATCTATGCGTAGCACACACTAGGCGTCTTCAGCTGAACACGCCTAGTGTGTTCGGCACTGTATGTAAAACATTTGTTAGTTAGAATATAAAAATCATTGTAGCACTGGAGGGGCCTCTTTAAAATTAGTTAACTTATCAAATAATTAATCCACATTGCTATTTTTAATACACAATACTGATTTATTCCCAAAACATTGCCGAAACGTTGTGGTAATGCCAGGCGCGTCCTCGGCATCTGGAGTAGGTATGTGCCAGGCGTGTCGGTGGCATTGAAAGTTTTAAGATATACCTAGAAAATACAATACCATCAGGTATTGTAGAACACTCTTTTTATGTAGGGATTTTACAAATTTGATTTTGATGACTATAAAAAAAAAATACAAATTATTATCACAAGTTTTATTTCAAAAACAACTATGTTAAATAGTTGGTATTAATTTTCTTTCTAAAAATAAATTTGCTTCTCTCACTTCTGCTTCCCAAGCTAGTTTCATTTGAGGTTGTGAAGTTAAGTCAATGAATTTACTGGCATGAACTTCAGGAACTCCTTTCGTTTTAACAGCTATGCCTATAATGCAGCAGTATGTTCCTAAAATTATTGAATTATATTTATATATGACGCAGTATAATTCAAACTTATTCGTAAATTAACATTTCATATTCACTAACGACTACAGTAATTCCGTCTAAAAAAGAATACTTACGAAAATTTTCTTAAATGGTTTTAAACGAGACTAATTTAAAAAAAACAGCTTTTAACTGCGGCTTCGTTCGCCTTAAACTTGTAAACAATACTTTTTTCGCAATGAAAGATGTTGAAAGAAGTGTTTCATATCAATTTTATGTAATATGTTACATGAACTTTTCGTAATTAAGGAATTTTATTTTGTAATAAAAAAATACATTTTCGAAATACGTCTAATTTATTTATTTATACTTCCTACAGATACATTGCATGAGGCAGACAATACCGTAGGCATTTTCTTCCAGTCAAAAACCTTTGGGTGATACAGAGACGTGTGGCAGGTGTATAATTAAAATTGCGATTGTAATTTTAGAAAATGAAGAACAATATTACAAACATATGTATTACATAAATAAAACTGCTTAAAAATCCAATACATACGTAATATAAACTAAATAAAATATTATACTATATAAATACAAACACATATATTTACATACAAAATACATTTTACTATAATAATAGTTACGATGAAAATAATCGAAAATTACGAAAAACGCATTTATTCTTATATTTTGATTGAGATTTATGTTATTTTTGAGAAAATAAAACTACTAATCAGAACGAATTAAGCCAAGTTGGAAACAACCTCACCACTACTGCCATAAATGTAAACTATCAAATTCACTAAATAACCGCAACTGCGATGTTGTTCGTACCTTGATCCGCCCTCAAGTGACCGTCATATAACTTATAATGCACGCCTAGCCTTTTATCACCCCACCCGCCCGCTATTTTTCAGACGGACAAAAGCAAACGATCATGTCTATTAAATAGTGAACTGTTTTATCATCTACTATAGTTTACCCTCATTTTTAATTAATTAAAAATAAAATGAATCCATTTCTATGTCCACTAATATGTGTAACCATAATTAAACTTCTACAATCAGATACTCTACATTGTTTATCAAGTATTTTAAGATCCCAAATGCATCATATAAATCACTTATCTAGTTTCATGTTATAAAACTAAAAACAAGAAATGTTAACCATGGAACAAGTTATCTGACTGACATTTAAACATTGTGGGTATATATTATCCTATTTCCATGCGGTTATGTGACACTGATCCATCACATGGTACTTCATATTATTGTCCATACAATTTTGTAGTTAGAATAAGAATTATTTCTAATTGTTTTCTTGTTTGGAAAACAAACAAATAACTTGCTAGGAATTTTTTTATATATTATCTCACAAGGGACCGCACAACCCACTTATACACTTTAGAATTCATTTTTAACACAAACTATAATGTTTACTCTTGACAAACAGACGTGATGTCACAAGTAGATGCCATGACACCAACAAGCATTTTGGCGTCAATTTTAAAGTTAAATTGGCTATTTTATTCTACCAATTCATTAATATTTTTTTTTTAGAAATAGTAGACACCTAGACTATTTGTCATGGCAGATTGCTGTTTATTGTAGTTTTATTTTACAAGAAATAACATAAGTTTCACTTAAAATAGAGAAATAAATGCTTTTTTCATAATCCATGAATCCTATTTCATTTGATAAATACATAATTTTATTGATTCTTGATTGTTGTCATCATACCTTTTATCTTTAACCTTTCGGACACCAGCTTTGGCACTTTGGCAGTCGTATGTAAGGACTGGCAAGATATGGATGTTAAAAAGTTTTTGTTTGACAGCCATACTCATTTCTGTGTTCTTCATTATCTTCTTCAGGCTCCAGTTTCTTTTCCATTCATGCGCTATGCATCTTTCTATCTCTTTAGTTGTTGCATCAATTGGTGAGATTATTTGCCCCAGATATATATATTCATTACTATATTCTATTACTTAGTTAGTAAATAACTAAAATAATCTGAATATGCATGTACAGTACAGAAAAACTTCCACCACTTTGTTTTTTTTTTCTGAATATTTAAATACAACTAGATTTTGACTATAACATTAAATATATTTTATTATTATTATTTTTGAAGACAATAAGACGAATAACCTATTCACCAATGGGGGCAATGGGTGTAACTATGTTTCTCCTGGATTTATCCTTATTATTTAAACAAGAGCTATATATATATATACTAAAGACTCAAGGAAAGTTTAAGGTTTTTAACAAAATATAAAATTACCTTTTCTTAACGAAGACTTATCAATAATACCGTGTGCTGAGTCGCATTTAGCTATCTTTGCGCGGCCTGTTGTATCCGATATTATTAAAATATCCGTACCGACAGTTTGCTCAATTGTACCTTGTAACCAGACGTCTATGGGTGTAGATTTGTTTATCAGATCTTTAATCAAATATTTTCTGGGGTCCAAAGTCATAATTAACAAGATAAATAAAACTGCACTCCACTTTTTTAACTTAGTTAAATAAAATTTTGAAATATATTACGTTTCGTTTCGCGTAATCTTCGTAATCTGAATGTTATTGTCATTTCTGTCAGCTGTCACTCTGTCAGTGTCGTTGCTGTTGCCGTTTCAAAATTAACTTCAACTTCAACTTTTGGTTTGTGGCTTTTCAAAATTAAACTTTGTATAATTTAAGATGATAATTTTGACAGTTCACAGTAGAGACGAGGGTAGTGTATAATCGTTATTAAACCTATTCGATTTTCGATTATTATTATCATATACCTAGGAATCGAAAGTTGCATGGTTATGCTGTATAGTCGATTATAAATTTATAATACAAAACAAACAGTCTTTTCTATTTATTAAAAAATAATAATATCACTATAAACGCTCACAGAAATAAAATGAAACGAAAAATAAGAATTTTCTTCAGTCATCCGCAGTTACATTTCACAGGTATTTTGCAATAAAGTCGGTATTTTCTTAGTTGTAAATGGAGAAGATATGTTATGTTTGGCTACATGGCCTAAAAAGTAATAATAAAACTTAAGAACCTACTTAATAAATGTAGGTAGTTGGTATAATTATAAAAAAAAACAAACAAACCTTTGACATAAGCCCAAATCCGTTTGATGGCAGTGTAATGACAATGATACGGTAACAATCTAAAGAATACACCTACGTATATTTCACTTATATTGTTTTACGAAATTTAAAACTCATTATAAATACGATGATTTTCGATAGTCTGGTTGTTCGTTACGTTACGCACTTCACTAAGTGGGCGGTACCCATCAATGAACCCAAATAAAAAACTTCATAGGCGTGAGCTGTCAAAATTATCATCCTAAATTAGACAAGACCCAGGGCTGCCAGATTGTATAATTTTATACATTATCTTTTGTAACCTGTTTGTATAGTATAAATTGCATTGCACATAGATTGCATTGTATAAAATTGGATAAAATGTCAAAGTTAAAACATCTTTTATTGAAATCCCCAAAGAGTGACGTACTATAGTTGTACAACACTGGTTTTGTAAAATGGTTCGTGATTTTGTATAATTTCTGAGACTCAACTGTATAAAATAAGTTGTCTTTACTGGCAGCCCTGGCTAGACCTGCCACGAGTGCAATGAATTCATGATATTGATACTTAACTAATATCAAGAAGCAATAAACACAATTTTACGTGCAATTTGTTTGGATTTTCTGTTGTCTAAACCTGCTGATCGTAAGCCAATTCAATCGCATTTTTATCTGATCTCGTTATGCGCAACTTACAAAAGTAAATGTTTGTGGGGAAACAGTACCCACTTTAATACAACTACAAGGACATGACCTTCAATCTAATCGTAAAACAGCGTAAAACGGCTTTCACACGATACAATTTTACAACGGATAAGGATACGACATTTTTCATTCGGTTTTATTTTCCGTGCTGGACGGACCTATCTAGTAAGAAAGGTTTCCATGTACCTACCTAATAGATTTTTGTTTGTAAAAATGCCACCTGTATGCCTGTATTAATCTTATAATATAATCACCGAACTGATAAAACGCATAAAACACCACTGTAAAAAAACTCATCACATTCGCTTAGTTTGCCTCTTGTAAGTTGCAATTTTAAGCAGGCTAGAATGACGAAATTGGTCAATTTGCAATCATGTCAATCAATTTCACCCGTTTTGATAGGACATGATAAAGTCAGGCGGTCCGGTCGTGGCAGTAAAAATGGTAACGAATTAGGCAATTTCTAATGCTCTTAGGGCAATTTGACTACACACGACGAATACACTACACAATTTAATTCCCTCCACACGTCAACATATTCGTTAGAGCGAGAAGTACTATAAAATGTCCATTTCAAAGCAAAATCGATAAGGCGCAATGTTACAACCAGCGCAACAATAAGAGCGTACAATAAGAGCAACAAGGTTTTATTCAAAGTCCTATGCCATTAATACTGCAAAGAAATATATTATTAGCGCGTCTCCAAGATTTTTTTTTCTATTTTAGAACTAACGGTGAATTGCAAAAATAATTCATGTTTCTTACCTGAAAAGCTACTAGTGTTCCAAAAATCTGGAGTCTTTTAGCCTGAAATTTTAAGCTCCCGAGTCCTTTTTATATATTACATTTAAATAAAATAGGCGTTCGAAGGGCTAATTTATTTTAAAAAGTGACAAGTCTCAAAAGGATAGATTTTTAAAAAGGGCATGAGTACCTTTTTTAAGACTTACCTAAGCCTTATTTAGAGCTACTAGGCCATTTGCTTTGCTTGGATCCAGTTATAGTTCGGGTTCTAGTCTAAAATTGTTTTAAAAAGACTATTTTTTAGGTAAATCGAGATTGGGTTTTCTAAAATGTATCTACAGTTTTTTGTATTTCTCTAAATTTTTACAAATCGATAATGATAATTTAATACTATGATTTTGACATGATTGGTACATATAATTTATTCATTTCTAAAATCTTTCAGCTATGACGAGAGGTATATTGAAGACCGTATGTTTGATTTGCTTTCACAATTTCTCTTTGTGTTTATTAAATTGCTTTGTTTTGAAAATGATTGTTCACTAGGAACGCTAGTGGCTAGTTTGGATTGATTGTCTGGGCAATCACAAAACGTACCTATTAAACTCAAAATAAAAACCGGACAACTGCGAGTCTGATTCTCGCACCGAGGGTTCCTTAAGCAAACAAACTTGTATGTAGATAGTACGTCCATCTCGGGAATCAATTCTCGAAGATATTTGCACGTCTTTTACGAAAGACAAACTAAACTTTGCAGTTCTAAAAATATTCTCCCATATATCGATCTACGACAAAGTCAACTTTCCAACCGCAAAATATAAGTTTGTAATCACAATAACAATTTTTTAATGTGATGTACAACAAATTAACGACTTTCGGATTTTTTCCTTTACTTGTGCTGTCAGACCTTGCTTCTTACTCAATTTAATGATTCTAGGTCAATGGGAAGTACCTTATAAGTTTGAATTTACCTGCGAAATGTTTAAATTTGTTAAAATCTGAGGCTTAATGGTCGTATCTTTTGATTGCATTGACTTAAAGCTTGTTTTTTTTTACAGTCAAGGGAACGCTGACATAAGTATTTGGTATTAATTTCAACTTGATTCCTCTACGTGTTTTGAGGAAAAGGGTCTTGACAGACACACAGACAGATAGACAAATAACAACAAATTAACGACTTTCGGATTTTGCTTTTCTTATTTGTGTTGTGAGACATTGCTACTTGCCAAATTTCATGATTCTAGGTCAATTGGAAGCACCCCATAGGTTTTGATTTACATATAGATTTACGAAATGTTGAAATATGGTCAAATCTAAAGTTTAAATACCTTTGACTTTAGCTTCTAATAAGCGTTGGATGCTAAAATATTTTTAAAGTCGGAATCGGAACATTTGAATAAAGACCTTGAAATCTTGAAATAACATAGTCTTATAGTTAGGTTATAAGTTTTTAGAGCCAAGCTAAGAGCAATAATTAGGCTCTTATAAGAATTAGGTTTGGAGGCTAAAGAGGTTTATAGGGTTATAGCCTTCTAGGCGCCAAGAAAAGAAAAAGGTCTAAAAGACTCGAGCCTTTTCGAACACTAGCAGTTACTCGTCAGAATAAAAAGACAGTAATACGCCAGTAGTGCCGTCTAACCTAGGTCTTCTGTTGTTGGCAAATCGGGTTTTTAATTTCTAGTAGAAATTTACGGTGTCCCATTAAAATATGTGCCTTTTTGTTGTTCTTAGAAGCTTGAGACGCGCAATTCGCAGTCATTTCAATTCTTTTTATTATTGTTCTGTTATTTTATTTTGTGGTTTTATTGTTTATCGTTTTGCCAGTTTTCATCAGCAGTAGATTACGTGGGTTTTCATCAACATAGTACGATAAGTTTCTTAAGATACAGGTGGTGGTTTATCATCAAAACTATTCTGTTTATGAATAATATACATATATAATATATAATTGCGGACCCGATGGGGTACTTTTATCCAGCGGTGAAGCGACCTTCCGCGGGCTGCACCTCATAATATATATTAGTTAATTAGTGTGACACACACATCACTTCTACAGACATAAATTAAAGACTTCTTCAAACATTAGGTAATTTTATAGGCTTAGATACAACATTTTGTGTACTTAATCAATATTATGTTATACAGTAACATAATATTGATTAGGTACATAAAATGTTCTGCTAACCAATTTTTTTGTACTTCATCACCTTCATCCTCCGCGCCTTTTCCCAACTAAGTTGGGGCCGGCTTTCAGTCTAACTACGATACGGCCGAACTTCGATATTTTACGTGAAGCGACTGCAATCAGATCTCCACAACCCAAGTACTAGGCGATATCGAAGTTCTGTAATTAGACCAGGTTGTCGGACTTTTTAAGGCTCCAATTACCTGTAACGATTGCCACAGATGTTCGTATGGCAACCGGGACCGACGGTTTAACGTGCTCTCCCACGCACGGAGGGTCTCAAAGTGTTAAGAATGGTCGCCCATCCTAAGACTGACCTGGCTAGCATTACTTAACCTCGTAATATGCTTACCTACTCGGTTACCACTTAGCCACGAGCCCCGCTTTATTTGTACCTGAAATGTTCCTAATTATAAAAGTAATTTAAACGAGATTTATTTTATAAATATGTTTTTATTAGTGCAGATTGATACATGCATAAAAGTAAGTATATGGTTCGATTATCCGAATAAATCGGTGTCAGACCAACGTGTCTTTCAGTGTGTTTCGTAATTCATACTTTTTTAAGGGAACGTCCACACTAGGAAATCATGTTGTAGGTGCTTCACAAAAAGACGAGTAAAATTAGAAACATTTGGACACGAAGTACAACATTGACTTATACATACACGAACGTCGTGACTCAGGTCGAAGACTGAAGAGAAGAGGTACATACATGTTTATGTAATAACGGTGAAGAGATAATGTTATACGACGCAAAGGATTTTTGGACATTTATTTATAAGTATGTTCAACGTTAAAGGAGATTTCTGGTCTACGTATTCAGAGCTACTCCAGAGCAAAGTCTATTTAAATAGCACTATTTACGTAGGCCTCTTTATTGGCACCTTGACCAACACGGGCATCTTTACCTAGTTAGTTGATTAAAAAAACCTGTAATTCTGTGTTTATGAGGAACACGTCTTTAATTGTACATGTTTTAGTGTTGAGAATAGGCAATCTCAAGGTATCTTTATTAATAGTGGGCACAAGCGTAGGTATTATATGCGATTTGACGAATCCATCCCAAATTCCACTGAGTTGTGATGGAGGTGATGGAGTGTCTTCATACCCTTGACAAAGACAATGCAAATAGCCTCGTGTAAATGGCCCAGCAGTGGTGACCTTTTTTCCATAAACATTTACGTTTAAAATGTTATTTAGTAGTCTACACCCGTGGTTCCAACAGTAGGCGTCAGTACAATACGGCAGATTTTAGGGGCGGCAAATTTGGGGCCTACATTATTTTTTATGTCTTGTCCTGGGTTATCGAATTAGATAGACCGACCGGTAGAGGCGGCAAAATTTTAATAGCCTACTGGCGGCAAATGTGTAAATTCGCCGCTGATTGTACAGAAAATACATCTATATAAATATTACACTCTTTAAATATTTTATAAGAAATAATGCCCATTAAGACTCTAAATTACCCATGACATTACAACGAAGATTATGACCACAATTATTTTATTCACGCTTAAACGCGTAATCTGCTGTTTACGAAGCGACGATGTAAGCATGAAATCATTCCGATACTCAAAGCCGGCATTCTGGCAGAGCAGGCCCATAACAACTCAATCAACGCAGTTTTAAAATGAACTTTTTTATGCGGTACACTAACACTGACCACCTTGAACAAAAAATACTACTCGGCACAGGTTTTAATGATTTTCTTGAGAACTTGTTACATATCGGCATATTTCACGTGGACGTTTGTAATGTAGGTATATAGCTTGTAAGGTTAAACAGTTTTGAGCCGTATATTAACAGTTTTAAGGGCCTTCAAAACGGTCAATACAGGGGAGTATTATGTCTTTTACTTTGTAGGTACGTACTGTAGAGTGTCACAGTGGTAAGATTGCTAACATTTGGGTGCGAATAGTATTGATAGCAAATCAAAAACACAAGAACTCCAAACTATCTATCATAAAAGTCCCTAAAAGCAGCATTGTTACAATCAAATCAGAAATTTGCAAAATCAGCAATTGTTTGAAAAAACAAATATTTTTTCAATCAATTGCACTTAAGGGAAACATGGAAGAGCACATGGGAGAGCCAAGCTTCGGCACATATGGGCTCGAGCAGAGTGATACCACGGCCTGACAGAAAACCGGCAGTGCAGTAATGCTTGCATTTCTTTTCGTCGTGTGAGTGAGGTCTCCCCCTCTTCCCCCCTTCCCCTACTTTCACCTTAAAGGCCGGTAACGCACTTGTGACTCTTGAGTTGCAGGTGACCATGGGCGGCGGTAGTCATTTACCATCAGGTAACCCGTCTGCTCGTTTGCCCCTAATAACATAAAAAAAAATAGGCGCGCTAGCAGTGCAGACAACTCTCACTTCTGCATTTAATTTTATTTTTACCGAACCTAAAAGTTCAAAATTTAATTTACTGTCCATATCTACTCAAGTATTTACATACATACCCTTGTTTCTAAATCCTCAACAATCGACATTTTCGGAATAGGTATTTTATTAAAAACCACGTGCAAACAATTCTATTTTTGCGCAATACAAACTAACATTGCAACACATGTAAGATGAATGCAAAAACAGTTAATTCGGAACTGCCGCTACTGGTAAAATAAAATAAAAAAAAAATTTAAGTCTCGTCTGTCTGGTCTAGTGAGCTACGTTTATTCGGAAGAAGCATCAGCGGTGGGGGTAGGGACGGAAGGGAAGATATGAAGCTGTCATCTGGCGTGGCGGCGCTCTGCCCCTACACAACACAACTCAATCGAAGGCGCGCGCGCGGCCCGTACGAACGCTCTTACGCGTTCAGCCTCACTTTATATAAACAAAACGCAAACCAATACAAATATCGGGCCAATGTTAGCTCGCAAATGAAATGTTAATGAAACTTTACGTGAAATGTTACGTAATTTGTGATGGTTTATTGTGACGTTATTGAACTGTGATATATTTGTGGAAGATCGTAAAAGTTTAACAAAAACAGGAGTTCTAAACTTTCCAATGAACACAAGCCATGTGACTACGGCGAGAGCGGTGAAGCAAGATTTGTACGTGCATTTATCTTATTTTAACTTTATTGTACCGTTTCTATTATTAGACTCTACCATTTTACAGTATCTACTTTATTCATAAATTCTTTATTTATCATACATACATAAACTCACGTTTTCCTGGCTGAGATAACAGCTCGCCACCTTGCTTCTATCCTTAGTTCCTTACATAGGTACTAGGTAGTATGTAACACGAGTTTCCTCTACTGTCATTATACCTTTCATAAGTACAAGCCCGCCGGTTTCGAGTACTTCTGACCTGCGCTTTCTTCAGAACATCACCAATATTTATCAGTAGTTAGTTTTTAATATAGTTTCTTTTATTTATAACCATCGGGATAAAAAAAGCCTATGTGTTAATCCAGGTCTCCAGCTATCTACATACTAAGTTTCATCGCAATCTGTTCAGTAGTTTTTGCGTGAAAGAGTAATAAACATCCATACATCCTCACAAACTTTTACGTTCATAATATTAGTTGGATAATAATCGGTTAAGAAATTCATTTCGAACACGTAAAGCACGTATTTGGTACACTAAATCTAGATTTCTTCTATCATATGACAAATAAAGCAACAACCTTCAAACCATATTAATTAAAGTAGAACTGAGGTCTCATCTGCAACAGCTGAATGGCTTTTGTAGTAGGTATGTTATGTAAAAACAAAATATGTGTAGTATAAAAAATAAGCGGAAAATAATAACATGTCAAAGACAGAAAAATAATCAATAGGTAATTAGGTAGGTCTTCATTCATAAGATTCAGTTAAAAGAGAACATTAAAGTATCTAAATAACAAATTGTTTAAACTAAAAATAATAAATACGTTATGAATGACGATGAAGTAATCACCGACATACATTGTATGTCAGTAATGGATTCATTTTGTTTACCGTAACACCTTAAGGTCAAGCACGTCATGATTATCACAATGAATGCGATACATTGCGTAGAACCAATAACAGGAATTGCAAGTTAATTCAGAGTAGTAAAACACATTAGCATACTCGTGATAATGCATAGAAATCACTCTATCACGGTGTAACTGATGAAGACAGACCTAACCAGTATTGTCCTTGCCTTTCCCGTGGCCTTAGATGTACACCCTATACGTGATCTGAACTAATGAGATGGTCTAATAAATGGTTGACGTAAATATATCACTTGACGCATATCATCGACATTATTCCGCATGAATGTTGTTGCTGGTGCAGACATTTGATCCTGAGGAGAATAGTAATGATTTGAGTACGACTGAAACAGTTCCCGAAATTACGAATGAATTGGATTAGGTCAGTTGGTTGGATGTAGTTCAATATTAAGTCTTTGTTGCTTTAAAATGTTTAAGTAAAAATTAATTAAGCGCTATAAAAAGTTGTTCACTAAGTTCTTCAAAGTTCTAGTAACTTTTACTGCAAACTTTCTTGTGCAGAATTCTTATCCTTCTCATCATTTCATAAAAATAAATCACTGTAAATATGAAGATAAATTAAAGAAAGACATCAAAAGGATGCCATACGATTTTTAACTTCTTAAAGTTTGTGTCCTTTAATTATTGTTTTTTTGCAAAGTAAAAATAATGTACAACTTTAAAGTCGGATTCGTGCAAAAAACAGTAAGACAACAAATTCGGTGTAAAGCTAATGTACCTGCATTGACGTATGAATTAATCATTGTACGCCAATTTTCCTATGTAGACGTCCGTCTACGGTTGTCCACACGTTCATTCCATAAAGTAGTATTCGTCGCATCAATTGATTTATTGCTCAACGTTGTCCATAATAATATTCGCCTTCCCTTGTCTGTCCGGTAGAAGCCACATTGAATTGTATAAACAATAAAAACTACAATGTAAGGCAATAGCAAATCATCTGGAGCCCTCATTGCCGGCCAGGCACTCACCTAACCAAAATTATGTTAGTACTTCGTTCTAAGTCGTTCACATTATCAGTATAATTTTTCCCTTCAATACTGTTAGAAATGAAAGAATTTCAATACTGTACTACAATGGAATAAATAAATACAAAATGTATTTATTTATTTCATATCCAAAAGTATTTGGATTTAACGCGTAGAGATTTTTTTAAATGGGACCATTAGTTTCTGGGAACTTAAAAACTAGTCAATTTACTTTTGTATCGAAGAAAACTAATCCATTATTGGATTACGATCGTTGAACTCTTAGATTTGGTAGCCACGAATATTTGATTATTTTGTAATTTTTAATAGTATAGCTATTGGCTCTACATGAATTTAAAACGATTTTCTCACAATCGAGTGTTGTAGACGGTATTTAGTTACAAAAAAAAAGTGTTTCAAGGAGTCTGCAAGAGGTTATAAAGATCAATAAGGCACAATTTGTAACGCAGGTTGCTTAAAGCAACAGTTTTGTACCCGTTTTAAAAATACAATATAGAAATGTCAGGCCAAACCGTTCGTTGTCGGCTTAAAAAGGTATTTTATTTAACGACCGAAACGTCTCAGGAGTTTCGCAGAATAAGTGAAGAGCGGAAAATTATGATAATTCAGTTTTAGGTATCCAACAATAGACAAACCATGGTCGATGGTGGAATATTTTAGAATACTAATATTGTGTCCAATATTATAGATAAAAGCGTAAGCGTGCATTGAATATATTGACGTCTTTTAAAAGAAACTGACATCTGCTAAGGAGCCAGTTGTATTTTTGCCGAAACTGGTTTTAACAACTTTTCAGTGATCTGTTTTGTTCTAGGTATGTGAAAAATTATTTTGTATGTAATGTTGTTCAATCTTCATAAATCATTATTTTTTTCAAAGTAATTCTAGAAAATTCGCAAAATATCGTCATAAAATTACAAAGTCGTATAACTAATTAAAAAAAGTGTTACATAAATAGGTTTAGGTATATTACCTTTAACAAGAAATGTTTATTTTTCCTTTGAAGAAGCTATGTGAACTAAATAGCTCCAGAAGCGTCAGATGTCTCTTATCTATGTTTCTTCGTAATTAACAGGATGACCATTCTCCAAGGATATAATGTTACGCTTTAAGCGTTATCTGAAGATTACTGCCAGTCACAGCACTTTTCATCTCCTCTTAGTTATATTTACACAAGCTTTTATATGATTTGATAGTGACACGAGATGACACGACCTAGGCCGGTTATGCACGTGCTCAAATGTATGTTATATGGCTGGTTATTTTTAAAAGCATTCTATTCTAAGAGCCACACAGAGAAATTGTATGCACGTCGTCCGACTTTAAAATTGCTAGGTACTAACGTAATTAGTTGGTATTTATGGGCACCTACGTAAATAAATATGTTATCATATCATCTTTCAAGAGATTAGGTGTCCAATATGTGTAAAATACTAAGTAGGTACTCATCAACGACATACCCCGGTAGTAGAAGGAAGTTTTTAGGATGTTTGAATAAGAAGTTAATCAAAGTAAACTTTATTAAAATGAGTTAGTTATTTGATGTTATATGTATGTATAATACCTTTTCAAACTAAATCACCGTAACAGTATTTGTTCTTTTATTAAATTGTTAAGAGAATGTGAAAATATATCGTCAATATTAATAAAAATGAAATTTACGAGGTGTCTCGTTGCGATACGGTAGCACGTTTGAAAAGCCACGACCGTTTTATCGATGGCGTTACCGAAACCGATTGTGGTATATTTAAACGTTGTTTTCATTTTAGTCACGATTGTGAGTGATCCGTATACTTGATTTGCTCCTGCTTTAGTTCTTGAGAATAAAAAATGTCGACCGATGTATAACTATTCTAACCCGTGCAGCTGCAAGCCACATGTCTTAAATTTGTCTCCCAAAACTAACCTTTTCCATGATTTATGGGCGTACAACATGCCGCATCTTGCATTTTACATTTTAACTAACAATTCTTTTGGAAGTTTCAATATTAATTAAGCTAATATGTTGCATATCGAGACTTGTGTTAAGTATTAAAATTAATAAGATCACTACATCTTTATATAAATTCGATAAAGTATTATCATCCATTGTTTATTATACTAGAGTAGGTAAGGTACCTTACCTAGCGAAGTAAAAACAACAATAAGATGTATCTCGTCTTAAAATAAGATGTAGTAGCTAATGTGTTATATTTAAACGCACAACTGAACAATTATAAAGATGTGTTAAGATTTTCTACCTGCGGCCCTTTTATTGTCCTTTTTTAGTTGCTCCTGTTCATTTTTTTTAAACTCTATTCTTACCTTATCAAAAACATGAACCGAGACTTACCTGCGTATAATAAGTATTAAGATGTTCTTTCATTGTTCGACTTATGCAAGTACAATTAGGATATTCTAACTTTTTTCACGAGTTTGACATCTTTTGACTAAATTTTTTTGGACTTTTAGTATTAAATTTTGGCTAGTTCTTTTACGAATTAATGTAATTGACCTCTCATACAGTAATAATGTAATTGTATTAATAGTAAAAGTTATGAAAGAACTCTTGCCTGCGTTCATAATGTTTTCGGCATTCATTCTTTGTTAATGATATAGGTAGGTACACTGGATAAGATACGTTCATAGGATTTGACTTCGAAATCTGGTCACACACTCTATTATTATTCTTATTAGCGTCATGAGTCAGGGAGATGACTATAACTTTACGCTTACTATCAACAAACATGTCATCCCTTATAGGCCATATTCGGGGTTCACTTTGTGGCCGTTAGTAATATACATATGTATAAATGTATCTTTTAGTACTTACATCATTTCACTGGGTGAGGTCTTTGGAAGAACGAAAGAAGATAACACTAAACATCTCCTTATTCTCTCTCACAAATGACAATAACTTATTTATATGTGATTGTTTCAACAATGTTGCACTTAATGAAAAGCTTTTGTATATGCATGTGAACCAACATATTTTTGTAGGAGTGCAAAACATCGACACAAGTGGATGCATTGAACCGGATGTCCTTTGGAATGGAGCCAATCAGTTTATTTCCGTTCGAAATACTATAAAAAATCTTTGACTGTTTGGTACAGGACATAATTGTTTTAAACGTTGAAAGAGTACTGTCATAATAATGAAAACTTTCGTCTGTCACTGGATAGTCTTTGAAATTGTAGCTCCCAAAATCCATTACAATTCGCTTTATAAGAGGGTTTATTGTGATAGAAGTGTGTCGAATCAAGCTTAAGATTATCCAACCTATGATAAAAATCTTTTCTTTTTTTCTAGTTAGGGTTTTAATATATGTACTCGTATCTTTATCAAATATCGTTATGGATAAAACTCGTCAGAATTCCTAGGCTTAGTTGGTTATTAATAGCGGCTTCATGCTACTGAAATTTATTTTACTTAAACATGTCTATCTAATTCGGTTTTTAGGTATCGGGTGTGCTTACATTTTAATACAGATTTTAGATATTGCTCTGAATGCTGCTGGCTGCTCTGAATCATATTCATAACGTTAATGTGTACATAAACATCAAGGGGATAAAGCAAGTTCGTTAGTGTATCTTATTTACAGTGGATCGAAGTTAGAAATAAAATAATATGTAGGATTTCAAATCTAAATTCGTCTAAAGCTCCCTGTATTGGTCGTAATGGGCCATCGCCCATTGATTTCTTGCTCGTATATTGTAGAGGTAATAGGAGAATTGTGTGAAATAAAATTTCTTAAGTATTCGCCCGCATATTCCGTCAGTTCAAAAGATTATAGGTTTTTCAGTTGGTTTTGTACAGGAGGTACCAAAGCTATGGTCGAAGACTTGAGTATTATTTCGAAAGAAATACTGTTTTGTTATTTTCTGTAATAGATACTGTCTACCTACTGCTGCGCTTGAGGAATATCATTATTAACATGATTAGTATGGTGTATTTGATTAAAAATAGTTTTAGGTCGTTAGCAATCTAATTGCTGATTCCTAATACCAGCACCAATATTTTTCATTCTAGAATTCTCAATACAAATTAAGTTTATAATAATGCATTTCCTGTGTTTAATAAATAATTTAGTACATATTGGCTGTGTGAGGCAAAAAATATCGGTACAATACGATGGCTATGGGTTATGTTAACCGATGATGCAGAGAGAGAGAGATACCATTTGCTTTTATTATCTATACATAAATGGTTGTTTGAGAACACGTAGTTTTTATTGATGTTTGATATCCTGTTGTTGTCAGTTCCTTGATAACGTGATAATATAATTTTCTTATCAAGAAAGTCCTAAGAATTAAGACTGATTAAAGTAATAAATCTACAACAATCCTCACCTTAAGTAAAATAAACTCTCTTATCTAAAATTACTACAATATTGTTTCCGTTTATGTCTGCAATTATAATTATTTTTAACCAATTGCTTAGACTTCTTTGCTGTTCTAAACATACGTACCTAAACTTTGTTTTAAAATACTACTCGAAAACAAGTGAAAGCCATTTTTTCTTTCTATAAGAGATTAAAAGGATTATTAAAACTTCAATAAGTCATTTCATTGGTAGTTACGTAACTAATCCTCGACCAAGTCAAAGTTCACAAAAGATTGCCCACATTATTATTTGCTTGCTTCCTTACTTTTTAGATATCATTTATGTAATTATTTGCATGATTATATGAAGCAGAAGTTCGTCTATTCTATATAATATAGTGTAGACAATATCACTATAAACAGTTATAACCAAGGGACCGTTGCCGGAGTGAATTATCTATCCAAAAGAAGTGCTATTTACATGTAGTTATTGTCCCATTATCGCTCATACTTAGGCATTTGTCGTGAGAAATTGTCATGCTAAATATGACTGAGAGACCCAAATTTGAATCGAACGGATCCCAGTCAGGTTACAAACGTTGATGACAATGTTGTTTCTTTATCTCTAGCCTGATTAAGTCTCTGAAATAGAAATTCGTAAAAATATTTCGAAAACACGCAGAGGGGACCAAAGAAAACCGATAGGAAGAATTGACTGTCGTCGATCATAGCTCATGTAAATGGAAAAACTAATGGGCAGCTCAAAGAACGCCATTACTATGGGAGTATGTCAGTATGAGGTTCTTCGAGAAAGGAGTGTATTGGATAGCAGTAACCGTATACAGTTTAGGCCCATTTCACTGGCCACTGTGATCTCTAAGGTGTTTGATAGTGCTTAACACACAACTAAATAAGTTAATATGTATATACGATAATCAGTTCGGATTTCGACCTGGTTTATCAACGGAAAGTGCGGTGTTGTGTCTTAAAGATGCTGTCACATACTACACGCGGCGGCCTACGATCAGAAGGTCTAAGTAGCAAAACGTCCAACAGTGCGAAACGTCTAATGAGCAGTAAGCCTAATTAGCAAAATGTCCATAGAGCAAAACGTCCAACTCTCAGATGGTCTGTATAGCAGAACGTCTATTTAGCAAATCGTCACATTCTAAAAATGTCTGGATACTCAGGCACACATGCAACATACACTATTACATCGGGAGGGAAACAGACACGGCATTATAATATGTAGGTACATAAATACTCCTTGGTCTATTTACTAGTAGCGTTTCATCTTTTTAATGGTGACTGACACTCATTGTCATGAATGCTATTTGATTAGCATTACCCATTTGTTTTTCGTGTATTTAATTGCTACTGCGGCTGCAGTTAGGACTCGGCTCAACACACGCTGGCGGTTTGCCCCAGTTGGGCGGCGCAGCGTCGGGCCCTCACTGCAGTCATTGGGGAGGATCAGTCGCGACCAGCCGTCATACTCTGCATGGCCGGTAGCGACAGGAATTTTACCGCGATCGCAACCTTCTGTGAGGAAGTCGTCTCGCAGAAGGAGGCGGCGGAAAGGGTCCGGGAGGATGACCTCCACTCGGACTCAATTCGCCGCCGGCGAACCAGGCGGCGGAGGCGCGCTTTCCAGCGCGTCATGCCGCCCTGAGTGTGGCCGCGGGTGGACGGGACGGGTTTATCTTTCCACCTACTATAGTTGCCCCCGCGAGGAGGCGGCGTCTGCGTGTGCCTGGACGTCACTTAATTGAGAGGTTTTTTATCAGAAGGTGGTGCCTGGGCCTTTTGCGGGCAGGCGCCAGGGGGTCCGGATGTCTTAATAAAAGCTGTTCCCGGTACCCTCCTATTTAAGGCGCAGTACGACATACCGTGTGATTGTAGTCGGTTCGATTAAAGAGAAAACCCCGGTGGGGTGACGGCCCGAGAGGGTTTCCACACGCGAAAAAAAATGCGGCTCAACACGAATATAAAATCAAAGCCAACCCTGCTACTAGCCCTCAAAGCTCTAGGAAAAGAAGCCCTTTGACAAAATCGCAAATATAGAAATATATTATTTAAAGGAAATAAGAGAAAAAAGATATAATATTTAATGTCAAATACAAAAGAGAGCTTCAAAAGCTTGGGACTCAAAAAGTTAGTTCCTTTAAATTTTTAGTGAACCTTGGCCATATTAAAAGGACATTAGGTGCATAAATTCAGGCGAATTTGTGCGCCTTATATCCTAATAATATGTAAAAAGCTAGTACTTTTTAACACAATATTTTTATAACAAATAAATTTTCTTAAGTTTATATATGAGTTTCACTTTCTGCCATGAGTGTACACATTTTAAAAATGACGATTTGCTAAGTAGACGTTCTTCTACACAGACCATCTGAGAGTTGGACGTTTTGCTATATGGACATTTTGCTAATTAGGCTTACTGCTCATTAGACGTTTCGCGATGTTGGACGTTTTGCTACTTAGACCTTCTGATCGTGAAGGCACGCGGCGTGGGACGCCAATTTATGCCTGCTTCCTGGACTTATCCCGGGCATTTGATTTGGTTTCTTACGATATATTATGGAAGAAGCTAGAGAAAAACAAATTAGCTCCAGAACTCATAAATATCTTAAAATATTGGTACGGAAACCAAGTCAACAGCGTACGATGGGTTGGAGCTTTCTCTAGTCTTTATGGGTTGGAGTGAGAGGTGAGACAGGGGAGACTGACTTTCCCAACGCTCTTCAACCAGCGAGCTGATTAGCGAGCTCAGCAGCACAAGGGTCGGTTCATAATATCAGTTACGCGGATGACATGGTGCTGCTGAGTGCCTCAATCTGTGGCTTACGTAAATTAACAGGTATATATGAAGAGTACGCAAAATTCATCAATAAATCAGAGATTATGGTTTTTGAGGTTGAAAGAAAAAAACTTGACCATATACCACCTATATTATTCAACGGTGTGCTAGATTTAGTGTTTAGATTCAAATATCTTGATCATATATTGACTCCCGACTTCAAAGCCAGGGATCATATTGTGCGTGTTCACTTAATGTTAAACTTACTCTCTTTAGAGCCTAATGTACAACTTTCTACACGTGTAGCCTGTGGGCTAGATATACTCAAAGACCGTACAGCGCCCTCCGTGTTCAATATAAAAACGCGTTTTGGGTGCTGGTAGGGCTGCCCCGTTTCTGTAGCGCATCGGGAATGTTTGCGGATGCGCACGTAAATTGTTTTTACGCTACTATGCGTAAAAGAGGCGCATCTCTGGTGCGCAAAGTGCGGGGCAGCTCCAACAGTGTTCTAAAGATGATCGCGAGCATTGATTGGATTGCATGTATGTGATTCACTGCAGTGCTATCTCGCATGGAGTGAGCCTGTAACGTACTTTACATGAAATAAAAAAAAACCTATTGTGTATTATGTACTTATTTATTTTGTTATTTTATTAGCTGTTAAATTAAGAATTTTTACTAACACAAGTTTTGTGGTTTTAGTCGGTTCGATTCCGACATAACCACCTCGCTGAGTGTTCGCTGAGGTGGTACCCGAGGTTTTAACTAACACATATGAATCACTGTCACTTAAATAAAGAATATTTACTATTTTTATTAGAGGCAACGCGCATGCGAATCCTCTGGAATTGCAAGCGTCCCTAGGCTACGGTAACCGCTTACCATCAGGTGGGCCGTATGCTTTTTTGCCATCGAATTACTATAAAAAGTTTTAAATACAGACATATAAAGTGACTAAATGAAAAACTAAAACTAGTGAACCAACACAGCTTACTTATAGAGTATGCTAGGTTAAATCTAGATCTGAGATTAAAATTGATTAGTAAATACATATATATGTACAAAGCAGTACAAAACGCTAGCTATTCTTCCCGAAATGATAATAATCAGTTGTAATCTGTAACTATAATTACTAGTAATAATAAAACAAGTGAGGTATCTTAGATAGCTATTATCTTCCAAGGGCTCGCGGCCGAGTTAATCGAGCGAAGCAAACAATTACCGATAACCTAATTGTCACAATGTTTTAAAATGACTGGGTGGTTAGAATCATAAACTTAGTATACTTTACGCTAGTATACTAAGTTTATGGTTAGAACAGATAAGAAATGCTTTTCAAGGACAAATATTACTTGACTATAATTGAATTTAGTGTCAAGAAATAGCAATAGTATCAAAGAAACACTCGTTGCTTTATTGCTTTCTTCTTCAAACCGCCGCTCTACTATTAATTTATGAGATTATTTGCCTTACCATAAGATATCTTACTTTTATCGGCATAAAATAGCATATAGGTATGCTATTTTATGCCGATAAAAGTCTAGGTTTTCTGAATTCTGGTACGGTTATAGTAGCTATTGGCGTATCCCTCACAATGATACTCTTTTCTCCTTCAGTTGCATATATAATTATATCGTTCCACTTTATTTTAATTCCGCGGCCTACATTAGTCTGAATCATCTTAAAATGTTTGTTATCAAGACTCGAGTATGTCGCTGAAATGCAAAAATATTATTATTAAATATTTAGCGTTCGGTCCGTTGATTGCGAATATTGCAACACTTACGAATCCTAACGAGTTGTACCAAAAGTTACTTGACACTTCGAATGACCTACTGTACATTCTAAAGATAAATTCACACGGGTCACTACAGAGGTCTCATAATATTGACCATTGAGATAACAGAAACCAGATATCGGAAACGAGCGATAAAACTTATCTAAATCACTTGTTTTCTTGTAATTAGTCTACATTATATTGCGTAAGTTGTAACGCTTTGTGTGATTTTAGTTTATGAGCGGCACTAAGTGAAGATAATTAAATTGTTGAATGAGCTGCGTCTGTGCTCTGTTTTATAAAGAGAATTGAAACTTAAGCGCTGGTAATAATATCTTCTCCGTCGTCTCATTCGTTGTATAGTGTGATTTCCAACAGTTTTGAATTTTAATATATTTGATTACAAATTCGCGAATTCATAATTTGCGAGAGATATCTCTTAAACAGATCGAAGAGCAACTTTTACAATAACGTGATGTTTGATGTAACAAATTCATAAAAAAATTGCTGCTTTTATGTAAAATAAGGGTATGTTCTGTTTGTCCGGTGTGATGCTCAAAGCAATAATAAAATATTATGGTTCTGAAACTGTATTATTTTATAAAATTTTGGCTTTAATGAGGCTCTGTCGGTATTTGGCGATTATTATAGTTTATTAATTCCTACTAGGTTTCTTCTTGTACGGGGTCAGAATGTTCGTTTGTTTTTAATGAATTGAAGAATCTTCTGATCGAGGTTTAAATTGACTAGTCTATCTAAAGTGCGTAGTCTAAAAAATTATGACATTTGTATATTAGCAGAACTATTTTAGTTCTGCCAAAGTTTTAAGAAATAAAAAACAACTTTTTCTTCCAATATATGATAACTACAAGGTGATTGAGAATATAGAAATCCTTACTAAATACTTAATATTCAAGTGTATTCCGCCTAAGGTAAGCTAAATAATCATTTCAATAGGAAACCTGTTTTATAACGTCTAGGTATATTAGAGTTGTCAAGATATGATATAGGTAGTAACTGAGAACTATTTTAAACACATACGACTATACGAGGGCTACACTGAAAATTTCGGGAATCAAGGAAGTGACACAACATTACTATTTAAAAATGTATTTATTGATTTTCGAAGTATTCTCCGCGAAATTTGACACATTTTCCATACGATGGAACCAATCATTGAAGCAACCATTCCATTCGGAATTTGGGGTCTCCAAAATGGCCGTTTTGTAGGCGTCCACAGCTTCTTCAGGTGATGAAAATCTCTGACCACGCAATTTATTCTTTATTTTAGGGAAAGTATAGAAATCATTAGGGCTTAGGTCGGGACTGTACGGCGGATGGTCTAATAATTCTATGTTTTCTTGCTCTAAAAAACGCGCTTCTGTGCGCGGTGTGAGAACTCGCATTGTCGTGATGGAGGATGATGCGGCGGTTGCAGTTCTCTTTACGGAGTTCGGAAACGACCTGTGGCAAACAAATGCTAGCATATCATTCTGCATTAACCGTTCTTTGTCCCTCAAGAGGAATAGTCGCAAGATGGCCGGTTTTGGAGACAAACGTGGCCACCATTTTTTTTGCAACACTCCGTGAACGAACAATTTTAGTTGGCTTTAACTCATTTTCGAACACCCAAACTCGTGACTGGTTTTTTGTTTCGGGTTCGTACGCGTATATCCAGGATTCGTCACCTGATACAATGTTGTATACAGCATTTGAGGATCCTGCGTGGAATCTTTCGACAGTTCTGACGCACCAAGTAACGCGAGCCGCTTTTTGCTCTTCACAGAGCAAATGCGGTATCCATCGGGAAAACAACTTTTTTACACCTAATTGTTCATGCAAGATTATTTGTGTTTGACTCATGCCAATGTCTAAATTTGCTTGAATTTCGCGGTATGTCACATGTTGATCTTCTTCAATCAGCTTACGCACAGCATCAACGTTTTCTTGGGTGACTGCAGTTTTTGGACGACCTTGACGGGGATCATCACTGAGCTTGACACGTCCACGTTGAAATTCAGCAAACCAGCGATAAATTGTGGTTTTGGATGGGGCTTCATCACCAAATGCAGAAAGTATCCGGTCAACACACTGTTTTTGTGTTAAACCGCTTCGAAAGTCATAATAAATCATCGCCCTTGAATTTTCTCGAGTCAATTCCATTTTCTCAACGACTAAACAAGTTTGAGAAGACCATGTGAGAAGACCGAGAATCTTTTTTTAAGTAAATAAATGGTATTCGATTTTTAAAACCAAGGAGTTTTCAATTAAAAAGATTTTAATATGATAGGAATAGTGGAAATATTCCATTCGCGATACTTTTAGTGCAGCCTATGTATATTTACTTGTAAATGCGTCACAAATTAGTTTGGTCCTAATGTGTTAAGTACTTAACCACGATTTGAACTCAGTGGCGTAACAATAGGGTGGCAGAGCGGGCAAAATGCCACGGGCCCCAGACCCGAGGGGGCCCCCAGATTAATGTAATAATCACTGATGATCGCCGAAAACGATCGATCGATATGTGTGTTGGCACCCTAAGGGAGGGCCCCATCCGATGAATTAGCCACGAACCTCAGATGGTATAGTTACGCCTATAGATGGGTAATCACCCGGGTTCTTACCCAATCGTGGGTTTTAACCCGGGTGATTACCCATCTCTAGTTACGCCTGATTTGAATACACTGTTATATGTATTGTCTAAGTAGGTATATAGATAACACAATACCTCTTCATACTGAGCTTCTTTATCTTTTAATTATGTTACTACTCAACAACATGCATATGTATGTCATAAGCATATCTTGTCTAGGTATATAAATTGTTAACAGCCAAGGAAAACGTCATATTATTCTTTGTTTATTGTGTATTTTTATTATCTAACACGTTTTACATTTGCGTTCCAGTGATCAAAGTAACGCACGGTATACCTAGCTTGAATCTTTAAAATTTACGTTTAGGTTGAATGTTTCTGATCATGCCAACTAATGTTATAATGCGAAAGCGAGTTTGTTTGTTTATTACACTTGTGCGTCATAACTACTCAATCGGTCATCATGAAATTTTCCATACACATGCCAGGGATACAGAAAAAGGACAACAGATGCCTTTCATCCAGAAAAAATATAGTACTCGTTCCGAGGGATAGTTTGATTGACAAAATTGACTGACAAAATCTAGTCTTCAATATTTGTGCTAGTGCTGTAGCATTCAATTGAAGGATAATTAGAGCTATGCTGTTTCACTTAAAAGATTTGGAATAATTTTGCGTTGCATTATATTTTTATTAAATTCGGTTATCATTTGTGTTTATATAGCTGTGTATAAATACAAAATACTGTGTATAAGTACTTGCGAATACATGCAAGTGTTTTCGAATTTAGAAAGTAGTTTAATTTGATCGTTTATATTCGAACAGAACACCGTGAGACGACTCCGGCGCACACCATGCTATTAACAGCTATCGTAAATCACTGTACTACTATACAAGTTTTGGAGGCAAACTCTTCATCATTAGTTCGTATGCAGGTAGGCAGGTATAATAAATCAGAATGTATTTATTGATGAGGTTGAGTTGGAAGGTAGTAGCCGGCTTAATGAATAAAATCTTTATTCATCTTTTTATCAAAATTTTATATTTTCAGCAAATGAAGAATACTGTCCTAAAGGAGCATTCCGAAATTAAAAAAGGATATACCCGCTTTTTTATTCTGATAAAAGCTTGTTTTATTTTTAAATAAACTAGACACACTTATTGAGAAATACATACCTAGTTTTATTGGATCTAAAAATAACATTGCACACTGTTCGACGGCTTTGTACGGTTTGTATTGGATCGGAAAACCAAATTCTAGTAAACTTTCTTTTTTATAAAAGGATATTATTATATATCATATGTATAATATTTTTCATGAGGAATTCTAAGTTTCTTTGTACCCCACAAAGAAGCTTAGAATTCCTCATGAAAAATATTATTTTATTGTTGTCTTTTTTTTTTTATTGTATAGGGGGCAAACGAGCAGACGGGTCACCTGATCGTAAATGACTAAATGACTACCGCCGACCATGGGCACTTGCAACTCCAGAGTCACAAGTGCGTTGCCGCTCTTTAAGGTGGGAGTATTAGATTACGGGGAGGGGGGGAAGAGTGGGAAGAGGGGGGAGAGGGGAAAGGCGGGAATAAGGGAGAGGGAAGGGTTAGGGCCTCCGGTAACCTCACTCACGCGGCGAAATGCAATGCAATCATTGCTTCACGGCCGGTTTTCTGTGAGGCCGTGGTAACGAGCGGAGTCGAGCCGGCCCATACGTGCCGAAGCATGGCTCTCCCACATATTGTCTATGGATAGACAGGATTTATGGTGTCAAGTCAGCAGCAGTAGCCAAAGATGCGAACTAAGAGACGCAAACAGTGAGTCTTACCTAGATTATAAAGAACGTAACAGTTGTTATTAAAGAGTGCATAAATACTCTATAAACGAGGTATGCGGCGAATTAAACCTTGACCTCAATTATTGTTTTAGTCAAATACACATTATGTTAACACTAACTTTACTTTTGGATCTATACTCTACAACAGTAGACTACGAAATTATTATGTTGAATTTGTATTAAATCGAAGTAAATAACATTTGATTCCAACAGGTTTTAAATTTAATGATTTGTAATTATATCTTTAGAATTTAGATTCTATTACAGTGGTGTATAAAATCTAATATTTTCAAACATCATCTTTATGTTATATAAGCGGTACAAGTCTGAATAGATTTCGTTTGCAGAGACTAAAATATTTAATTTATGGTATCTTTAGCAAGCGAAATTACTTTTCTAGGAAATTCCTTAAGTAAACTGGAATTCCAAAAGGTTTAGAACATGTTACTTAGTAGCTGTTTGTCCACGTCGTTGGCGCCTAACGACATGCAATAATGAGCTACACGAACACGTCTTGTTTGCACTCTGGTTAGAGCGGCGCGCGCGCAACCATACCACAACGTTTATGCTAAAATGTCTACTATATACCTAGCTACGTTCTTGTTACTTGTAAATGTTTAATATTTTATTGTTTGATCTTTATTTCGTTATTATTTGTGGCACTGACTTTAAAATGATTACATCGGAGGCGATATTACCAAATATGCCCTTATTTGGTAAAATCATGAGTTATTACTTAATTATTCAGAATATAAAACAATTAAAAACCTGAATACACAGCACTGGAAAAAATTAAATTACTGACTGTACTGTCGTGAAAAGGCATAACACTGTATTTTAGATTACAGTATTTTGCTTTATATTTATTTTGCTTTACAGAAAGAACAAGGATGTGACTGTAAGAGGGCCTCTTAAAGATTTCAAATTAAGGATAGCTAATAACTGAGTATCATCACTATCTTGAATTTATGCAAAAATCTCAAATCCATGTTCCTATTTTTCCTTGTAGATTGCAAACATGGACTTAGGTAGGCGGGGCTTCCCTTGGCTTGTCCACCTAGCACTTTACGACACCTTGAATTTAAAGAACAGTCTTAAATCCGTGTTTGAATTGCAAATTTTAAACATGGATAAGTAAAGCTTATTTCAGAATAACATAAAACGCAAAACATAAACTGTTAATGGTAGAAAAAAATACATTAAAAATAATATTCCTCAGATATACATGTGTACACTTCAGTGCGTCTGATAATGATAAACACCACTTTACATAGGTTTATTGTTTTATTGTTGATATGACTATGTTCACATCACATCAGTGTATGTAGTAGTTGGTGTAAGCATGTGTATCGTTATAGTTACATAATTACGCGGTATATTTTTTAAGACTGCATTCCATGAACTCGATGTTGAGTTTGTTGACTGTGTGAGAGCAATTATTGGACGCTTTTCACACCTGTCTGCTAACCGCTCGCGTCGTTTGGATTACGAATGTAGAAATGTCGCAGCGACGCCTTTCTCGGAGCTCGATTGTACTCGTCGGCTCCGAGTATGGTGCCAAATACATTATTCTGTTGAGTTTAGAAGGTTGGCCGTGCGTCACGACTACAGCTTTTGGTTGTGGTTACTACATTAGCTCTTGTCATCACAATTGCGTATACGATCTTGAATCTTATCATGTCGGGATTTTCCGTAAATATATTCATAGAAATAATACATATCACACTCAAACATTCATTACACTCAATGAAAACAATTTCTGTGCGCGGCCACTATGGGATGTACATAATAAATATTTTTTTTAATAAATAAACATGGATTTATTGCCATAAAAATATATTACACTCCTTATATAGACACTCCTTATTGTGCACATAAATAAATAAAAAAAATGGCATGCACAAAGGCGAGCACGGAGGAAAGAGTGGTGGTGACAGGAGTGAATAGAGAGAGAAAAAATAGAGGCGAAGTTGTGTTCATACGTTAAAAGAAATAGACGTAATATGTATAAAACGCAATAAATAAACTAATTATTGAGGTAAAAGTACTGTAGTATTGATATACTACAGTACGACACAGGTGATCCTCTGGTATATACGTTACTACTGGTTTGTGAGAAGTCCGCACTGAATTCGATTAGAACAATTATTTAAAATATATAATTGATAGAACATAAAAGTGAAGCGGTTCAGCGTGCAGTCAGAGTGGACGGCTGTCAATTTGCTGTGCCACATCTTTGAAGCTGTTATAAAGTTAATGTATTTATTGTAACTATGTAGTTCAGTTCTTCATATAAATAGTAATTCTTCCCTTAGCTTCTTTCAATTCCACCATCTCCTCTGACCTCTGAAACACCCAATCCCCAAAATCGTCTCAGCCTGAGCGATCTACAGTACCTACACGGTCATTTCGCAATATATTTTTTATTGAAATATAATATTAAATAATATAAATAAATAATAATAAGAGGTACCGGATGTCCTTATCTTTACCCCTGACAACATCACGTGTGTAAAAGTTCATGCTGATCGGTTGATTAGTTAAGACGTGAAAGCCTAACAAACAAACAAACTTATTTTCGCATTTATAATATTAATTAGGATTAGGATGTCCGTACATTTCATAAGTGATTGGATTATATTTGCATTAATAGTACCTGTCCCGTCTTGTAGGGGCATCAGTGAGGCATGACCGTTACTTTTAATTTCTCGTCACTAGAACCGTATTGTAGCAGGAATGTGGTTTTCATCTATGCACGAGTTGTACAATAAAGACGTATCATTATCAACCGTTCGCCTGTCAAGCCGTTTCGTGGCGTAGCATAAGTAATGCCACAAATGGCCACAATGACATTGTATACTTGTGTACTATGTCAACTGAAATGATAAAGTGTGAATGGATTAAAGTGGAGCCAATCTTCGTGAAAATGCATACTAAATTTGCCAAAGGTAATGATATTACTAGAATTTCTCTAAATGATACAATGTTAATGGTACCTATCTACAGTAAAAATTCGAAAACTAAATGTGTTTTCTAGCTTTCACGTCGGATAAAGATTCTTTAGTTTAATATCTGAAAGTATACATTCCGTGTACGTGTACGTGAACGTATACATTATAGTGAACAGTTAATCATTTTCAGCCAATAGTTCTAAAACCTACCTACAGTACACATTTTGGACTTCTTTCGTTTGAAGTTATGTTAGTTACTTTATTTCAATCTGAATATTTTTTTTTTAATTGTCCAAGAAGTAAGTCTAAAAACCTAATAAGTATATATCTAAACAAATGTTCTTGAAGGTTTTGTTGCTTTTCTGAATAAACTATTTTTTTTTTATTTATTTAAAGATTGCTTCTTTATTTAAAAGCAAATATCATTGTAATTACGTTCATCTTATTTACTGTTTGGTTAATGTTCTATAGCTATCTATATACATCACTGAGTTATTATTATAGTAATAATAATTTAGTGATATACATTATATTATTATTTAGATTAGATATTCTGAGAACCGTCTTTATTTATGATGACAACTATGAAACAGTAGCTTCAAGAGTCCAGTACAAAAATTACTCGTACTTTCGAAATGACGTGTTAAGTACAACTCAAATATTGAACTTCATTCGTAATTCTAATATGTAATTCAATTACCAAAGCAAACAGTTCACGTAAAACTATGCTTATCTCTGATACTTTGCCTTGCGTGGTCCTTATTTGTATGTAAATAAGGATTACGTTGCATTTTAACAGGTACCGATTGTTATTGTAATGTAAAACTCGGCTCCCGCGTCGTGAGTGGTGGACATCTTAAGTTGTCAGTTTGTTTTCTTTTTGCATCAGGGACTCTTCAGAGGACGACGACCTTTATGCTGTTGTCGTTATTCTAGTACAAGTGTAAGGGACATCGCCTTGTGCGCTAATTTTATATTTATATTAGAATTTAATTCTTGCTTTTCTTATAAAATGTTACAGCTCGGATTTTTCTGTAATTACTAAACATACCTAGCTAAATATCTAAATCCAAAAATTTATAAAACAACATAGGAGCAATGACATCTATAAAAACATCTTAACATAGGAGATATTTAATGAATTCTCGAGACAGAAAAATTGGATTTAAATGAAAAAACTACTGTTTTGTCTCGGTGTTCTGTTTCTACGGTTGGATGACTTGGATTTAAATTTCGTTTTGAGACAGGTTAATTTGGTTTCACGGATTCTCAAAAAATCAATTATAGACGCTATGGTAGAGTAAGGTAATCTGAAGCTTTCTATTTAGCCTATCTTGTTACTAACGAAGGATGTGAAAATTATTTTCATGATAGGATTAGATATTAGTGACTGTCAACCCTAGCTCAATGTTACGGTAAATGTGTAAGTTAGTAGCGAGTGACGAGTGGACGTGACGCGGTTCTGTTTGTTTACGGACATCGTCGTACTCTTCTGTGAACAGACGGAACATGGCCGAGCATTACCAGAGAGATGATCTGTGGCCCCGCAGTCACGTTCGCTTTTAAGCCACGTTCTATGACTTAATTAAACAAACGTTTTATTTCTATTGCATTGTACTAAATTATTTCATAATTATAAAGTTTAAATATTATAAGTTTGTAGAGACAGGAATGGCATTTACCTATCTAGGGAAGAATACTCTAAAATCTTATTGCATATAGAATTAGATCTAGTAAATCGAACATTAATTATTTACTCTTACTACATTATAGTCAATTACAAAGTATTTTTGCTGCCACATTCGTACATTACCAACTTCATGGGAAAAAAATAAATGTATTCTTAAAGCACCGGAGGAAAAGAATCTCATTACCACAAATTTGCAATGCTTTCCGCGTACGTTACATTCGTCTTGTAACTGATGTTATTTATCTATACTAATATTATAAAGCTGAACAGTTTGTTTGGTTGAACGCACTAATCTCAAGGAACTACTGGTTCGAATTTAAAAATTATCCTAGTGTTGAATAGCCCATTTATCGAGGAAGGCTATAGGCTATATAACATCACGCTATAAACAATAAGAGCGGAGCATCAATGAAAAATGTTGCAAAAACGGGGAAAATTTACAAACGCGGACAAAGTTGCGCGGGTCAGCTAGTACATACTAATTTAGGAATAATCCAACTATTAACTTTCTTGACCACATCAATGTAGTCTTGTTCATTTGATTCTACGTTTAGAATTACCCACCGTTCTCTTAATGATTTATATCAGTTTTACTATTTCACATGCTTAAGACGTTATTTCTAATAGATTTATTTTATTAAATTGGTGCCATAAATATTCTAGTGGATATGGGTTCCGAGTTTAGCAACATCCTCAGTATAAAAAGCTGCGTTTCGTCTCTATGATGAGCATGATGACACTCCAAAGACTAAGACGTGAAAGTAATCTCTTTAAACATAAAGTATATCCTACTAATATTATAAACGTGAAAGTTTGTGGGGATGTATGGATGTTTGTTATTCTTTCACGCAAAAACTACTGAACTGATTGCCATGAAACTTGATATGTAGATAGCTGGACACCTGGATTACTTTTCCTTTTCAATATACGCCTAATTTTTCCATCTTTGATGCCTAAAGTGCCCAGTTGACGCCAATAGGCTACCTGTAAGTGGGTCCAAATTTTAGTTAGCAAAATATAGGTGTTTAATACCCCCTCCTCTACCTACTCATTCAGAGATACAGGCATGTGTGAGTGTATGTAATAATCTCTTTCTAACTTGTTACAGGTGATGTGGCTGTTTGCGGCGTTTCTAGCCGTTTGCGCAGCGGGCGCGGGCGCGAAGTGGTGCGGCGAAGCGCGCACGCGTTGCGCCTACCGCACGGGCTGTGGCGCCGCGCTGGGCAACTACATGATGATGTGCGAGTCTGTTCTCACTGAGCCTGTGAAGACATGCTCTAGGGAGTGCAGCAATGCCTTGATAGCGCTAACGTCCACCGCAGAGGGGAAAGAGCTTATGAATGTAAGTATATCTTGTTGGTTTATCATAACGTGAAAGAATGTTTTGGCTTGCTTTGGTTTCATTAGTATTCAGGAAACGCCAATATATTCGTTAATTATTTAATTTTTAGCATAGATGGTCTGATTGTCTTTTTGGTTACTCCCCAGTCATTTGGACAAGAGACAAGCTGGTCTTAACGTTTGAATCTTAATTCTACCACAGATTGGCATCCATTATTTATGTTTTAGATATGGCATAAGTAGTTTTACGAATTCAATTGGTACTTAGAGAGGTTCCTGCAAAGTACCAAATAGGCATCATTTCGGTACTATAGGTGCAAACAGTAGCTTATCTTAGAGGTTTTTAAAGACTATATGCTGTCACACACCTAATTCTCACAAGAATTTACCAAAATCCGTGTGTATAAGAACTTTATTGGTTGGACATTTTCCAACAATAAAGTGTAGAATTTAAGGAACGAATTAATACATTATACATATAAGAGACAAGTTGGCTTTGATCTACATCGTTTTTATTACATCATGGTAATAATTATAATGATTATTGTGTTTTATTTTAAATAATGTTCCCAAATTACAGTAGGAAACGGAGATAATATAAAACGTGAAAGTAGTAATTAATCTAATTTCACAAGATTTTTGTAACAATTTCCCAAGCTCTGTTATGAATTTTAGTATTTACTATGATAAATGTGGTATATTTATTACTTCTACCCTATTGGTTTTTTCAATTGTTCCTTTGATCGCAGTATACATTTAGGTACAACTGTTTTTATAACTCCAAATGAAATAAGTATACTACAAAAACAGAAGCACACGATTCGTAATAATATTGCTAGACGACTTGTAATCATCACTATTTATAAACGGCAATACTTTTAGATTGAGTATTCAGACTAACTTCCAACTTGTCACAATTACCAGCTGTTTACAGCTTACGCCTCACTCAATTGAACTTTGGCCAGTAAGTTGAGACCTTCTATTATTAAAGGCACGAAGGGTTGAGGGCTCGTGGTAAACTGGCTGGTGTATAGGTGTATAGCAGACGCCCCGCAATAAAATCTAATTTAGACGTGGTGGGCAGATTTGTCCGACACGACGGTTGTATGAGGGTCGCGGTTGACGACCTCGTCTCTGTGCACTAACTTTGGCTTTGTTACCTAGTATGTATGTACTACAACGATGTTTGTCACTGGATAAGATAGGTATATACTGGTTTTTTTTTGGTACACGGGACTTTGTAAAATTGGATATGATTTTGCAAAAGAAGGTAAAAGATTAAAATTAGTTGGAATTAGCAGTGATCAAATTCACAGAATCTCAACAGCTTGTTTGATGGAGGCATCATTACTTTGCTGATGGAATTATGCTAGGTAGGTACACACTCTCTTTAATATATATTCCATACAAACAATAATGCTAAAGTATTTATAACTAGCTGTGCCCGCGACTTCGTCCGCGTGGAATAGTGTATCTCGAATCAACAGCGTAAAAAATAAGTTTCAAGCTTCTAGCACTAAATATGATGATACTTCCATACAACTTTTCAACCCCTTACACCCCTTTTTTCGCATTAAAAAGTAGCCTATGTCCTTTCTCAGGCTCTAGACTATCTGTGAACCAAATTTCATTTAAATCGGTTCAGTAGTTTTGGCGTGAAAGGGCGACAGACAGACAGACAGACAGAGTTACTTTCGCATTTATAATATTAATATATAATAAATATAATATACTAGTGTGTGTTTCAACATCTCGACTTTTGTCGGTTTTATAAATACCCCGTCCCGTAACCTACGGGAAAAAAGATATCTATCTCCCCATAATTTCAAAATTAATAAAGTTACATATATGAATAAATGTTATATATATGAATAAATATATTAAAATTTAATGTGTAGTTTCATTGTATGAGAGGAACGTAACTAGTGTGTATCTGTCGTGTGGTGTGTGTCAGTCGCGGCTCTTCTCCTTCCTCGTCCTCGTCCTCTTCCCCTTCCTCTTACCCGTCGTGTGCTTAATGTTTGTTGTGTGTCTAGTGTATGAGTTATGTTGAGTGGGTTTGGTGTGTCTGGTGATTGCGCTATGTTTGGCAATTGTTGCGGGTCCTGTGAGTCTTCTGACTGATGTATGTTTTGCGATTCCTGGGTGTTTTGTGTATGTTGGACCTGCGTGTTGTGTATGAACACCGTATCTCCTAAAACTTTACTGAGTATGGTTACTGTGTGTATGGCTGCTTGTTTTTGAAAGATGGTAATGTCGATGTTGGTTTCTAATTTGTCTATGTATTTCCTTATGCTTTTAGCTACTACTCCCGTTGCGCCTATAACTATCGGAATGACAGTCGTTTGGGTATTCCACAGACGGGTGACTTCAGTTTTCAGCAGGTGGTATTTACTCAATTTCTCAATTTCCTTAGCGCCTATATTGTAGTCGGATGGTACGGTGATGTCTATTAAAAATGTTTTATTGCTAGTTTTGTCGATATAAATAAGGTCAGGTCTGTTGTGTGTTACGGTGATATCTGTTTGTACGGGCAATTCCCAAAGGATTTTAGTGGATTCATTTTCTTTAATTTGTGGTTGTAAAAGTGTTTCTTTCCACCAAAGGTGAGAGACTTCTATTTTGTGTTTTTTGGCCAGACACCAGTAGACGTATTGGACAAGATTGTTATGCCGTTTAACATAATAGGTCCCCGCCAGTTTTTCGCATCCCGATATGATATGCTGAGTGGTCTCATCCTTGCAGGCACATAGGCGACATTTTCCGTCTACTGGTTCTTTTAGTATATCGCGCTGATGCTGTCGGGTCATGATGGCTTGGTCTTGTATGGCAAATACTGATGATTCTAATTTGGGAGATATCTGCTGTTTCTTAATCCATTTAAACGAAAGTTCTGTATCTACGTTGGCTTGATCAAGTACTTTATGCGGAAATTGCCCGTGTAACTGCTTACTTCTCCATACTGCATTGTGTGTTTTAGTTACCGCTTTCTTAATTTCGTCATCTGTGTGTGTGTTACCCACTGCTAAATGTAGTTCGTCTTCTATTTGTTGTGCTTCTTTAATTATTGAGTATTTATCTCTATGTGAGTCATGTTGTACTATTGCTTGAATAAGATGGTCACTTTCCGCTTTTAAGTATTGCTTATATTTAACTATCTGTGTTTTATACATATACTCTACGTTTATAAGACCCCTTCCTCCTTCTGTCAACGGTAAGTATAGTCGCTTTACTTCTGCTTTTTGCTGATGTGCCTTGTTTATTGCTAATAGTTTTCTTGTTTTGACATCTATTTTCCTAAGATCACTGATTTTGTAATTAATAACACCAAAGGAATAGAGTAGCACCGGAATAGCATATGTGTTTATACCTTTTACTATTGAACGCGAATTGAGATGTGTATTTAGCAGCTTTTTAATCCTTTTAAAATATTCTTTCGCTATTTGATCCCTAATTATATTGTGTTCTATCTTTCCTGATTCATGTACTCCTAAGTATTTATATCTGTCTCCTATTGCAAGTTGTTGAAACGTTTCTCCACTTAATAGTATATGGCCTTCTCCTATTGCACTACTCCTATGACCTGAGCTAATATGTATTACATTACATTTATCTAACCCGAATCGCATCCCTATGTCCCCTGTAACTATCTCTACACTATCTAATAATATTTTCAAGTTACTTCTATTGTTTGCATAGACTTTAAGGTCATCAATGTATACTAAATGATTTATCCAGAAACTGTCTTTAAGTTTATATCCTTTCATTTCATATTTGTTCAGTATAAATGATATAGGGTTAATAGCTAAACAAAATAATAACGGTGATAGGGAGTCGCCCTGGAAAATTCCGCGTTTGATAGCAATCGGTTCTGTAGTTATTGAATCTTGGGAGCCACGGGCTGTCATGATCACCCTCCACGAAGGCATAACCAGCTGAAGGAACCTTTTTATGATGGATGGACATTTATAGACATCAAGTACTTTTAGAAGCCATTCATGCGATACGCTGTCGAAGGCTTTTTGATAGTCTATCCACGCCATGCTTAGGTTCTTTTGGGATTGATGTGCATCCTCTAATATCGCTTTGTTAACCATAAGGTGATCCTTACATCCCCTGGCTCCGCGGCGACATCCCCGTTGTTCTACCGCCATTATGTTGTTTTGATCACAGTGACTATACAGTATGTTGGCTAATACGGACGTTAATAATTTGTAAATACTTGGCAAGCATGCTATCGGTCTCCAATTTTTCGGTTCCTCTGTATTTTCATTTTTAGGAATTAATATGACCTTGCCTGTAGTAAACCACTCTTCTAATGCTTCTGCACCTGCAACTATATTTGTAAATAATGAACTCAGATATGGGTGAACACTGGTGAGATATTTCAAGTAATAATTTTGTATTTTATCTATTCCTGGTGCTTTCCAATTTTGTAGTTTTCTTATGGATGATTTAACTTGATCTTCTGTAATCTCTTCTATATCTATTGTATTTACCTCACTTGACGACATTTCTACCTCCTTGATCCACTTAGCTGCAGAGTTGTATTGTGTAGGGTTTGATAATATTGAAGTCCAAAATTCTTCCACTCTTTCTCTACTTGGTATTTTTATATCCTTACTAGCATTCCTGTTGCCTAAAGTTTTGTAAAATCTATGTTGGTTTTCCATAAATAAACTATTCTGTTCTTTTTTACTATTAATATCATCATATCGTTTGATTCTACCTGCCAGTGCTTTTATTTTTTGCTTAAGTGTTTCTGCTGTAATTTGATGATCATTTTCATTTTGTATTTTATATTTACTAAACAGATTTTCTTTGATATTCCTCATTCTTCGTGTAGAAATCCCTCTTTCTATTTCTATTAACTGACCTAATTCTTTCCTACATTTTTCAATTTTAATTCTTATTTTCTTTTTCCACGGTGGATCGCATTTTGGTTTTATAGTGTGTGTGGGAGTGTATGGTGTTTGGTTATTGTTTATTATTAGAGTTTTAGCGGTTGCATAGATTATATTATTTATTTCGCGTAGACTAGTGTTAGTAACTAATAGGTTAGGTAGATAGTTGTCAAGAGTGTTTAGATTTTGGATGAATTGTTTATTTATTTTGGCTTTTGGCAGCAGTAAACGTTCTGTAAGTGGAGTCTCTTTTGTTTCAGCTAATATTTGAAGGTAGTGTAAAACTAATGGGTCCTGATCATCGTTTACTTCTATGTTGTTTGTCAATTGATCTATTGTTTCTGCTTGTTCTGAAGAGTATAGTGTATGTGGTACGTTTTGTTGTGTATTGTGTATCGGTGATGGTGTTTCATGTCGTTCTTGGATTGCATGTGAAATATGTTCAGGGTTCTCAGTGGCTATGGTTCCTTCTGCTTGTTTTTGTATTAGATCTAGTAACTCTTGTGATATGACATTCTGTTTTATTACCCTGCGAGCTTGATTGGACAAAGTGTTACCGTTAAACTTATGAATTTTATCATTGTTAGGGTTCCTCTCTGTAAAAAGTGTCTGCAATCGGCCTATGTATCCTGGTCCTTCTGATCGTGCTTTAAAATAACAAAACATTAATTCTTTTAATTCTTCTGTTGACCACTTTCTTCTTCTATCGTCGCTTATTACATTATTTGTGGTCGTTGTAGATGAGCCGACAGAGTCTGTGGGCAAAACCCTACCCTGCAAAGCATCATCCACGCCCTCCCCACCCCGTTGTTCGGCTGTGACATTTTCGAGATCCCCGACTCTCGCCCGCCTGTTCAGCAAAGAGCCACTGGTGGTCCGTATGCTGTCACGTCCAGCACCAGCTCCAGACGTGCCCCGGCGATCGCCCCCGGGCAGCGGCCCTATACGTATTCCATTATTTAAATTCTCCATGATGAATGGGTTACCTTTACCTCGTTAGCCGCGTAAGTTTCATTAGTACACGTGTCCGCCCCCCGCGTGATCTGGTGTTCGATACGGACGCAAGGTAGGATTTTGGGGGGCTGCCAATACTATAATAATATATATTATAATATTAGTAATATATTAGTCATTAGTATATTAGTAAATTAGTAAGGAAAAGTAGATAAGTATCTTATCTAAAAATGAATACTTACTTGAGATTTTAAACTAAAGAATAAAGGTTTTAATTTCTAAGTAAAGCCTTTCTAAGTAAAGATATTAACTTTTCCAACAGAAAACCCCACTCCATTCGTAGATTAATTGACGTGAAGGTTCAGAATTCGTTTTTAGGAAACTAATGTTGCGTGGGCGAAGAGATTAGTCAATATTTATGCACAATTTTGATCTTTCAATTATCACAATACTGATAAATGCACTTAGTTGTGTTTGACGTTGAATCCGGTTAGTTGTGTAAGAAGAAAATTCATATTGCATATAAGTATATCAATAAATGATTAAATGGTTGCAATTGACTTCATGTCTTGAGGTATAAGTACCTATGTACTATGTAAATTTGTAGTTTTATGCAATTGCAGTCACATGACAGCAATGCAATGAAATAACATGATACTTCTGTAACTTAGCTATCTTAATTAACTCTAATGACAAATAATAACACGTTTATATTAAGTAAATTATGGTCAGGCGTGTCGATTAAAAAATTTGCTAGGTAAATATATCCTACTAATAAATATTATAAACGCGAAAGTTTGTAAGTATGGATGGATGGATGGATGGATGGATGTTTGTTACTCTTTCACGCCAAAACTACTGAACCGATTGCGATGAAACTTGGTATGTAGATAGCTGGAGACCTGGATTAACATATAGGCTACTTTTTATCCCGATATTCCCACGAGATGGGGACTTACGCGGTGAAACCGCAGGGCGCTGCTAGTATTATATCTTTATTTGTTATCTGTTCATCACTTCAATCAACTAATCGGTCCGTTTAGGGTAAACCTAATATAAAGTTATCTTTGGATTGTATAATACTTACTAATAATAAGCCTGATATATATCGATTAGAGCGCCGAACAATGATTGTTGACGTCATCATATACTATCACGACAATCTCTTAAGGGCTGAAAGAGAAAAACAAATGAAGTATGTGGATTCAGCCCACGAGCTTGTCGACATGTGGGATGTGGATTCCGTAATCATTGTACCGATAGTCATTTCCGCCCATGGGTTAATTGCTAAGAGCCTCACTAAAACCGTCACATGCTCACGTTGGCGGCTGGATTAAGGGCAGTCTTCCTCGATACGGCACGCATAGTGAGGAGGTTTCTGTCTCTGGAACCCTAACCACTAGTAGCTTGGTTTATGTACCCGATACCGGTGGGATACTATTTTTATATATCTTTTAATATACAAATGTGTTAATAATGTAACTTATATGTTTATTTAATTAAATAAAGAGAATAATAATAATAATTTATAGACATTTAGATTCGTACACACAAGAGCTTGTGATTATCCTGACTCTTGCACTAGTTAAAACTGTGTTGCAGGATGCTTTATTTGCTGGAATGACAAATCAAAATAACCGAATAACCGGCAAGACAAGACACAGTTGGGATAATAAATATCCATTTCACACATGTGTGGAAAGTACGTTTCAAGTATACTCTTAATTGACTGGATTTGAATGACTGGTGTTCCAATTTCAGTAAATAATTTAAAACCCGAGATGAAAAAAACTTAGCTATTTTTTAAATGAACATACTTGCTTACTTGATAAATTATAGGTAGTTGGTAAGACTCAGATTTATAAAAGTATCAATCCCAATACGTATCATCACACCACTAACATTACATTGTGCTAACAGTGTACATATAGTCATAAAAATACTTCGATGTTACATTTTCATTAACGATAGGGAAATGCTACGACAAAAACCTTTTATCAGTGACAATGTCAGACCTCCCTGGTTGTGCAAGTGCACACGCAGGTGCTTACATCGAAAAGAAACACACCACTCCTTATCCGAACATAATAATATTACCTACATCTTGCATATCCATTGCTCCAAGTTATTAAGGGTCACTTTCGTTTGCATTAAATAAGAATTGACTTTCGCATTTTGCACGCAAGTTTACGTAAAGCAGCTGAATTGTTTTCCAATTATTCTGAATATTGTCCAGTATTATTAATAGATAAGTATTCAAGTAGTAACCGGTTCTGACTTTAATTAAATCATTGTGCAGAGTGTGATTACAAAGTAATACGTTGGGCAATGGGCAATGTATATTGAAAGGTAGAGTTAAGGAACGGCCGCATTCAGCCTTGAGATTTGACGTCTTGATCGGGACCTACCGCAGCGTCGACTCTTGCGCAGGTGTTGCCCCACTCACAAAAAACTAAGCGTAAGACGGCAGCCGTGTCTTCATTAATCCGCGCTAGATTTCCGGTAAATTGACTCTCAATTTTAGATGTTACAGATTGCTCCGCACTATTGTTGATTTTTTTTTCTTACGATTATTTTAATTGTAAAAATTAAAGTATATATATTTTTTATAATAGAAGTTGATGCATAAAAGGAAGGCGGTAGTCCCGAAATTTAAACAGCGAGGTAAAGTTAGATTACTTGATTATCTTGTCTGCTGGAGAAACAATGTATGCACTGAACAGAAAATAAAAGAGGTTTGTGATAGCAGCATCTTACAAAATACAATAACTCTCTTATTTATGAAACAATTCATGTGTTTTATGTATTTTCCTAAATAACACTTATCAAATAATATACGAGGACTGATTACACATTACCGACACAAAAAATTTATTAAATTGTTTTTTAAATTTAGTATGGATTACACATATTACGTTTTAAATACGTTTACTAATGAATACGCCCATATGTGAATAAAGAAGTAATTTAAAAGAAGGTTGCAAAGGAACGATATATGATCTGTTACTTTAGTTTTAAGTTTTTACTTATCATCCTCTCTACATAATTCTGTATTTACGGGAATTAAGACGATCACGAAAGGTATTACATTCCTCTGAATTGCCTGATGTGGCCGTGACTGGCCGTGGCTGGCAGGCAGGTGACTGCCTGCCAGCCTGTGACCACGGCCAGTTCAACCTGGTCGAAACGTCAGGCAATTCAGAGGTAACTAATACCTTTTCGTGATCGCGTTAATTCCCGTAAATACATAATTATATCATGGAACGCGAAAGTTTAAAAGTTAATATCCTCTCCACATCTGAAATCTGTCGCTCATAAATCTCATAATATACAATTAGTCAATTTCAGATTGGCCTTTATTATTTGACTAACATTCTGTAATTTATCTATATTGTGTATGTATTTAGTAACATATAAGGTTGTTTATCGGCAGTCTAATTACCATAGTACAGGGTCTGACTAGTTTGGGATCAAAGGGCCCTGTGTGAGGTGTCCCAAGATATTAGTTGGTTATATTAATATTGGTCACCTCGCTAAACATCACTGTACAATACCACGTATACTTTGTGTGCTTATAAATGTGCTGATTAAAACCTGCAACATAGGGGTGTTCATGCAAAATGACCCTAAATAATTCTTTGGTAAATTTTTTGTGATCAAAGTTTTTCTGAACTTGGACGGATCTAAAAGGATGGCTGATAATAATCATTTCCGAGTTAAGGTTTAAAATCAGCCGTATTTCTTTTAAAACTAAATGGCCTCGTAATGGTCATCTATTTGACAAATTGTGATTTTGGTACTGTCATTAAAATGAATAAGATGGTAATGTCAGTGCAAAAATGAAAAAAAATTGGATGTGACAGTTAGTAGGGAGACTGTCTCATCCAATTTTCTTTGCAATTTTTTTAATATCATGATGACTTAGAGATCTTTCTTCTTTGGAATTAAATTACGACATGGTGTTTCGACTATATCAAAATGAACCACTGACAAAAGTCAGTCAGCTATATTGAGCCAACATTGAATGTTAGGCAAATTAAATGCAATATCTTGTAAGACGTAGTATATATTAAATTTTTCTTTATCATTGACGTAATCGTGTTAGTTTGCGATCGATCAAATTTAATATCTGCTTTCTTAACGTCTGGCCGCTTATCAGTTAAGCAATTTCCATTCTGCCCCCTCTCTGGTGTTCTATAATGAATACCATCTTACACCAAATCTGTCTTGATTTGGCATATGTGGTCCAGTCAGTTCTTGTCTATTGCTTTCCGCAAGGGGCCATCCATAAATTACGTCACACGAATTTTATGTTTTTTTTTTACTCTCTACTGTCCTTGTCACATTTGTGGGAGCCTTCAGCTCTCTGGTTCACACCAGTGAGCGAGCGAACCTTCGGAGTCATAATTTTTTACGGGAACATACCCGTTTGACGTCTGTTTAATCAAAACAGTTGGTGGTAAAAACCCCTCTCGTAATAGTCGCCAAATAGGCGGCATTTGTCTCATTTGCCTTAAAGATGGCTGACGTGCCACAATGTGGTACAACAAATCAATGTACACCTTATATGACAGATTACATAAATAGTATGTATATATATAGCCTAAAGATAGAATATTTTTTCAAGTGTATCGTTTACAGTCAATGTTTTGTGTTTTACTTTAGATACTTTAAATTATGAGGTATGACGTCACGAAGTTATGACCTCCCCGCCCCTTATCACATAATATGTATCACACTTCGTTGATGAACTCCCCCTTTAACGTATGTCGTAATGTGTGTGTGTTAGTGAATGGCCTCAAACGATCTTATAAATGTTTCATAATTTTATCTTTATTGTTCTCTAGCTGTGTTTTACCTTCACTCTTTTTGGACTACCGATAGTAAAATAATGATGTAATATGGCATTCCTATTAGTAGTGCTTACATTAGCTTTCGTAAAACTCTAAGCTTGTCAGCTGCTCATTAATAAATGTTTACGTAAGCTAGCGAATAATCATAAGTTACCTCAGTAAGTCCGACTAATGCGTATTTATTTTAAATGAAATTAATGTTCAAGTGAAAGCAGTGGCTAATAAATTTCACAAATCACATGTATGTTGTGATAGTGGATAGATGCCGGAATGTTTAGTGTCGTAAAACTATTTTATTTTTACGAACGTGGAACGTTATTATTATGCGCTATGGACCGCGAGAATTTATGAGTTTCCCTAAAACTTTATTACTTTGAATTATTATTAGATTCTTGTGTACATAACGGGTTTTAATCTTAAATGTAGTTGATCTACGAACGGTATTCTACACCAGTCAGTTTATTCATATGACTAAATTGCGTTTATGTTTCTTAACTTAAATAAAACTTAAACATCCTTTATTGTTAAAGTCTATTTAACTTCTTATATTTCTCTAGCTTATGTCTATCAGGATGCGTTTAGTTTCTCACGGTAACAGCATTAGCAATTTTCTAGGAATTGTAATTGTCGAGGAAACAGATTATGTTTCCCATTATTTTCCAATCATGAAATTTGGGAACTGGAAAGTTAAGTTTGTCTTTCGAAAGAGACGGGTAAAAATCTTCGAGGATTACTTCCCGAGATGCGCGAGTCAAACTCGCACTTGTTCGGATATTTTTTCGTTGGTTCTACTATTTTTGTCTATGACAAAGTTAGGATCGTGGTAGTAGATCGTGATTTCATAGGTTGTGGATGTGTCCGAGTTTTAGTTCGTTGCGTCATCATCAGACTGACTTGATTTTTATACCTATTCGATTAAAATGGTGAGCTGAAAACATCAATAAATGTTTCTGAACAAAAAGAAAACCTGTTTTATATTTTGAAGTGGAGAAGAATTTGAAGTCAGGTTTAGTTATAAATCTGAATTTACACATTAGAATATCTATTTATGTATATTTTTTTTATGGGATAGGGTCAAACGAGCAGACGGGTCACCTGATGGTAAGTGACTACCGCTGCCCATGGGCACCTGCAAATCGGTAGTCACAAGTGCGTGCCGGCCTTTAAGGTTTATGGTCTATGGGAACGTTTAGGGCCTCCGGTAACCTCGCTCACTAGGCAAAACACAAGTATTACTTAACTACCGGTTTTCTGTGAGGCCGTGGTATCACTCCGGTCGAGCCGGCCCATACGTGCCGAAGCATGGCTCTCCCAATTACAAAAATATTAAAAAACTAGTTTTTAAATATCTTCTGTTTATAACTGTCTTAACAAATAATTCTTTAAATAAAAAGGTAGCTTACACATGAATTTTTGTTACAGTGTGAATGCGAGGACGAATACTGCATGGAGACGAAACAACGCATTGATATCTGTAGACCACAAGTATTGAATGGAACGGCAAACGCAACTTCTTCGTGCAGCCTCTCTCAACTCATTTGTATTGCTGATGCTCAGTGTGCCACTGCTCTAGAATATTATCATAAGAACTGCAAGTCTCTATTCACACGCAGAGGAACAAAGTGCTCTAACAGGTGTCGGAATTCAATTCAGATTTTGAGGAAGCAAGAGAAGGCAGCAGCGCTGACTGCTTGTCAATGTGATGGTAATGACTACAGGTGTTCAAGAACACAGGACAATCTAGCGAGGTTCTGCTTCCATAAGATGAAAAATCATACAAGGAATCACCCTCATGTTAAGAAAATGCCCGTTGAAAAATACAATGCAGCCAACATCAACCGCGTGTCTCTGTTAGTAATGATGGTGTGCTTTTCTGGCTTCAGTTTTATCACGTGATACACTCTGTGTCTGTATTCATGGACTCACAAAGAAACCGCCAGAAGAGAGACTTTTCACGTGCGGTGTGTATAGTGCTGTAGGTAGCAATTATTTATTATATTTACTTTTAGTTTATGTTTATAACTTTGTACATATTTTGTAAAAACAGATTAACGTGAGGGTTTTCAAGGGTAATTGTATACTTTATGTTATGCTAACGAATATTGATTCATACTATTGTCTTAATATGAGAGTGGATGTGTCGTGTGTGCCGCCCACGGGCGCAAGCGCAGGCGTCGCTATAAATACTACGGCGCCGGTGGTCCGGTGACAAATGCTGGGTTGTTCCCGATGTGGCGCCTCGTCGATTGATCTAACGACTGTTCCGGTAACGCACCATCATCTACGTATTTACGTCGAAGCGAACATCCTCTATCTCGTTCTGTGACGTCTTATAAGTAAAGGATAAAAAATAACATGGAAACGAGTGTCTGATGTGTAATAGTGAATTAGGGAAGTGGCTGATCTAATGACATAGTCGTAGCTAAATCCGGTGGTCGACACTAATCGTTGTATGTGATGTAGGGCGTTGGTTAACGTTTTACAAATATGCGACACGGGATGCCACTAGTCTTATTCAGATCTTCCTTTGATTTTTTTCTTTGACATCCGTTTGAAAAAGTGTTTTACTTTTTAGCAGTTTTGTAACTTTCGTGAGATGAATGTAGTTTTAGTTTTTTTTATTTAGCACTAATTAGTAGCGAAGTTGCTAATAGTCGAGTTATGGAGTAGGTTAATAGCATCCGGGCAGAGCGATCGAATAATTTTAAAATTTGATGGACTACTCTCCTTATAAGCACATTACATTAATTAAAAGTTAACAGTTTTTTCTCGTTTTTACATCACATTACGCGTCGAATTGAGATATTTTACAGCTCGACTTTGGCATTTCGTATGTTATATACAATTTAGAACGCGTACGGAGAACTTGTAAATTTGTGCGAATGCGTACTGCGGGGTCGGTACTTGGTACGATGTCAGTCGTTCGGTAATGAAGAGGTGGGAACCGGTCTGAGCCCACTCGCTCGACTACACCAGACTAAATCAGAGCAATGTGAATGGAGTACTTACGTTTTCCGTTTAAAAAAGGAAATATATGAAGGTACGCTTAGTAAGGTTTGTTACGCATACGTTGGCGTTGACAGTCTGATTTTGAACTAATTACTTACGTAATTCCTTATCAATCGTTATACCTTAAATCTAATTATATATTAATATGTGAGGAGATTTCTTTGCAGGCCTTTTAAGCAAACGCACACGGACAGGAATGCGAAATTTGGAATTCTCAAAGTTTATATGTAGAAACAATGTAGATAACTAAAAAGTTTAATGCCGTTAAATAAAGTTAAAAATTATGTAATAACGGCTACATAAATGTATACGGGTTCAGTATATATGTTGACCGGTTATGGTACAAAAGTCCATACAATGACAGTTCAAGTTATACTTGTTCAGGAAATAAAACAAGACATTGAAAACGGTTGAATTTCGACTGCCAGGCTATCCCTAGTATTAATAAAGTTAAATACAAGCGCCTCACTTGTGAACAGCTGGGCCGATTTAACTAATTCTTTCTTTTATAAAAGTACATTAGTCCGAATGTACCCCTAATTAATGTAATTTTACCCCTAAAATGGGGAAATTCGGGGAAAACAGAGGTGCCTTTTCCATGATATTTAAACAATTTTATTGAAATTATCACAGGACAAGGTATGTCGGGCCAGCTAGTTCTAAATAAATTTTGTCGTGCACACTAAGTGAAATACATAATATAATTTTAGTTATTTATTTTATTTCACAACTTGGCAAAAACCTTTAAGTTAGCCGGATGGTAAGCGTTTACCGGGGCATATAAACATTTGCTCTGCCAATGGTGTCACATGACCTTGCTCCTATCCCAATAGGGTTTTGGCAATCCTACTCACCAGGAGAAAAGTATAGCACTATTGTTACGTTTAACAGCGGTCTTTTCTAGGATAGAGGTGTAGGACCTACACCTCTATCGGTCGGGTCCAAGTCGGGAGGGTCCAAGTCGGGAGGGTCCAATTTTACCTACCTCTTTATTCCAAAAGGTCAATTGTAAGACAAGATATGACTTGGTGATAGTTGACCTTTATAATTGAAAAGTCAATTATATGTTTTTGTCAAATCGTCGTAAAATAAAGTGCCTTCTTTTTAGTGTTTGCCTTGCTATGTTTATTGGCCATGAAAATTTCCTTGTATATTTGCACTAAGCCTACGGGTAATTTTCTTAGAATACTTACCGTGGTCATAAGTGCGTAATTTCTGCGACACAATGATATATCTTCCCACTCATACAAGTGTCATGGAATACTTTGTATGCATCTCGCAAACGTTCGTGTACTAATGTTTCGTCGCCCGAATCATGTCCTTATGCATAATGCAACGTGATGATAATGTGAGGAACACGAAACGGCATGATTCGACTTTGTACAAATGTAAGACTGCATTCGACATACGTATGTTCAATTAGAGATTCGTGCAGACTGTCTTCACATTTGGTTCAATATTCAAATCTTTACTGTTTAAATATTTAAACGTAGAAAGCAGTTACACCCATGCAAGATAAACCATAGATTTTTTAATAAAATTATTTTGTGTTACATACTTTTTTCAACGTCCTCTGTGCCTAATTTAGATTTTATTATGTAAGATACATTTTATGTGGTCTCCTGGTGTTTATTAACAAAAATTCTTTTCAATTAGCTTAAGGTCATGTCATTTTACACTGTTACTGAGATACAAACTAAAAAAAAAGAATGGCACCCACTCCAAATTACGTTAGCGTTTGTTTTAGTTTTTTTTTTATCAGAGGGACGATTTTAAATAAATATTTAAATAACAGTAGAAAATTTGTATATAAACACCATGTATGACATAGTATTTATATGTGTTCATTAGATAGTATACGATTGTGTGCGGGTGTGTGTGTTGTGAGTGAGTTAAAGTGCTTGTATGTACGAAAGGACACAAAATTTCCATTTGTGTTCTTTAGAATTATAAGTTAAATAATTACTTAGTGTAAAGTAAAGAAACTCATTAACCACAGTTTACCAAAGTGAGATTATTAGACTAGTTCAACAGTTGTATATACTTCTTAGCGTAGTGTTACTTTAACATATTGCATTATTTGTAGCTATGAAATTTCGTACAAAATATTTTAGATTAAAAGCGAATAATTTATTGAATTAGATAAACTAGTTGGTAGTAAAACATTGTTGTATTTTGTTTCGTTTTGTACAATTATTTTAAGAATTTTTAATTGTATTTATTTCACAAAATTGCAATAAATTTTCTGTTTTCTAATATTTGTGTTCTTTTCAAATTATCCTGTCTAACAAGTAGGAGCCACTTTCCATCAACTGTACCATGAACGAGTTTTTACAATTTAACTTTGCGATGGATGTTATGAAATTTTCATTCATACGCTGACAGTGAACCTGTTCAAAACACAAGCTGAAATAATTTATAGAGAGTCTTCGTCTTTGATCGTATACTTAAACGAACTTATACTAGAAGTTTTTACATGAATGGTAAAAAAACCAAAACAATTTATAACACATTCAGTGCAATGTTGACACATAATGACTGCATATACCTAATGCTCATACTTAATTTTTTTATAAATATAAACTTTATAAACTCTAACTTCTTGCTGTTCTACTTCTTTTATTTATGTAAGTATATGTTATGTTTGTATAGTATACTATAAAATAAAAATAAAAAGACAGATGATTAAAGTTTATGAAGTAAAATGTATAGGTAATATAGAAAAAAATTAAGTAATAATTAATTAAAGTAACGTTAGCGATGGTTTAACATCAGTACAACTTAATTATTTTGTACTGTATGATACAGATGAGAATGAAGTGGGCGGTATCCTAATGAGCCTCAAGTCTGACAGTGCACCAGGTTGGGATAATATACCAACAAGCGAACAATAACAACTCATCTGAGTGCTTAACTAGCTAAGCTTGTTAAGAGATCAGCAAGATTGCTAATCTCTGTTTTAGCAAAGGCATATTTCCGGTACCGCTGAATCAAACTATCTTTATGCCTATTTACAGGCGTGGGGCAGAAACGAGGTTGGCAATTACAGGCCTACCCTTAATTTAAAAAATAATGGAAAATCTGATAAACGTACGGTTACTAAAATACTTACAGCAATTGAACATATTATCCGCATCGCAGTTTTGTTTTGTATTGCCACCGAGGATGTAGTTACTGCCCTAACTACGCTTGTTACCGAACAACTTGATAGCGACAAGAAGTGAAGGAATAGATTTAAAAAAGTTTTTGACACAATCTGTCACAATCCTTGTGAACAAACTGAGATCTATCGGAATACGTGGAACGTCACTTAAATTGTTCGAGGACTATCTGTCAAACAGCAAGCAAATAGTTAAAGTAGGTCAATATATTAGTGGAGATGCAGAGGTTTCATTTAGAGTTCCCCAGGGAAGCGCATTTGTCCTGTCATGTCACTGTTCCTTATCTATATGTTAATGAACTCTGCAACTTACAAGTACAAAATGCCGAAGTTTTCTCGTATACCTACAATGCGGCCGTAGTATTCACTGAGAATACATGGCATTATGTACGACTTAAAGCTGAAAAAGACTTGGAGAGAGTAGCAAGATGATTCGAGAAAAATCTGTTCACTCTAAACATACCAAAAACTAATGTTTTTCTCTGCAAAACCGAACACAACCTAGCGAGGAGTTTGATATACAATACATTTACGCGAAAATGGTGCAATGTCAAACTATAGCTGCTTAAGTATTAAAAAACTACCTCACAAGACACACTTAGGCATCGTCGTTGACCAGAGACTGTCTTTTTACCCGCACCTTGAACAAGTTGCGAAAAAAGTAAGAAAATTAAGCGAGATACTTAGGACTCTTAGATCCCCAAAACATTGAGAGTAACACAGCAGGCCGCACTAAAAACCTCTTGAACCTTGAGATATATGTCGCATCGGTGCAGTCTGTACCATACTGCATTACCATTTGGGATGGTACAGCAAAAACAAAATTTTTAGAGGTGGAGCGAGCACAGTGGGTTCTTATCGAGTGTATGTAAACCAATAAGATATGTAACTGAAGATCTATACCAAACAAGTTATTTGCTCTCGGTTAGAAAATTGTACATCTTATGATCCAAAAAAAAATAGAAAATAGGTACGTTATTGCGGCAATTTCTCAAACAAAGACCAAGTTTGCGGATACGCAATATAGTAAACGACCTGCATCTGTACATCAAAATTGTATTCTAAAAATATGAAAACTGTAAAAAACTTATTGTGATGATGAGACACTTCTTCAACACATTCATTAAACACACACAGAGAGACATACACATACATATGCATAATAATAATAACACAAACGCACACACACACACGCGCGCAGAAAGAGTGAGAGATAGATAAACTGTAAGAAACAGTCTCACAACCACTGATATAAACTATGAAAATCACTAACTAACAGTAACTGCCAAGTTGTTCGTACCTCTATTCGCCCTCAAGTCAATAGTTCTTCACTTATTCCTACCCTTTTATGATCCCACTATTCGTTAATATTTGTCAATCGACCAACAGTATTGCGTTACCGGAATAACCAGTCAAAATAATGTCTATTAACTTATTTTTATTAAATAGTGAACTGTGTTATCATCTATTATAGTTTGTCCCTATTTTTAATAAAATAAATAAGAGTTTTTGATGTGGCGACAACAAAACTAATATTAAAATTTTATAAAATCTTGTTTTTGAAGTACTCGCATTAACTCACAAATGTATGTTTTATTATGGAAGAGTGGAGTCTCCTAACACGGCTTCAACCACAAAACACTCTAGAGAGATACTGTTAGGGTGGTAGGGGTCCACTAGGACGAACCTAATATATATACGCACTATAACACTTCATCTGAAATCGTTAGACTTGGACTTTGTTTTTGATAGATTACCAGAGAAGTACACTCGCGGTCTGCCAAAGATGAAATATCTGGGTATCTAATTATAAGACCAGATTAGGAAATTAGGAATACTAGAATTTAAAACTAATTACACGCTTTATATTAGCTTCACTTGTATGTTTGTAACCGACTCCTTTGGGCGCAATTTTGACCCACTTTAAACGGCCAGATTTTATTCAAATTTTGCACACGTGTCAAAAACCGATGACAATGCAATAATTCGATTAATTTTTATTTTTTTTAGTTGAATTTTCTATAAAAGCGTGTTTTTTAGTTTTTTAAACTATAATTATTATAAGTTGCTCCCAATATTACAGCAAATTGTGCTACGCACAAGCACAAGACGTTGATGTTCTTATTCTACAATTAGAACCTACTAAGCTACTAAGCAAATGTCAACGTACTAGATCTTACGACCTTACGACGAGGCCAAAATCGTAATAGACAGGGAGGATCAAATACAGGAAGTGCTCCGCGCAAGCTGTCCGCCCACTGACCGCTTGCTGCGTTTATTATGGTGTAGTCGGATTCTACAAATATTTCACAACGCACATTCTATCAAACCTCTAATGATATGACATCTCTGTTTGATTATTTCTGTTATATCAAAAGTGTTCTTAAATGGCATGTTCCCGAATAATGTATACCTACATGTATTTTCTAGCCGAGACGAGTGCGTTTAAAAAGTCGACTGATCCGATGGCTTGTCGGACAAGTGTTCAATAATTACTAACGAAATTATAATATTCTTAGAGTGATTTTATAGCTAACTATATTGGTAAAGATAATTTTTGATGACTTATTTTTAATATTATAATAAATGACTGACCTGTAAAAATACTTACTATCAAAAAGTATTAAAGTAAAGTGTTAAAATAACTCCTGGTAACTTATGGAAACCAAAGAACGTCTTATAATTAATATCTTATAATTATAAAAATATTATAGACGAAATTCGAAATTTTATGAATAAAAGTCATGTTATCAATTAAATAGATCTACAACTTGAAATATACAGGAAACATATTTTTTTGGCTGCCGCCACCAACTTTGCAAAGTTTGCACATCCGTTCCCATGGCTTGTAAATCTGGTACTGCTCTAAAATAATCACGTACAGCCTATCAAAGGTCTACTTACCTCAGGTGAGTGTCGAGAGCTCTTATTATAGGCAATATGTATGGGTGCTTGAGGATTAGCACTTTAATGGCAAGTGTTCACATCCTGAGGGGCTCTATCCGTGCATAAGAGAAGCGTGTGAAAATCTTTTAAAATTTTGTTAACAGATGTTAACAGCAAAACAGCGAAATACTTAGCATAATAACATGTAATGACATACCTAAATATTGTATGATGTATAAATCTTATCTGGCTATCTATTTAAATAAAAAACTGTGAGTCGTAGGACTGCACGTCAGAAGTGAAAACACACACACGTCTATACAGACGATTTGATATTTATCTATATTATGTATCTGAGCGTGACGGTCACGCGAGTTCGGTGCTTTTTCCACATACCAAAAGTGCTGTACGCAAAAAAGTTTTCACTTCTACAGGTATATTTATTGTGCAATAAAGTAAATAATAATAATAATATTTAAAATACCCAATACACTTTCATAAACCAACTTTAATGGTAATCAAAATTAAGAAGAGGCAAATTATATTTCGCGAACAACAGTTCTGCGGTTTTGGCACCTGGTAATCGATTTCTTAAATCTATATAAATTTCACCAGCTCGACTAAGGTAAATAATTATTGACTTGTAACTGAACTTGAGGCGCCGATTAGTAAGATTTGTATAAAATATCAAAATGTAGTACATAAACAATTTATGTAACGACTAATCTGGACGTGAACTAACGGTACTTACTATACTTATATCGTAGTTGTGACACAGTATCTTAAAAAATAATGTTATAAAGATATCTTTTAAGGGTTGAAAAAAAAAGTATGTGTCCAATTTCCACATGGCCGAAGTGAAACTTCTAAATTATTAACCAACGAATTTTTATACGCAAGTGCACAAAAATAATACACGTGAATGATACACCGTTGACAATGAAATGACAATATACAATGTTGACTATGATGCACTTTCTTAAGTCTTCGTAGTACACAGGCGCAAAGACACGCTAGCATACAAAGATTTTAGGAAACATTGTATTCTATCTCAGTCTCTCGCAAGCTAAATCCTATTTTATTGTGTTTGTCTCTTTTTAGTGTGACTTTTACGTTGCATCAAATTTACAAATCACAATGATTCTAAAGAAGTTTCACTTCAATAAAAAACTTTCTTTTAATACACACATACATTACGGCTAATTTATCATGGCATTATGGCATTATCACATTATGGCGTAATGGCTAAGGCGTCGGACTTGCGATCAAGTGGTAGCGGGTTCGAAACCCACCCAGTGCACGACGTGAACCCATTCTAAACACAAACATTTAGCTTAGCTGGAGGGGTTAACAAGAATACTAGTAATGCCCACGCCACGTTGCTGGTATTCTTTAAAAAAACGTGTTATAATTTTCGATTATTTACTTCGAAACTGTGCTTAATTTGGATAGCTATATAGTTATTGTGCAATAAAGTAAGCGCACAAAAATATGTTTGTTACGACATGACATTACAAATCTTTGAATTACTCGACTTTTCTCTACAATAATATGCATGTATACCTACCTACATATAAACTTTCCTCTCGAATCACTCTATCCATTGGTGAAAACCGCATGAAAATCCGTTCAGTAGTTTTTCCGTTTATCGCGAACAGACAGACAGACAGACAAACACACAGACGCGGCGGGAGACTTTGTTTTATAATATGTAGTGATTGTATTTGAAATTTTTAATGGTAAAAAGAATTGGAACTTTTTACCCGAGTCTCAATTATCTCCCAAAACTGTACCATCTCCCAATCCCATTGTCTGAATTCGCGGTTTTGTGGTTACTTTATTTTTTGTACGCTCAACACGTATCAGAGAGAATGCTTTCCGAAAAATGATTACATCAATATCAAGTCAAATTTTGTGTTTTCGTTCTTGTGTTCTAAACACAACAAAGTATTCTCAGAAGTAGCACTCACATAATTATGTGCAACTGATATTTTTTTTCAAAGACATTTGGAAAAGGAAGTACAGAAAAGTACACACATATATATATTTAAAAGTTACAGTTGAGTATGGTTTATGACGTCGCAATGTATCTAATCAGAGTGCTCTAAATTCGCATAATTTATTGTTTTCTCCAGAGCCCACGGCGGCTGCCTGGGGCTCCGCGGGTGGTCCCAATTACATGTAGCCGGCCTTCCACGTACGTCTTACGTAACCCTAATTATTACCACTTCAAGTAAAGATGACCATTTGTACAAAGCAAACGCTATTAGACAAAAAACAACTGAATTTGAGGGCGTTGAGTGAAATATAATGATAATGATACAAGATAGCGACCTGGAATGTGTGTATTGGCTTCCTAGATTTGTTACGGCATAACTTCACTTGAGGTATCAACATTCCTTTGTAAACTATTATTGTTTTGATACTAAAACAGCTTGATTATGGCGTAATATAAAATTAACCTCCATTATTGTTTCATGGTCAGACTATTTCTAAGAAACACATTTTTTTTTATCTACTAGTTGGTACGAAAATTAACTTCATTACCTTTAAGTTATTTGTATATGGTATAGCGGGTAGAGACCTCTACCCTCCACAGTATATGGGGCTAATGTCAATGTTTGATCTAATTAAAATATTTATATAAGGTAGTTTGAAGTAGTAGTCAAAAATGCTATAATGATGAAGGGAAATATTGCCATAAAAGCCTTCCCTGCGAGTTCTTTAGGCTAGGTTAGATGCTATAAGCTAGTGGTGGACTATGGCCTATGCATCCAATGAGAATGTAACAATTTTATACATGTCTTACATATTCTTTACATCATCTCTAATAAACATAGTCATACACATATTCACAATACAGAATCTTATTTAAATATGTAGTTTTTAGAGTCAGTCATTATAATCTAGTCTTTAAGCATGAGTAAGTAGGTAGGTACATACGTCCAGAAATGTCTTAACTATCTACACATCCATCGCTTGTATGTTGCTATTCATGAAAAACAAAAACAATTGAATCATTAAAACATAATTTATGAAAACCAACAACGGTTTATTGTCCAAGATTTGTGTGTAAAGCTTTAATGATAGTTTTGTGCGTCCGTTTTTAGTGGCAGTGAATCATCATATAGATTAAAATGTGGTGCAATGAAGTCGTCTCCGGCGGACCACCGCGGCTGTGCGAGAGCACGACGATCCACGCCTCTAACTCGCGTCGCTTGCGCAATGCACGACCGAGCGTTTACATGTTTAACTTCATAACTTCGGATACAAAGGTATCTACGGAATAACTTTCATGTTTTATGACAAACCAACTTTATACTAAACTACTTTGAATGTGGACTTATGGAATTAGTAAGCATATTTTAATAATTTTGCATTACTTTTCATATTTATGTAATAAAATGAAGGTACACTTATAACTTGTGTTATACAAATAGGGTTCATTGGACGAGCTGTGTGTCCAATGGAGGTTTTCTCATGTGGTCTCACCATTGGCGTCTCCCGCCAACTGTGCCCAGTTCGATCTTCGGTCGTGCACATAGATACTACGTTTTGAAGTTCTTGTGAAAATTGGAAATTATTTATCACTTGCTTTAGGGGTGATGGAAAGCATCGAGAGGATATAAGGGTAGTGTGACTACAGGTATTGCGAATACCGGTAACCAACTACTCATAGGTATACCAGCTAATGCATATACGTATTTTTCTATATTGTGAAAAGCTGTGGTGTTCTGTAGGCAACTGTGTAAAATCCCTAAACAAATAGCAAACGAGCAGACGGGTCACCTGATGGCGAAATGACTACGGCCGCCCTAGTGCAAACTCCAAAACCTGCAACTCAAAAGTCACAAGTCCGTTGCCGGGCTTTAAGGTGGGAGTAGGGGAAGAGTGGAATAAGAGGCGACGAAGGGAGAGAGGAAGAGGGAAGGGTTAGGTCCTCCGGTAACCTCACTCACTGGGCGAAAAGCAATGCAAGCATTGCTTCACTACCGGCCGGTCGAGCCGGCCCATACGTGCCGAAGCATGGCTCTCCCACTGTGTGTTTATATCAAAGATCATTATATCAATGGTTTTACATCTTAATTTGATAAAAAAGGCTGTTACGCTAAGCAGCCGGCGAATGACACTGTTTCACCGTCACTGTGTTTGCAGCTTTATGTTAGGATTATTTTTGCAGGAGGATACTGGAAAGACTCAATTGAGAGCTATTAAAAAACTGGAGCTTTATTATATCCACTCTCACACTCTTAAGCTGGCTCATGTAAAAAGTAAACGGTGTTTCTTTTATATCAAGTAGTTTGAGTTGTGGTTGTGACAGAAAAATGCTCACAGCATTCAAGACCTCGAACCTTATTTTTTAAACCCCTAGGAACATGGGTCACTCTGCAGTATTTTTTACGTTTGTAGGGTTATATTTCCCCCGAAATTAATCGGGCATCGTCGAAATACAAACGTAAGGCCAACCGTTCTCCCAACCATCAACTGTGAACTTTCTGTAATAAATATAATTTAACTATGGAAGTTTTTTTAGTACATTAGTAATATTTTTTACTTTTAACCCCTCAAACTAAACTAAAACGTGTATTAGAATTGATGTTAAAAGATTGTTATAGATATATATATTGTATACTAGAAGAGGTTCGAAGCTGCAATTACGCGATCGCAAGGCTGCCGCACTTATAATTGAGTATATTATAGTTCTATGCAAACGGGTGAAAGTCGATTCCATTGCATTTTGTATAGCCACCGCTTACACTAACAATTTATTTCAGCGGCTTATAAGATTTAGATTTGAGATAAGCTTTTGAATGTTGTGGTCGTTTACACTGGAGAACAGTATCTACCGCTAGAATCGATCATATATATTATATACCATACATTTTTGACCGGCGCTCAAAAAATGGCGACAGGCACAGGTGCTTAAATACAGTTGTAAGCCAAGTTGAGCCATCAGAGTCAGACGCTTCACACTCGCGCTCGCGGTATGACTTTTCAGGTGTAGCCGAAAAATGCTAACTATGCTTTAGAAAATGTAAAGAAGACATGAAATGTCGTACTTTCCATTAGAATAATATTTTTATCATAACTTTATTTTTTTAAGTAAAATAAAGGCACTAAAACAAATGATAATTTGGAGCAGACGGGTCCTAGAGTAGAGACCGCGAATCGGTAACCAGAAGGTAGGACGCCCCCCAGCCAGTTGGACCGACGATCTTAAGAAGGTAGCAGGAATAGACTGGATGCGGAAGGCGGAGGACTGGATGCTGTGGCGCGCATTGGGAGAGGCCTATGTCCAGCAGTGGATTGTGATAGGCTGATTTATTTATTGATTGACGTAGCTTGTGTACCTGTCCTTTTCACACTCGCGCGCGTGCGTGTGGAATCGTGCCACGAGTCTAATACGCTCCGTTGAGGTAAACAAGTAATAAACTACAGACCCTTTATATTGCAATTTTTGTATCCATATCCTATGTACCTATTACAACATATATTCACAGAAACATTAATTGTATGGTCTGGTTTATTACTATGGATTATTATGGATGGAGATTATTAAAGGCATGCACGTAGTGTACTATTCGACGCGATTTTTGTAGGAGATCGTGTATCTATGGTATATTTGATCTAAGACCGACTTTGAATAAAACACTGAATGCAACACTAATACCTAACTTATCACCTTTTGTCTGTTCTAGATAGATATTAAATAAGCATAATTTTAAAAGACATTCTACACGTTATGAAGTAATCTCAATCATTTGGTCATTTCCTCGAAGCGAGCGGTTGATGTTTCCACCTTCCATATTGTTAAACTGTTTCCTGAACACGCACGGGAATGATTCAGAATGGTAATAGCGCAATCCCGAACAAAACCTACCTACATCGACTATTCAGTCTATATGTATACCTACATAGACTACAGTTATGCATAGAATAGCACTTTGGAATAAGCAACATAACGGCAATCTTGTAATTTTGCCGGTCAGGTGTGAATAAGCCATTGTTGGTCATTTAGTATAGGTACCACGTTGCAAATATGCGGAAGAAACCGTTCATCCGGGGCTTTATTATACATATTATAACCAATGAGTAAAATAAAATTTAAAACTGTGAATGCCATTATTCTTTTAATTTATTTCAATTTATAATTCGCAGTTCTACCAAAATACGCGTGTCTATTCCAAGGATACAAATACCTAAGTGGTTTTGAAGTGAAAAGGGTATCAGACACAGAGACAGGCAGAGTACCTTACACATTTATGACATTGATTTTGATTATATAAAGTATTACATAGGTGATCATATTTTAGGGTCGCATATATTAGACCCCGTATATTACGTAAGCACTAATTATTTTTTTGGGAAAATTCGTGATTTTTAATTCTGACATTTATTTTAAAACTGACAAATTGAACTTCAAAACTACAGGACAGTGAAACTACTACGCTACGGTACATGACAGTGATTGACAACCTTAATAGCCTCTACTCTAGAATATCCACGATTCTTGTCAGCTCGCCGTATTCTATGCTATTCTCAAGTAAATTTTAAACATATTCTTTAACACGCCTCCGTCATCATTGAGTTGCTGCAATTTTACATTCATTGCTTACTTTCCAATCATTTGAACAAAGGAATTAGCATAGCGGTTCATTCAAGCTAGAATTTCGCAAGCTACAAAGTCGAAATGACAATGTTTGGTTGCAGTGGTATTACGAAGTATGCATTTTGTGTAAAAACCATAGAAATATTGAATACACTGGGTTTTAGACTTGTCTGGTACCTAATTACAGAAGTCAGTCATAATATTGCATTTATAATATCTTTGGCAATGATTAAAGTAATATAATAAACAAAAGTTTTCAAATAAACAGATACGTGTAAATCGATTTAGGAAGGAATCTTTAGCTAAACAACAAATGTTCTTGACATAGTAGGAACCGGCAAATTTCTACTGTAAGCGAACCCTACCGACTAGGGCAGTATACCCTGCACCCTGAAGGGTAATACTGTTTTTCTACTCATCCGTGGGGTGACTAGAGCGTCATTTAGTAGGATAAGCAATACACAAGAGAAAGAGATATCACTGGTGTTAAATGCACAGGCAATCACTTACCATCAAATGGGCTGTGTGTTTGTGTGCTAACTTAATTGTAATAAAAATAGAAGACAGGTAGTAAATAGTAGACTTATGAACTAGCGGGACTGGAACCATATTCATTCTTTAATGTTATTAATATCATGTTTTACCTATTTAGGTATTAAACAAAAGAAGATCAGATCATTCAAACTTTAATCGTCAATTTTACCTATAAAGGTAGATCAGTCTTAGAGAAGTTTAAGCGTGTTTGCTTGATATACAAGACAAAGTTTTTTTGGTCTGAACTAGTCATGTTTTCTGAATCATATTAGGTTGCATTGGTTACAATGAAGGCATACAGATGGTTCATTGCCCAGCCTTATACAAATTTCAAAGTATATGTTTTTTATAAAAAGGCAATACCAATTTCAGCGATACTGTAAAACATTCCCGAGGTGTAAGAATTCCAAATTTGTATAAAAGCAACTTGTACTGTATACTTTCACAAATGGACACGACAATCTTATTTAGTAAAATTACTTTTAAAGTTTACCAAGTTTGGGTGGTCTGCTCCCGTCACCAGATTTATCCGTACCGTAATGATCCGTAATGATGCTGAGCAGTGAGCGGTAATTACACTCCTACCGAATAGGTACCTCATTGTTGTTGGTTTTGTGCACCGTGTGTGGCTTAACTCTACTCTATTAAACTCGGATTTTCTTCACCCAATGATATGTTGATAGCCTCATTCTCGTACTGAGCTTAGCCGAATGACACTGATTGTTTAGCTCAGGTTCTTGAACCTTCTTGTATGTGGTGTTACAGAGATTAAAGTCTTAAATCTTATATAGCAGAGTAAGGGACCTATCATATTATTTTGTAAGGAATAAAACTTTTGTAATCGAATTTATAGGAGTTAGAGGCATCGGATCACTCGAAGCAGAATGTGCTCTGCCAGTAAAAGATGAAGGGACATAATTGCAGGCTGGAAATAAATGCCTCATTTGTCTAACGATAAGTATGAACCTGGGTTCAAAACACTTAGCCTAAATGAATTTCAACTATGTCTGCGGTGAGAAAGGTCTCCTTCTTAAAAAGGTACGAAAACTGTAGACTTTTTTAACTTTTTAATCATAATTATCACATAAAAACTACTCCTCTCTGCAAAGTTTCCTTAGAGCTAACTTTACCTATTACTTAAGAATTTAAAAACAATCTGAATTTGAAAACTAATACGATTCACGATTGCTGGGTTCTATGGACTATCAACTATAAATGTATTTTATTGATTATGTAACATGCAATTTAATCGTTTGAATTTGGAGTAGATTTTTAGTGCCACCTCTATTACAAGGTGTAAAACATTTCTTTATATTTAGCTATATCCATTGAACTATAGCGCTAGTATTAAAGAAACCAGAAAGTAGGTAGGTTGGTAAGTAAGTACATAACTAGTTTTAAATGTTTAAAAAATTCTAAGTCATTTCCCAGAATCGTGTTTCTAACATACACTGCATAATCCGGTCCCGTTGCGAAGTACCAAGAAAGGCAGTACCTTAAGTTAAAGTTACAATCACGAACTCTCTCTATGTTATATTATAGCGGGTGATAGAGTGTAGCCGCTATCTGTTGACAACGTTTCACTGGTGCTATGTTATCGAATACAAGAATAGATTAGTCTCGATTTTCTTGCGACATTATTAAACTCGATGACTGTGTCGGTACCGTGGTACCTTTTGTGAATCTAATCTTGATTTGTCACGTATTTTGAGGGCATTGAAATTTGATTCGGTATAAGTTGACTAAGAGAGTTTTACTTATTTGGGACTCGCCGAGTGTCCTCCTTTTGTTGCTAACTTTGGGGAAAATAAGTTGTTATTGAGAAAAAAGATCTGCTATCTGTTGTTTATTTGGTGTTTTTCGCAGAATTAAAGATGGAAAACGGGTTGAAGAGTAGGCAGCTCCGGGAACAAGAGCCCCAGGAGGACGAGTCCGTATACCTTTACTAATTATTTTACCTTTTCTAAATAGGTACATTACCTTTAGAATAAAAAGGTCTTAAAAGATTGCATACATCTTGAAGTAGATTTTGTACTGTGTTGACAAATCCTTATTTTACGGCAAAATCCTATTTGTTTGACACCAACTACAAACAGCATTTTAGTCATAAAAACTTTTAAATTATCTACGTTTATGTCATCTTAGGCCATAATCTTCTGTTCATAAATTGTGAAATAAGTTTTAAACCTTAAAGTACATCCACAAGAGGCTACCGGGGATTTCGCGTTAGTTATTGTCATTAATGCCCGCTTATTAGTATTGTACCGTTTCCTGCTTATTTAGAGCTTTTTTAACATCTGAAACCGCCGCGCCGCCATCGCCCCGCGTCATCTTAAAGACTGCCGACTTGCCGACTAATTCCCCAATGTGTTCACGGTATTTGGGTTCTGGTGAAGATTATTATACTACAGAAAAGATAACTTAAAATCGAATAAATAGTGGTACTTAAAATTGTGAAAGGTCCAGATTATCTCTCATTTTGCGTAGGAGTGAATAATCCCTTAAAAATTTGTTATAATGAACGCAAGATTTGTTTTAAAACATTTATTTCTATGTTTGTATGTACTTTTGTGATCAAGGCTGTTGAGTTTTGAATTTTTAATTGTTATAAATGTAGTTTTTTGTCTTGTGTCTTATGTCTTAAATTGTCTTAAATTTAATAAAATCCATTGAAATTGAATTTTCCAATGAAATTAAATATCTATTTATTTTCTGATATTAACGAAGTAAGTTTCTACAAATATTTTGAACTGCGACATTTTATTGTTTGAGTTTTAAGGTTGTATATTTTAATAAATACATGGAATAAAAATAGCACCTAGAGCTTAATTTTAGTTTAAAATGGTATTAAATAATTAAAATGCAACACTTAATAATGTAGGTGTCTATATTTTGTACCTAGCCTTGGTATTTAAATGTAACGGAGGTTTCTAAAAACCTACAAATAACGAACGCAAAGTTAACTCATATTCAGAATTCTAACTGTTAATCAGACCAATGTTTGTCCCAATTAATAGTCAAACTAATTAATCCTTTAATATAAGGTTTGAAGAAGTGAATTTCTAAACTCTCAGCAATGTTACGGAAGCTAATAATCTCATGTATGCTACATTACGTTAAGTATACTAACTAACTGTTTTACCTATCAGTACACGCCGCGCGCCGCCGGTTCAAATGCAGCGTTTAGTTTACAAACAAACGAACACCAATCGCGTCCTTATTATTGTAGCTACCAGCGATAAGGGTCACTGGGAAGCCGAGTTAAGTCCTCTAGTTCTCGAGTCACCCTTCCGAGAACGCAAACAACAATAGAAAATAAACAATGATCGTTGAGTGGGCTGCGAACGTCGCTTGTTTATATTATGGACTGAAATATTATAATTTATGAACCAAAATAAAATAGAAATGCTTGGGGAGTTTTCCTTATTGGATTGAAGACTTCCTTCTCGGAATGTTTGTGATGTGCAACGCACATGATTAATCTAAGAAGGGTTAAAATAAAAAAATACAAACTTTTTTTTACCAACAAAGAAGGAGGATGTTTGTTGACTGATTTTTATGTACTTTCATCGGTCACTGTCTTCAATTAGATCTAGAGTCGGTATCGTATATTATTTTTAGAAATAGTACATACTAATTTAAAAAAATCCGGCATACTATGTGACCTCGAGCTTAACTAAAAATAATCCTGATTATTAAGTTTACATGTGATTATTTTATGATGGATAGAGTTTAATTTTTCTCTACTGATAAATTATTAACTTTTTAATACTACACTAAACTTAATTAACATGTTTATTTGGTATGTTAAGTTCTTTTCTAGTTAAGTACGGCATTTATTAGAATTTATATAATCCAATAGCACTACATAGTCTTGCAATGGCACCCGGATTGGTTATTATCAAAACAATAATAATGCCAGGCTCCTACCCAATGTAACCATCAACTATGTTGTTTAAAAATGAACTTGTATTAACGCAACTATGTTGCGTTGGAGAAACGTTATTTTGTATGTATTAGCTTACAAAATACAGCCTTTTAGCATGTAAGTAGTAAAACATTAACGTCATTATTAGCCGAGCTACAAGTAATAAGTACAACAAAAAACGCAAGACATGGACATGCATACAGATGAAGCTGTCTTCTTGTTGAAGTTGTTGCGCTTTTACACGTAATAAACATCTCGTAACGCAAGCTTATTGTGTGGTTATTGCCGAAGAGCATTATACACTAATGAACGACATATTCGAATGTTCTAATTGCCTACGGTATATTTAATTGTTTGTTGTTCGTAAGTAAACTTGTTATAATTGCTTTATCCATCATTTGCCTGGAATTACATAAAGTAATTGATGAGATTAACTTGATTTGAAGTGAAAAAAAAAGCCTGTGAGATAGAAGTATGATATGATGGAAGTCATGATGGAATTTGTTTCTTTTCTATGTCTCACTACAGTTTTTTATCTGGCTAATGTCTTCAGTTACCAAACAAACATCTTATTTTATTATCGGTAATCTGTACCGTTTGTGTATTTTTGCATAAATTTTGCAGTTTTTTGTACAAAAGGGGATAAACATTTATTTAGAATATTGCTTTGTAATCGACTTTGAAAACGAGGGGGTTCTCAATTCATCTGTTTTTTTTTTTCGTTTTTGTATGTTACTCGATATCTTCGCCATTTGTGTACCGACTTCAATTATTCTTTTTTAATTGAATAAATTATACTCAAGGTTAGTCCTATTTAAATTTGAAGAAAATATTCTACCCTTAAGGGTAGAAATTTAAGGGATGAAAAATACAGCTTATTACAATTGATCATGATTTAGGCTTTAAACTTTTTTTAAAAGTCAATTTTGTTTTATTGTTTACTGAGGTAGGTTGAGTATTTAAGGTTAGTTGCTGTTTTGTAACTGCCCACGCTGATCTTCTGTTCAAAGGTCCTTCTATTCTTAATCTATGCCTCTAAAGAAGCTTCTGAGGTACCGAAAGGAGCAGTTTTTATAACTCGGTTCTTACAATAGTTGCGTAATAAGTTACGAGACATAGTTTGTATAAACCGTGCCCTAAAAAATAATGAAAACAAGGGGTTTTATCATGTAATAAAATATACCATTCATTTATTTTTCTAGCCGAAAATTATCCCCATCACTACATACATTATAAAACAAGGTCCCACGCCACGTCGGTCTGTTCGCGACCAGATTTTCATGCGGTTTTCACCAATAGACAGAGTGATTCATGAGGAAGGTTTATTTGTACAATTTGTTAACGTATTCTATAAGATTCCCACGTAATTCTGACATCATCTTAATGATTCCAGAAATAGGACATCTACTGCCGAACCTTTAACCCGATTTTGAATACAGCAATTATGTTTTATTATCAATCTTTGAAAAGAACTCATGTACCTGTTAAAGGTGAAGTACACGTTTGTTTTTCAATAAGGTGAATTTGTAAACAGATGTTTTATTTCTGTACCTATTTTTTCCAATCGGATGAAGAACTAATATAGATAGCTATAAGCAGTAATAATCGTGTATCTAGTTAGTGTATTGGGTGTATAGTTATTTTAAACCTGTTTTAATGGTGATATTAAACTGTAAATTTACTCTTATGCACATCCACAGATTTATATTTTACACCCTAAATATAAACATTTATAGCCCCCACTATAGCTTTTTCGGAAAAAGAGCCATATGGTGAACTAATTTAAAAAGGAATGGTATCGTTAATTTTAACACCTCGGCCTATCTTTAATGTAGAAAAAGAATCGCGGTAGTAAATGGCGATTGGTGCTATAACCTGGCGTTGTTATAATAATTTATAGATGGTGGAGTGTTCTGGCGCATTCGTTGATGGAGTCGTCAAATGGCCGAATACCGAATAGTCTCGGAGTAAATCATTGAGTTTTTATAAAGGCATCATCGCCTTCGCTCTGTCACCGCGCGGCGAGTCGGCAACATCAAAGTGAGCACGTCTTTGTCGAGCCGCCAGCGCGCGCGCCTATGAAGGCTTCATTAAAAAGCTCGAAGCTTTGATGTGTCGTTCGGTTACGTGTTTGATTGCTTCGTATTATTGTATTTGACGTTTGGATAATTGTTTGAATGTTTTTATAATGACCGTTGTACATGCGCTTATTTTTGAATTATTTCAGTGAGCGTGTAAAATGTTATGTGTTTGCTTTTTTTAAATGCTCAAAACAATATTTTGCAGTAATTATTCTGTATTATGTTATTTATTAATAAATAACGTGACAACAAATTGACCTCATTCGCGTTAATTTCGAGTCGCACTGAAAACAGTGCGAAACTTTTAATTTGTCAGTATTCAGAAGCTAAACTCGTGTTCGAAGGTAAATGGTTCTGAGAAGTCGCATACGCTCAGTAGTAGAAAAAGCTGAGGCCGGTCTGGGCAAGCTGTGGCCGCCTCGCCGCCGCCGATAGAGTCATTATGCTCCATTATGCTACACTGGATCTCAACCTTTGCCTGCTTTTATTACTGTAGATGTGTGTAAAATTTAAATGCATCTAATTATTTCGTCTCTTATATTTTATTTGCAATGTTTGTTAGTTTGGGTCAAATCTTGGAAGCTGAATTAAAACTTGCTCCAATCCAATCCACTATGGTATGGTATTACTACAACTAATCTATGGGATTAACATTTTATAGGTATGTTGTTTCAGTTCCGATGACAATGCATTTTTATGATAAGCATGACCTGATTCTGCACCCAGGATTGGACCCAGAGGAGGGAAAATTATAGTCTGTTCTAAATTTTAATATGGTCTATAAAAGCTTGTTTTACAAAATGTTTTTCAAACTTAAATATTTGTTTTTTAAATTTTTACAATACTCATATTAATTTTATTCAAATATTTTGTTACTTAGTCTTATTTATAATTTAATTCCTGGTGCAGAGGTTGGCCATAGCCATTCAGCGTGGGAACGCAGCAAGCGTTATGGGCCTTTACGCCAGGAGCGACCAGGCGTGAGTTATTTGTTTATGACACCAATTGACAATTATTGTGATGGATGTATTGTAACAATATTTAATATAAGTACAGCATTGTACCACATAGTTTCAAAACGACTTCACATTTGTTTATTTACTTTTTTAAATTTATTGTGCTACAGTAATTCTGGACCTAAGTTATACTTATTACCCACCCATATTTTTGCAATATTTTATCATAAAAGTGGCAAGCGATGGGAGCGTAAAGTCTGAATGCTGACACCACAATTTCAATCGCTTAAATTATATGTTACCGTTACTAAAATTGATTAAAAATTACAAACTCACCTGCAATATTATTACAAAAAAGGTGATTAATGTAATAAATTTGTATATTTTCCGGCAAATACACATAACATTAACTAAAAAAAAAATTAAAACGCACAGGCACAATAACAATTGCTCAAATTCAGGTTTGATGGCAAATATAGATTACTATTTACAACAACAAATACATTTTTAACTATAAAAAATTATCCAATTAATATTTACTAAATCTAGTCTTCCAGACTGGCTTCTTACTTTAATTCCTAATATTTAATATTTTGTAAAAATTAAGAAAAATAAAATATAATAAAAAAGAAAATTAACCTTTCTAAGTTAATGTCGTCAGTTGTAAGGCAAAAATGAGGCTTTTATAATTTTTTATTATAAAGATAAAAAAAAATAATAATCTATGTTTCCACCATTGACACAAATCACACAATCACAGCGACTTGACATGCTTAAAATCAGTTCATCAAAATCACTTTGAGGAATGGCCGCACACGTTCTTTCTAACAAGTCAAAAAGTTGTTGTGCGGTATGCACGGCATCCATATTTAGCAGTGCTCTTCTTTGGACCATATCCCATGCGTGCTCAATTGGGTTGAGGTCTGAACGTTGATGCTCGCATCGGTAAGAGTGCGTGTTACGACTCTAGCCATGTGTGGACGTGGATTGTCGTGCATTAGTCGAAATGAATCACCCAACCGGCTTCGCAAACGGATGATCACGTCTGAAACAATCATCTCCGCATGAATCTTATCATTGAGGTTGCCCCTGAACTTGATCCCTAGACACTTTTAATGTGTGTATTTCGAAAAAGAGGAGAAAGACTCGCACATTAGCTAACTTGCTGTTCAATCATAATAAAACAGGTTTACTTCAAAAACAAAACAAGTAAACTTTGAGTTCCTCAGACGTTCGTTGGCTGATTAACTCGTCGAGAATGGGCGCGGGCAGAGCGTGCTTGCGGGGAGAGGCGCAGTGCCCCGAACCATAATGTATATAATTTTCTTCCTGCTCTTTCTTGTCTTTTTACGCTTCCTTTGCATTCGCTACATGCCCTCTTTATTATATGGCTTATATCAATATTTACTTAAATTTATTTCAGCAACTTGACCTGTAACACGCAGCAGTCGGCTTGCTATTCTGTATTGTGTATATACCTATTTATTTCATGCGGTGGTGGTAATTTTTTTATACATATTTCTTCTATATATAAAGAGGTAAAGACAAAACAGTTCCGCGGCTTTGTTTGCCAACCAATCTTTTCTTTTGTTAAGTAACTATTGACGATCTTTAGTGTTATTAATAAAAACATTCCCTAGTTTCAACGGAGCTTTAATTGTTATAAATAATTTAATGAATTACAATCGAATTTCGTCCTCTACAGACCACTAGCCAGTATTAATAGCTCGGAAATAACATTTTTTTTTAAGTACCTTTGCTGGCTATTTACCTGTAAGAATGTAACATGAAGTCTATCACAAACATGGATATCTGTATATTCAAATATTTTAGATTTAAAATATTGTTAATTTGGCCGTTACACTACTTTATTTCATTTAAATAATGTTGTAAAAGGCTACTATATCGTGGGTCATAGATTATTGTTAGTTGCTTACTTAATATTATAAATGCGAAAGTAACTCTGTCTGTCTGTCTGTCGCCTAAACTACTGAACTGATTTAAACGAAATTTGGTACACAGATAGTCTAGAGCCTGAGAAAGGACATAGGCTACTTTTTAATGCGAAAAAAGGGGTGTAAGGGGTTGAAAGGTGGGGATGAAAAGTTGTATGAAAGTATCGTCACATTTAGAGCTAGAAGCTTGAAACTTATTTTTTAGGCTGTTGATTCGATATAAATACACTATTCCACGCGGACGAAGTTGCGGGCACAGCTAGTATTAATATATGTATAAGCATTTTCACATGCAACAATATGATTGTATGCGAAGCTGTATTTTGTTAGCTTATTTTTTAAAACTCTCAATTAATTCACTTTAATTTAAACCTCGTTTAGATTTTGATTAGTGCACGAGAGAATTAAGAGTTTCTTAGTTTTACATGTGTGATATGTATGTAGTGACGTTTCTTCGTATCCGAAAACAGTACCTATTTAGAATAGTCTCATAGTTTTTATCCAACTTTACAAAGGAAAGGAAAGGTAGTAATTAAAATACAATTGTTTTCGTGTTAGTCGTGGCTAACGTCGTCGCCACTTCGGTGCCTATCTATCTACTTACAAGGGAAGGCAGTGTGGGAGGACAACAGCCTACGCGACAAAGAGACACACGTGCGTGCACCGGATGTTACCCTCGGATTTGATGTAATGTTATGTTGATTACTATTTCTTTTTTATAACTTTTTGTTGAGGATCACAGTTTGAAGATGGATTATAAGTATTATTTATTACCAATGTGTAATATTAGAAAGTCAGTGTTATCATGTCAAAAGGATAAATATTATCCTATGTTATTGAAAATTTCTGTATACTGGCCAGATATCCAAGCAAGCGGTAACTTGAGGTCAGCTAATAACTGAATCAGTTTTGAATAAGTATTAGTTTTTCCGTCGCAGAGACATTTGACCATTAAAACGTGAAGATATCAATATGTTCTATGAGTAAAGCATTTGGGGGTAGTTACTTAATCCTTTCATCAAAGGGCACAGTTCTTTTGTTTGTATTCTCGCGGAGTTGTATAAAAATCACTATAGAGTTCGTTCAGTCAGAGTTTTGGGATAGGTTTTTAAGTTTTGATTAAAGACATGTAACATCCATTTTTTTATAAGACTGGTTTAAACTTGTTTTATGTCTGTTAAATCACTACGCTCTTTCCACAAAAAATACTGCACTTTGCCCTTTGCACTCCTAGTAAAAACTCATCTTTGCGCCATCAACATGTTGGACAAGATATAACTAGTAATATCATACGTCATTATCGGTCATCATCATCATTATCGGTGGTCATTATATTAGGTATCTTACAAAGTTATTGGTGCCTTTACTATATTATACTTGCTTGACCTTAAAGTTCGAAAGTACCGCGTACGTATGGGGTCTCTGACCATTTTTCGACACACCGCAATACCACAACATGGTTGCAAATTGAAGTTGGCACTTGACACCCCATTGTTTTCTTGTTTTTACTCACAATTTATGTGTTAAAATAAAAAATATATAATGCAGATGGATTTACCCATTGTTCGTACCAACATAGTTGATGTAAAACATTTATGTCCACGACCATAGACGGCCTTGTTTTGTTCACAAGACAATATGTTTAGTTGCTAATGTAAAGCCTGTATAATTTGTATTATGTTAATGTTAGCAAAACCGCTAGTATTAACATAAAATAAATGATTGAAATTATGACAAAACTTGGCAATCCTTAACTGGATAGATGGCGCAGCGACGTCAAGCGATTAACTGGCCGACTGCCACTGCATCGAGTTTTTCTTTTAAGCGAGATTTAAATGGCCGAATCCTTTTATTAAAATCACGTGTAGTCGCGTTGAAAAGGCGTGCATGTGAACGAATTTACGGCAAACCAATGATCTCAAAACGGGCGTCAACACCGTCGAGCGCGAGTCGGATCAAAACGCGCGTTAGCAGGTGAATGATTTGAACAAAATGCGCGAACAAAACATTGCGAAGCCGTCATCTGAACGTGGCCTTACCAGTGCCCAATGTGCCCATAAACACTCGGAATGTTATTGATGTCACTCTTACTTTGTGAGCCCTATCCATCATTATTAAAGCAACACGTTACATTTGTATTAAGACTTACCTCTTCTAAGAATTTTCGTAAATTATTCAAATTTTTGAACTCGCCAAGTTTAAATAGTGAGACAGATAAACTAATTCTAACAAGATTATTATTAAGTAGTAAAAGAACACTGAGATGTCATATTTTTCAATATATTTATTTGCCTGTAATAAACAACCGTGCGATCACATTTGCATGATTCTGTTTCATCTACATTACCGAATTTAGAATTGTACTACATGAAATGAATGCAGGTACGGCTAAAATACATCAAAATCAATCTATCATCATTATCGATCAAAATACAACAAGGCCATAGTCCACCGTGATGGCAAAATCTGTCAGTTAGCAGTCTTCACAAGCATTCAAGAACATCACTTACAATTCTTTACCTTCAGTGAAAAGTGATACAACGAGTCGAGTCGAGTTGTATCGATTTTGATTTCTTTCCAGTGTAAATATCAGTAAATAAAATACGCCTTAAAATGAGAGAGTTAATTTTCGTGTACATGTACAATACAAATCAGCATTTTTAACGGCAATCAATGTGTAAAATAATACATTTTTATTCGTAACAAAGAGAACTGAACTAACATTTCACATTTCTTTCATGTACTCAATTAATCACTTCTTACACCATCAAAGTATATTATTTGAAATAAGTACATATTGATATAATTCAATTTGTATCAATAAACACAAGACCAAAATAAAATAATTTTTTTATTTATTTGTTTTACCAAAAGACAGTTACAGAGTATATACATAAAGATGCAACATAAACTCATTCGAGTTTTACCGTGCATCAGTGCCGTCAAAGGTGTTAAATATAATTACGGAAAAATAAGTAGGTACACACATACAATAAGATACAATTTACAGGTTAAAACCAAAAACATTATAAAATCAAATTAGGAAGTAATACATAAAAGTCTAGCGCGCTTCGGTGGCCACACCAACTGTGCGCCGCTGTGACGCACTCGGCTATCAGTCTCACTATGCAATACAGGCTGCTCCACGAAGAAGGATTTTATCTAATTTAATTCTGCAGGAAATAATGTTTCAATTTGCTTTTTATGTTTGAATTTGTTAATGAGTTCTTAATGGAGTTCGGTAATTGATTTATTAAACTTGGTATCATGTATTTAAGTGTTCTTTTCCCGTATAAATTTGTGTATCTTGGTAGTATTAGTTTTACATTAATGATACTCCGGGTTAACATATTACGTTTATCACTGAATTTGGTATTGAATTTGGTGGTAATTGCATTAAAAAAGCGTAATATAGCTCACACAGCTAACACACAAATCTTAAATCACTTAACACCAAACCATAAACAATGTGTAAAATTGAAAAAAATCATTCTACATTATTTTACACAAAAAGTAAGTAAACAATCATTGTGGAAAGTGATGTTATAGTAGAAAAGGAGAGATTTTTCTTTTAAACCTTAAACACGATTTTCTCGAAACTATGGTTTTAGGGTTAAATCACTTTTCACTAAAGGTACAAAATTTTTCGGTACGCAAGTTTCCACGCGATGTTTTCCATCACCGTTAAAGCATTTAATAATTATTTTCTAACACACACATGAGCTTTGAAAAGTCAGAGATGAGCGACCGGGATCAAACTCGAAACTTTGAGATCGCTATCCTAGTAAAAAACGAACTTCCCCACTAGTCCAGTCGGGATAGACATTTAAATAGCAAAAATTAGGGGACGCGATTTTTTTTTTAAACGTCGAGGAGGGTGGTTTGAAGTCTACATTTCGATTTTCGGGGCAAGCCCGCCATTGGATTCGCCGCCATCTTGATTTGAAGTTCAATTTTTTTGTTTTTCTGAAATAACTCGTTAATTTGCAAATTTAGAGCAAAAATGGTGGTGTCTAAAGTTGTTAAAAATTTAATTTTCCACAAGTTTGATCATTATCATTTTTACTCCACGATCAATATTTACGGATTTATATACATATGTTTATATATTGGAAAACACTTTACTTTACCTACGCAGACGAAGTCAGCTTCAGCTATTCAGCTATAAGTAAGTAATACATGTAGTCAATCAACGACATTCAAATTAAAGTGTAAAAATCAAACTAATATCCGTCTTTTTTAAACCAACATGGCAAACAATCACACGGTGCGGAAGTGTCACGTGTAGATAAGTACAGCTCTGATTTGATCTGAATACTTTGTTTCCTAAAATGTGATTTTTTAAACTCGTCTTCAACACACTTAACATGATTATTTAAGCATACATAAACATGGGTGTACCGAGTGGGGGGCAGCTAAAGCCAGGGAGGGCAGCTGCCTTCCTGGCTTTAGCAAGCTTACGTAGTATTAAGTAATATTGAGTAAAATTTTTGATTTGCCCCTCCTTGGGATGACAAAAACAAATTTTGCCTCCCCCTACTTGGGCTAAAAGCTGAGTACGTCCATGTACATAAATATAACTTTGTATAACTTTACGTAACTATTAATGACCGCTGAGACCTTTTTATTAGAATCGGAACGTGCCATGTCTAAGGACAAGGCCTTGAAAGGGCGATTTGAAATCCCTTCAATAACTTATAATACTTTCCTCTACCTGTTGATACAAAAAGGCGGTGGTATACAAAAAGAAGGCGCGAGCCGTCGCGTATAACAACTTCATTGGCGTTAACGAGACCAGTTCTCGGGACAAGCCTTATCGCACCAGAACTACACAAAAAATACATTAAGAAAGTGATTGGTGTTTTCTCATTACTGACTTGTATTGAAAGTTCGTTTGAGATTAGAAGCTTCTCTCCTTTATTCATTATAAAAATGAAGAATATAAGAAAAAGAAGAAAGACAATTTAGGGTTTATACACGTACATACATATAATATTGCACTAAAGCAGGTGACAGGGCAGAAGAATGTATTATTACTTGTCACGCAATTTTGGAAGTAATCTCAGGTCCTACCTGTGAATTACAAAATTGATTTTGTGTTAGATAGCATGTTTATTGAGAAAGGCTTATAAAGCTTACATAACAATTCACCCTAAGACGTGTGTGCGCGAAGGAGTGAATATAAACATAGCTTATAAAAGGTTTTGCGTTATCTATAAAATAAAGCTTAGATTAGCTTTAGCTTCGCTCGGCGTTTTGTCATTTTTCTTAATTATTTAAGTACAAAATTTTATCCAAATCGTTAGAGTTGTTTCCGAGATAGGTACACGAAGTATACATATAATGCGATTCAATACAATATTCTTTATTGTACACCATAGAACAGTTTACAATATTAAAAAAAAACAAATAATGGTACAAACGATGGTCTTGTGGGCTAGGCGATTTTTTATAGACAACCTTTAGATGGACAGATGCATCGTATTAGTTACTAGCTGACCCACGCAACTTCTACTGCGTTTGTAAATTTTCCCCGTTCTTGCAACATTTTTCATTGATGCTCCGCGAGGCTATAGGCTGTATAACATTACGCTACGACCAATAGGTCGTATATCGATAAATGGGCTATCCAATACTAAAAGAATTTTCAAAATCGGATCAGCAGTACCGGAGATTACCCAGAACATCCAAATTCACAAACTTTACCTTTTTATAATATTAGTATAGATGTAACGGTCATAGTTAACAAATGCACTAACTCAGCTAAGAAGTAATTGAATTAATGTTTTTGTTTTATTAAATATATACCGTTATCAAGTTACATCGCTTTTAATTACTGGCAATAGCCAGTTCGAGTTACAGGTATGTGACCCTAATTTACGAAGTAACTATTATCTTATCAGTGCCCTAACCTTCTCAAGCTATAGCAGCTATAGCTGACACTCCCCAATTGATCCGTAAAAGTAATATTTTTTGCCTTTCAGTGTCTTCTTGCCTACCTTTCCGTTTCAATATACCTATTCCCAATATTCCCATCTTTAATTCCCAAAGTGCCTGGTTGGCGGCTGACGCTTGCTACCTGTTATTGAGTGGGACGAAATTATAGTTGGTAAAATGTGGGTGTGAGCATATGTATGTATATATGTATATATATGTATATGTATATATTTCGGTGGATCGTTACGGTCACTTATAATGGGCTTTCGCAGGAGTAAGAGCGAGAAGTACAGGATACACAGCTGTGGGAGAGCCATGCTTCGGCATGTATGGGTTAGCTCGACCGGAGTGATACCACGGCCTCACAGAAAACCGACAGTTAAGCAATGCTTCCATTGTTTTTCGCTGAGTGAGTGAGGTTACCGGAGGCCCTAACCCGTCCCTGACCCCCTTTCCCCCCTCACCCCTTCTTCCCCCCGTTCCCCTACTCCTACCTTATAGCCCGGCAGGCCACCATGGGCAGCAGTACTCACTTACCATTAGGTGACCCGTCTGCTCGTTAGCCCCCTATAACATAAAAAGCACAGTTTTTAGGCTTTTACACTCTTTTACGGCAAACAGTAAAGCTATGAAAAGGGGCCATATCAAGTGCTAGATTTTAACGTTTGGTTGTCGACTGACAGCTGTACTCAGAACCCGGATGCTACACATGTTTAGGCAGAATTGCTCGTTTAACATTTATTAGATAATATAATTATATCATACTTCATGTGTTCAGAGCAAACTGAATTTTTACTCTACAAGGGTTGTGCAGTTAAGAGATGAAACATGTGAAAGTGAATTGGGGAAATCTATTTGCCTTATCATCCATCAGTCTAGCTTATCATTGGATTACTGTTATAGTAACGAATCTTGTCTTAGGATCAGTATCTAACAAAAAGTAAAAAATAAGTAGGAGAAATAAGGAGGGACAGAGAGATAACAAGAAAATTTACTACAAAAACAGTTAAATTAAGTAGGTTATATAGTTTATTAAAATAGGACTGCACGTTGGGCGGGGTTGGGTTTGTTCCAAAAGGCCTCGATCGCCTGGAACAGATCCAGCCCTGGCATGCTCTCCTGTCCGGAGGACGTGCACGGCGAATGGCCATGGGAGCGAGCGCAGGTCGTGTAGATCCCCATGTCAAGTCTGGGGAGTTTTCCTTCACGTGGTTGCCGCCTGTTTTTGATCTGGTTCCCTATGAAACAGAAGTAACTGAAACACCCAGTCGAAATTCCACCCTCCTACCTTATCCCATCCTATTGCTCCTTCCGCAAAACCTTCTGCGAGTAGTATGTGGTTGATACTTGCGGGCTCACCATCAACTAAGACTGACGGTGGGTGGGGGGAGGGGCAACCACCCGCATGTTTGTGCCGTATGCGGGGACCCGTATGGGGGGAAGAAGGTGTCCTGGTAGTTGAGCTGAAAGGCAACACACTGCTTTGGCCCGGATTTCTCCTGACACGGGAGGCTGGGGGCTAGCCACCTTCGGTCAACCGGCTGCGACGACCCGTCAGAGGGCCGTCAGGCGAGAACCCTTTCCTAGTGGGGGCAGACGACGGGCGGGACGACTACGTCTTCCTGCCTAGCTCGGCCCGTTCTCTGCTAGGGTAGGGGTTCTATATCTCTCTGTTACTTCTGGCGTCTGTGTGCCTTTTGCCGCGACGTCCCCACTTGAGGGCTCCAAGGAGGGTGGAAGGACAGAGGGACGAATTTAAAAAAATCTAACTAATGGATAATTTAAATAAAAAAACCCCTATAACACCAACGCAGGCTGCACCCCGGGTGAATAACCCAGGTGATGCACCATGCAAACCACCAAAAGCTACTCGGGTGAACAACCCGAGTGCAGCGACACCCCTCAAACCGACAGCTCCTCGGGTGAACAACCCGAGTGCAGCGTCATCCCCCAAACCGGCAGCTCCTCAGGTGCACAACCAGGGTGATGCGCCACAGACGAGCATCGACCTCTCCTCCCTAAAGGCAGCAATGCCTGTGCCCGCGGGTCCCAGCCAGGATGAACCCTGTTGGAACCTGGTAGGCATAAAGAAGAAGAGGCCACAAAACCCCAAACCAAAGCCGTCTAGGGTGAACCGCAGGGCCAAAAGAGCGAAAGCTCGGGCGGAAGCAGAATTAGCGGGGCCTCCGGTGCCAGGTGGTAGTAAGCAGCTTGAAGCTGCTGAAGAGTCTGCAAAGACTCACGTTGTCCCCAGTAAGGATGCGCCAACCCTCGGCAAAGACAATAGTCTAGCTAAGGGTACAGCTGCTCCTACGGGGACGCCACTAGGCGCCAAGAGGCCTGCTGCTGTCAATGCGACCCCACGGCAGGGTCACACTAGACGGGGCAACAAAGGTGGGGCTGCAAAGCAAACGGGCAGGCCCTCGGGCCCGCCCAAACCCGCATAAAGAAGCCGGCCGGACGAGTCTTTGACTCCACAGGGCGGAGGTAAACGCCCAAAACCCCAGCCCACCAACACAGGCTCCACGAGCTACTCCGACGCTTTAAAGTCGAATGACTACTGCGTCGCTGTAATGCAGGAGCCTTACCATGATCTCACCAAGGAGCAGGCGGAGGCCATTGAGGGCCGGCTGCAGGACGTGCTGAAAGCTGAAATGTTCGCACCCAGCGCGTCCTGTGTCCCCTTCGTTGCGCCACAGTTTAGGGGAAAGCCCTTCCACAGCGAAGGGGTCCTTAAGATGTGGTGCAATGACGACTTCGCCCTTCAATGGCTACGCCAGGCCGCTAGCAAGATCGAAGCACCACGTTCGGGAACCAGACTGGTAGTCAAACGCCAGTCTGAGATTCCCAAACGAATCAAGGCGGGACTCCTGGTACCGCAGGTAGGTCCCAAGGACACGTTGGACCACATTCGCACGTGGCTGACGTGTCAAAACCCAGACTACAAGGTGTCCAATTGGGCACTCTACCATGCCGAGCCCCAGGAGGAGAAGAAATCTCTATTCCTGGTGCTCGGCATCCCAGAAGAGGACGTGTCCAGGCTCAGGGAAAGCGGACGTAGGGTACACTACCTACTAGGTAACCTCTACGTTCGTTTCCTAGACGACCGTCCTCAAACGCTGCCGAACCTGGAAGCTGTGTCCCAGGGGGTCTCCGGAGACCTAGGCAGCGGGAGACAAGGGGAAGCCCATCCTGGCCCCAGCAAGGGGCCAAGCATCCAGACCAGTCCGTCGAAACCGGACTCGCCGAAGAGGGGACTCTCCGGAGAGACGGACAGCGATCTGGATGAGACGCTAATGGATAGCGATGATGGCGCTATCAGCCCCCCTCAACCTTAACGCACTACAAACCAATCTCCAGCACAGTCAAACTGCAACGGCTAGCCTACGCAGAATGCTGGAGGTCAACACCATGACCGTAGCCCTAATCCAGGAGCCGTGGATTAGGAAGGGCAGGATCTGCGGTCTAAACAACATTGGAGGTAAACTGCTTCTTAATACTACCATTGATAACCCGCGTACATGTATTTTTACACCGAAACACGCCAATACAACCTTAATGACCGAGTTCTGTTCTAGAGACCTGACTACCATCAGACTCAAGGAACCCTCCTCAGGCCTCCCAGAAGTGGTGATGGCGTCCGCATACCTGCCGGGCGACGCAGACATTCCCACTCCGGAACTGGCTGCACTTGCAAGTTACTGCGAGCGAGAGGGACTGGAGCTGATCGTTGCTGCGGATACCAACGCACACCATGTGCTTTGGGGCAGTAAGACTGACAACCAACGAGGTAAGGATTTTGTTTCTTTTCTACTCACAACTAAACTAAATGTAATCAACATTGGCTCAGAACCGACATTTGTCACATCGAGAGCCCAAACAATTATAGATCTAACACTAGCTAGTGAGCACGCGTCATCACATATTTCGAATTGGCATGTTTCGGATGAGGCGTCGTGCTCGGATCATCGTTGGATCAAATTTGAACTGAAGATGACTCTCACACCGCCAGAACCTCGGCGAAATCCTCGCAAAATGGACGTCCGTAAGTATGGAGTAATCACCGCGGAAAGGTTGAAAGATACCCATCTGCCGAATGCCCATGGGACCAAAGCGGATATTGATAACCACGCGAATAACCTTACCACCACCTTAATTACATGCTTTGAACAAACATGCCCACTTTCATTACCCAGAACGGGACCATGCAGTAGACAACACTGGTGGGGACCGGAACTGGAGAAACAACGGCGTAAGCTTAGAAAGTTGTTCAATAAAGCCAAAAATTCACGAATAGATCAACACTGGGACGCATACAAACAAACCCTACAAAACTACAAGAAGCGGATCAGAATCAGTAAAACTGAATGCTGGAGAAGCTTCTGCACTAACATAGAGAACAACGATCAGGCAAATAGAGTCAAAAACATCATGTGCTGTGAACGGATGCACAGTCTTGGCTTCTTGAAAAAACCTGATGGGACCTATACCAAAACAGATTCGGAGACATCAGAACTGTTGATGACAACCCACTTCCCAGGTTGTCGCATATCAAACGAGGAGAACACATGGGAAGACAGTGAGGAAGATACACTGGGTGAGCCTGACTGGACCACTGCCCGCACAATCATTAATCACGATAAAGTGCAATGGGCGATCAACAGCTTTCTTCCATATAAAGCGGCAGGATTAGATGGTATTTTCCCAGGCCTGCTAAAATGGTGCGATAGGGCACTGATAGATCATCTTCGGATTATCTACGGAAGCTGCTTGGCACACCGCTACGTCCCCCTGAAATGGAGAGAGGTCAAAGTAGTCTTCATCCCCAAACCCGGCAAAGGAGATTACACACAACCGAAATCATTTAGACCCATCAGTCTCACATCATTCCTACTTAAAGTACTGGAGAGACTAATAGACAGGGAAATCAGAAGCACTGCACTAGTCAACTACCCTCTGAACCCCAACCAACATGCTTACTCAATGGGCAAATCAACAGAATGTGCCCTCCATCAAGTTGTCTCATACATAGAGGGCAACCTAAAATACAAGATGTCAACTCTAGGAACCTTCATCGATATTGAGGGTGCCTTCGACAAAACTAACTTCACCAGCATCAGCCAAGCTCTGGCAAGGCATGGGGTCAACTCCACAATTGCAGGATGGATCGACAACATGCTCAGACACAGAGCCATACAATTCACTGTGAATAACACAACAAGAGGGGTGGTGGCCAGAGGCTGTCCGCAAGGCGGAGTTCTCTCACCTCTCTTGTGGAACATTGTGGTCAATGAGCTTATTACTCGGCTCAATGATCGCAAGTTCCTCACAGTGGGCTATGCAGACGACCTGACCATCCTCATCAGTGGGCCCTTTGAGAGTGTGGTATGCGACCGAATGAGGTCTGCTTTGAAGGTCGTGGAACAATGGTGTGAGGAACACGACTTAACAGTGAACCCGACGAAGACAGAGTTGATCATGTTCACAAATAAACGCAGTTTAGGAGAATTAAGACTACCCAAACTATTCAACACCCGTCTAGCCCTTACCAAGGAAGTCAAGTATCTAGGAGTGATACTAGACAGTAAACTCCTATGGAACAGGCACCTGGACACAAAATTGAACAAAGCCAGCATTATTTTCTGCCAATGCAAGCGACTCCTCGGCAAAAGCTGGGGTTTATCACCAAAAATCACACTATGGCTGTACAAAACGGTCATACGGCCAATCGTCACATACGGTGCCATTACCTGGTGGCAGAGAACAGAGCTAAGCACCGTCAGAAACAAACTACAACAATTCCAGAGACTCGCATGTGCTGCCGTCACTGGTTGCATGCGCACAGCACCCACAGCTGCCCTTGAAGTAGCTTTAGATCTGGCGCCACTAGACCTATATATACAACAAGAAGCAGCAATGGCAGCCATCAGACTCAAACACCTAGGTCTATGGTACAACCAAGAAGGTCCTCATTCCAAATTATGGAACCAATTAGTGGAATACCAACCACTAATAGCTGCCCCATGCGATAGGATCCCTAAACAACATATCTTCGGTAGAAGGTACCTAATACAACTACATGAGAGCGACCGAGATCAATCTGGCATAAACGAAGTCCGGATATACACGGACGGTTCTAAGATGGGGACAGGGACTGGAGCCGGAGTTTTCTCACAAGACTTGAATATAACAATATCACTGGCGCTAGGCCGACACAGCTCCATATTCCAATGTGAGTGCGTTGCAATAACCTACGCCGCTACCGCGGTCATGTCAAGGGGTATAAAGGAGTACAACATCCGCATACTCTCGGACAGTATGGCCGTCCTGAAAGCCCTGGAGGGCAACACCATGAACTCCGGCCTTATATACGAATGCCACCAGACACTCGAACGTTTAGCTTCTGGCAATGGGCTAACCCTTCAATGGATCAGGGGGCATAGTAATTCACTCGGCAACGATGCCGCAGATGAGCTGGCAAGAAATGGATCTGCAACGACAGTGGCAGGGCCAACTATATTGCTGCCACTTCCCTTCAATCAACTTCGCTCATGGGTAAGGCAACGAACCCGTGAAGCGCACAACGGTCGCTGGGCTGATACGCCCGGCTGTAGGCAATCTAGACTGGTGCTGACGGAGGTCTCACCACGTTTAACCTGCAGACTGCTCAGTCTTAACCGACTTGAGATCAGAATAGTTGTAGGTACCATTACGGGCCACTTGGCCCTAAACCGGCACCTATTCACCATCAATGCGACAAACAGTCCTCTATGTAGAGGCTGTCTTAATGCGGAGGAAACGGCCGCCCACGTCGTCCTGGAGTGCGAGGGAGTGGCCACACAACGGGCAAATATCCTCGCAGGAGCGAGGTCGCTCCTAGAAGCCTGTGAACGCCCCAGGAGGCTTCTGTGCTTCTGGAAGGAGCTAGGCTGGCTCAACTAGCCAGCCTATCTGAACGCATAATGGACCGCCTATGAGTCTAAATGCGGAAACAGAGCCCTTTACCAATACCAATACCAATACCAAGGACTGCACGTCAGAACTGGAAACATAACTTACGTCTTTGATTATATACATGATCAAAGACTTACACACACACGCACACGCACACGCACACGCACCCGCACACGCACACACACACACACACAAACTTCAAAAAACTGTCAGTCGTAGGACAGTACGTCAGAAGTGAAAACACACACACACACACTTGTATATAATATCTGAGCGTGACGGTCAAGCGAGTTCAGTGCTTTTACCCCATACCAAAAGTGCCCAACGTGCCTAAAGAAGTTTTCACTTCAAAAGGCTTAGAAGTGACAGAGTTCATTCCTAAAAATTGTCAAAGCTTGATAAGATAAACCTGAAATGGAATACTATTTATCTAACAGTTATTAGAAATGGAATGCGGCACCGATACGCTTACGAATATTGTTTATAATCCTCTTTTATAAACCATTAACTTTAACAACTTCATTTGCGCTAACAAGTTAGAACCTGTTCTCGTTGGTAGTTCTTAGTTTTATAACCATAACCACAGAGTACATTTATAACACATAATTTCCGAGCGGAGCAACATAAAAAGAAATTTCCTAAGGCGTGGTACCTACCGAGTTACCGAGCGTCTTTGATAACATCGTAGTAAAAAGAAAGTTTAACTTAAAATTTTAAGCCTTTCTTTAAAGATTTATAGCGACATAATAGTTTTTTCTAGCATTTAAAAAAAAAGAAAAGAAAGAATAAAAAGTACCAACTTCCTGATCAGCCAATTTAGGTATTTTCTGTGATGGAATTTACAACGTGTTGCAAAAGATGTTGTCATATTTAAGGATCATGAGTAGAGCCTCAAAAAAAAATGGGATCACAATTTTTTTTTACTTTATCTTATGGTGTAAACAACGTATGATCACTGATTCTCTCTACAACTTTTTTTTAGATATTTTCAAACAATCCCACTCCATCAACATACAGAAAATGAACTTAAGTATATATTCATGCACTTCAGCCTTGCCTCTTAGGAAATATTAGCTTCATCGGTAAATTTTCAAATTAAACACACCTTTGCTTTCCTTTCTATTTATTACGTAATTTTCGAGTCTGAAGTGTTTTAAATTTATTAATTTTTCAAGATATATTCTTTTAAAATTGTAGCTTTCTGCTATAGATAAACTGGAAGTATTCCAAATTTCACGGTATTGCGTACGCGAAATTTACTTAAAAAGTGATGCAAAGAATTTTCTATGCGTATTAATATAAAGGTGACTAGATTATTTAATTGGAATATATACAAATGAACATGTATTTCACATAAGTTGTTAAATAAAAATTATAAATCTGAAGTGCCAACGATTTTTAATTTTAGTCACTATATAACACAGTGATATTTTGTTTTATTTTTAAGTAAATAAACTTCCTTGATGACTCTTCTCATTAACTAGTGAAGCGATAAATGACGAGTACAGAGAACATTTACGAGGATCGTTAAACGACAATTTCATAGTGGATGTATTTAATTATATATTTAAATGTAAGAATTACAATTGTCAACCCTATTCTTATTAACTTACGGTAGTTAATGTAATTACTGATAGGAGTTGCATCAAGGTAACTACAAAAGCAACATGACAATTATTTTTATTACATTACAGCTTTGATGGCTTAATCATATTACTATCTTACTATAAGAGAAAGCTTTTTATACAGTTTATAAGTGGGGGAGCCATGCTTCAGCACGTATGGGCCGGCTCGACCGGAGTGATACCACGGCCTCACAGAAAACCGGCAGTTAAGCAATGATTTGTTGTGTTTCGCCAAGTGAGTGAGGTTACCGGAGGCCCTAATCCTTCCCTCTCCCCCTTTCCCCCTCTCCCCCTTTCCCCCTCTCCCTTTCTTCCCCCGATTCTCTACTCCTACCTTAAGGGACGGCAACGCGCTTGTGTCTCTTGAGTTGCAGGTGCCAATGGGCAGCGGTAGTCACTTACCATCAGGTGACCCGTCTGCTCGTTTGCCGCCTATCAAATGAAAAAAAAGTTTTAGAAAATCCTTCCGTCCGAATCTGTTCTACAAAATAACATAAGGACCACGAGTCCACCCGAGACCACGATCGGCGTAATTTGATTTGTTAACAAAAAGGTATTGAGCTTTCTAAATATTATCGCTATTAAGTCCCAATTTAGACATTTAATATAAAGACAGACAAATGGGTTGTTATGAAATTAGGTACCTATGAAATAAATTTAAACTTTCTTGTTAATTAGGAGAAAAAATCGGCGTTGACAGACAAAACAGGTGGGAAAATGTTTTGGAATAAAGAAATAGGACTGCACGTCAGATGTAAAAACATAACTTATATACATAGGCTGCACTAAAAGTATCGGGAATGGAATATTTCCACTATTCCTATCATATTAAAATCTTTTTAATTGAAAACTCCTTGGTTTTAAAAATCGAATACCATTTATTTATTTAAAAAAAGATTCTCGGTCTTTTCACAAGGTCTTCTCAAACTTGTTTAGTCGTTGAGAAAATGGAATTGACTCGAGAAAATTCAAGGGCGATGATTTATTATGACTTTCGAAGCGGTTTAACACAAAACCAGTGTGTTGACCGGATGCTTTCTGCATTTGGTGATGAAGCCCCATCCAAAAAGACAATTTATCGCTGGTTTGCTGAATTTCAACGTGGCCGTGTCAAGCTCAGTGATGGTTCCCGTCAAGGTCGTCCAAAAACTGCAGTCACCCAAGAAAACGTTGATGCTGTGCGTAAGCTGATTGAGGAAGATCGACATGTGATATACCGCGAAATTCAGGCAAATTTAGACATTGGCATGGGTCAAATACAAATAATCTTGCATGAACAATTAGGTGTAAAAAAGTTGTTTTCCCGATGGATACCGAATTTGCTCTGTGAAGAGCAAAAAGCGGCTCGCGTTACTTGGTGCGTCAGAACTCTCGAAAGATTCTACGCAGGATCCTCAAATGCTGTATACAACATTGTATTAGGTGACGAATCCTGGATATACGCGTACGAACCCGAAACAAAAAACCAGTCACGAGTTTGGGTGTTCGAAAATGAGTTAAAGCCAACTAAAATTATTCGTTCACGGAGTGTTGCAAAAAAAATGGTGGCCACGTTTGTCTCCAAAACCGGCCATGTTGCGACTATTCCTCTTGAGGGACAAAGAACGGTTAATGCAGAATGGTATGCTAGCATTTGTTTGCCACAGGTCGTTTCCGAACTCCGTAAAGAGAACTGCAACCGCCGCATCATCCTCCATCACGACAATGCGAGTTCTCACACCGCGCACAGAACAAAGGAGTTTTTAGAGCAAGAAAACATAGAATTATTAGACCATCCGCCGTACAGTCCCGACCTAAGCCCTAATGATTTCTATACTTTCCCTAAAATAAAGAATAAATTGCGTGGTCAGAGATTTTCATCACCTGAAGTAGCTGTGGACGCCTACAAAACGGCCATTTTGGAGACCCCAACTTCCGAATGGAATGGTTGCTTCAATGATTGATTCCATTGTATGGAAAAAATATGTCAAATTTCGCGGAAAATACTTCGAAAAGCAATAAATACATTTTTAAATAGTAATGTTGTGTCACTTCCTTGATTCCCGAAATTTTCAGTGTAGCCCTCGTAGGTACAGTACTTATACAGGGTGTGAGAAACACCGTTCCGAATATTGAAATAGTGTATTCAGACCATCATTCTGAGTCGAAAATCATTGGAATTTTTTTAAATTTTTATTTAAATGTGATATCACAACAAGTAAACGGAATATTTTACCGAAAAAAAAATAAAAAAAATACCCCATACGCTCAAAAACTGCAATGTAATCAATTAAACAACATTTATCCAATCAGCTGCTTCGACGGCGCCGAACGTTGAAGGTCATTCTCCGTACCACACAAAAAGAATACCGCATACATTGCGTAGCGCCAAATGATAGTAATGACTATAAATCTTTTTTTTTATGATGAACTGACTTTTGCATTGTGATAAGTATAAACAGAAAGAGGTTTTTGTAAGTTTTCGTAAGCGTTTTTGTAAGTTTTCGTAAGCGTTTTTGTAAGCGTGTAAGTTTCGCGTAGCTCAAACTTACACGCTGTACACACACACACACACACATACACACACACACACACACACACACACACACACACACACACACACACACACATACACACACACATCTGTATCTGAGCGTGACGGTCACGCGAGATCAGTGCTTTTCTCCTAATATCAAAAGTGCCCAACGTGTGATCCTATAAGAGTTTCGTTTTTTCACCCGCCGCTGTATGGAACCCTAAAAATAATATCATCATAATCTTACTCCCGGGACGTCCATAATTAAACATTTGCAAAGGCAAATAAAAGAAAGTCTTTACACTGGAATGCCAAGTCGAATAAGTCTAGCATTGCGTGTAACATTTGCTATCATCCAACTCCAACTGCTACATAGTAAAGTGAATAATCATTTATTCTTCGATCTAGATCTCGTAAATTTACCAATAGCCTGCCAAAATATATTTAATCGAGGAGAAGACGTGGAAAACACCTTAAAATACAGGTATTTCTCTTTACGCTTTGATGTCTTTGCCATTTAAATTAGGTTCAAAGAAGCTTGATTCAATTATTGTGCTAATGCTAATGAATTGATATGTCCTTTGGTAAGTAAACATAGGAATTGCTGTCATAATATAAGTAAAGGATTCTAAATTAGGACTATATCAAGAAACCGAATCGTCGTATCCAAGCTTATTAATGAGATCAGGCTATACTTACCTAACGGAGTATACTATATTTGCAGTAAATGTCACATTGATATTAAACTAAAGGCTTAAGAGACTTACCAGTTTGATAATCCTCTTAAAGTTTTTATGATATTTTGGTACCATCCTATTTTACTGTCACTGACAAGTCATAGCAGTAACTGTTATTTAGGCAGTGGCAGCATACTGGATGTGGCACTAAGTTATGTATTAATTAATTAAATTATATTTAGTATAATTTAATGTAATTATACATCCAACTCAATGTAATATTTGTTTGTCATTCAATAATTAAATTACGAGACAGCCCGACTCAGCGGACTTAAATTCGTAGTCCAGTAGAGTGTACTATTTGCATTATTGTTCTTAAAGTTTTCAAGACTCGGATTTTGACGATTGCACGATATGGAGAAAGGGGTAAAATATACAATAGCGCTGTAATGAAGTAGTTATGCAGATGTACTTGCATAATATGGAAATATAATCCGATATATGGTTATTTACTAGTTTCTACTTCGAAACTTGGTTCCTATTAGTTATTAAGTTTTAAAGACAGATGTCTACTCACAAGTTTACCAAAAAAAATGTTTCTATTCAAACTTGCTCCAGCTTATTGAGCCCTAACTTTACGAGTCGGTGCTACAATGTACGTCCATCGATAAAATCCGTGAGTATTAAATATATACGGAGTCCCGGAGAGCTATTGTATTCGTTTATAAGCCCCGGTAACGTGCCAGCCTTTAGTGCCATGGTAGCATCTGTAGACGTTTTCATGTAATTCAAACGTATATTGACAACATTTTATCAAACTCAAAGGTTTAGTTAAATCATTTTCAAAATTTAAGCAAAAGTGTTTTAAGTTTATATTTTAGTTGCCTATCAAGTTTTATTTTCCTATACCTCAAAAATAAACGATTGGCGCTGCGGTTCATGTGATTCATTTAACAATAGCTGGGTCAATAATGCTTCTTTTTAATTCTTAATTGTTCTCCTCCTGCAGAAATTTAATTAATTGCTGGAAAATATCATATGAGCAACATTAAACATGTGACAAGGATTTAGATATTTCTAGTTTATTGTAATAGAACAATAATTTTTTTTTGCTAGTGATGATCCAGAACGGGAAACAACGAACAATCACCCGGCTACTATTTTTAGTTTAGTGGATTCTATCCCCGCTTAGAATAATTATTCTGAGCCTAGGTTCCGATAACACCAGGTTGCGAGGATTTGGTACTTCAATAGTTTAAAAAAAATAAATATGTCCTGTGCAGATTTGCATAATTATAGGTAATAGTGAGATATTGTAATTTAGTATTTTCAAATCTATTGGTATTTATCCCACATCAAAGCAAACTTGTCATGTTTTGTCTAGACTCTTTTCAAAATAAACGTTTAAACCAATTTGATACAATTCTAAAAAATGTTGACGATTTCTCTCTGTGATACTCTCGCATCCAGCTGCGATATCTTCATTTGGCGGTCGGCAGGTGTCACGTGATCCCACTCATTCTATCACCCTCGCACCACTGAAAGCCTATATCTATCTCTCTTTTTCTTTTGTACATGGCCATGTAGGAAAGCTTGGTAAGGTTTGTAAGTTTATTTTTATTTTTTTGGTGAAGGCTTTATTTATTCCTGTCGAGTTCCTGCAGTTACTAATAAATATGTTTATTTCGACGTTTTACGTTACAGACTTAGAATAAGAAATGTATATTGGTAATGGAATAAAATAGGTATGGCTTATTATACTTTTACATCTGCAGAAAAAAACGCGCTTAAAAATATGCTTCGATATCCATATTGATATTAATCCTGTATATATGTACGTATAGGTATGTAAGGAATATGCTACTCATTAAAAAAGCGACAAAAAATCTCACAAACAAACAAGGTGAAAAATATAACTAAACAAAATTAAAGTTGTATTCTTGCATAATGCTTTTAAATATTGTATGTTTGTAAATATTGTGTTATAGTGACGTTATTATAAGAAACGGTAGAAATCTGCGCTAAAAAATTATTGAAAGTCAAAGATGCGATCAATGAATTATCTAAAATTGCAAGGTTCAATAACATACACAGAAGTATCCTATTCCACTTAGAAAAAGTTTGCAACTTTATAAAGCACGCTAGAAATTGTCGGTCGCCATTTTAATTGTTTATTTTTTGCAATTGGAATTATGATAGCAGAACAGTTCTAATAATAAAATAGTAAAAGTAGGGTATTGAACCTTGAGGTAGTATTTGTTTTATGAACGACTACGACTAGCAATAAATTTTACACTTTCTTTTAATTTTAATGATAGTCCGCTTAACATACTTACTACAAAATTGTATTGAGTAGATTTATGTGTAAAAGGTAAACGGTAGCCGCTGCATGTAACGCGCCACCATAATTGTAAGTATAACGTCAACTTGAGGACGATAAAAGATAAATACAGATTAGCGACTTACTGAGAAAAACAAAGAAATGCTTCCAAAACGGTAGCTGTCATCATATTCAAGCAAAGAAAGTTTATATGCCTTTGTATTATGAAAATATTACTCAATTTAAACCCTTATTTCGACGACATATGATATATTTTGTATTCTATCATATCTAATTGGGTGTAAAGTTAAAGTTGTAAGAGTATTAGTTCAGTTTACATAGGTTTGTGTCAATATTTGTTAAGTGCAGAGTCAAACAGTGAAATAATCTTAGTAATGTTGTGCTTGGCGGATTATCGTATTCACCTTGCGATGAGCCGGAAATACTTGATCAGGGGGTGTTAGTTGTTTTAAAAAAGAATTCCTACTTTCCTTGTTTATACCAATGGTTTATACACTAACTTGGCAAAACAAGCTTGATCTTGAGGAAATCAGCCGTAAAATTATATACTTAATTAAAGACTTTCGGTAGTAAAATTTTATCACGATTCTTGATTCTACTTCTGATTCTTAATCTTTAGTTTTACATAAATAATAAAAAAACTTGTACTCCATGCAGACATTACAAATGTATACTCAAAATAAAGAAATTTCAAATCCAAGACTATAATTTCTGACAGTTAAAAAAAGGTAGCGAACGAAACAACTCAATAAATTAATAGAACAAAAAAGCATGGCTACAATCTGATTCATTTCTAAAATAAAGTACAAATTGTATTTTTGAGTGTCTATAGCCCGACGTAAGGTGAGGTGATTAATCATGGACTAAGGCTTATCATCACCGAGTATCGGCCATAGAAACATGAGTGTACGGAACTTTTATTTTTTGTTTCACCTGCGGCATCGGTTCAACTATTCGAAATTTACCAAGGATTTTATATTTATCTTTATCGGTAGACCGTAAATATTTTATGATACAGGTCTTAATTAAAATTGAAGGTCCTTTTATCCTTTTTTATTCAGGATGCGTTTGCAGATGTTGATGATTTGACTAAAATTTCAGTAATTCATTTTATTGCGATAAAACCTGATTGTTTTTAATTATTGGAAACAACATTCTCCGAAAGGAATGGTTGTTCTATATTTTTATGGCCTTGCACTGGCCTAGTGAATGATAGCAGTCTTCAAAAACTTTCTAGAACATTATGGACATCGATTACGTATACAGTTCTCCCGATGTTTTTATTCATGTGGAACCACGTGGCCACTTGCATTAATTTTTATACATACATAAGCTTCAAAGTCATAGGTGCACGACTAGGGTACGAACTTCGAAGCGTCGGCATTCGGCGTAACACTTTCTTTCCCTATTGTGGTCTTATCTTACTGTCGTCTAGATCCTAGATGGTAAACATTGCCTCCTTATACAGAGGTGGATCATTATTTGTTGGCGACTTCTACAATAGGGTTGCATGAATTTTAGGAAGGTATGCAAAATCTTACTATCGCTAATAAACTTTCCCAGTTATCCAAGCAAAATCGAAATCTCATCAGTAAACCTTATCGGTATCATATTCTCTTTTTTAAAGACATATAAGACATTAGAAGGCTCATGAACTCATTTCAAATGTTGATTGTCTTATTTTGCTTATTAAGTGGGCATGCTGAACGGGTAGGCGGTGAGGCGGGCCCATTATGTGAACCAGACACATTGTCATCTGCACACAATGACGCTTCATAATTGAGATGGAGATTCACTTTGGGTTGACGAACTGTGGTAGATAAATATTTTTTTAACCAAGTATAATAAATAACTGTTCAGAGAAAATTAACATGGCAACTCGTTTTGTTGTTAAAACCTATACATATTATATGATAGTTGATTTTTTTTGTGTGTAAACATATAATTTACAAATACATTCAACTATTTCGAAAGGGCTTTTCTATTGTAGAAAATCTCATTTCCCATTCCCAAAATCCCAACTCGTTTACATTATATGCGTGGGGTACGATCCTACTGCTTTAATCGATAATATTTTTAAAGTCTGTAAGTAATCCATGCATTAAAAATCTGATTTTAAGTTCATTAAATATTTAAATAAATATTTGATTCCACGTTTGAACTATGTGCTCATATGTCTTCATTACATGGATATTCTAGCACATTAATTCATAGTCTTGAACTTTAAGGATAAGGGGATTAACTATATTCGTTACTATTCTCCTATCCACCAACTTTATTATAAGATCAACATAATAAATTGTGTTCTTCTATTTAACACAAAAATTTATTGCTCATACGATTTTCGACTCAATAAAATATGCATAAGGTGATAAAAATCTTTCTCAGAAGCGATATAAAAATAAAAAGCGTTGTGTCATGTTGTCGTTACTAGCCATATATGGTTTTTGGTAAATTGAGGTTGTTTCTTGGTGCAAGAAGACTAAATGCCTGCAAGAGATTAAGTCTATGTAGGTAGGTATAAAAAATGTAGCGTGCTAGGGCAGCTTAATAACAAAATAACTAAACAACAAAATAATAAAAAAATATGCATTCTGTGATATTGTAAAATCAATATTCTTCAATTTAGTAAATATAGTGTTACTTTGAAAATAAAATCTTTTTCGTATTAGTATAAAACTTGATATTGTTTTCGTTGTTTTGGCAAAATGGAAAATATATCTAATAACAATGTTAATGTCGTTATATGTATGGGATGATAATAATTATTTTTTTAAATTAAAATTCAGACCTCAAGTTTTAATCGAGTTACACGAGGTCTTTCATGCTCGAAATATAACAAAAGTAGATCTAAATACTATTTACATTTAATTTTATTTATTTACTAACTTTTAAACTTTCGCGTTCCATGATATTATTATGTACTTATACGGGAATTAACGCGATCACGAAAAGGTATTACATACCTCTGAATTGCCTGACGTTTCGACCAGGTTGCACTGGCCGTGGTCACAGGCTGACTGGGTCAGCGGTGCACGCCCTCCGTCGTCGAGATCGTGAGGTAGAAGGTTCTTCATCCACCCGCACATTTTCGATTCGATTTCCCTATTCTCTAAGCAAACCGATGTGCCCCTATTCTGGTGTCGGTACTCGGGCCCGAGTCGGGTGAACACCAGAGGTATGTAATACCTTTTCGTGATCGCGTTACTTCCCGTATAAGTACATAATTATTTATTTACATTTTATATAGTTACCTAGTTGTTACACTTTTAGAGTGGTTTAATAAACTATAAAAAAATAAAGCTAAGGCTAAAAGCCAATTAAATTAATGTTGTGTTGAAGTCGGTTATTAGTTTTTTAACATACTTATAATAATTATATTAAGATAGCAGTTCCCGAGCGGCTACGCTCGCGTGTACATATTTATATATTTTGTGCGGAACCCTAATTATTTTACGAAAATAAAACCAGCCTAAGTTACTCCTTCTAACATCAGTTTGCTGTGAAAGACCCGTTTACATCGGTGCACCCGTCCCGAAAATTTTCCGGAACAAACAGAAAGGCAAAAATTTTAAAAACTGATTTTTAGGCATAGGTTTCGTGTAAATAACTGTATGAGCTTAAAAATGAAACTATTATTTTGACATTACAAACAGACACTTTAGTTTTATTTATTTGTATTAATGATGATGTAGTAAAGTCACTTTTTGTGTCAATTGAAAGTTGGTGTTGCACTGTCTTTTATAGATTTGAAATGAATTTGTTAGTGATGTATAGAGAGTATTATGAGATTTCTGTAACTTCAGTCAATAAAAGTTTTATAAAACTTAAATTGAGATAATCTCGGTTAAGAACATGTCAGTTATAATCCACTTAATATTACGCTATATCTCCATATTACCAAAGGTTTTAGCAAAGGTCTCCTTTACAAAGTTCTTAAAAAAAAAAACATAAATAGAGGCGATATTGCGATAAAGCTAAAATAGTGCCCAGCACTTTTACCCAGGAAATTTAAATAAGATTAGATATGAATAATAATTAATATTAACAACTAAGACAGTTCCACTAACACGTTTGTTAAGTACTTAATTCCGAGAATAATGATTTAAGCACCGACCGACGCGTGACGTACCGCCCGACAGGAGGAATTTATTAACCAGAATACAGCTCGTTTGAAACGATCACTCATGAAATAATAAATGATTGTACCTATAGCTTTTTTAACGTTGATGGATACTACAAACTAACGGAATCGACGACTCTTCCTTCCCCTACAAAGCTTATAATAACATGCAAAAAACTGATCTTGATTTTTTTTATGCAAACCAATTGATAAACAAACTCACAAGCTGACGATGGTTGTAGCTCGTTGCCAACCCTATGATGCAGTTCTCACCTGCAGATAGATACACAACTATAGTTTTGTAGAACTGGTTAACCGTTCTGTTGGCATGAAGTACTTACCCAGTTAACTCCAAATCGAGCAGAAATTTTGGTTGTTAATTTCAAATATCTGTCAATGGAATTAGTTATAGATGTGGTATGTACATACCTTTACGACAGGAGTTGGTTTCTTTTTATTTATTTATATAGGTATATGACCGAGGTTGGCACCATACCCCTGTATTTAGCAAGTAATATATATATAACAATAACTGTCCAACTGTTACTACGTAAAAGTAGCTAAAAGACAGTAGTGAGTAGCAGTGAGTAAGAAAATATGAAGTACTTAGACAAGTATTAATTATTTATTTGAAAATATAAAAGTTATTTTAGCAGAGTAGTATCAACCTATACCTTAGAGCTAAATATTTATACAAGCTCTTAATTTACGATCAACGAATTCCTTGACATAATTTAAAGCTTCGTGCGATCTTATGAAACGCCAACAGGAAATAAAAATCGTGAGAATAATATAAATTAAGATTGGTACAGCGTTCTCGAGCCGTGCCGAGGCTTCGATAATTGAGACGTCAACTTTTTCTAAACAAAGCTGTCCGGACCGCTTTTGAATATTTATAATGCGAGCGGCCCGTAATTTAACTTTACCTCTCGTTATCTCAAAGTCTTTATCTTGTTCGTTGAGTCCGTTTCGACTCGTAGGTGCTTGTATTAAGTGGGCTTGTGGAAATAAGCTTAAAAGTTACATGACTTGAGTATAAAATATACCAAGTAACCGTAACAAACATGAACGCGGAATGATTTTATCATTTTGGACCTAATAGTCATTGTAGGTTTCAATGCTAAGATTGATTTATTTAGACCTTATTGTAAAAATTAATTATAACATTCATAAATTACAGTTAACTTGCACTGTGTGCCTTAATCACACCTACAATGTTCAACAATCATAACTAATGAGTTATTCAATTTAAAAAGATGACAGGTCTATTTCTTATGAGTGGGCATGTATTTTTAATTTTATCGTGTTGTTTTATGTTATTTTGTGATGTTAAGTTTTATGTTCCAGAAAATACTACAAAAAAGAAGAAATGTGTGTGTGCCGGTGCAAATACAAAGGTCGCGGAACTTACACAAATTATATAATGGAAGGTGTGGTCATCTTTTAATGTCGAATACTAGACCCCGTGAGTCACGTAAGACCCTAACAGTTTTAGGAATATTAATGATTTTTATACAGAAATCTAATTTGGAACTGACAAATTGTACTTCAAATTTGTTCGACAAAGCTAATATTTCGTAAGAGAGGGCTGCCATGAATGAAATGGGTATTTAATACCAAAGATGTTGAAAGAATGTCCAGATTTTTCTGAATATATTCACATCAAATTCAAATCGTTGAAATTGACATGAAAATGTTGTTTATACTTATGCACCTTCACCAGGATTTCTAGCATTTCCCAAAGATTTTTTTTTCTTTTTTCAACATTCGTTTTTTTTTCACAACGCTCCTAAAATTTGACCACACCTTTCTGTAACATTCTGTATACAAATACATAAAAAATATTGACGTCTTAGGTAATTTAAGATACTTGGTCGTTATAGTCTATATAGCCAATCGTGATTTAGGAAATGTTGCGGATCTCCGCATAATAGTGATTACCAAGACTCCTATGAGTATGGCATATCGCTTGGTAATAATTTTTTGCTTTTCTATAAAAGCAAAAATTTTACTTGCTACTTCCATAAAATATATCATCACCATGCAAAAGCAATTTATATTACATATACGCTAGTGATTTCAATTACGAAAATAAAGTGTAAAGTTATCGTTATTCTATCTTAGGAAAGATCTATGGAACTTCTTGATGCTTTTTGTAATGTAAAACTTTTAGTGGTTTTTTTTTTGTTATTGTTGCTTTTAGTTAAGATAAAATACACACATATAGTGTAAAAACATGTTTTTGATAAATAGGCGATATTTCTGTTTAGGAAAACCTACTAGTAAGCAAATGATTTCAATCACCAGTAAAGTGCAAATACTTATTGTATTTTATGAAATACATAAACAAATAATATAATATAAAAATACAAATATGGCAATGGTTTTTGTTCTAATAATATGGCGGATTTATTGTTTCATCATGATAAATATCAGTGTATTATATATTTATTTATTGAATATTATGGGACAATATAGTATAAATATTGTATTTACGTATGAAATGAGATGCCATCTTTCATATATGACTGGCCTGTTGGTCTATTGGTTAGTGACCCTGACTGCTAAACTAGAGGTCGTGGGTTCGATTCCCACCCAGGACAAATAATGTGTGATGAGCACGATAATTTGTTGTGTGTCTGGGTGTAATTTATCTATAATATGTATGTATTTAGAAATATATAAGTATGTTTATCAGCGGTCTGGTTACCATAGTACAGGCTCTGCCTAGTTTGGGATCAGACGGCCGTGTGTGAGATATGTGGAGTTATTATTTTTATTTTATAATTAACTTTCCAGCTGTTATTTCCGCATACAACCATTGAATAACGCGGCATTTCGAAGTATTGACAAAATGTAAGAGAAGTGACGCGGTCGTTGGTTGACACTCGAATAAAAACAGAAATGCATTACAAGCCCAATTTAGACCAAATACGGGTGCACGCGCCACGCCTACTTACCAAATCTGTCTTGTTTCTATGATCTGAGGCTGCACCGCTCCTACAAAAAAAGAAACAAAAGCTCGGCTAACATGGTATCGAATATTTTGTAACTCTCACACTCTCTAGCTTCGACACTACTTGTGGCTATACAAACTCAGCTAGGTATGTCCTATGTTTATGTAGGTATTGATAAAGTAATCTCAGAGATATGACTACGTGACTACATACAACCGATTGATTTAATATGCGCTAGGGATGTTGCGGATACAGAATTTTTTACATCCGCAGAAGCGGATGCAGATGCATATGTCCAAATCAATGCGGAAGCTCCGCAATTGCGAATGCGGATGCGAATATCCGCAATATCCCTGAATATCTACTCAGCCCGTGTATACGGCAGCCACCAGTCGCCGGCCCCACCCACTTTCTTCTTTGTCGCGACTTGCACTATATCTGCTTCCGCATGAACATCCGCATTGATTATAAAAAGCTTCGGGTTCCTTCTAAGCTTCCCCGTGTCCCAGTCACACCACTCTATTCACCAATAAGAAGAGCTGTACTCGGTGCCAGCTCACCCTATGCAAGAATATGTAAGGTTATCAATAACTTTAGTGACAGAATTGACCTACATTTCGACTCCCTTTCCACACAGCTGTCAAAACTTAATAGTGGTATATCAGAAACTTAATAATACTTTGTTAACTTATTATAATAAAACAAATTTAGTCTTTCCTTTATTGCCATTATATAATATAAACAAGTGGTGTTTACCTTTAAGTAATTGCTACACTGTATTCTTATTATTGCATATATTATATTGTAAGTGTTTTTATGTGTAAGTAATTGTTAGTGAACCTTAAATAAATAAATAAAAAAAAAATTGTGGATGCGGATGCGGATGCGAATATCCGCAACATGGTGCCACATGCCAGCATCCTATGCACATATTAGATTTCCAAGTAACACTATTAACTAAACTATTTGTCATAAATTAATAACTTCGGGGGCTGGAAAGACGTTGCGTCCGCGGTCCCTTCAGCTACACGGCATTTGATATATGTATGAATGTCGAATAAAACACTTCTAATCATTTTCTTGTCATTAAGCCTATTTTACTCAACACGTGACTCGGGTAAATAGCCCAACGATCGACTTTTCAATAGATTTTTTCTTGCATCTATCATTCAGTCTTTCCTTATTAAACCTTTGAATAGATGGCATTTCAATGTAAAAAAATCTTTAGTAAGATTCGTGCAGTCGTGAACAATTTAGACGTCAATCACACTTTCTGTTGAAGCCTTTGTTAAATTTCTATGGGGTTTGTTCTCTCATGCAGAGAGCGCCCTTACAGCCTCGCTGTATAGCTTGAACTGAAATAAAACCTATGCTTTGTATTGCAAATGATCCGTGAAATTATTGCTGCTTCTTTATGTTCCTTATTAACACTACAGACGACAAAGATTACAGATTATTTCTAAACTTTATCTTGTCTGTGTAATGCAGTGTTTCGTCGCTACTCAGAATTAATTAGGTTCATAGGTAGGAAAAAATTATTTAACAGCCTAGGGAGTTGTGAACTACAAATTAAAACAAAAGGCGTGGGATGAGACAAGCATGAGTTTCAAGCCTTTAGTTTAAATAACGTACGGTACCATTCGTTACGATATCTGTATAAAGTAAACCGTATTGGTGGTTCACCGCGGGCACGTATATTTTTAACGTAACGTACCTAATGGTAAAATTTTGTACGGGAACTTTTGCAGCGCTCTGTGGGCGTATTAGGAACTAAAATTTGGAAGCACAAACGTCTTGCGTAAACTGCAGTACAGTTAACTACGCGTTAACTACACACATGAGAAAACAGCAGCAGGAATCTTTTTTTGACATAATAATATGCATTCATTACTTTACTGTAGCTGGCTATCGAGAAGTTATCGTGTACGTTTTGTAGGGTTTATTATTAAATTATGTTTCCACGTTCCTTTCAGACCATATGGAACGCATTTTGTATCATTTTATTACTATAAACCTCGTTTGAAACGCACAGAAAGACAAGAAAATGGTTATAGACCTTTTTTATATACATTTAAAAATATCTACTGAGTAACTTACTGTTCTTACAACTTCTTGGAAGTTTTAAATCTAATTTAGTTCTGTTCTAGTTATTGTAACAGTAATAAAATTTAATAAATTATTTAAACGGGTTACGTTTGCAGATGATTCTGATATAATAGATAGCATTGTACATAAGATACCTAACTATCGAATTTGGCGTAAAACAACCCTTAAAAATAAATCCATTGAGGAATCAAGATAATTTTATAAGAGGATGTGCACTTTTTGCATTAATAATAATGCTTTCATAGAGATATGTATCTACTTAATGTAGTGCAAATAAATATTGTACTGCAGCTCCCTTTCTCATCAATTAAAAACAAACAAACGGCGGTAGCATAATGGCTAAGGCGTCGGACTTGCGATCAAGTGGTTGCGGGTTCAAACTCAATCCTGTGCACTACCGACGTGAACCCACTCCTAACACAAGCATTTAGCTTAGCTGGAGGGGTTAACAAGAATACTAGTAATATGTGAACCACGTTACTAGTATTCTTAGGTAAAAAACAAAATAACTACTAGCTTTTGCCAGACATCGTAGAGTGTAGGTACAACCAATCAATCAAGACCTTTATTTGTTACTGCCTACTAAAGACATACTTAAGGTTTAATAAAAAAAACCGACTTCAGAATGAAAATCACTAAAAAGAAAAAAAAAAACCTATTAATCAATTTTCACCTTGAACTAACCACCTGAATTTTATTTTATTTCTTTATTAAAATTTATTTATTTCACATCTTTTAGTAGGTTATTAGGGCACGCCACAATGTAATTAATTGAATTACCTGGCGGAAATCCATTGTTAGATATTAACTGAGGAGGGAAACTCCACCACTCACCCTCGGTTTGTAGACCCCAACTATGACAACAGCCGAGGATAAACCTTCACGGTGATGACCAAAGTGAGAGGGCCTTTTTGTGAAGAAGTGATATTCGCTTAAGAGGCGGCGGCTATTAGCTCTACCGTACAGTAAAAGAGCAGAGGGAGCTGAAGCAGGCCTGATACCATGGTGCGACGTGTTCCGTGTCCACCTCTCTGACGGTAGGTTTTCCACAAGCATTGGTGTGGTTTAAGTCGGTTCTATTCTGACATAGTACTTTACCGCTAGCCCTGGTAAGGTGATGACAAGTGTTGGCTTAAACATAGCACTGATTACGCCTGATTATCTCTGTCACGAACAGAGTATAAAAAAAAAAATTTTTAAAGATGCTAAAGATAACTGGAGCAGTTTCTTGTTGCGGCATTTTTGATGAGTTGTGGCAGGGATCCATTGTCTGGAGTGTGTTTCAAAAGGGCAAAGCATCGCTGTTCTTGATTTGTAATTTCTTGCTGTGTTTCAGAGGGGGGTCAGCACTTCGGCGATCGTAAGTAATGTAATTAATATTCTTGATTCCAGGACTCAAACTGATTTTATTCGTTTTTACTGTCAATTTTCTACAATTACAAAATTGTTATATGAATTGCATTAGCCAATTAGAATTTACTAAAATATTTACAGTTAAATTTTTAGAAAATAATTGTTTAAATTTAAAGTCTTTCGTTCCTTTTTCCATAAACGTTGGTCTCGACGACAGACAGGCGTAGGTGTCAGGACGATCTTTTTCTTACAGCAGAAGTCTGTAGCAAGAGCTTTTCTTAGGGCTGCTGTGTCTCTGTTTCGTTGCTTAAACAATATTAAGCATGTTCTTCTAGGCCTAGCTACATCTGTAGGTACTGCATTCTGTAATTATAATAGATATAATTGCATAAATGTATTGTTGAGAATAGTGTCATCACTTGGTCAATCAATGTTGATGGTACTAACCTCAACGAGGATTAACTGTCCTCTGTAATTAATGTTTGGCCATAAATTGTTATGTATATAAACATATATATGCTAAATAAAACATACATATATACATGCATAATTAAATTAAAATAATATAAAAGAGGTTGTTTTATTATAAAATAAATATTTCTGTTTTAATCATATAATTTACATTTGATTTCTATTACATTATACATTATAAAATGTGCTTTTGATGTTATGTAGTAACCTCGCTTTTTCTAATTATAATGTACTTAACTCCATCTAGCGGCAAGTCTAAACTACTACGAACTAATGTAAACCACTGGGAATTGCCCTATAAACATAAGAATTATTCCTTTTCTGTATTGAATTAGTGTGTCAATGGTGTTTCTGTACTATCAGTGATAATTGTATTCAATAACCACTAACACGTATGATGTACACTGTATTCGATAGTTTGTACTGCGCTCGCCGGCGCCTACTGCGTTTACTGCGGAACGGGAGAGTACTATTACTTCTCTCCGAAACGGTAGGAAGTTAACGGTCGAGTACGGATACACTACGAGATGTATTCACAGAGTCTGGTCATGAAAAAACAAACCCTTAATATATTGCATATTATCGTATAAAAAAAACTCAAAACAAAAGAATGATGTGACTTTGTTTTGATCCAAAAACTGTAAATTATTGCAAGCATAGAGGGGATGGGGAAGGGACGAGAGGCGACCAAAAGTGACTTGTACATTACAATACAATTCATGCCATCGATCAAAATCAAGAAACAGCTGGCCTGTTGGTCTAGTGGTTAGAGACCCTGACTGCTGAGCCAAAGGTTGTGGGTTCGATTCCCACCCAGGACGATAATTTGTGTGATAAGCATGATCATTTAATTTTGTTCTGTGTCTGGATATAATTTATCTATAATATGAATGTATTTAGAAATATATAAGTATGTTTATCAGCAGTCTGGTTACCATATTACAGCCTAGTTTGGGATTGATGGCCATGTGTGAGATGTGTGAACGAATTACCTAAACGCTAATGAATTTGTAAGATGTCAAGTCCTGTTCTGTTTTCAATTTAAATAGGAGCAGCAAACAGTATTAATACAGCTCGACATAATTAGCTGAATACACAAAAGGCACTTTTATTTGTATAGGTACAATAATATTTCTAGTTCTTAAGGTAAAGTTTGAATAACTATACTAACTAGAGATCGCCTAGTAGTGGTTGAATTTAAATTATTGTTTAGTTCATTGACCAGTATAACTTGAACTCTCATTGTTTAGATTTATGGACCATGATAGGTCAACATGTAGGTATACTGGTCTGTTGTAGCTTGATGCAGTGTAGCTGCTTTATGCTTTAGTGCGAAATTGTTAGATTTGTAACACATATTGTTTAAAAACTTTAGCTTTCTACACTTCTCCTATAGGTATATAAACTTTAAGGGTCGGTTACAGCGCGGGCGCAAGCGAGAGTTAGGTATTGTAGTCCTAGATGGCGCTACTCACACAGCAATCGAGCGCCGTTCACGCACATCTATGTTTGAATAGTGCCGCAGTTAGTGTATATTTTAGTACTAATTAACTTTAGTAGGTACAGTAAGATGCTAACCTATTTCATTATTTTTATTCTATTTTAACAATAAGAATGGAAGCGATTTACTTTTGTATACAGGCTGGAACATCAAGGTGGGTCAGTAAGAGAATTCTAAAAATAAAGGAGACCGAAATATTTATATGAAGTAAAAATCAAAACTCATTTATTTATTTTGGTTACAAAGTAACTTATAAAAATCATTAACCAGAATAAAGCTAATATCAACAATACTCTGTCCAAACTATGAAATACAAATTTAAATAAACCTAACACGTCTTTAATTATTTTTTCTATTATTTTATTTTAATTAGAAAAAAAATACTTTTATAATAGAAGGTGCCGAGACGTGGACATTAGCGGTGGGGTTGGTCCACAAACTAAAAGTCGCCCAACGGGCCATGGAGTGAGATATGCTTGGAGTCTCTTTTCAGGGTAAAATTCGAAATGAAGACATCCGATAAAGAACTAAAGTTACCGACATAGCTCACAGAATAAGCACGCTTAAGTGGCAATGGGCTGGCCACGTATGCCGAAGGGCCGATGGCCGTTGGAGCAAACGGATCTTAGAGTGGAGACCGCGAATAAACGAAAGGTAGGACGCCCTCCAGCCAGATAGACCGAGGACCTGAGGAAGGTAGCAGGGAGGGACTAGATGCGGAAGGCGGAGGACCGAGTGCTATGGCACACATTGGGAGAGGCCTATGTCCAGCAGTGAATGGCAGCAGAATAAAAGTAAATGTGGTCACTAAAGATTATTAAAGGATATAATATATACATAGATATATGTATATATTAATTTATTTTCTCATAGTTTATGACGAAAACATCCAGGAATAAAAAAAATGGAATTTTTAGTTTTCAATTACTATATTTTTTTCAAAAAAGCAGCAGATGTCTCATAAGTTTTTCTTTTTCTTGAGATCATGCCAAAGGGAAGCAAAACTCCGTCCAACCGTCGAAAGACATGAAATTGGCGGCTTGTTAGACCCTCCACTTGTGCGTTTATATTAAGCCTCTTTTATGCTTTCGCTATCAGGTGATGAGGTTTCCTCGTGACCGACATTATCTAAATAACCTTCGCCAACAGACCCAGAAACTCCCCCTTGTTGGTGTAACAATGAATGGTGGAGGCTTTTACATACTTATCACTTGAGAGTAAGAGAGAAACATAAATATTTATCCTGTACGAAATTACGTCGATTCTCGGTAGACTGCCAACAAAGTTTTGGACGAGATGTAATCTTATGATCGGCGGATCAATATTTACAAGATACAGTTTGTTTATCTTAATTAAACACATAAAATGATGCCTGGGCCTGATTAGTATCCAAATACAATACTTGTGCAGTATAGCTTTCAACCAAATTACTTATAACATTATGAATTAAACTGCGCGAACGACATGAAAGTCTTTTGTTTAAATTTTCGATTGCTTGCATTAGTCCGCTAGCAATAAGCTGAGGCATTAGATGGTTTCGACTCGACGTTTTTCAGGAGTACAATATAAGTTACAATTGTCGTGGTTGCCTAATACATGCTGATATATTCGGGATATATTTGCTTAACTTATACATTTTTAGATCCATCGTAAATTTTGAGCACCCCAAAGTTTCATCGCGCAAGTTATCCCGCTAGAACAAATATTTATTTATTTCTTATCAAGTGCCTAAATACAAAGTTTCATGATTTTGGCTTCGACAATGACGAACTTCCATATAAACTTTCATCCCCTATTTCAATCCCTTCAAGCCTTTTTTAGCGATAAAATGTAGCCTATATCCTTTCCCAAGGTCTAGTCTATCCCTGTACCAAATTTCTTCATATCGCATTTATAATATTAAGTAGGGATATTAGTAGGGATTTGGTAAGGTAAGTAGGTATGTAGGTACTTATATATACATACATATTATGTCTTGTAAAGAAAAATGATATCAGTATGCAGTAGTTATAAAAAATAAAAGGTTAAATAATATTTATGGTTTAAAAAACTAAAAAACACGCTTTTATAGAAAATTCAACAAAAAAAATAAAAAAATAAATCGAATTATTTCATTGTCATCGGTCTTTGACACGTGTGCAAAATTAGAATGAAAGCTGGCCGTTTAAAGTGGGTCAAAATCGCACCCAAAGGAGTCGGTTACAAACATACAAACAAACATACAAGTGAAGCTAATATAAAGCGTGTAAAAAGGAAGTACATAACTATATCCATTCTTACATCTTGTAAACAAACACAATTAATAATAAGCACATTATGATACGCATAAAATAATTAGGTACTGTACTTACTGTGGATGTTTCTATACTGTGAATTTTCTGTAAATTTACAACGATACTCACGTAATTCGTTAGCTGCGCTGTCTGACAAAAATTGACGTGGTTCTACCTCGAAAGTATACAGCAGCACACTGATGTGCTGAACGACATGTAGGCGACGCCCGCATATAGGTTATTAAATATTTAGATTAATTCTTCTCACAGAAGACAACCTTAATATCATCAGAACAGATAAGAGTCATGCGATTGAAAGATAGGCAAGATTTAGGTTAATATAATCCATTGGTAATTAGCGAAATGCGATCTGAATTGCACCTTATTGTGCCGGAGCAAGAGTCGATATTTATTTAAATGGTATTGCGAAGAGGTCCTTCTGTACTGGTACTATTATGTATTCTGTGGTTTTACACAAATCTGCAAGTTTTATCCTAAATATGACTATATTAGCGACTACTTAAACTTTTTGATTGGTCAGATGTTAATTTTCATTCACATTTTTAATGTAAAACCACCACATTCCGATAACACGATTGCCTAGTACAGAAGCTTAAGTATTCCAAATTTAAAATATCTTCTTTTCCTTCTCTCCAAAGAATTATCTTCACTTATTAATATATAAATAAAAATAATAGAAGACCAGCAGGCCTAGACAAGTGTCAAACGTTTCTTAGCGTTTCCATTTTTAGAAACGTTGACGCCCTTAAAGTCCACAAAAAAAAAGAAAACGAAAATAGATTGGTAGACAAGTTTAGTGTACTTTGATTTAGCGAACCATTCTATAAAAAGCGGATTGTTGTCTATGGTTCGTTTCACAAAGGACAATGTGTACCGCTAAGAGCAATAATTACTATAGCTCTTTGGTGTACCGGGTGTACCTATAGCGCGTATTATTTAAGGGGCGTCCATTAATTACGTGAGGCTTGAGAGGGGGAGAGAGTCGATCCAAATCTCAGCAAATCATGACTCCCTGTAGATTATAATAATTTTTCTTCTTTTGCTATTTAGGTACATATTTCATTGTTTGATTTCTCTACTGTGATTCTAGACTACGTTATGTCTAAATACTAGTGTTCGCTAGTGTTAAATAAAACGAATTAAGCAATTTACGTATTTATTTTAATAAATCCAACACAATCAAGCAGATTATTTTTTTTCACAGAAATATGCAGTTTAAAAAATCTTACGTGAGACTAGGTGGGGGGGGAGAATTAGGAAATCGAGCTAAATCTACACATCCGACATCTCATCAAACAAAACGAGGTCGAAAAAAATATACACTTAACGTAATAAATGGACGCTCCCAGTTTCGCGTCTAGGTATTTTAAGTTTATTGTATGTTTAATTCCTCGTTATGGGCAACCTACAAAAGTTGCAACGAGTGCATTTTACAGAAATTTTAACACTTATCACTACGTCAATTATCAGCTGATGCTGATTGTAAAAATAGCCATTTTGTTTCGTTTTCTACAAGGTGTTGACGTTTGTGCGGTAGCGATCGCTTCGTACCGAAAGTATTTGTAAAAAGGGCTATCTGTCTTAAGTTGGCGGGAAGAAGTCATTTTTTTACAATTTTTTTTGCTCTTTCAACTGTTCGTTAACTGTTTGTCATTGTTCGATCAAATTTTCTTTTGTTCGGTCTTAGTTTTTTTTTAAATAAAATAAAAATTATACTCAAGTTGGCGGGGTGAAGTCGTTTTTTTTAATTTTATTTTTGCTATTTCAACTGTTCGTTAACTGTTCTTTATTGTTCGATCAATTTTCTTTTGTTCGATATCAGTTTAAAAAAAAAACTGCCCTTGGCGGTTTGACCAAGTACTTCGTTTGTCATAAAATTCAGTTCCGGCACACACGTTATGGTCACAGTTCTTTTTTTTGTTCTCGTCTGTTGGACTCTTACCGACTAAAAACCACCCCGGTGTTCCACTGCTTGCCCATGATCGGGGGAGCGAGAATCGCCATTGCATTCTTTCGCAACCCCCGACATGCATTGACCCGTTTCACCCAAAACGGGTCCCGTCACCCGGTGCGACCGCCTCCCCTCGGTCGCACTCCTCTGAGAAGCACGCGCGGAACACTACGCTCTGCCTCTCGGGCCTATATCTGTTCGGACGACGACTTCGCCAAAAGTTCGTCGCCCGCAGGCCGGTTCCTACGGTGGCCGGAGATCATTGAATGCCCTTCGGCGCCCGGTGCGTCTACTGCAGGCAGAGCTGTACTTCACTCTTTCTCCCGTTCGGCCGCCTCCTTTGCATGGTCACAGTTCTAACCTAACCTAAAGCTACCTAGCCATTTCTCTTCAATTCACCTATCCTATTAATGTTAAATTGTCTCCATCTTAATATTGTATAATAATAATAAATTTATTTATTAAAAGTAACAGCGACTCATTCAGTTAGTAATAAAGGACTTATCCTATGTTAGTACCTTGTAGGGATTTTTTTTTATAATATTATGTTGTGAAAACTAAACAACAAATACAATATACATTGTATTTATTATTTAGTCTTCACAACTCCGGCAGAAATTGTGCAGCAATAATTTATATAGCGGCATATATTAAAGTCCGCTCTCTAATGTCGCCCGCTCTCGCGTGATGCGTATAATCCATGTTGGATATTAAAATTTTAGGCGTGCGACTGAATGACTGAGCTACAGAAATGGCTAGGTTTAGGTTAGGTTAGAACTGTGATCCTAACGCACGAACCGAGCGAGCGGAGTGAGCGTGCTGCGGTCGGCGAAAACCGAATTTTGTATCAAACGAAGTACTTGGTCAAACCGCCAAAAAAAAATTAAGATCGAACAAAAAAAAATGTTGATCGAACAATGACGAACAGTTAATGAACAGTTGAAATAGCAAAAAAAAGGTTATAAAAACGGCTTCTCCCGGCCAACTTGAGGGCAATTTTTTTATTATTTAAATTTAAAAAAAAAACCAAGATCGAACTAATAAAAATTTTGATCGAACAATGAAGAACAGTTAACGAACGGTTGAAAGAGCAAAAAAAATTGTATAAAAACGACTTCCCCCGCCAACTTAGGACAGCTTGTAAAAAGTGTCACTTGTCTACCGTTTCAAAGTTCTTTACGCTTAGTCACGTGATATTTCTTTGGCTTTTGTCAATCCCATACCATACTATTATGTATTCTGTGCCCATACATTTACTTTTCTATTCTACTGTCGCGTCGTTCAAGAAAATAAAGAGCCACTTATCTAGACCCGCAGTTGTGTACATTGTGATTTGTGGCCACTTTCTAAGGTGCTAACCAAAGACAAAGATGGAAAACTAGGACCGAATGAAATTGTCGTTGAACTATTTGGATCGTTCTCCTATTTCTACGTCAAATTTTTATGTCAAGATTATGACAGTTAGCATTTTTATTTATCTCCTAATTTATCAAAAAGAAAGTGAACGAGTATATGAGTTAATACAAAAATAATTTTGTTTACGAAATCACATCAATTATATAAATATCACATAATTGTAAGTGATGTTTTCAACTTAAGTTTGGTGAATGTATGTTAATATATTACCCACTACTTTTACTCTTTGGCCCAAAATGATTGGATACCTACTAAATTTATTCACTTTTCCAGTCATGTTGGTTGTATATTGGTAATCTCCCATATTGTATCAATTGCTTTTATCTTTACGTTGATTACGGCCTTTGTTTATGTCTATGACCCATCGTACCTTTCCATAAGTGAAGTTTAGAGTAGAATCGGGGGATTGAATTTGTAATTTGTGATACCACCTTTTTAATTATAGATATTGTGATCAGGTACAATTTATTAGTTTGTTTGGCAACCAATGTACTTGTGTCCTCTGACTTTGACATTTTATTAGAGGTTAAACTAATTTTTAATTTTATACTAGTTTAAACTTTCTCTTTCAGATACTTAGAATGTGGTTTATATAGTGAAGTGTCGAAATATTGTGTGAGAACAGATATTCATAAACAAAGACATGAGTGTGGGTGGGCCACAGATAATGAATAATTTGCCACCAGGTGTTAATGCTGACAACAACTTGTTGCCAGGAGGTCCTATTATCAACCCAACAATGAACAGAAATAGAAATAATAATCCAAATCCATTGCTGAATGTGAGAGAGAGGCTATTTCATGCATTATTTTTTAAATTTGCCTTGGCATACGCTTTTACCTTTCCTGGGCCTGTACGGAGATTTTTTGAGTTTCTCGTACTTGTAAAAGCACTTGTTGCTTTCTTTGTCCTGGCTTATATTCACATAGCATTTTCAAGAACACCGACAACATGCTTGAATCACGTGAAGGATTCATGGCCAAGGGATGGGATATTGAGAGTGGAGATTCTCAGGAATCCAGCTCAGGATTACACAATTGAACAGAGCTATGCCAAAGAGCGGAAACTGAGGAAAGATAAAGAGGATCTCAATTCAATGTTGGGAATGCTAGCAACAGAAGGGTAAGTTATTTTATAACACAACAATAAAAATATTTTATGTAACATGTTGTTTACATGTTCTTGCATAGTTAGATTTTATTATTTATTAATATTGTTTAATTATTGATGTCTAATATTACACTTACATCTTTCATATATAGTTTGTCTTTGTGCCATAGCTAATATCTAATCAAATCAATATGGCAGTTAAATTAGACCACAAAATTTATTTTGAAACGATGAGGGACATAAACCTTGTTGCCACTTACCTCTTTGTTAATACTTGAACCATTCATCAATATGTTTTGCTGAATTTTATTTAAATGTGAAGCATGTTTATTTATGTGACAAAATAATATGCATGTGAACAATATACTGATTTACATTGAAATATAACAGTTCATTTGTGAATTTTTATAAAAGACATGTTAACTTAAGTATTACATTTAGAATTTTAGTTGCATAATATTAGTAATATATTCACCATAGACTGTAACCTAGAGACATATATGATTATGTTGTATGTCTGCTCTAAGTAATTGTAAAAGTAACTTAAAACACAATTCAAATCTGTCAGTTATCTTATTTGCTATGGACCTATATGCCCTATAATTGGGTTAGGCAAGCTCATAGGCTACGCCATATGGCCTTATGGCAGGCCATATCTTGGTAGTATTTGTTACTTTCTAAAAATAATCTTTCATTTATACTAATCTATACTAATACAATAAAGCGAATAATTTTTTAATTTACCATCTGATTTCTGAACAATTGAAAGTTTATAACTAAGTTAACAAGCAAGTACATAACCTGCCTGATTGTAAGCAGCTATCCGCTTATAGATACTTGTATTACTCTGCCGTCCTTTAACTAGAAAGCCGTTAAGCCCAACAAGTTGTCTTAAGATTAACGGCTTTTTAGTTAAAGGACATTGGAGCTCTGGCACTAAAGGTAGACCTGGTTAACCAGTCTTCTGAGTTGGGTGGTTCTTACTGAACCAGAAATCTGGTCCATAATTTCGAAGGATAAGGGTGGCACTTCAGTAGCAGTTTGTTTCTCCTAATTATAGGTTTAAATTTGACTGGCCTGTTAGTCTAGTGGTTAGTGATCCTGACTATCGAGCCCAGAGGTCGTGGGTTCGATTCCCACATAATCATTTGTTCTGTCTGGGTGTAATTTATCTATAATATGTATGTATTTAATAATATATATATATATGTTTATCAGCTGTCTGGCTATCATAGTACAAGCTCTGCCTAATTTGTTATCAGACGGCCGTGTGTGAGGTATCTCAAGTTATTATTATTATTTTTGAATTTGTAAGGGATAAATTCATCACAATAACAGGAATTTTATTAATAAATCACACACTATGGGTGTGCAACTTCTTATTATTAATCTTTATGTTTATTCCTTCTCTTAACTGTAAGTGTGTCACTATTTTTGTTACATATAGGTGAATATTTTGATTTATAAATATTATATTTGCAAACACACATTGCCATGGACTGTTAAAATACCTATGTCCTTGAAACATACTCTAAATGAGACTCGGGTCCCTTATTTGTAAATAATATGTAATGTTCTAATCAATGTAATAAAGTCTTAAAAAAACCATCAAAGGAAAATATTACGAAGTTTACTTAAAACCATTTCATTTTTTTACAGTTTTATTAACATAGAATCATCAACCAGTGACGATATAGATGACGATGACTATATTCGAGACGGAACGGATTATGGAAACATAACTCGCGTCCACGATGATGTTGAAGGGGATTTACCGGATAAACTGATAGCAACCACGTATCTAGATAGTGGTCGGGAAGGCGGGACGGGTGAGGAGACAGATCTCAACGCTACCATAGTGTCAGGTGAAGATGTAGAACCTTCTTCCTCAATATGGGAGGGTATCATGGGACTCGTGGAAGATATCGAAAGAGATTCGAAAATAGTGGATGTGAGTTCTATTTTTATTTATAACTAGCTAATTAATTTTATTTATTAATTTATTTTTAAATAGGGATGAAATAGGGATTCATTTTTATATATGTCCGTATTTATGCAAAAAGGAACCACCCAGCAAACACACACTTCTAAGATATCAAAGGATTTACAAAAACATGTGCAGCTCTGTTAGATGAAGTAAAATTTGTATTTATTTTATTTGAATTTATCGATAAAGTACTAATTTAAATGTGTATATAAATTTGCTCTGAATACTCTTAAACTTTCTAGATAATTAAGAAAATGTGCATGTGGTTCGTTTTAACGCTTACTAATTGATAGGTTTTCTCTTATACAAAGAAGAACCACAACCCACTGGTTTATTGCTAAAAATGAGACTATGTCTTGTATCGTAATAAAGCTTTATTTCACAAAAATGTAAAATAATACATAATAGAGAGCGTTTATTCAACGTTCAACGCACTCACTCAAGTTAGTCTTTGCAGAATAAATTCCTATAATATACAGCCAAAGCTGTCGTTGATAGTAAATAATGCCAGCTTCAAAACATTGCCAATGCCTAAGACCACTCCCTATCTTAGGCATTGGCAGTGTTTTTTAAACATCCTGTTTTCTTACATTGCGTAGTCAGAACAAAGGCAGATTTCATTTTATTTCGAGCCTCTTGCCATTTTTGACTATGTTCTTCGCATTCTGTATCTATGGGTGTTTTCTCCTCAGCAGTTTTACAACTAGGTAGTTAATTTCGCTCGTAATCTGCAGCACTTGTTACAAGTATCTTTCTTAAGAGGCGCTTGTTTAAGATTGAAATATTATTATCTCCGTGTTTGTCTCCAATATTTATTTACCAATTGCTTACTAACATTTTCACACTTAATTTTACAAGAAATTAACAAAAACAATAAAACTTTCTTTAAAAACGATCGTCACGCATTCGTATTACTTCGTTGAATGTCACCCAATTTGACAGATGTTTAACGTTTTACCTATGCACACTTGGAAACTTTGAGTAATTGCACTTAGACCAGTGGCGTAGCTACCACCGTATCAGCCATATCAATGATACGGGCCCTCCGGGCTACAGAGGCTCCTAACGTGTGTAAGCAAAAATTAGTCAAATGTTACTTAATCTCGTGCTTCCCGGAAAAAAACATATAAAAAAAAACTGTTATGTGCCTATACTTTTGAGTTTTCACTTCAGAAATGACAAAAGTCAAAAAAGCAATCTCTTTTTTTCCCGAGTTAAGCGTGCGCCCAAAAGTTGGCAACATCCTACATCGGTTATTGCGGAATTCCCCCGTTTAAAGCATTTTTGTTTCTTTTGTGAGAAATCTTCACCTTTAATTTAGGCCCCCCAAACTAATATTGATACAAGGCCCTCCAAGGCAGCTACGCCACTGACTTAGAGCCATATAGGCAATGTAACAAAGTAAATATTCCGTTGTTTAGAGATGAGAGGCATGTAACTAGTGATGTCAATTGGTACCTTTGAACAATGATGGGTTTCATAACGATCATATACTAGTGGTTCTACAATCTTACAATATTTATTTATAGATGATAGAACCGAATGCTTGGGGTTCCATTTTGCAAAAAAATATTACCAATTGAATTATGAATTTATTTTACGCGTAACGATACCACATAAACTTGGTTCCATTAGGTGTATGAAAAATAATTGTTAATAATAGAAATATATGTAATGTATAATGGTACCAAGTATGTGTGAATCTGTTTTGTATAAAATGACCTAGTAGTAATATCGTTTATTTGTTTGAACAATCGAGTCCCATTATGCTGTGGTTCGGTTTTGCGTTATATGTATTGTTTATTGTTGCTGTTGGTTCTATTCTGCTTTTAGTATACCTAGTTTCCAAGGGAAAAATCATGTGGTTCTTTTTTGTATAAGAATTTCGAACACTTTTAAATTAGTATTCTTAAAAAAAAGTAAAAAACTAAATTTGTGGTGTGGTTCCATTTTGCATAAATACGGACATATATATATATATAAAGATTAATTAGGTACCCTTCTTTTCTTTTTTTCTGAGTTTGTTATATGTAAATATAGTTGGTAGGTTTTAAGATATATCAGAATGAAAACGTAGAGGAATGAGAGGAATTAGATTTTTCAATGCAGGCTTTTTAACAGTAAGCTTTGTGTTTGTATACACCGTGATATTTTAGTAGTTTTTGAAACGAAGCGAGGTAATTTATAATGATTAGTACTACCAAAAAAACAAAACTAAATTAATTGTACTGGTTATAATAAGGTGCCAGCGCGTCTCGCCTTTGTGGCCTACAGTTCTTTATTTTAAAACGATTTGCGGCTATTAGTTAACTAATGTGTAAAACATTGAATGAAGTCGATCGTAGCGGAACGTAGTGACCGTAGTGTGAGTAATGAGTGCCATATCACGAGTTCTCATTTATTGTTTGCAAACGACGAAAATTGTGAAATATAAAAAAAATAAATTGTGTGTTACGAAACGAATACTTTGTATGAATTATGTTATTGAAGAGTATAAAATTTTCTTGTCCGAAACCGATTCAAAATCACGTGTAAAATAACAATTAAAGTGTTGTGACAAAAAATCGTAAGCTTGTCAAGTCAGCAACGAAACTTGTTTAAATTTAAGTAGAAACTTTGTAAGAAACCGGTTTACTTTTAGTAGACCCTGATGCAAAAAAACAATTGTTGAAATAATTTGGCTAGATACTTTTGTTCGTGGGAAAAAATATCGAAACAATATTTTAAAATACACCCGCCGCCGGTCCCTGAGTAAAAAATGGATAAGTTCTAGTCATGAATGGTAGATGTTTAACATTCACGGTTCTAGTACTCTCGAGCGAGAATGCGACTGTTGACTTTTCAAATAAATCGCGAGCAAAACCTTTGAAAGGTTTGACATTTCGCGTTTGCTTTTATTGATCCGAGGTGCAAAATGAAATTTATTTGTTGTTTTGGAGCCTTGAACCCCAAGTGTATAACTAACTTTGTATTTATTTATTATATAAATTATGCATAGAAATACAGAAAAAATTCTCGGTTATATTTAAAAATTTCGAGCCAAAAAAAAAGTGAATTTTCAGATGGCCAAAAGCAATAAATATTTTTACCAAGTAAAACGTTTCTAGGTTGCTTTAATAAAAAGTTAAATATATCTGTAGATTGATTGGACCTACAAGTTGATTTTCATGACTTGTGTTAAGATTATATATTTTTTTTTAAATTGGTCGTTATTTTTTAACATAAATCAAGTTTTCATGGATGTACTGACATGGTATTTATTATTTACTTTGGTACACGGTATAGAAAAAATTGTATTTTCTTAAGTGAAAGAAATCAGTGTGGTAAAACAATGTCATTTACTGTAATTGATAAGTTACAGTCAATGACATTGTGTTGTCGTATCTAATGGCTGATATTAATAATTGTATAAACCTATGCATTATGACAAACCCATAATCTTTAGATTACACAAATCGTGTTCGCAGTTACGGTCAATGACATTGTGTTGTCGTATCCTAACGGCTGAAATTAATAATTGTATAAACCTATGCATTATGACAAACCCATAATCTTTAGATTACACAAATCGTGTTCGCAGTTACGGTCAATGACATTGTGTTGTCGTATCCTAACGGCTGATATTAATAATTGTATAAACCAATGCATTATGACAAACCCATAATCTTTAGATTACACAAATCGTGTTCGCAGTTACGGTCAATGACATTGTGTAACGGCTGATATTAATAATTGTATAAACCTATGCATTATGACAAACCCATAATCTTTAGATTACACAAATCGTGTTCGCAGTTACGGTCAATGACATTGTGTTGTCGTATCCTAACGGCTGATATTAATAATTGTATAAACCTATGCATTATGACAAACCCATAATCTTTAGATTACACAAATCGTGTTCGCAGTTACGGTCAATGACATTGTGTTGTCGTATCCTAACGGCTGATATTAATAATTGTATAAACCTATGCATTATGACAAACTCATAATCTTTAGGTTACACAAATCGTGTTCGTTATCTATGTATTCCGAATAAAATTAAAAACACGAGAAGTGCTGTACTTCAAGCCTAAGAATTGGAATCCTAAGTTGTCAGTTACATATTCCATACTAATATTATAAATGCGAGAGTAACGCTGTTTGTATGTTACTTTTTCGTGACTAAACGGCTGGACGGATCGTAATGAAATTTGGCAAGGAGATAGATCAAATCCTGGAGAAGGATATAGGCTACTTATTATCCCGGAACATGTACGGTGCCCGTGGAATAAATTTGAATTTCCACGCGAACGAAGTTGCGGGCAATAACTATTAGTCAATATTCATTAATTTTTAGCCTAAGCCAATAAATAAACATAATGACGTAGACATTCTTTAAGTTATTAATGCGCATATGTTATACCTATGCTGATTATATTTTAAAATGCTAATAGAGTGCTGCTATTGTTATTTCCATTAAATAGATATGTTATCACGTCTACTATGTTACTGTACTATCGGTAAAACGTCTCAAGCTAGTATACCAAGCAGCTAACAGCTAGTAACTAAAGAGATACTAGGAACCTTGTACCGTGCAGTGCACAGTATATAATATTGAATAGGCTTTAGTCGATTTATCATATTCTAAATCTGTCAATGGCTATTTTGCAAATAAAAAAGATGACTGGCCTGTTGGCCTAGTGGTTAGTGACCCTGACTGCTATGCCATAAGTCGTGGGTTCGATTCCGACCCGAATCTGGGTGTTCTTTGTGTCCGTTGTTTGTATGTTTGTAAAGTCCCCCGCGACACAGGAGTAATTCCTAATGCGGGAGTTAAGCCTTAAAAAAAAAAAAAACATTAACATGCAAAAGTTTCTCAACGTCATGTTACTGTTACTTTATGTGTGTTTATTTAATTTCAGGAATCTGTGGATGAGGCAACAGCCAACGACTCTTCAAAAGGTGAGTAAATACTATAGAGGAAATTCGTAAAATACTCGTAAGAGCTGTGTCACGACCTATTCAAGTAATAAATATTCATTTAGTTACATAACTTGACTATAAATTTAAAAACAAATATATTAGATATTAGCAGTTCCCGCGCGGCTTCGCTCGCGTGTACATATTTATATATTTTGCGCGAAACCGTAATTCTTTTTCCAAAATGAAAGTAACCCAAGTTACTCCTTATAACACTAGCTATCTGCCAGTGAAAATCCCGTGGAAATCGGTCTATCCGTTCCGGAGATTAGCCGGAACAAACAGACATCTAGACAGACGGATAGACAAAAAATTTAAAAACTGCTTTCTAGGCATGGATATCGTGCAAATAACTGTATGAGCTTAAAAAAACGGTTTGGCATTACAAACAGACACTTCAATTTCTTTTTGTTTGTGTTGATTAAATGCTGCTCGTTCTTACGTCTATTGTTTATGTTCATTTTAGTGGCATATTTGGAAGTTTGAATTTCGAAATAAGCAATTTTGTGCTTTAAAAAATTAGGAAATTTAAGAAATGACTTTTTACTTCGTGAAAGCATCGGTCTGTATGGAAAATATCTGAAATTATTAAATTCTAAATGGGTGCACCGGTGCACAGCTGAACATACAACTGCAAACTTTCGTCTTTACTTATTTCTATTGAGTAATTACGCATTTATGAATTTACGTGTGATTTAAAAGAGGAAAGACTAGTATTTAATTCATTTCCTCATAAGCATAAGCTTATGAGGAAATACTAATATTTAATTCATTTTATAACGTGAAGTTACTGTGTTGATTCTAAAATTTGATAAATCACAATCACACAATCATATACATATTATTAATAAACAATGGAGTCATTCACCTTTATATAAAAACTTAAGCACTGTATATTATAGATAAGCAATCGGAGGTATATTCTGAACGATATCTCTAGTAAAGTCAGAAATGAGGTCGAATTCTGTATCTCCTACGATTGGGGTGTACGTACGGGTAGGACGGAAGGGTCATGACCGATGTTTTGTTTGTTTGGTATTGCCGATTGTGGTAATCGCTTAGCCGCTCTCGGTGATGCGCAACCACGATTAATAAGCGAAAAACATCGTACCAGTGATTGACTGCATTACAGAATTGCAAGCCAACACTTTTATATTATAACTATAAATTTAAAATACCCCCGACTCGAAAATCCCTTCAACGATTAGAAAAGGGCTGATGATCTTCGAACGGCTGAACAGATTTTCTTGAATTATATCTAAGAACACTCGATCAATTCAATTTAAAAAAAAAAAACTTAAATTAGTCATTGGTTTGGGAGCCACAGACAGACACATAGACATACAGACACACATACATACAGACATACATACATACAGACACACAGACATACAGACATACAGACATACAGACATACAGACACACAGACACACAGACATACAGACACACAGACACGTCAAACTTATAACACCGCTCTTTTTGCGCCGGGGGTTAAAAAGAAAAAAGGATTTAACGAAATATTGGTTGGCAGGTGATGTGGTATGAAATGAATACATGAATTAAAAGGCACAAAGTTAAGGCACTCTGTAAATGGATTTATTTATTACAAACTTTACAACATTCTTACGCGAAACTCTTAGGACAATGCACTGCGTGTCTAGATAATATATAGGTACTAGTTCTCAACTCCCAAACACACGTTAACTCGTAGTTTTAAGATAAAAACATTAAACTATGTTTTATATGTTGAAAATCTGGGAAAAAAAAGTACGATCACTTCTAAGGCTTCCACTTTAAAGGTTGAGGTTATAACTAATGAGCTTATATTAAGTCTTTTTTATTTCACTAACGGTAATCTAAACCAAAATATAATATATGTTCTATTACAAAGGGTAATTTTTAATTCTTTTAACATGTTCAAATCACACGATCTATTGATTATAGACAATATTGAATTCGAAAGGCTTTAACTAATAAAGATTTCTTAATAAAGACTCTGGTTATAAGAGAGATGTCTATGCGTATCTACCCGATAGTTTTTTCGAAAAGGTTGAATTGTGATTGGGTATAAATTCTAGGAAAAGCAATGCTTGTGACAACTTTGGCTTAGTTTAGAAGGAAGCTATCGTACTTGTTTATTTTGAACTAGCTGCGCCCCACGGTTTCATCCGCGTAAGTCCCGATGCCGTGGGAATATCGGGATAAAAATAGCCTATGTGTAAATCCAGGTCTTCAGCTATCTACTCGTACATACCAAGTTTCATCGCAATCGGTTCTGTAGTTTTTTGCGTGAAAGAGTAACAAACATAGTTTATAATATTAGTAGGATGTTTTGAACTAATATTATTCTAAGGGACACACAATCAGTACTAACTTTGCTTTATTTTAATTTCAGATGAAGACTATATTCTCGAATATTCGTTAGAGTATGGCTTTCTTCGGCTGTCGCCGAGCGCTCGGCTTCGGTTGAAGATTCCAGTTAAGATAGTGACACTCGATCCTCAACGCGATGCGTGTTTTGGAGATAAGTTCTCGCGGTTCGTGCTTGAAGACTTTCTGGGCTACGACGACTTGCTTATGGCTTCTATCAAGACCCTGGCTGAGCAGGAAGATAATAAGGGATATTTAAGGTAATTAATAATATCAATTTAATCTATTTCAGGAGTTAATCATTCAAAATACATATACGGGGTCACACTGATTTTTTTTAGAAAATACAAAACGGAATGATATAGAATCTTGTTAATATTTTTATTGCTTTTCGAAGTAGTCACCGTTCCTTTCTGATCACCGTTGCATGCGGTGGAACCATTGACTGAAGCAATGAGCCCACTCTTCTTTAGGGATCTCTTCCACGCCTTTTTCAAACGCAGCCACGCCATCTTCAGGGTTCATAAAACGAATTCCTCTAAGTTTATCTTTTATTTTTGGAAATAAATAAAAGTCACAAGGTGCCACGTCGGGACTGTGAGGAGGATAATTCACTTAGCTCCACGTCCGTCTGGCGGAGTGAGCTGAAGCGTTGTCGTGGTGGAGGAGGATCCTGCTTCTTGGGAGCTGTTGTCTAATATTTTCCAATACAACTGGTGAACAATGACCATTAACTTCTATCATTAGCCGCACATCACTCACGCTATGTTCAGTAATCGCAGAAGGACGTCCTTCTCGAGAATCATCAGTGAGTTTGCTTCGACCACGTTTAAAGCTCATTAAACCAGTTGTAAATAGTGGCACGAGATGGGGCTTCGTAATGAATTGCCAATCTAAGTCTATCGTAACATTGTTGTTGAGTAAGACCGCAATGAAAGTCGTAATAAATCATTGAGCAAAAATTTTCTCTAGTCAAATTCATTTCGATGTACGACAGACACTTTTTAAATTGCCGCCAATTTGTAAAAACAAATGACATGAAATCATGTAACATCTACAGATTCACACAGAGTTCCTAATTTGAAATTTAAATAAATTTTTCATCGGCTGCTTTTCCAACTGGCCTATTCTAAAAACTTTCAGTGTGACCCACGTATATTCCTAAAAGATTTAGAATCAAATCTATGTCCATCAAGTCCGTGCATCATTCCGAAGTCGAAGGGCAGTGATGTCATAATCAACATAAGGCTTTATAAAACACGTAACATAGTTTTTTCGATACCTCCATTTTGATGGATACAAGAGATTTCTGTTATTATATAACCATTTTTATCTTTTGAAGTTGAGGATTTGGACTTCCCAGTAATAGCCAAATCCAGGTTTAGGAATGTGACCCTGACCTGACGGACCCTGACCTCGAGCTATTGCTTAAACTCCTCAATCCATCTGTATAAGCATTATCCTTTTCCTTCCATTGCCTTCCCTTTTTGCCTATGCCGCAATTCTTCTATCTTTAATTCCCAAAGTGCCAGATTGTTAGTTGTGTGGTTAGTTCTCAAAGTGGCGGCAATAGGCTTGCCCACTGTTACGTTAGTGGGACCAAATCATAATTGGCAGTTTGTGGGTGTTTGTTTAATACACATGTGCCTACCCCTTCGGGGATAAAGGCGTGGGTGTATGTATGTATGTTTTGATCTTTTTACGAATAAAGTGACTATATAAAGTAAACAAGAGAAAGCCCGTATTTAAGCAACGAACCCACCCACAACAAATATTCTTTCCAACCAAATCTCTTAGTCATAAAGAGATACCGTTTCTGTACGTATCAGTCTGCTGTCAATTTGGGGCGATCGGAGGTTGTGAGATCGATCAGAATCTCATACCTACATATTTGTTTCTCAACTGTACCTCTGAATTAAAAAGGTAACGAGGTGAAACAGTACCTACGGTTTAAAATGTGATCCACTCCCTAGCAATCAGAATCTTAGCCGGAAGTAGCAAGTCTCGCGTAACGAGGAAGACGTTGCCGCTACTGTTGCTCACGGCGCCGAATTTACACATTTGCCGCCAGTAGGCTATTAAAATTTTGCCGCCCTTACCGGTCGGTCTATCTAATTCGATACCCTAATGTAGGCCCCAAATTTGCCGCCCCTAAAATCTGCCGCCCTAGGCTTCAGTCTACTCAGCCTACTGGTAAATCCGCCACTGGTTGCTCAGGTTGTATCGAGAGAAGATTTTCCAATCAACCATCAAGAGTTGACTGCTAACTGTAAGCCGACTGAAAACTACATAAAGTTATAAATTGTTCTAGAAATGTGATCACGGGAGAACATTACCGTTTTGTGTCAATGCTGACGGCACGCAGCTCTTACATCGCGGCTTTCTTCATTATGCTCGTCTTTGTAAGTATCGCATGATTTAATATCTTTTATTACGTGAAATTCGTATAGAAATAGTAATTAAATAAATATTGTTATAGAAACATTTTCAAGTACAAGTATTTAAATATCATACAGAACCAGGGCCTGTTGCTTTCCTGACCTGGTGAGTACGAATGTGAATGTACGAAAATGAAACTCGGTTTGAAAAGTTAGTTTGATTATTTTTATTAGCCTTTAATATGATGTCCCCTTTATTATCAAGACACGCAATAAATGGATTTTAAAGGTGTTAAAAAATGATGGTCCCATGTTACCCCAAAGTCAGTCACAAATGTCAGTTTCATGTCAGTCCAGAAAATAAAGTATGTCAAAAATAAGCATTAAAACCTAATCCTCTACTTCTCTGCCATTTTACATTGTTGTCCAGGCATGGAATTATGTTGCTCTGAATATTTTGTCCTTTAGTTATTTGGTGCAGGAAGAGGTGCTGGGTATTTTTAACGATAGTGGGATGATGTGGATGAATGTACTTTTAGGGTATAAGAAATAATATAAACTGAATCATACAGTCATTCTGGGTAACATTGGACCCCTTTTGAGACAATTTCATATGATTTGACTTATTCGTGTAGAATAACTAAACAGTGATTATGATTTAAGTGATCTTTAGACGCTGTAAATAAAAATACGTTGAAAAACATATAAATTATGTGCAAATCCTTAGATTTAAACGAAATAGGGTTATTAACTATGGGGTAACATAGGACCATAACTTTTGAACATCTTTAAAATCCATTTAATTGCGTATTTTGATATTAAAGGTAAGATCAGATCATATTAAACGCTAATAATGCTTTGATTATTTAATCAAAATAACTTATCAAACCGAGTTTCATTTTCGTACATGTAATAATTCGTACTCACCAGGCCCTGGTTTTGTAGTAATAATTGGATGGAAGCTTTTTTGAGATTTAAGATAAAACCAACATTTATTAGAAAAATCTTTAATCTGTGAACTTTATAAAAATAAAAGTTTAATTGCATATGCAGGATCAAATACAAATTTCGCAAGCTTTTTTTTGGCTTAATACACCTGTACTTACTTTGTTTTTTGCTTCTTGCAATGTGTCTGGAGTGTATTTCATACTTTTGGACACCTGGTTATTTTTAGTTTTTTGAGGCATAATAATAATAATCGTTTATTTTCTCACCGTAACCGTAATACAATGATACTAAAAAATAAAAGACAATAACAAAAAAACCGGACAAGTGCGAGTCTGACTCGTGCACCGAGGGTTCTGTAAGCAATCAAACTTGTATGTAGATAGTACGTCCATCTCGGGAATCAATTCTCGTAGATTTTCTCGTAGTTTATTGTGTTTTGATTAAAATAAATCACTTAAATCATACAATTATTGTTATAAAAGGCAAGAAGTAATCAGCTGTTTGGTTTTACAAACGAAGTTTTTTGGGTTAATTTTATATTTTAAGGTTTAAGAATAGTTTATTTTACATTCGGATACTTGCATTTACTATTTTATATATGATTATTAACTAAAAAAGGAAAGCGATTTTTCAGGGTGTGGTTCCAATGTTACCATGCTGGTTACCCAAAATGACTGTATAATTCAAGTTAATCACACATTTGCGCGTCTTTATAATTTCAACTCATGAAAAAGTAACAAAATATGAAAATTAGCATTCAGCGCTCGTTGTTATAACATATTACCGGTATCTGCGCCATCTAGCGTCGAATAGCAATACTTCTACTGCTGAAACGGCTAAAGTACTCCTAAAATGAGTGTTATGCTCTTTGCGCTGTGTTGACGAATAGCTGAACTATTTCCATTAAGGGGAACCATTTTTGTTAATTTCTTGAAGTTTCAGGCTTGATATAACAGATGGCCTAAATGTTTTTTTTCATTTATTGAGTTATGAAAATTAAAAAAAATATCAGCATGGTTTTGTGTGTATAAAAGTATAGTTAGTTTCTTATCGTGAGATATTAAGTTCACTATAGTTGACATTTCTCCCATACTTTGTAAGCGTATGAAAGCTTTTATGTACTTATAAATTCCTCAACGGTATTAACATCAGTATCTAAAAAAAAATGCTCTAACACCTAATAACAAGAAATGCTTTCTTGGAAGTCTTTATTACTGTCATTTTTTACGTAAGACCTATTTTATACATATATTCTTAAAGTTAGTATATTATTTATTTCAGCAATTTGATGAAAAAAGTTTAACGTGTTAAACTCAGTGCTACAAAATATAACTCGAAGAAAAGGCAATGCGTTTTTAATGTTTTAAGCGTTCATAGGTTTTCGTTTGTAGACAAATTAGACAGTATTCTATCTACAAACATCCTCTCAAAATTAAACAAATTTAATAAATTAAACAAATATTAAACTAAAAATCGAACAAAAACATTGTTGTTTTGCCTCGTTACCTTGTAGGCGTATAAGTTTAAAAGAAGGGTTCTCATATTTTGTAAATCGACATTTGCCGGTGTTTAGAATGTTAAATTCATTCCATGTTACCGCTGTGAGATGCGAAGGTACCATTCTCGTTCCTACGTATGATTTATAAGCACACTGGTTCTTATCTCATTGAATAAAAACGAGATAATCTGTGTCTTAAGTTGTGATGGATTTCTGCGTTGAGAGTGCGTTTAATCCCACTGGTTTTGCGACAACGTGGCAGACAGCAGGACCGTTGCAATTCCTTAGGCCTACCTTTTATTGTGTGCACTGCATGATAAGGATATGACAAAAATATAAAGATAACACGATAAACCATAGACCGACTTCGACACAAGACTTTTTTGCCGAAATTAGCGGTATGACTGCGGTGTACGAGTACTTACCAACACTAAGTGCGTACTGGTGAATAACACCCGTATACACAAACAATGATATGAGATCTGACAGTGAGCTCGGACACATAGAGTCGGAAATTTTAATTCTTTGAATACTTGAGCGATTGACAACCCTAAGCGTTCATTAAAAGTTTTACGTTTTACGTAAAGCATAGCGTCAGTAGGAGTGACAGTTGATGAACATTGTTTTCTTTCATTCTTTTGATTGAACACTCAACAATAATTACGAGAATAGTAATTCGAGATTTTCAAACCCCTTAAAATGACAGTGAGGAAGAATACTGTACTTTTTGTACTCGCACCGTTTAAAAATTAAAATTTAAAAAATAAATAAAAGAAGCTTCCTAATGCCGGCTTTTTGTCAATCACTTGTGACCATGAGATTTTATTTTTGTAATTCATCAAGTCCTTTTCAATATTCTAATAAGTGTATTCTTCCCTCTTTGTATAAATATTTTCTCCCTCTGCATCGTTATAGAATGTTCAAACTACACCGATTTTTCTTTATCACACAAAAATCTCCACACAATTATATTACGAGAGCCTACACCAAGACCATGTCCATCAGACAGATACAATGAAACAGTTCGGTAAAAGTATTTAAACATATTTGAAAATGTGGTCAGGTCAAACTTTTGCGAAAAAATTCTGAAATTAGTTATTTTGGGATCAGAATAACCAAATGTATCGATTTTTTACTGTTTTGACCGTAAATCGATGAGGCAAAATTTTTGGTCATGGGCTCTCGTACTATTTATTGTATTTATGTCATACACACATCTGTCAATCAAATACCGCAGAGACCTTAGTAACGGAAATGGACCAACCACAGATCATTATTCGATGCAGAGCGTTCGCTTAGCAAAGGGTAATTGTTTGTGAATGACTAGGTTGGTCACAACGAACGCTGTGAGAAATTCCTTATTTAGCTTAGCGTTGCTTCCACGCTACCCAAAGTATTGTTTGTGAATACGGGTGTATACCTGGTTCCCCCATTCACTTGAAGTAAAATGTATCCTGGTTGTTGTTTCGAGAATTCCAATAGCATTCGACTTCGAGTTTCTGTTTTGTAGACGTAGACGTCCGCCTGTCACTGAGGTTCCCGCCACCACCTGTTGTTATGGTAAAGGAATAATAATCTGGTAATCTGAGGTGGAAGAAAGATACTGAAGAAAGACTGAGAAAGGTAAAACAGTGCGGCAAAAAGTAGGGTAAAAAGATAAGTGGCTGAACTAGCAATACGTTCTGCACTATATTTGTGATGTTTTGTAGGCTGAATAATTCACGTCAGTCACGTAAGTCATTGTCATCACGAGGAACAAAGCAAATTTTGACAATTGAACATTTTCAAAGATTTTATTTATATCTCCAACTGCACGGAATCAAGTTGAAATTAACATCAAATACGTCAATATGTCAGTGGTCCCTTGAAGCTGTAAAAAAATCAAGCTTCTAAGTCAACATAATCAAAATATACGGCCATTATTAAGCCTTATTTTTTAACACATTTGACATTTTGTAAGTAAATCAAAACCTATAGGGTACTTCACACCATGGAAGGTAAGAAGCAAGGTCTGATAGCACAAGTAAAGGAAAAAATCCGAAAGTCGTTAATTTGTTTTTGTGGTTACAAATTTATATTTTGCGCTTTGAAAGTTGACTTTGTCGCAAATCGATGTATAGAAAAGTATTTTAAGCAAATTATTTTTTTTCTTTCGGAAAAGACGGGCAAATCTTCGAGAATCGAATTCCGAGATAGACGTACTATCTACATACGAGTTTGTTTGTTTACGGAACCCTCGGTGCGCGAGTCAAACTCGCACCCGTCCGGTTACTTGAGGTGTCTATTCGGACTGATAGAATTCTTTTGCGTACGAATTGGCTGCTCCCCTTCAGAAAAAGGTAGATGGGAATTTGCACGTTTTAAAAAAACGTTTAAGAAAAAGGAACACGGTACATACCCGCACAAACTTTACACATGATTTACTTTGCTCTCTGTACATAAATCATAACTTACTGCCTTCTATTGTGGGGCAGAGTCCACAAGACCTGCTTTTTAAAACTCGGAATAGCACAGAGAGCGTTACTCAAAGTTACCTTACAGATTCCCAACACAAGGCCTATATTCACTAGAGAATGTGTTAATATTGAGACAACTTTTTGTACTCCGCGCAATTTTACACCTACACCGACGGGCATCTCGCCAGATTCATCTTTAAAACAATCGCATAGAGTTTGACCTGTTCCCTCACACAAACCTATGTGTGATACACGCACACGCATACGCATACGCACACACACACGCATGCGATGTTTGTAAATAAATCCTACCTTTCCTATATATATATGAATTTGTTATTATTTCAAATAGACACCGTATTTTAAATAATAACAAATTTTTAATGATCATATTATGACCTAATTTCATTTTTAATGATCATATGACCTAATTTCATTTAATATACTTTTTTTAATAAAACGATCAAATGATATAATGAACTATTGATATAATTTCATTTTACCTAATTATTTACGTGTGTGAACTGTGTCAAGTTATTATCATTGTTATTTTAATGGTTTAATGAACATTTTCAATATTGCACATTTGACTTAATATTCAATGAGTATAATATTCAGTTACTATAATATTCAATATCTATAAGTAACTTTTAATATAATTTAGAAGCGTCAGATACCATCTACTGTTTTTGAATCATTTGGGTTAGCTTAAGTTAGAACAGTGACCACGAAGGCGAGCGGGCAAAGCGAGCGTGCCGCGGCAGCGGCCGCCGAGCGCCAGATCAGTCTATTGTTGATGAATCATTTGGGTTAGATGAGGTTATAACATTATGATGTTTACTGATATTTACTTATTCATTATATAATTTAGTAAATCCAGGTGTCCAGCTATCTGCATACCAAGTTTCATCGCAATCGGTTCAGTCGTTTTTCCGTAAAAGAGTAACAAACATCCATACATTCTCACAAAATTTCTATATAATATTAGTTGGATAACATTAGATCACATGAAATTAGGTTATTTGTTTTTATAGCATATGAAAATTATATCATGTGAACGTTATTTCAAGTGATAGTATACCATCTGTTATTATGCCATATATTACATACCCCCGATATATCTAAATGCTTCGACTTCCTTGTCCCAAGGAGCAAAGCTTGTCGCTCTTTATCTTCTCTTCTCCTTCGAACTCCTTCTCATAGTTCAGCTCGCTATGCCAACTCTTTTACTATTACTGCGATACGGTTGTGGAATTCCTTTCCCATTCAATACGCGAATGCCTTTCTTTAAACATTTTTAAGAGGAGAATCAAGAATTATTTTCTTTCTCAGCAAATCAGATTGATATTAGGTTTATATGTATGTATATAGGTATTTATGTATAATATGTTATATTTATATTGTATATGTGTAAGTATATGCATTAATATTATACTTGTAGTTTGTAGTATACATGTAGGTATACCTCTATATTTAGTTAAGTACTTATGTATGTTCTGTATTTTTATCTCAATTATCTTTACGTACACACTTTGCCGCTTGTTTATCTCAATATCCTCTTTTCACTCCGAAGGTTTGCTGGAAGAGAACTCAATTATAGGTTAAGCTCGTCTTTGTACATACCATTTTCCTTATGTATAATTTGTGATTGTTTTTGTGTACAATAAAGAATAATAGTAATAAATGATTATTATTATAAGGTGATACTTATTTAATTTTAAATAAACGGCTTAAATAAAGAACGATTCGTTTTGAATTTTCAACGAAAATTTCACTATCCGTAAGCAAAACGAACCGTTTCTTGATTATTGGAACCGGGCTTAAGTCTATCGAGCTGTGATAGTTTTCTTTGTAACTTTCTTAAATATATTGCTTTCGTAAATCGTCGAATCGAATACCAACCATTTACCTGCCAGATAGAGGGGGGCACTTGGGCCACTTGGGGAGAGGGGGGGGGGGGTTTATACTTTGTAAACGGATTCCGGAATTAGATCAATTAAGTAAAACATTTCTTTAGACACTTTCAAATTAAAACTTTCCGATGTTATTATATTTTATTTTTCCGTTTCTTATTATGTCTTATAATTATTAAAAAAAACAAACACTTATAAATGATTGACAATAGTAAGGTTAGGCATCACAAATCATTATTTAATACAAGTTTTATTACGAAACTTCTTGAACGTTTTACAAACAAACGCTGATTTGACAAAAAACAGGTTAAACGAAGAAAGTAAGACTGATGAAAATATTTTGACACCATCTGAAATTCAAGAGACTTCAGGAGTCATACATAGTCATATACGAGGGGTGATCAAAAAGTAATGATAAACGGGTATTTCTAATAAAGATAAAAATCCAAAAAAAATTGTTTTCACTTCTTCGGTCCTTCACTACTTCCCACCTAAAAAATTGTATAAATAGGACATCATTTGGAGGAGCTACATTCATTTGAATACCAGCAGTCGGAGCGACAACACGAAAATGGAGAAACACGAAGTGAGATGCGTCATCAAGTACCTCTGTTTGAAAAAAATGTCTACCAAAGAGATACACGCTGATTTGGTGGAGACACTGGGGGACTCTGCTCCTCCATATTCTACGGTGGCACGGTGGTGCAAAGAGTTTAAGCTGGGTAGAACATCCACAGAAGATGAACATCGCGAGGGACGCCCAACCTCGTCCCTCACTGAGGAAATCGTGAAAAAAGTCGAAGATATCGTATTAGCAGACCGAAGAGTAACCATCAGACATTTAGCTGAGGTCACAGGGATCTCATATGGCAGCATCCAAAGCATTTTGACCGGCAAAATGAATATGAAGAAGGTCTCCGCGCGTTGGGTACCGAGAATGTTAACGGACGAACAAAAGAAAAAGCGAGTTGACATTTCAAGAGCCAATCTTGCAAAGTTCCAGGCTGACCAAGAACATTTTTTGTCTCGATTTGTGACCATGGACGAAACATGGATCCATCATTTTGATCCTGAGACCAAACAACAATCGATGACTTGGAAAAGGCCATCCTCACCGACGCCGAAGAAGTTCAAAGTCTCGAGCTCGGCGGGCAAGGTTATGGCGTCCGTTTTTTGGGATGCTGAGGGAATCATAATGGTTGATTACCTGGAAAAGGGAGCTACTATAACGGGCTCCTACTATGCTGATCAAATAAGACGACTGCGAGAAGCCATAAAGGAAAAAAGACGGGGCAAACTCCGAGCGAAAGTCCTGTTTCATCAGGACAACGCACCTGCACACAAAGCCGAAGTTGCGACGGCTGCCATTCGAGAAGCAGGCTTCGAACTGGTCGAACACCCACCCTATTCTCCAGATTTAGCCCCCAGCGACTTTTATTTGTTTCCTCGGCTCAAGGAACACCTCAGGGGCAAGAAATTTGAGGATGATAGCGAGGTTATGGCTGCTGTAGAGGCATTTTGGGAGAGCCAAGATAAAGATTTTTTTTTAAAGGGTATTTTAGGCTTAGAGAAACGTTGGACTAAATGTATCGACTTGTTAGGAGACTATGTAGAAAAATAAATTAAATTTAAACTAGAATCGTTGTTTTATTATACTCATTATCATTACTTTTTGATCGCCCCTCGTATAACAAAAGTTCTACACTTTTAACCATCCAAATAATTACAAATCAAAGCTATGAAAATATTATTTACTCAATGAAAACTTTCTACGTGAGTAGTTTGGTAGATAGGAAACGTACTATTCTTCCTTGGCCGCAACCATTTTCCCAAGTGTGTCATGCATTCCACAAAGACATTACTGATCAATTAATAGGTTATCGCGAGGCGTGGTCCCTGCGCCACTAAAATCAGGCTCTCTCACCGAGTTACAGTTATTGCTCTTTTACAGCCCCTTTCAAACTTTATTACGGTTCCAAATTCTGACGCTCGACTGTAACCTGCCTTATGTTTGTTTTACAAAACTCCTGGCGTAAATAGCCACTTTTCTGTTTGGATAGTGTGATGGTACAAGTTTTTGGTGCATTTTCATATTGATTTCCGTTGTTCGATTTTTGTCTTAAAGGCCTTGAATATTGAAGGTTTTCTGTTTAGTTTTAATGGTTTTAAAAGCCGACCAACGTCGCTTATCCTCTTTAGATGGACTGTTGATAGATGGCGTGTGGATGTCCACGAAAAAGAACTATGTAATGCATCATTATACTGCTAAAACAATTAAGTACCATTTTAATCACGGGATACGGAAAACTGTTCGAAGTTATCCACAGTGGGTGCCATTTGGTCTCTACATTTACAAATCTGGGAGTTCACTTTGAAGTGAAATCGGTTTTTTTTATTAACCTAAACGATCCTAAAACTTTGTTCAAATACTACAAAAATTGATATAGATGAAATAGGTTTTAAATAAAGGCTTTCAGGAAAACAATTATATCTAGTTTTTTTTTAAAGACAACTCCCGCATTAGGAATATTCTTGTCTTTGAGGGGGCTTCACAAACATTCAAACAACGGACACAAAGAACACCCAGAGTCGGTCGGTCGGACCACCGGACAAAGTTAATATTTTAGTTACTTCAATAGCCCAGTCAATCTAGCTGTTTTATGATCGAAAATGGATGACGTCTTTTTCTTTTTTCTTGCAAATAACCGCTTTTCAATATCTTATTAAATATATTAGATATTAAAAAGCGGTTATTTGAAAAATAATAAAAAAAAATCAATAGCTTTATACGTCCGCGTATATACCACAATAAATCGTTATAAAATCGGTTAAAATCGATATTTCTTAAAAAAATCCAACAGGCTCCTCAACTTAAATGGTTTTATGAATTTTCTAAGCTCGACTAGTTAGTAATTTAGAAAAAAAATGGCGCATTTTGCAATTAAGGCTAAAAAAAATTATCGTTAATAATTTAAAAAGTTTAAAACCGACGTTTTAAACTGAAATTATATAGCACTTTTTATTATCACAAACTATAATTTCAGAAAGTTTCAGACTTCTACGTACGTTTCTTTCAAAGTTATTAAATGTTGAAAATATCGCTCTTTTTTAAGTTTGACCTTCATTTGCTGTTAAACAAAAGCACTTAGCGACTTTGAACAGATCTCATTTTGTAGGTAATTTAATGGAGAACAAAAAAGCTTTGGGCACATCACGAAAAACGTACTGGAAGCGAGATATCACATGAAATGTAAGAAAAGTCTTTTATTTTCGTTAAATTTTTAAAGGAACAAGACGCCCCACTTGTTGCCTTAGACTGCGGGTATCGAAATTCTTAATCAGCGCATTATTTTACTATTTATCCAAAAAATAAATATGCGTGGTAATCCAACATTTTGGTATTTCAGTTCCTTGACTGGGCTACTATGTACTTCCACGCTGAGGTATGGAACTGGTTCAATTTCTCAGCGTTCTTTATTACTCTGGTGTAGCCATTTCTAGATTTCGCAAAAATACTGGTTGATGGATGTGCAATTTAATTAATTTAAAAATCTACTTTAATATGTTTACAGTGTTAGTATCTACCAAATGGGAAAGAAACCCCTTACGTGTAATTACGTTTTCTCATAATATGATAAGAGAAGGCTAATTTTAGTAAATTAAAAATAAATTTATAAAGAAAAATATCCCCCGAATGTCTTTTTTTATTTTTAGGGTTCCGTACGTCGAAAGGAAAAAATGGAACCCTTATAGGATCACTTTGTTGCCCGTCTGTCCGTGGGTCTGTCTGTCAAGACCCTTTTTCTCAGGAACGCGTAGAGGTATCAAGCTGAAATTTATATCAAATACTCAAATCTACTATCCCTTGGAGCTGTGAAAAAATCAAACTTCTAAGCCAACGCAATCAAAAGGTACAGCCGTTTATGCCGCAAATTTTCGACACTCGCAAGGGAATAAAAACCTACAGGGTACTTCCCGTGAACTCAGAATCTTGAAATTTGGTACGAAGCAACGTCTTATAGCACATAAAGGAAAAACTGCGAAAACGGTCGAGTCGAGTCCGACTCGCACTTGGCCGGTTTTTTTAGTCAGTATAACTTGAACTGTCGTTGTATATTGACTTACGTACGACAACCGGTCCACATATATACTGGACGCGTGTATCTTGATGTAGCCGTTTTCATGTTATTTCAAAATTTGTATCGTATATTGTTTAAAATGTTTAGCTTTCTGCACTTCTATACATCAACTTTAACCTCCTCCTCCAAAATCCTATTGTTTAGCGTAGCACGCTAAATTACAGTTATAAGTTGGTCCCAAAAATGATTCAAAGTTAATATTTTAAACTGTTTGGCAATATTATGTCCAGTTTATTCCATGCTCAGATCATAGAAACAGGAGAGATTTGCTTTTTAGATCGAAACGTATGAAAACAGCTGTCTCCAAATTGTCCCTTCTACTAGCTTACAACAACCAATAAATACGTAGACTCACACGCAGTGTATACGATGTCAACGAATCAGTGACTACTAGACAATCGAATACACACCTTAGTGTGTAAGAAATAGCGTTTATTTAGAGTTAGCTTAGTTAGCGTTCGTTAGCGCTAGTGAGAGAATCGGCAAATAAATTTATACATTGCGTTGCCAACAGTACGATTTATTATTTCAGTCCTACTATGCCAGCAATGGTTTTTGTTCTAATAAAACGGCGGATTTGTTGTTTCATCATCATAAATATCAGTGTACTATATTTATTTTTTGAATATTATGAAAAAATACGGTATAATTCTCGTAGTATGAAACGTATGAAATGAGATGCCATCTTTCATATAATTTACTTTACAGCTGTTATAGGCGCATACGACCATTGAACTATTCGGCATTTCGTAGTTTTGACAAAATGCAAGAGAAGTGACGCCGCGGTTGTTGGTTGACACTCGATTAAAGACAGAAACGCAAAACAAGCGAAATTCAAGCCAGATACGGGTGCACGCGCCACGCCTACTTACCAAATCTTCCTTGTTTCTATGATCTGAGATTCCATGAATTAGATTCATATTTCCAACCGGATTGAAACCGGATAATATTATTGATTTTGCATTATTCGTCAGTGTATGTGTCGCTATCGTATGATATCGATATTGTATCTGACACGCCATGCAATATACGTTACAGGAACTAATTCCACTGTCGACGTCAGGAGCTAGAGAAATTGCATTAATCAATTGTCAAACGCCGCACGTATTGCCTAACATATATTGGGTTTCATGTGATACGCGTTGTCAAAGCTCAAAGTGGATTGGGATATTCTACATTCGAGATATCAATTAATGATAGTTATACTAGTACAACAATTATTTTAGAGCTACAATACCGAGAACAATTAGCTACCCTGTGGATAAACTCATAGAATTCTAATTGTCATGTCACTGTATGTATCACACATATGAGATTATTTATTATTTTCCATGAGCATTGAAACATTTCCTTTTTCGCTTCCCGTTTATTTATTTATATTTATTTAATTACACTTCCTGCAGTCACATTGCATAAGACAGACTTAATGCCATAGGCATTTTCTACCAGTAAACCTTTGGGTGATAGATAGGCGGGGGTGGTGTATAATTGTGATTATAAATTAGAAAATGAAGAACAATTTAAAAGCATACAATCAAAAAAACATATTACGTAATTAAACCTACCTACTATCTACGTAATAAATTATATTGTAGTACATAAATACATATGTTTATACATACAAATATCTACATACAATTACATTTACAAAGTATTATTCAGAAGATTCTACCTGTGTAAAGGTGTCGTACTTTAACGTTGAAAGTTTGTCGGTAAGCGGATATCCTGATTTATAGTGGGAGCGCACACAGTTCACAGCTTGCACGGTGAAGGAAGAATAAACTATACTGCAATTATGGGAGGTACAAAGAAGAAGATTATTAGATATGTGAAGATTCTGGAATAGTTAGAGGACAGGTATTAGAAATGAGAAGTTTGGTAAAAAGGTGAATTAGAAGAGTGGAGAAGAGAGTATAGCATAATCAACGCCTTAAACTGCGGCATTGCCTTATGGGTAACGAAAACAATAGGTACCTAGATATATGATCGTACTTTCGCAGGTTGAATATTAATCAAATGCAATTGTTGAAAAGGTTTAGTTTGTTGAGAAAATCTGCATCCAAGTCGAGATAGCAAACAATCACAATAGTCGACAATAGGGAACACCAAAATTTGTAAAAGGGACATCTTTGTCTTGGCTGGGAGAAAAAACTTCAAACAATGAAGACTACACAAGATGTTGGTTACCTTCCGACTGACATGTGTCACCTGGATTGGCGAGCTTAGGTTCTACGAGTCAGGAGGTCTTAAAAGTGTTAGAAAAGTCAATCAGGACCAATACAGTTATTTTGCTGTCTTCCACCATCTTACGACTGAGACAGTAACAAACTGAGATAGTTGTTTGTTTACACAGACTTCCAGAACTTTGGAGTGAAAAGGAAAAAAAAAGAGGTCGAAAGTTATAAGGGAGACAGTGATTACAGAATCAAAATAGCGAGTAAAAGTTGTTCTAGGATAGTGGTTACCATCCCCCTTGGCCGGAGACGACGGGGAGAACGAGGAGGACGGTGTTCCGCCCGTCACGGAGGCGGAGGTAGGGGCGGCTGTTCTACGGATCCGTTCTAAGAACACCGCCCCCGGGCCGGACGGGATCCCTGCCCGAGTGTTGGCCCTTGCCCTCGACCACATGTCCGACCGCCTCAGGGAGGTGTTTGACGCTAGCTTGGCGTCCGGGCACTTCCCTGACTGTTGGAAGAGCGGGAGGCTGGTACTCATAAGGAAGCCGGGACGGCCTACCGACTCGGTCGCGGCCTACAGACCCATCGTGTTGCTGGACGAGGCGGGTAAACTGTTTGAGAGGGTCCTCTCTACCCGCATCGTTCGGCACCTTTGCGAGGTCGGCCCCGATCTGTCGGACGCCCAATTCGAATTCCGAGCGGGGCGTTCGACGATCGGTGCTATTTTGCGCCTGAGGGCTGTGACTGAGGAGGTAGTGGGCTGTGGCGGCGTGCTGTTGGCGGTGTCGTTGGACATCGCCAACGCATTCAATAGTCTGCCATTCAGCTGCATCAGGGAAGCACTCCATTATCACGGGGTGCCAGGGTACCTGACGCGGCTAGTGGCAGACTATTTAGAGGAGCGTACCGTCATGTACGAGGACCGAGAGGGAAATTTAAGTCGTCGGCCCATGTCGTGCGGTGTTCCGCAGGGGTCTGTCCTTGGACCACTCCTGTGGAACATGGGGTACGACTGGGCCCTTCGAGGAGACCTCCCCCCCGGGCTGGGCGTAATCTGTTACGCCGATGACACATTGGTCACGGCCCGGGGGGTGAACTTTCAAGAGGCGGCGCGCCTGGCTACCGTGGGGGTATCTCTGGTGGTCGGGCGCATTGAGGCGCTGGGCTTGCGGGTGGCCCTGGATAAGACGGAGGCCCTTTTATTTCACGGGCCCCGTCGTGGTCCACCCCCTTGCGCCTCCATTGAGGTCAACTCGGTCCTCGTACCGGTTCAGGCCCACATAAAATATCTGGGCCTGATCCTTGACGGAAGGTGGCGCTTCGACGAGCACTTCCAGCAGCTTACCCCCAGGCTGGTCGGCGCTGCATCCGCCCTTGGGCGACTCTTGCCCAATTTGGGCGGACCCAGCGTCGCTACGAGACAGCTCTACACGGGGGTTGTCCGGTCAATGGCACTCTACGGTGCACCGGTGTGGGCGGACGCTCTGATCGCCCAGAATAGGGCGCGCCTCTGGCGCCCTCAGAGGGTTATGGCGGTTAGAGCCATACGCGGATACCGCACCGTGTCGACGGAGGCGGCGTGCGCGTTGGCCGGGACTCCCCCGTGGGATTTGGAGGCGGAAGTGCTCGCCGAAGTATATCGGCGAACGGCTGAGTTCCGGGCGGGAAGCGGCAGTCGGCCCCCGCCCGAAGAGGTACGCGAATGGCGTGAGGCCGCTCGCCGAGCCACCATGGCTCGTTGGTCGTCCCGGCTGGAGGCTCCACGTGCTGGCTTTGCCGCCGTGGAGGCGCTCCAGCCGGTCATCGCCGAGTGGGCAGGGCGACAGCACGGGACCCTTTCCTTCCGACTGACGCAGGTTCTTTCCGGGCACGGCTGCTTCGGAAAGTACCTGCACTCGGTCGCTAGGAGGGAATTGAGTCCCGCCTGTCACCACTGCGATTGCAGTGAGGACTCGGCTCAGCACACGGTAGCGGTCTGCTTTGCTTGGGCAACGCAGCGCCGGGCCCTCACTGCAGTCATCGGAGAGGATCTCTCGCTACCGGCCGTCATACGCTCCATGGCCGGTAGCGACAGGAATTTTACCGCGGTCGCGACCTTCTGTGAGGAAGTCATCTCACAGAAGGAGGCGGCGGAAAGGGTCCGGGAGGATGACCTCCACTCGGACTTAATTCGTCGCCGGCGAACCGGGCGGCGGAGGCGCGCTTACCAGCGCCTCATGCCGCCCTGAGTGTGGCCGCGGGTGGATGCGACGGGTTTTCCCCTCCACCCGCTATAGTGGCCCCCCGCGAGGAGGCGGCGTCCGCGTGTGCCTGGACGTCGCCTAATTGAGAGATTTTAAGTTTTACCCGGAGGTGGTGCCCGCACTTTTGCGGGCGGGCGCTAGGGGGGGTCCGGATGTCTTAATAAAAGCTGTTCCCGGATCCCTCCTACTTAAGGCGCAGTACGGCACACCGTGTGGTTTTAGTCGGTTCGATTCCGACACACCGCCCCACCGAAAACCCCGGTAGGGTGACGGCCCGAGGGGGTTTCCACACGCACAAAAAAAAAAAAAAAAAGGATAGTGGTTACCATATGGCAGCGAATATAGATTTATATAATAGAAATTAGATTTAATGGACAGAACAAATTGCTTGACCTCTAATGCAACTGGAGAAAAATGAAAAGCGTCAACATTAGGCCTAGGTATGCGACCCTCACTTTCCCGAACTATTGGCTCAAACCATCAATCATCATCCCCAATCAATCCGTATAAGCAATATCCTTTTCCTTCCTTCTTGCCTGCCCATCTCTTTCAATATACTCCATATTTTCCGGCGGCAATAGGCTTGTCCTCTACCATGAGATCAAATTATGGTTCGCAAAATGTAGGTGTTTAATCACCTCAGCCTACCCTTTCGAAGATACACCCTTGACTATAGATGTAATTTCGAGTCGAGTAATGTAAATAAATTTATGTAATTCGAGTTTTTCTCATGTGGGGTATTGTTTCACGTGTTTATTAGGCAAAGAACAGTTACCTAATATTATTGTATAAGAATTCTTTGAATACAACTAGTTATTAGCCCCCGTTCAATTCGTATGTGCTAAACTTGTATCGTTCGTAGTGCTTCATCAACGGAAATCAGAATCGCGTAACAACTTGATGTTCAAACTTATTAGTAGGCGGGAACTGTTGAGGGATCATATGTTTGATCGATCACTGTTGAGACCGCCAATAAAAGCTGAAGCCAGAGTATTAACCACTATGCCTTTTAATATTAATTAACAATGGTATACGATCGATGTAGCGCCTGTTCTTTAGTTTACAGCCACCGTAAAAACTAACAGCTCGCCGGTGGGTGGATTACGTTCGGCCCATTGCGCTGCGTATACTGCAACGCACGGTCTATCGCGTCTGATCACACTGTACCGATATCTACCGGACATGAACCAAAATAGTTCGGACGCCTTTTAATAACCGTTTCTTTTATGAAGACTAATTATGTCACTTTACGGATGAAGTCGCTTCTGATTAACCTACATGATAGAATAATACAGTTATACGCATGTTATGTCCCAATTAAGGTTTACTTTTTTATACTTAAATATTTTGAATTTTCTTTTTAAAACAAACATTCAAACAGTCAAACATTTTCTATACACACTTAGAAATCGCACTATTTTATTAAACGACGAAAAAATAGGAGGTTCTCAATTCGGCCGTATATATAAATTTTTATGAATGTTCAGCCCTCTCTCCGTTACCTATGAACCGATTTTGTTTATTCTTTTTTTGTTAGATAGGGTATATCTCAAGGGTGGTCCCATGTCAAGGAAGTCAGGATCTGATTATGGGATTCTGATAAAATTGAGAGAAACCCTCGAAAATTGTAGGAACGAATTGTTTACTTTTCATAACTTTATCAGGTTTTTGCGTTTAGAAATCATCACATCATGCAACTGAGCTGATGATAAAAAAAACATAAAATAAAAATCTTTTTAACAGAAAATTAAACCGACGAAAAGAACTAAAAAGCAAAAAAAAATAAACCTTACTTAAATATTAAGCTTATTTACATAATATAAACTTATTTTGAGTCGGCGTCAAATAATAAAATGATTAATTACCTACGTAGAGCCATGTACATTTCTACGTAGGTACATTAGCCCAGGCAAGGAACTAAAATACCTAAATTTTGGATTGCCATGCATTTTTATTTTTTGATAAATAGTAAAAAAATATCTGATAGGTACTCGCAGTCTGGACAAGTGAGGCGTAATTTTTTTTAACAGTTTAATGACAGAAAAATACTTTTTTTTTACTTTTCGTGTGATATTTTGTTTCCAGTGTCTGGACAAGTGAGGCGTCATTTTTTTTAACAATTTAATGAAAGAAAAATACTTTTTTTTACTTTTCGTGTGATATTTTGTTGGCAGTACGTTTTTTGTCATATGTGTACTTACTTATTAAATATATTAGATATTATAAAACAGTTATTTAAAAAAAAGATGTATAGTTTTAATACGTCGCGTCAAAATATCATTATAAAATCGGTTAAAATCGATATTTCTTAAAAAATCCAAGCTCGTAAACTTCAATGGTTTTTTGAAATTTCTAAGCTTCTAAGTTTTAGTAGTTTAGCAAAAAATGGTGCATTTTGCAATAATTAAGGCTAAAAAAAATGATCGTCAATAATTTAAAACCTATCTCGATGAAATTTATAACACTTTTTAGTATCATGACAAGCTACAACTTCAGAAAGTTTCAGACTTCTACGTACGTTCCTTTCAAAGTTATTAAATGTGAAAAACGCTCTTTTTTAACTTTGACCTTTATTTGGTGTTAAATAAAAGCACTTAGCGACTTTGACAGGTCTCATTTTGTAGGTAATTTAATGGAAAATAAAAAAGCTTTGGGCACATATGACGAAAAACGTACTGGAAACGAGATATCACACGAAATGTAAAAAAATAGTCTTTATTTTTCGTTAAATTGTTTAAAAATAAAATGACGCCTCACTTGTCCAACCTGCGGGTATCGAAATTCTTAATCAGCGCATTTTTTTACTACGTATCCTAAAATAAAAATGCGTGGTAATCAAAATGTCCATTTTTGATCATAAAACAGCTAGGTTGACTGGGTTACATATAAAATTTAGATAATTAATCAGTTTGTTGTTTAGCGTTGATTCAAAATTGGTTTATATAAAATTTTATAGTTTATGTAAGTAAGCTCAGTTCTTAAGACTTAAAAGGTTTATTTATTTTTTGCTTGTTAGTTCTTTTCATCGGTTTAATTTCTTGTTAAAAAGATTTTTATGACACAGTACGTGGAAATTAAGGCATAATATCAACTTGTTTAGTTTCGTCATAATATAAATATCTGTTTTTATATAACAATACCTGTCCCAGTAAGTGTATGGGTAATTGATTCACGATATAAATTATTTTTTCCACATTATAAATCGATGCAGTGAATCTGTTTTGCATGAGAATCCTTCAAAAGCTGACCGATTTAGGCTATACTTGCCTTATTTTTGCAGTTTTTAAGGTTCTGTACCTCAAAAAGGAAAAAGAAACCCTTATAGGATCACTTTGTTGTCCGTGTGTCTTTTTCTTAGGAACGCGTGAAGATATTAAGTGGAAATAACATCAAATATTTATGTCTGTGGTCCCTTGAAGCTATAAAAAAATCGAGCTTCTAAGTAAACACAATCAAAAGATACGGCAAATTTAAGCCTTATAATTTAATAAATTTGACAAAACCTATAGGGTATGTATGTACTTCCCATTGACCTAGAATCATGAAAGAAGAATGCCGGCGAATAGGACTCTTAAATAAACAGATGAGCATTGATAGTTTTACCTATGAAACGAAATATGTTACGAAAACACTAAAATGAAAACATGTATGCTAGATACACTTATTTTAGATTTTGTAATTGGATATTTGTAAGCTAAATAAAGTATGTATTTTTCAACTTCCGCATTCGTTACGCCATATTTTTATAATTCATCATGTCAATCTGTGATTAATTAGGGATGTCTATTTTTATATAGCGTGAAAGTGCAATGACAGTCATGAATACCGAAATTAATTATTAAAGGTGTGAGCATATTAATTGTGCATTTCCGGTGGTATATTTGATTCGATATTTATTGTGTTTCGACTATTTTACATTTTTTCGCCATTATCTTGCGGTAAAGAACAAACATCAAATAGTTGAACAAATGTAACCCTATCTAACCAACCGCGTCAAATTTGGCATTAATGTATGTCCATTTGCATTGGTCTCAGTGTTCCTATGTATCTATAACTTTTTTTTAAATTCATATGAAAAATATTAATTGAAAAAAAATGTTTGCCAAACTATCCATCCATTAATTTATTAAAATATCATTTCTTATTAAATAATTATTTATAATTGTCAAACTATCTAATTAATTTAATAAAATATCATTTCTTATTAAATAATTATTTGTAATTAAAATATCATGTATGTTCATTATTTTTTTTTGCAGTGTTGGCAAGGGTACATCTCTACAGCTGGTGTTCCAACATTTTTACTTATGTTTTTTTTTGGCTTCACAGCTTTACGACCACCTTAATTCATTTTACGGATGATATCAGATCGGGTATGGAAAAGGGAGAGCTAATGGTTTTAATCCTGCTAGACTTTAGCAATGCTTTTAATAACGTGGACTTCGACGTTTTGCTCAGCATACTGGCTTCATTTTTAGAACGCCTAAGTTTTAATAGTTTAGTAGAAAGTTTTAATTGTAATCAATGATCATTCGCAATATATTTCAAATTATAGAACATTACAGGATTTAATATATTATTATCTATATAATACTAGTGGACCCGACAGACGTCCTGCCTGAACTTAAAAAATATTATTCCTGGAACCCTATCGCAGCGCCATCTACCGGGGCCAATTGTAAATCTTAACCATTCTCGAATCCACCAGAAGACACACAAAAATTCATTAAAATCGGCCATTATTCCTGGAATTCTATCGCAGCACCATCTACCGGGTCCAATTGTAAATCTAAACCATTCTCGAACCCACCTGAAGACACACAAAAATTTCATTAAAATCTGTCCAACCGTTTAGGAGTTCAGTGACATACACACGTACAGAAGAGATATATGTATATATATATAAAGATATACATATAAATTTCGTGTCACGTTGTTCGGGTCGCGATGAACTCCTAAACTAATGAACCGATTTTAATGATTTTTTTCATAATGTATGCAGTTTGGTCCAACTTGAGAGATGGGATAGTTTTTTTTTTTATTTTTTTTTATTGCGAACTAGCCACGGCAATGCTTGGTAGCTAACTTAACAATTTATTCATTCATTCTTTTTTTAACATGGAAGAAATATTGCTTTTTTTGCACTTTTTTGGTTTTGTATTATTTACACTCAATGAATTCCTTGACATTGAAAAACATTTCGCTGGAAGCCATTTGATTAGTATTTTGGTGATGTCTAGTTCTATAGATAGGTATGTTTTCTTACTATACCTACTATATCTAAATATACCTTCTAAAATATAAAGCGATGTTAGGCTTAATGTTAGAGAGTCTAACGGTTCGATGTTAACAATGCACTTTTTTAACAAATGAATACTTTGTTTACATCGGTTAATTTTCTCCTTAAAAGTAAACCATATCGCAATGAGGACAGGACATACCCGTTGTGACAATATAACGACGTATGGGGATTATTTTTAGAACAGCAAAGTTAAGTTTGTTTTTTAATCTGATTTTCCATGTTTTCATAGTTTATGAACTTGATTAATGTTAATTATTTCTAACGGAATTTAAAACAGTTTTTAGTTTCTAAATGTACATCTAGGGTCCAGTAGTACTTTGAGCAAAATACCACATAGTTGACGTCGAAGACGAATTCTGTAAATGCCTTATTTACTCTTGCCTTATTTACTCTTGCCTTAAAAATACGTTGTAGTTCTACGTTTCGAGGATCAGTTTTGTGGGAAGACATATACTCGGCATAAAGGGCAAAAATCTTCGAAAAACTAGTTCCAAGATGGACGAACTATCTATATACAAGTTTGATGGAAGCCTCGGTGCGTGAGTCAGACTCGCACTTGTCTATTTTTTTTTGTGTTTAACATCACATTGTTTTGAGTATTGTATTATTTAAAGTGCTCTATCAGATGACCATACTAGTAGCTTACATTGCTGTGTACCTAAAGGTAGTTCTGATGGCGTCCCTGCGAGGCCGCTATCAATCTTTTCGCCACATCATTTGCTCCCCGCATCGCTTTGCCACGATTGAATTTCATTAACGAAACGCTTAGTGCAGATTGAATCCATTTAAGTAACAGTAGGATCGGCCTTCCTAAATGTTGCCTTATGCAGTAACATTGTTGTATACGATTCAAAGGTGGTGGAATTTTTGATTTTATGTGGAGTTGTATTGAACGTCCAGTTGTGTCGAAACCACAAAATGAATTTTACGGTCATCAAACTTTTGTGGCGGATTAAAATGTATTGAAAATTTACAGATCGTGTTCGAGAACGATCTCTATAAGTTAATAGTGAAAACAATGCTTCTTCGAGATTACGCAAAACACCATTTTCGTTTTGTTTTATGAGTTACAACTTACTCGCAACCTTTTACTTGAAAATGGGACACATGGCGAGTGAGATATAATAGACAACATCAGAGTGAGAGTTCCGTCTTCTTAGTTGTAAAGTACCATTCTATCAAATTATTAGAGAAAATACTTGAACGGCTTTAACTTTTTTTATTTAAGAAGTTTAAAAATTTTTAAGTTAATGCTGGATTTGGAATGGTGATGAAATGTGAACGGACATCAATACCGGGTACTACGGTGCACGTTGAGAGATGCCTATGTCCAGCAGTGGACTGCAATAGGTTGATTGATTGATTGACATAGACTTGGTACCATGGTGTCGGGAAGGGATATCGTAACTGCATAACTCGCAATTTATAATGTGAGTTAATCTTATAGACCTTTAAAACGTTTAGTCCATTTTCCGCTAAAATGGCTAAAAAAAAATTCTACTCGAAAAACCCTGTAAGTTTTGTAAAAAGGCAAAGTCTTCCAACACAGTAGCGCGAGGTTTCATAGAATTAGCGGGGACAAAATAATAATAAAGATAAATAAATGATGAAAATAAATAATAAAGGGGGGCCGGCTATTCTGACACAGTATACTTATACTTATATTACTTCAATAAGCTGATTGATTGATAGTACGCAGACCACTTATCCGATGTGCTACGGAGTAGACCTCGTCCGCAGACGTTCGTACATGGTAAGAGAGCCGCGGCTCTCTTACAATGTACGAACGTCTACTAGCAGTTCAAAAAGAACCGACGAAGTATTGTTCGGCCTTCTCAATTGACTACGTCACAGTGCTTCTGGAAGAATATTTTTTTCTTGTGTCTATCAATGTAAAGAAAATTTATAATGAGGACCGTTGACAAAACAATAATTTTATAATTATGCCCTAATATCCTGATCAAGTTCTTCAGGATTAAAATAACTAGTAGTTTTACACGTCAAATATACTAACAATCGAGGCACCTGATAACTAAACCTTTGGGATTCGTTTAAATAAAATTATGTACAATAAATAGCTTACCTTGGCTAAAGATAGGACGCTAACGTGCATGACTTGGTTCCGAGAGTTGCTATTTAATGAGTGAAACTTTTGTACGGAACATGTATACTCATGGTCATTTAAAGCAATGTAACAAAACTGCAAAAAAAAAGACGTTGGAAAAGAGTGTCCTTTGAGTTTCTTGCCTGTTCTTCACCATAGGATCTACGTTTTGGAACAGGCAACTAGCTTCACGACCGACTTATACTGACCGACTCCTCCTGACAATTCAAAAATACCTACAATGGGTTTACTTGAATAAATAATTTTGATTTAAATAAATTTGTTTTCTAAAAGTTTAAGTTAATTTCATAAAATATTCGTATAGTATAGGATTAGTTTGGCTTTGAATAATCTTTTTACTTAAATCCATTGCTTGTTACAGACGGTGTCTATATCGATGTTGCTGCGCTACGCTCACCACCAGATCTTCGTTTTCATCGGTAAGTCTTAATTAATTAGCATTTGCTTCGTTGTTTATTTTGTTTCCGTAAAGAATTTTACTTCGCCTTTGATTTAAAAATCCGGTAAATAAGCTTTGCTTAATATCTCATATTTCTGACGTATCGTAATTACGCAACTGTTCATCCTCTCTTACGCATCTACCGCTCGTGCAATTAGAGATTGCAAAAGTATATTTTTTTGAAAAAATCTAGTCGTGAGCCGGCTCAGCAGCAAACTCTTTGTAATAACAATAATTGCGAATGGCGCCCGCGGCTACAGCCCACCTCCCTTTTCGCTTGTTACCGTAAAAAAAAATACCGACTCGGATTTACGTAGTGCGGTGCCCTCTCCTTTTTGATCTGTCGACAATTAGCCAGATAGAGATAATTGTTTCTTTTCATATTTGCCTTTCGCCGTCACTTGGCTTAGTGTCTGGATACGATGATTGTTTTCAGTGTTGTTTTTTTCTTTCAATCCCTTTTCGCAGTAATGAAATATATCAATTTTCTACAACCATAGCTTTAAGTGAATTTAAAAACTGGAGGATTGTAAATGGTATTTCAATTTTATTTTCCTTTGTTTTAACAAATGCAAAATAGAACAAACAAGCTTATGAAAGTGGGAGTTATCCCGTAGCACTTTAGCGTTTTTCGTTCAATTACGTTTACATTAATTAGTTAGGGTTAATAACGATATATCCTGCATTTTGACCGGATTTATGCTACATATATTTCTATGTATTGGAGGTATTCTGAGGACTCGGAGGACTAAATCGGTTGTTTGATTTGTTCGTCTTTGTGCAACGATTGTTCTATTCAAACAATTATTTTGTTCTTATTTTTAAATACAAATATATTTACGTGAGTTACTTTCTTTGTAAACGTGATGTTTACGAATTTGAAAATATAATATCCAGCCTGGCATATTTGTACGCGACAAACGAGGCAGGCGCGTACTACGTTAGCGGAGGTATCTTTTATCATTTTTGAATATAATCCTAAAAGTAAAATGAGATTTATATCTAAAAGAGCTCTTAGTTCGAGTTTGAACGATAAACTATTATATATATATATAACTCAAAATATCAAATAAAGGTAAATCTTCTCAATGGGATCCAGTTGGTCTCTATGACGACTCATCCCTGCTTCTACAGGTCCACAAATACTTATGAACGGGTAAATGATCACTTATACGTGTTTTTAGATCCGGATTTCAAATTATTATTATAAATATATTTTTATCAACGTGAATAATCGCCATTTTTAGCAAAAAAGGTTTTTTCTACTTAAAAAGTCGCAGAGAACTTGAAAAATATTTATTTTTACATTCTTGTTTCGCACTGAAATACTTTGGTTGGCGAAATTAGATACAAAGAACGCGAGTACGTATGTGGTGCACGTAAAATGGAGTAAACGCCAAAAGCGATTTACTGAGTGAGGTTCACTCCTGTCCACACTCTGCTTCAGTATGGGTTATGTTGTTATCAGACATTGTTTGGTAACATCCACATAGATAAGACCCCCAATAAGGGGCATTGATAGCAACAAAAATTAAAATACCAGATCTAGTAGGGTGTCACTCATATTGAATAGTATCGTACCTAGATTTAACTTTGATCAGTTCCAGGTAAAAAAAATACGATGGAAAACGACGAACGACGAAACGAACATACTTTAATGATTTAAAACTCTTGATCCAAAGTAACTTACCACAAGTATTACACAACACAGATAGCAAAAAATAAATCGATTATATAAGTCATTCCCACAGTCGATTTTGGTAATACTATTTCTAAATAATTAATTAATTGTATCTGAATGATGTTCTCGTTTTTCTCTATGTAGTATTTTCCTACTTGCCTCATTGCATAACATAAAGCAGGCCGCTTTGTTAAGTGGCTTTATGTTATGCAATTATCGTTGCTTCTAGGTGACCCTTATACCTTAGAGGTCTCACTCCCGCGTTATAAATGCTACACGCACACTCTTTAATACACGACGAATTTAATTTAAAATTATGGATATGCATTATTTGTGTAACAAATAAGTTATGTTTTTTTATTAATTCCAAAATATTTTGCATTGGCTCCAGCATAAATATATTGCATTTAATTGTTTGTAATCCTCTGAGCCAACATACTCATCAAGGGCCCTAACTGATATTATATCCAAAGATTTTTTTTTTGGTAAAAACATTTATATTAATGTAAAATTCACCTGTATATTTCATTCCTCAGCTCCTTGATATTTTTTAAAACTATTCAAAATGCTTAAAGCTTTTGCACAATAACACAATGCTACAATTCTATAAAGAGTCTTAGACTAGAATATATGACAAAGCAGGTTAACAGAGCTAAACTCTAGTGTAGACCTCAAGCAGCTTATTGGATGAATAAAAAGGTATTTTTAGGTCGTAGATCTGTTGTGCGATCCACACAGACTCGGATTGGACGCTTAGAGGATTACACCCTGTGCAACATCACAATCGTATTGAACCTGTGTGGGAAACTGAATAGGGTTACCATATTTCAATGTTTAGTGAGTAATGTTGAAAGCTGGGATTAGAGGTGGCCCTGTAATGGGTAGGAACGAATATTGATTTGATTTTGTTTTTGTTTTCTAACGGGCAAATATCAATATTACAAACTGTAAATATTACGATATATGGGCGTTTTTCAGAAAATTTGCACGTCACGTAATGGGAAATCCGCTTCAAAAAAATTTTTTTTTGTGGTTAAATGCGTTTGATAAATTATAAAAGTATTTTTCTTTTTTCAAAATTATTACAACTGATTTAAGACTTATGTTTCCACTAGACAATTCGAATACGTGACAAAGTATACAGAGTTTTTTTAAACTAAAATACAATACATTTCGAAAATTACATTTGTTATATCAATATAAACATAAAAGACTTCTCAATAAAATATAAACAATAGCATTACCTTCAGCCATGTAAGTGCTATTATATAATTACTATCTATATGCTACATTTTGGTACCTTACACTGTAAAATAATACAATTTTTATGGCACGAAAGAAACATACAAATAATATATATATATATATATATATATATAGTAAAATTAAACACCGTTTTACCTTTATGATTATTTAACAAAACGGTCTTTATTATGTCTGATAGTTACTCCTAATTACTTATTCTTAATCACAGATTTATTAGGACATGAGACGAGGGACTACAAAGTATTGCCGATTAGTACCTTTATTTTAAATCAACTATGGTAATACAATAACTAAATAAACTTTCAAAACTATCATTGCTCACCACAAAGACAAACAAAACAAATATTTTTTTTTTAAATATATAACTTTAATTAAGAATCAAAAATATTTCATAAATTTCATGTAACCTGTGCCTCAGAATTCAATTATGTCACTTTCTCGTTCCACTAGTACACACGTGACGTAGTGGATATGACGTATTTGGTTAATTTAATTTTAAACTGTAGCCGTAAATAAGTTTATGTAAATATGCCAAGTATTAAAAGTAATCTAAATAAAGATAGGTTAATGTATTCAATTTATAAACAGAAAGTTAAAACAGTAATGTTTACCTTGAATAAAACCGTCGTGTAGGTGGAACAAAAATTTGAGTACCACGTGACGTGAACACTTTTTACATTGATATCTTTCAAACAAAGCTATTGAAATAAAATGGCGATTGTCAATACTAAACAAAATGTTACGAGAATTCAAACACTATTCTTTTCAAAAGGATTGTTATTACAGGTCTTAAAAAAATACCGTAGCGTAGTCGGAATTTCCACCATACGTAATTTCGTAGGACAACACGAAATTAATATTTTGTTGATGTTTTCGACCTTTGCTTGCTTATTTTAGAGCAGAAAACAAGAATTTTAGTACTAATCTATAATTTTTACCTCCAAACTTAGCAACGATGTCGTGGAACACCTCAAAATCGCATAGCATGTTGCCTTGTTTTAGCAATAGTTAATATATTAAGCTATTTTCACAAGTTTCAGATAATACAGTTATTAAGATAAATATCCAACCATCAAAGTCACAGGACACGTCAAATCTACAAAGGTTAATTTTTCTGAAAAATGCCCATATAATTTGGTATCATCAACAAACTGACTGCTTAAAGATTAGCTACATTTTCTTTCTGGAATATTTCTTACATAGACATATGTGACAAATATCTAACAAAATTATGTATTTAGCTTTATATGAAAGACAATAACTATAATATTTCTTTAGGGTTTATAAATAAAATAATATTCATTTTGCGTTGGGAAACTTCTGGGTACTACCTTACCGTAAGCATCGTTTCAAGTTAAACAAGTAGCAGCCATTTTGTGGTTTTTATCATAAATTCAAAGTTATTAATCATTAATAATAAATTTATGAAATCAGCATACATGACACGCAGTTGACTCCCCGTAGGTAGGAAATGAAATAACCTATATTTAACATTTAAATCAGTAATTCCCGAATAAATTCCAACATTTACAATTTATTTTGCCAATATACATTCTATTTGTGTATCTGTTCTGTTATTATTTCTCAAATCCATTCATATAATATATCTCTTTAGTAATACATATTCTGGTATTAAGCTGCATTCCATAAACTAATACTATTATTTTTAGTTTTGTTAGGTTTATAAACTGAGATTATTTTTTAAAAGAGATACGTGTTTGTATAAGAGCTACATAGTTACCTACTTGATGAATATAAATAATAAAGCAGATGTAGTTTGATTGTCCAGAAAAAGTAGTAAATCACTGTTGTCATTCTTGAAAACAAAACTGAGTTGTACCAACATGCCATTTGCGAGTTATTCGGCTAAAATTTTACTGTTTAATGATAGTTTCAATATCGCTTGACCGTATTAAATCAGCTCATTATTCATGTAAACGTTGTGTTTGTGGATAGTACCAGTACATATGTTTGTCGTGTCATCATTATGAGTTGGCGTACAAAGGGTTGGTGATTAAATTGGCGATAATACCCTACATACACATTTATACCCGGCTGGTATTATGGTAGTTCGGTACATGTACGTACAACGTGTTACAGGAAGGGGAATTCATATTTTAAGGCCGTATCACACAGTCCAATAGAACCGTGAAACCATGATAAAAATATTCGTAATTTTAAATACAGTATACAAAAAGCTAATAGAGTTATATCTATATAAATAAAAATTATAACTGTACAGAACGGCTATACTTATGTGGTTACTTCTTTTTCTGTTACATTTGTGATTTTTAGGACAAGGTTTGAATAAAAGTTTTTTTTTTTGGAAAAACAACGAAATTGTTGCAAATTATTGGTATTTATTTATATTTTTATTATTATTTAAGAGAAAAGAAAAAATCCTTAGCATACATTTTGAATTTTAAAACGTCAGTGAATTTTATTACGTGGAAGGAGGTCCGGTTCAGCTTTTGAGGTTTCCACTGTCACGTGTTTGTGTTTTTGACTCTACCGATCGGGTCTATTATTGGACTCAGTAGGTGGCGCTGCAAACGGGTTCTAGGATTTTTATTTAATTTTTTGACCATTTTTTATGTGTTTGAGCTGGTCCCTTAAAAAAATATTTTATTTTTGGCGAAATTTGTATTGTTTTTTTTAAGGTTTTAGTATTTTGATATCCGCGTATTCTATAAAAAAGAAAATCCATAATTGATTGATTTATAATTACGTTTGGACAGGACAACGTCTCTCGGGTTCGCTAGAATCATGTACATATATGTACTGTACATAAATACTACAGTTTTTGTAGGAGAGAAAGCTGACAATTATAAAATAAATATTAAGAATGTTGATGGTAGATCCGGATGTTTCACACATATCTCAATCCGTAAGCTGACCAAACTATTTATCTGCTATACTTACATCCTAAAATTGGACCTTGAATTGCCATTTTGTCTTCGTTTTGAAAAAAAAGTTCTATATTCAAAATGCAAACATTTCGGGAAGTATTTAAGCTTAAATAACTATGTGACAGAAGTAATGACCCGTCTGTGTGTATCAACATACCGATACTACTGATACCGGGCGGTACAAAAGGACCGCATCCTGTGTGGGCACGACCAAACCACTGTTTGCCGCGCCTAATTTAATTGTTGTCGGTGTATGTTTAATGAAGTTGGTAAATTTTGACTGGCCTGTTGGTCTAGTGGTTAGTGACTGTGACTGCTACGCCATAGGTCATGGGTTTGATTCCCACCCGAGTCTGGCCAGTCTGGGTGTTCTTTGTGTCCGTTGTCGGTATGTTTGTAAAGCCCCTCGTGACACAGGAGTCGTTCCTAATGCGATAGTTGTCTTTTTTAAAAGAAAAAAGAAAGAAAAACTAAAAAACTTGAAATTATTGAAATAGCACGTTGAAAATCTGAAATTTCTATTTTAGGTATTTTGGAAATGTTGATGTTTTAATAATGTAAAAGTAATTGAAAAATAAATAAACGTAACGTACGCTTCATGACTGACGAATGTAAGTGAAATTGACAAGTGACAACTTACCTACCACTACTATACGAAAGGCATAACAACTGCACACTAGAAGACTCAACAAATATCGACAATTATTTGTATATAACTATCCAGATAGCTAGGAGACTACTCCTACACTAGCACAGTAGATTACTAGTATCAAGAGACCTCACTTCTTGGCCATAGGTAACAAAGGCCGTCGATTTATATATTATCGCCGCCATAACCGTGACAAGGTGCAGCGCGCACGCGTTGTGATTAGAAGCAGCCTTTATTGAGCAGATCAGCAGCAGAAACATACTCCAATATCATCTAGCGAAGACGTTGCGTCGCGCAATGAATGAGCTCAGTATCACAAAAATGATAGTTTGGTTTTAACTACGAAAAATCATACAGATCCCAAAAAGATACCACGGTATCTACGGTATCTCCTTCTCGCGCCGATTAGTATAATATACAACTCCCTAATCTCAACCGTTGGGCCGCTGTCCGCCAGGCATTATCACCTCGCCTGGTCGGAGGACTTCCCTTTGTGTTGGAGGGACATAACAACGTTCCTCCACAACTATTTGGGTAAATTCTTAAAAATTCGAACAGCCATAAAATACACATTTGTGATGGTCAAAGCCGCCTCGTTTTTTGGTATACGTCTAAGTCATTAATAAAACAAATAATAGTTTAAAACCTCATTATTATTAAGACGGTAATATTATCTATCCAGTATTGTAATGGCGGTGTCCTACAGCCTACAGCCGCGCGGTACGCGCGTAAACACTCGGAAGGGCTGCCCGCCTACAGAATTTAATTTCATCTACCTACTTGACTTTCTTTCTAGTTTTGAGATTGTAAATATTATAAAATATTTTTTTTTTATAAAAATGAGACTTGTTAATGAAATAGGAAGTGTTCAATAAATATACAAGCGTTTTTGTATTAGTAGATTTAAGAGCATCTTTTCTTTCTAGTTTTTAGGTTTAAGATCTTTTGTGATTGTAAATATTAAATTACTTAAGTATATTTTTTATAAAAAAAAAACCTCGGAATACTACCAGCTACAAGATTATATTTGTAGCGGCTTACGAATTTTCATCCGAATATGACGTATCTAAATTTATTTTGACATTATGCTCCAAACACTAATTGAAATATATAATTTTATTGTAATGTTTCGATACAAACAATTCTTCATATTACGGTACATCTTAAGATCCTGTTAATAGCGTAAATATTTGGTCTCAGGCACACCTTAAAATCTCAACCACTTATGAACCTTCAGACCAAGACTGGATAAAAATCGACGGGTGGAATCGATAAATTAATTGACTTACATATCACAGTATTTACTAATTAATTTCTTTCTATTTTTATCAATGTTTAAGTATCTATATTATAAAGAATATTGTTTAAACCAACACATTACAATAAAATTATATCTTTCAGTTAGTGTATGGAGCATAATGTCAAATAACTTTAGATACGTCATATCCTCTCGGGTGAAAATTTGTAAGCTGCTTGTAAACATGAACTTGGTAGTTACAAAAAAAAAACAGCTGGCAGTATACCGAGGGAAAACTCGTCAGCTGGTGCATTTAAATAACCGATAGATGCTCCCGTCTGGCTTCTGCGTTACACTGACAATCTTTCCACCGAGATACAGCCAGCTGACATTTTTATTTAATCACAATAGCATATAAACTGTCATCTGATAAATTTTCAATTAAGAGGAAATCACTGAACGTATAAGTATAATTTTTTTTCACGTTCATGTGACCAGCTGACGTATAATCCACCACTCTATAATCAACTGACTTTTCTTTTTTCTTCAAAATATTGGGTTAGCTTTAATTTGATACAATTTTCAATCGGGAGGAAATGACTAAAAATTATTTTTTTTTCTACGTGCGCGGGAGGCTGCTGCTCCGAGCGAGCTGCATTTCACGAGTTTTCGCCCGAGAATTGGTCATGAAAATCTGTCGCTGACTCGCAGGCCATTTGTATGAAAATAGAATACTCTAAAGAAAATATTACCGTGTTACTTCCTTACTTGTAGTTTCACACTTGTAGTTTAAGAAATGCAAAGTAATTATTTTAATAGTATTTATATAATTTACTGTTAATAAAAGTAAAGTAGGTACTTTTAAAATTACTAATACTCTTTCTTAGAAAATACTTGTCCAGAAAATAGCTACCTATTTTCATTACCTACACTTAGTTTAAAATGTTCATTTCAGTTGTACTTCCTCCAAATTTGATAGGCTCACCCAAGTTAATACCAAGACTCCAAGAGGGATGAGAAATTCTAAAAAAAGGCTTGAACATTTGCATAATTAAATATCGGAATGAAGTCGGCAATGAGAAGACGATAATTAAGTGGTGTACAAAGTAAAGCAAGCTTGAGTTATTTTATCAATATTTTAGTCGCTATTTTAGGTATTTTAGATGTTTGTAATTCTCCAAAGCTTAAATGTTTTTCTTAGCTTTTTCGCTGCTAATGGATGGTATAAAAACAACAGTATTTTAAGATTATACAACAAACGGTTGTTTAGTCTAATTTTAATTAATCAAAATGGTTTGTTCAAAATGAAAATACAGTAGGGAATGAAACCACTATACTCGTAGCTTGTTTTTTTATATAACCGCTGTACGAATTTGGTAGAATTGTCTTGAAGATTGGGCCCTAACTATGTGTATGTAAATTTACCTCCTTCAGAAGTAAATTTAATTTAAAGGTGAAATCTAAATGTAGTAGTAGTAGTTAATGGTGGGAATACCCACAGTTCGTCACTACTTTCTAAATGTTATATCTGCCAATGTCGAATACACAACTACACAACACTTGTGACATATCTCTACCTAACATCACAAATGCATTATATTTCAATGTATTCTGCCCCGTGTCAATTTTGGACTTTAATTATTTATTTTAACTTGTAAGTAACACTTTTTTTGGCTACTTCCATAACTTACGGCCAGTCTGATGGATGGTTTTGTTACATTTTAAGTTTTTATATGACGTTCTCTTCGTCAACCAAACGTTTTGCACCCGTATAGTTATTTTCCGTTGGCCCCAAATATCTTGATCTATTTCGTCTTGTCTTGTAACTGCCACAATACACAAAGATGGTACTGTCCCTAATAGAAAAACTACCAATCTATCTAGAGGCCATAATATGTGTTCTGACTCATAGTACTTCCACTTAGATATGTTTTTGTTTAACACGAGTACTCGACCACTTTTTAGTAAGATTATCTGAAGTCTTAAGTTTCGTATCCTTGGTATGATGATCACTTATTGTTGCATTATTAGGTACACATGGAATGGGTGACTGCTACGATCAAGTGATGGTCTCGAATAAAGTGGTCAGTAATAGCTATATTATTACCACTCCGACAAAGTAGAAATTTCTTTGCTAGATTAATCGTTAATTAATCCTACATTATCATACCCAACACCAGGAAAAAAATCTAGTTGGGATATGCTACATATTACATATTACTAATCAAATTATTAATATGTAACTTAAAGCAAGTTTCAACATGTAATTAGCAGTGATATTCGAGACGTGTACGAACGTATACGCGGCTTCATTTGCAATCTGCAATTCGCATCGGTTAACTCAGTAAATTCACTGCTTGCTGCTTTACTGACGTATATATTGTTTCTATTTCTTAGTTACATAACGATGTATAAATAACTAGCAGCGCCCCGCGGAATATCGGGATAAAAAGTAAGTATATGTTAATCCAGGTCTCCAGCCATCTACATACCGAGTTTCATCGCAATCGGTTCAGTAGTTTTGGCATGAAAGAGTAACAAACCTCCATACATCCTCACAAACATTCACATTTATAATATTAGTAGAATATTAAAAAAATATTAAAGTAACAAGAGCCATGTATACAGTGCATTACAGTGGGTTATTGTAGAACTGCGCTTATAACTTCTTGCTCTATTTACGCATATGATCGCAAACAGCACGCTGCACAACGAATTGAAAACATTAGCCATTGCCTATAAAGGCTGATAATACCAGTGGTGGTGGTGGTGGTGGTGATGGTGATTTAAACATAGTAGAAATCACTGGTAAGTTAGTTCGTGCATACGTGCGTTGAGACTATTTATGATATAATAATGTCTCCATAACAGCGTATTTCAGAAAATCGAAATTCGTGACTTTCTATTCAAATTGAAAATTCCGGACTTCAATTGTTTCTTTGCTTCAAACAATAAGTGTGGTATGTGGAAGTGCAATTTATTATTGTTGAAAGCTTTGAGATAAAAAAAACATGCTAAAAAAAAGAACAAACCTAAATAATGTCACCATTAAAGACTAATATGAACGTAATGTTTAAATATGTGATTAAAATCGTTTTAACCGACTTTAAAAAAGGAGGATCTTCTCAGCTCGTGGGTTATTTATTTTTATATATGTTACCCAATTACTCGAAGGTGCTTTCGGAGCATTGAAATCGGTGATACTGTTTTAAAAATAAAAAAGAGGTTTATTGACGATTTATTACGTTTATCTCTAAAAAAAAGTGTTAAAAAATGTTTTATGCTTTACTTATAGATTATATTGTATTTGTTACTTTGTAACTTATTTACAGTAATTTAAGATTAAAGTCGGCACTATATAAAAGGCTTTTATAATGTTTCTATATTGATGTTTAATTATCTAATATGCAGGTGTGTGTTGTTAAAGTACAATAAAATACAATATTATTTGTTGTACACCATAAAACAATTTACAATATTAAAAAAAGAACAAATAATGGTATAACGGCGGTCGGTAGTTTCGGTACCAATGTCATAGGCTACTTTATAGCTCAAGACAACACGAAGAATAGCCCTTTAAATAAAATTTGTTATTCAAAATTAAGTTTGACTTAAAATGAACAAGTATTTAGCCTAATAGCATCTTGTAGCATTATTGAGTATCATCAAACATTTCAAGCACTGATTGAGCGTTATCAAAACCTTAAAAATTCTGAACTTTGGCAAAATTAATATTTTGCTCATAGTCCAAGTACGAGAAACGAGACTACTTATCTCTAATAATAGAACTCCTTGAGGAATATCGTTAATTGGCAAACGCTTCTTTCAAAATGAAGTAAGTATATATCTTTCTCATGAGAACATTTTCCAAACAAATTTATTTGGCGCACGCTTGTGTGATTCCGCAGTTGAATGGCATCTAGAATTATACTTCTCGTAAGCCCGAGCCACAATTTAACATTTATTACCTAAACGATGCTAGCGAACTTATCACTACATATCATAAAACAAAGTCCACCGCCGCGTCTGTCTGTTTGTCTGTTCGCGATAAGCTGAAAATTACTGAACGGGTTTTCATGCGGTTTCACTAATAGGACGGAGTGATTCATGAGGAAGGTTTAGGTGTATACTTTGTACCCGTGCGAAGCCGGGGTGGGTTGCTAGTTTATTCTATTTATGAATCTATTTGGTTAATCTGTTTACTTTAACGTCTGACGTTAGTGTGATCTTTAAATAAGTAGACCTGCATACATATATATTTTTGAGTTAAAGACATTGGGTAACTTCTAAATCATAAACGTCAAAAAAATTAACAATTACCTTTAGTTTGAAAACCGTCCAGTATCATTCCCACTTCAGTGAAAAAATGTTCTGGTACTTTCCTAACTTTACAGCCATGATCCATGACCTAAAGACAAATATCAATATTTTCTCTTATACATATATGTAAACTTATACTGGAGTCGACATTTGCTAGAGTGGAGACCGCAATTTGGCAAATTGGGCTTGAAGAAAGTGGCTGGCAGAGGATGGATGCGGACTGCCAAAGACGGGATAGTTGGCGTTCCTTGGAGGAGGCCTTTGTCCAGCAGTGAACGGCGATAGGCTGATGATGATATATGTAAATCTACAATGACGTAGCAAATTTTAAAAGGTTAATTTATAAAACATTTTAAAGTTTGTGTAACTACTACTTAAATATATCTTAATTTCATTCAGAGTGATCTGGTATTTTTTATATTTTTATTTTGTCTACGGTACCCTAAACAAAATTGAATATATTTATGGCGTAGGTTTGAAAATCCTTAAAGTACCTAATTTACAAATTTTTCCTTCTATAAGCCGATTTGCGATGTAATTTGCCCAATTATTTAGCTCTCAAATTTACCGTAATTTTCCAAGCAATAAGGTATTATAAGGTATCGGGGCGAAAGAGAAAATAAGCAAATAATAATGATGTTCCAACGTCAATAAAATCGAACTTATTTTTTGCGCTTAGTTCTCAATCCAAAGAGCAATTTTATTTTTCTTCGAATTCATTTATGACTGTTTACCTACTATATTATATAGGTAGTGTATCTCGAACATCAAATCAATTATTAATTCACACACAATCACATTCTTTTTTTGAGTGAAATAACGATAAATGAAAAGGCGCTATTGAAGAAAAAAGCATTTCTTGTTGGCAATAGCTCTGGAACAATATCATTTTACCTCTTACTTCTCGTATTTCTACCTAATTAGAGCAGAGGTATCAGAGCGATGCCGGCACTGCGCCCCTCGCCGCTCCGGGTTGCACTAACAACCATTTCAAGTACGGTTTAATGCCAATTACCTGCTCACTCCATTGTTCTGAGCGTCAAGTATCGCCGCCCGAGCTCAACCATTTCACCGCGTCAAGAGAGATTGCTATATTTGTTCGTAAAATCCATTTAAAAGTTAACGGCATTTGTCGGGAAAGGTATCATCGTGTAAAAAAATAAAATCCTAAATAGGATTTGATATATAGGAGACTGTGAAGAAGCATATTGGACGATATTTAATATCTGTGTTCTCTTTTGCCACCGATACTTTACGGTAATATGAATCCGCGCAGTAAATCGTAGATAGTACGCAACGAAACGAGAACGGGGAAAGCGTCGGCGATATTAATTTCATATGATGAATGATGAACGATGATGTTGCAAATTTACATTTTTTTTACTTAAAATGTTAAAAGTATTTGGTGCAGCGAAATTTGTTTCATTGCTTGGTGTTTGGCAGTTAATAAGATTCTTTGTGTACAAAAATATATCTTCTGTACTAGAAATGGTAACAATGAACATTTCGCAGGAGTTCTCCTTACCGTTTACTTTATACCTGTACACGAAAATAGGTATTTGCGTTATAATGCACTTAATAGCGGATCAGATCGTTTCAATGTTATGTGTATGTCTTTTCCTCAAGTATGTAAGCACAGTCTATGCGAAACCAAAAGTTAATTAAAGTAAGGGTAAAAAAATAATAGTTATTTTTTAAACTCATACAGTTATTTGCACGACACCTATACCTAAAAATAAGGTTTTTAAATTTTGTCTGTATCTCTGTTTGTTTCGGCTAATCTCCGGAACGGGTGGACCGATTCCCACGGGACTTTCACTGGCAGATAGCTGTCTTATAAAGAGTAACTTGGCTACTTTTATTTTTGAAAAAGAATTAGAGTTCCGCGAAAATATATAAATATGTACACGCTAGCGAAGCAGCGCGGGAACTGCTAGTACCTACTATACTATAACTAAACTGTTTTTATAAACAAACATCCTGAAAATAATCAAAGTTGATGTCTTAAGGAAGGTATGACGATTTCGAATAGGTATTAGTGAGATTAGTGTTATATTCTTGCAATATTCGTTATTCGCAAACAAGGATCAGCTCATAGCTGACCTTTCGCGAATTTCTACTCCAACATTCAACCCTTTATTCAGACAGGCAACATCAAAAGATGTGACAGAGAGAACAAACATATTTATTCAATACGGAAACTGTACCGGGATTATCCCACCTTAAGCAAACAGTGGTCCACAAAGCTCCGTCAAACTGAGAGCACACGGGAACTATACTAACGAAAAGACGATAAAACCTTTATCTTATTACGGATATCTGCTCCCCAACCCATGACAAGATGTGTCACTCTGATCTTATTTACGAGTATTTTTGTCAAAACTTTTGGTTGAAAGGCTTAACGTATTTAGTGCAAATTGTCGTCAAAAATCTGATTTTCTTAATGTAATTTATGGACAAGACAATTGCGGAAGTCTGACTGCATGTAGTTACGTCGAGATAGTGCAAATGCAGCGATAGATAAATCGTATATTTTTAAAGGTTTCCGTTGTCGGCTCGTAAAGAATGATCCGCCGTCTCGGGCGACGCCATTACTTCTTGTGGCGCATGAAAAATTCATATAGCAGCCGTGTGATCGCGTTAACGTGCAGCAGCGCCGCGCGCGCATGCCTCTAGGGGACACTAAGCACGGCTTATAGCGCTCTCTCTCCTATACTTGTTTTAAATGTGCGTTATAACCCTTATTCATCATTTAACTGTAAAGTATAAGAGCGGTCTATGTGATATGAAAATTGAATACACTATATGTCTGTTTTTATCCATTTATAGACTTTTAGTAGTATTTATATTGTATATAGGCTTAGTTAGCTAGTAGGTGCAGCCATATAATACTTACAATACTATTCATAGTGTAATAACAACATTTAATGCAATCATATTACGACGTCTGTTATAACTTAGAACACCACCCTTTACACGAAAAATTTTACGAATTTAATGTCGGTCTTGGTCTATCCAAAGGTTGTCTGTTAGAAATTTCTTTCACCTTCTTACATGCTGTGTATCTATCACTTATAAACTATCTTTTATTCTATTGTGGAGGAAAAATACATTTTTTCCTTTGTTCTGAAAACCGTCCAAAACATTTGTCCAACAGACTTACTCGGAGTTCCGCTTCGATATACGTTCTCATTGTGACATCAACTTATCACCTGTTCCTAGACGTGCTGGATGATGAATTATTAAAAATTCATAATTGTACCTTCAGGTGCGGTGCACATTTCACAGTAAGTGTTAGCAAGACTTATAGATTCTCGATGAGATATTGTTTTTTTAATTAAAGCTATTTGGTATAATTTGTTTATTATCTATATATATCTATATCTATATATATATAAAGAAAAACATACAGCTTTACTTCTAGTGTATCTAAACCCAAAATAAATTATACACGCATAGTGAATTGTTGTGTGTTGTATTCGATAAGAACGTTCACGGATAAAATTAATGTCAACGACCAAAATAACAATTTGAAGACATTATGGGAAACAACGTTATTTCTATAACTGAAAATATCCCAAATTTCGAAAATTTTAATGTTTATTTTATTCTAATTTTCGTTGAAGTTACCTAATTTTTTTAATCTGAGATATAACATTTTATCGTATTATTTTATATCACCAACTTGGGACTTGAATAAATGAGTTGCATTGATGTTTTTTATTTACAAACTTTTATTTAAAGCAATTGTAAGTTTCTATGCACACAGAGATTTAACTTGTTAGTTTAAGACCATATATTTATTATAAATTATTATTACTTGATGACTTATTATTTTTATTTTTATTTTAGGCTAAGTAATTTTCTGAGATAAGGGGAGGGGCTCAAATTCCATCTATTTTCTTTAATGACTTTAAAACTTAATCTTAAAATTATAAAAAAACATATATTTAAGAACTTTATTTAGCGACTAGCAAATATTTAACAGTAGTTTGAAAGTTTTTTTTTAGTTTTCTAGTTTGGCCCCAAAAGTAATTCCTATATTCAAAATTTATTTATTTACGTTGCACATATGTATTTGAGTCACAGTACTCGTAATTGATATGTAATCAAATCACTGACCAAATGTAAACTTAATCAGTCCAGTAGATTCGGAGCAAAAATAGACTGCGACAGAAGGACAGACAGACGCACGAGTGATCCTATAAGGGTTCCGTTTTTTCATTCGCACGTACCGACGCACGCACTTAACCCTAAAAATCAACCTTCAGGATTCGATCGACTCGACGCAAACCAATGAATTTTTACAAATTAGTTATACCTAGTTATTATTGAAAACATCCATTGAGCTTTATTAAAAAATCTAAGAATTTCGACTTCACATATCGGGACCTACATGTAGCTCAATACGACAAGTTGTTGTATTTAATCTTTACTGAATCACAGTTTTGAATTTCGTCCCGAGAATCAAACTTTTGCCAATTTTAAGTTACGTATAAGACAAGATTTAAAAAAAATAACCATAGGATCGATACTTTTTTGAATCCACGTCATCGTTGTATTGGCTGTCTTTATAGTGCTTACGGTAAAAACAATACTTATACAGATTCGTTTTGTTTCAGTGGACTTACTGCAGATGTTAGAATTCAACGTAACTGTATCATTCCCGGCTGCACCATTGCTCACAGTCATTCTGGCACTAGTTGGTAAGTCATTTATTTTTTACGAAACATAACTTATTTTTCCGACGTACTAAACTGATTTGTTTTAACACGATATTTTTACAGTAAACTAATGTATAGATAAAAAAAGTAGTTTGAAGATAATTTCATATAAATTAGAAACTATTTACACTTATTTTACTGTAATGTTTACTTTGTACATTTACGGATGCTAGACCCCTGCATGTAACTAACATGCGAATGTTGAGATAGATGTGTGGTGTGATTAAAATGAACAAGGTGAGGAATGAATACATTAGAGAGAAAGGACCTGGAAGTAACGCCAGTGGATGAAAAGTTCAGGAGCAATAAATTATCGTGGTATGGACAAGTGATGCGGAGGGATGAGCATAATGTGCTGAAGAGAGTTTTGGGTATGGAAGTTGACGGATACAAGAGTAGAGGACGACTAAAGGAAAGATGAATAGACTACGTGAAAACAATAACTAAATTTGGGAGAAGGATAAAAGATGATGAGGTTAAATATTTCTTATTTTAAAAATATTGATTATTTAGCGTGGCGTATACATTGTGATCTTAAGTTATTTCAAGTGTCAGTTCAATTTTTTTAACATAAGTTAGAAATCTTTGTTTTACATTTCTTATATTTCGCATTCAGTTTAGCTCATACGCCATATCAATATAATCAATGAAAATATATCAGAAATCATAATAAAAAAATTCCTATCACCACATAACTTTCACTAAGGAAAGAAAACAGTCCTCCGGTACGCTTAAAAAACACCATCCTGCCTTAAACAGACTGTGTGAAATACATTGGTTTCCACTTAGATAGACGCCTAACATGGAAGAACCGAACCTAAAAGAAGTTTAAACGCCTATATTGGCTGATGGGCAGAAACTTCGCACTCTCCCTGGACAATAAACTGCTCATATACAATTCTATTCCGAAACCCATATGGACATATGGGATTCAGATATGGGGAGTTGTCAGCAAGAATAATATTCAGTGCCTGCAAAGGGTGCAAAACAGCATACTATTGTTAACTCTCCATGTTTTGTGAGGAATCATGAAATACATGAGTATTTGGGAATCGCAACAGTGGCTACAGAAATAGAACACTTTAAAAACAATACACTGAACGTCTCCATCCATCCATCACCCCAATCCACTCGCCTCGGGTTTGCTTGGTAATGCCAATGTGGTAAAGAGATTAAAAAGAAACCACAGAGGACAGTGAGGCACTGGTCTGGCTGCTCATTAATAACCTAAACCTGTCAACGCATCTGATTTATTGTCTGGCGACTGATTGCAGATTAAATAAGCACAAAAAAAAACCTATCAAAATTTTTTGCAGGAGTATTAACTGACACTACCATTTATATATGACCGTTCGCAAACACCGACATGTCAACGTAAATAATATGAAAGACCCACAAGACATAGGCAAATTAGTATATGAAACCAGGAACTACTCTCAAAGTGCTTTTGAAGTCAACAAATTTATTAGTTGTAAAATCACACAGGCTCAGAACTTGTAAGCTTGCTGCAAATAGGGTTGCCATGTTCATGAAAGACTGTGTGATTTGTCGAAATACACTTCTTTCATACAACTCAGTTGGTATACGAGCACACGACCTTTCTGATGGGAAGCTATTACCGGTGTCTATTAAATCTCAGTAGTACTTCGCCAACGTAAAATCGAACTCTACTATCAACTCTACTCACTCATCAACAGAAATCATATTTCATGTAACTTGGAGGTGTTGCTATCATTTATCATCTAATTTTTTAACAATAAAGTAACTTAAAACTATATTTCTAATATGCTTATTGATGATAATTTGTTTAGTGTAGAAGTAATGAAACATTGCTTAGTTTCAGTATACATTTTTATGCCTCTTGCGGCGCCATTTAAACAAAAAATTTCAAACATTTTTTTAACCAAATATGTGATCTTAGTAGGTTCTTGTAAAAACAATGGTGTGGCGGAAATTTATCCTGGAGGATTTGTAAAAAGCTTTGTCCATAGAAGGACATTCCTTTAGAATACTTTGATTTATGCCTAACTAGCAACCCGCCTGGCTTCGCACGGGTACAAATTATACACCAAAACCTTCCTCATGAATCACTTTGTCTATTAGTGAAAACCGCATGAAAATCCGTCCAGTAGTTTTTCAGTTTATCGCGAACAGACAGACATGCGCGGCTGGGGAGTTTATTTTATAATATGTAGTAATAATAAGGTAGTGAATATGGTTTCAGGCTTGATTCAAAGATATAGTATAGTTGTATTTCAGTGTTTATTATTATAGAAATGTTTAAGAAAACCACCTAAACAAACCATGATATCCTATGTAACCTGTGTTACCCAGCACGAAATAACATACAGACTGGCACCTCATTTGTGAAAATGTTTGTATTTGCGTATTTCATAGAAGCACCTTTACCACCCACCAAACATTTAGTTTAAGTGTTTCTATGAAATACGTTAATACAAACATATGTACATAGGTTACTTAAATTAGAACACTTCCTTTTGGCCAAAGTTAAGTAATTAGAAAGAAATTATGTTGGATATCTAAAAGCTCAAAAGAACAACTCTTGGTATGTTGTTGACATGACAGGCGTTAAACGCGCGTTAGATTTTTATTAGCATGTGAGTTAACAACCGTTATCAAAACAGCGCACTCATAGCCCGCCATCTGAACATAACCTAACTTGTGAAGTCGGTTCAGCGGTTTACTTTGTAATTTTTTCAATTGACAGCTTATAGGTACTTTAATGACCACCAGGAAGGTACCAATCCTAATCCTAACTAATATTATAAATGCGAAAGTGTGTTAGTTTGTTTATTTGTCTTACACTTTAATGCCTTAACTACTTAACCGATCATCATATAATTTTGCAAACATGTTGCCAGGGGTACAAAAAAGGGTACCAAAATGTACTGTACTATACTGTTCACGATCGCACACATTATATTCAGAAGTTAAAATCTGCGCCTATGTTCATAACGTCAGAAGTGTAAACCTTAGGTGCGAACATACCAACAAGGCGGTAAGGCAACCTTCCCGCCAACCTCATCAAGGATGCACTTAAGCTGCTTCTGTGAAATGCAGACGCTCAGTACGCACTTACAAAACTATTGTTGCCTCTTTGATATCGACCTCAGCAGGTACGTTAGTACACAACACAACTATATTTCTGGTTGGTTGAATTGGATCAAATTCTAGACGTAATATTTTAATAGAAAGGTATACGCATAACATTTAACCATCATATTGGCTATCGATTTCAACATTTTCAAAATGAGGACCGCTACGGAAACGAGTAAAATATAAATATTGATATTTTGAAAGCATATTTAAGCATTATTTTAATAGATTTGTGGTAAGAAATACGTACATTAATAGGAATATAGACGTATCTTATTTCCCGTTGTGACAACATCTCCTGCATAGGTAAGTTTTAATTTTACGTTATCATATCAATATTTATGAATATAATTAAACCTATGAAAATATTCTTTTAATTCGTGTCTATTTATTACGTTCTATTTTAGATTGCAGTCTTCTTGAATAGTCTCCCCGTGGGCGCCAATGGTACCCCTACGATGTGTTCTTTTCTCGCCTATTTTATCGTTTTTTTTTCATGTACGAGAATTTCGTGTGTTGGGTGTCTTGGGTACGTTAGTAGGTCGGTCGATTCAACAAGTAAGTCGGGCACGGCGCCTGTTGCGCGAGGAGGTTGGGGAGGGGCGGCCCTGTTGCGCCTCACAGACGCCGCCGCCGCCCACAACTGTAACGCCCGTGCTTATGCTCACATAATGGAGATACTTTTGACCCACTTCATAATTTTTTTTCAGGTTCCATTTGATACAGCCTATGCGAAGAAAGAATCTGATTCTGTCACCAGATTATGATTTTTGTAATACTTTGATTATATGGTGACTGGTATTTAAAAATGTTAATGCTAAAGTGTTGATCTATTTGACACATACATGTGTCATATAGATCAACAGTTTAGTTATATTCAATTCTTAACTTGAGGTTGCTAGATTGAAATACCAATCAGAATGTCACTCTGTCGCTTACGCTACCCTGAGTAACCAGAAAGGTCGTATGGGCCTTTCGATTCCTATGCTTGAATTGAATTGATTAGATGTAGGCGTGATTTGTTTTTGTAACAACAGCATTATCTTTGTTAGAAGCAACGGATCCGGTCAAATGGTCACCGAATCCTATAGTTGTTTTACGTGGGGTGTTTTTACCTAATATTTTCTTCGGTACCTGGTTACCGTTGCGTTGTTTTTTATAGCATATGCTAACAACACAATGTCAGTATAATTTCGCAAACTTCACCCTTTCAAAGTACGGATAAAAGAAAACACAAAGCTTCTAGAACATTTACAAAACTTTTCACGTGAAAATTTATATTACTTATTAAATTAGTTCCTATAGCATTTCCAGGGCTTAATTTTCATTCAATAATAATAAACAACCAAAGGCTTCAGTGCCTACTTGTAAACAATAACAAAAGCAATCGCTAAAAGCAGGCGCAGGTCGAGTTCCTTCTAAACTACGGTTATTGTGTTATGTTATTAGGGTCGATATTTTAGTACTTTTACGTAACCTAATTCTAGTAAAGAAATGACGACGCTCGTTATTAAATTTACAGCTAATGAGCCTTATCAAAACTGATCACTATACTGTAGTGTCAATATGGTATAACATAGAGTATATAAATACTCTTGATTCCGATTATCTGAAAAGAAATGTAGATATATTATAGAGCTGGCAGAATAAACACAAGAATATCTGAGTTTGTGATATTTTTAGGGAAAAGTTCATATTACGAGGGCTATACTGAAAATTTCGGGAATCAAGGAAGTGACAAAACATTACTATTTAAAAATGTATTTATTGCTTTTCGAAGTATTCTCCGCGAAATTTGACACATTTTCCATACGATGGAACCAATCATTGAAGCAACCATTCCATTCGGGGTCTCCAAAATGGCCGTTTTGTAGGCGTCCACAGCTTCTTTAGGCGATGAAAATCTCTGACCACGTAATTTATTCTTTATTTTAGGGAAAGTATAGAAATCATTAGGGCTTAGGGCGGGACTGTACGGCGGATGGTATAATAATTCTATGTTTTCTTGCTCTAAAAACTCTTTGTTCTGTGCGCGGTGTGAGAACTCGCATTGTCGTGATGGAGGACGATGCGGCGGTTGCAGTTCTCTTTACGGAGTTCGGAAACGACCTGTGGTTCTTTGTCCCTCAAGAGGAATAGTCGCAACATGGCCGGTTTTGGTGACAAACGTGGCCACCATTATTTTTGCAACACTCCGTGAACGAACAATTTTAGTTGGCTTTAACTCATTTTCGAACACCCAAACTCGTGACTGGTTTTTTGTTTCGGGTTCGTACGCGTATATCCAGGATTCGTCACCTGATACAATGTTGTATACAGCATTTGAGGATCCTGCGTGGAATCTTTCGAGAGTTCTGACGCACCAAGTAACGCGAGCCGCTTTTTGCTCTTCACAGAGCAAATGCGGTATCCATCGGGAAAACAATTCAGCAAACCAGCGATAAATTGTGGTTTTGGATGGGGCTTCATCACCAAATGCAGGAAGCATCCAGTCAACACACTGTTTTTGTGTTAAACCGCTTCGAAAGTCATAATAAATCATCGCCCTTGAATTTTCTCGAGTCAATTCCATTTTCTCAACGACTAAACAAGTTTGAGAAGACCTTGTGAGAAGACCGAGAATCTTTTTTTAAATAAATAAATGGTATTCGATTTTTAAAACCAAGGAGTTTTCAATTAAAAAGATTTTAATATGATAGGAATAGTGGAAATATTCCATTCCCAATACTTTTAGTGCAGCCTATGTAATGTCCTTAGGAACTGATAAATAATTTGAGAAATAGTTTTCATACGACGTCGCCAAATTTTTTTTAAATACTAGGAAAAATACTATTCAATTAAAGAAAATTAGTTATTCAACTAGTTCAATCGAAAAGTAGTTGGCGAATTATTTTTTAATAAAATGATTAATTTGAAGACATGCGTCTTTGGCTTTCTAATTTACGAGTGCAAGTCTCAAACGACACATTTACTCAGTTACACTCTAACCGTTATTTCTAAAGAAACATTGGAAGAATCCCTACTAGTGTTGTAAAAATTAGCGCTGAGAGTCGAGCGTTGAGCACGGAGCGCTGAGCCGACGCTTTTGAGCGTTAAAGACTTAAGCGTTAAACGCTCAAGCGTTGAACGCTCAAGCGTTGAACGCTTTGATTTTAATTTTTCATTGTGGGTATATTTAATAAATAATTATTTTGACTGTTAGAATATTGTGACAGTAACTTTTTGCAAATAGAGTAGTTAGTCATTCAGGGAACAGTTATTATTAGTGGCAATAAAAATGATATCATGGAAGTTAGTGGTGAATTATCGGATTTACCTAATAAAAATAAAGAATAACAAAAACATCTTTTTGTTTTCTGTTAATTTTGCTTACACGATTAAAAAATACTAAAGTATATTGTTTTTTCTTTTAGATTATAATAAAATATAGTTTTGGAATAAAATCATGTAGTATGTACATTAAATAGGAATAAATCTCTTTTAAAATTACTTGGATACTTGACGCTCAAGCTCGACTCGAGCGTGAAAGCGTCGAGTTCGACGCTCCGAATGAGCTTTTTTTACTAAAACGCTCAAGCCACTGCTCGAGCGTTTTAGACCCGACTCGAGTTCCTACTCAAGCATTTATAAACTGCTCGAGCGCCGACTCGAGCGTTTAAGCGCCGAGTCGAGCGTTTTTACTACACTAAATCCCTACACATGGAAAATATCTTTCATTTTTGTCTTAGTTTTAAACGAAATAAATCTTCACATTAGTTCTTTATTTTCTTGAAACCTAACCATTTTATGGCATGTGTTATGTAAATAAGCGTTGGACATGAAAAATCTAATATACGAGTTTATATACAGTGTTTCAAATAGTCGCTTTGTACTGTATTGTTAAAAGTAATATGAATATACCTCGTTTGTAAGTTGGAAAAAGTAATAGAAATTCAATCGTAATAATAATTGCTTTATTCGTAAACCCTACCAAATGTCAGGCGATCGTCGTAGGCAGCAAACGGATTATGAGCAGGATTGATACTACTTCCATGTCACCTGTAGTTTTCAATGGTCCAGTCATAACCCCGGAGCTCAGTGGTTAAATGCCTGGGTTTGCATATTGACTCAACCCTTGATTGGTGTGCCCAGATGTCTTATGTGAGCCAGAAAGTGACTGGAATACTTCAAACTTTATATCGATTAAAAAACTTCCTTCCTACTAAAATCAAAACTATCCTAATTCAGCCTAATCAACTATGGTGATGTGTGTTATTTCGACCTGAATGCAGACCTTCTCAACAAACTGGACCACTTTCTCAACAACTGCATTCGATTTATTTTCAATCTTCGCAAGTATGACCACGTGTCTGATTTACGTTCCGAATTAAAATAGCTCCCTATTCGCTAACATCCTAATCTGCGAGGGTGGGGAGGCGTTGCGAGACTAGTTGGCTCTGGACGCCATCGCAACTGGGTTTTGTAACCAGTTGCGTTTAGTATCTTACCTAGATTCCCTAGATTTTAGAACTCTATCAAAGGTCCCCGTAAAACAGAGTTGTTGACACACAATCGGTTACTGTTTACCATCAGGTGTTACATGTGCTTATTTGCCAAATTAATTGTACAAAAATTATATATTTTTTTTTAAATTCTGTCCATACTACTACAAAATTTTATTATTGTACTGTAATAATTTCAATAAGGCAGTTTTTTTTTCTATCGGTTGATTTTTCTCTATCTGAAAATACAAAATATCCCACACACATGCTCATTTATGTTTACCGATAAACATCCAAAGTGTTATTATAGTAGTAAGACAATCTCTATACATACATGTAAACATCAATTAGTACACAGTTAAATATCTAAGAAATGTTTAGTATTATGATGAGTACCTATGACAATAATTGACTTATAGTTAAAATATATTGTATCCGTTTTTTGACCACAATTATTATGTTGGAGTTTAATACTATTATCTATAGTTAAATTTTACGGGACGATGGCTTCTGAACATAGGCCTGACCTAAAATCAACACAAAATATGATTATATCTGTAAAGGTGCTTCTAAACGGGAAATTTTGTACTGCTGTATGTAGCTACAATATTGTAAACAAATACATAAACCTATTAACGCAGATTATGTCTGTACAATATTGTATCTGTTTATCGAGAATATCACGGGTGTACTGTCCACCATACTAGTCCACCTCCCACTATCGGTTCATTTCGATCGGAACGTGTCGGGTGAACAAAAAGGTATCGTACGTATAAATATTACCGTAATGAAACTCCAATTTTTCTTGTCCCGAAGACATTATATGCATGTAATCTGCGAAAGCTTAAAAAACTACACAAAACCAGATTATGCATATGGCCTTACTTAAATCGGCGTAAATGATTGTCTTACCTTAAGTTTCAAAATTATCCATCAATCAATCAATCAGCCTATCGCAGCCCACTGCTGGATATAGGCCTCTCCCAATGAGCGTCACAATCGTCGTCATCAATTCATCTGGCTAATAAGCCTTGATAAGTAATTATTCAAGAATTGGCCTAGAGTGACAACAGACTAATTTTAAACAAAATTACCTAGGGTTTAAACTTGGTAAAACTAAATAAACACGCTGTAATGGCGAATAGAATTAAAAAGTAAAAAAAAGTTCCACTATCCACCTCCTGACTTAATCATCAGATCATCGTCAGACTCGTCAAAAGGATCCCAAAATCGAGGGATTTACTAATAGCCACTGAAGAATTTCACTATCCTCCGAGCTGCATCATCAGATCAGCTCCAAGATTAGTTTATCCAAATTATAGTATTTTAACGTGGGAGAGCCATGCTTCGGCACGTGTGGGCTGGATTTATTGCCAGTGATGCTAGCAACTGTATTGTAGTAAACATATTGCCCGTTCAGAAGCACCATAAGTAATATCGTCAAATTATCACTACATATTATAAAACAAAGATCCCCATTGCGTCTGTTTGACTGTCTGTCCGTCTGAAAAACTACTGAACCGATTTTCATGCGGTTTTCACTAATAGACAGAGTGATTTATGAGGAAGGTTTAGGTGTATAATGTGTTAAGATTTTCTGTAAATTGATTGAAATATGTTGACTATTGTTGAAGATGTCTCTGCTACCCGTGCGAAGCCGGGCGGGTTGCTAGTCATTATATAAATAAGTAACAGACAGATATACCTAAATAAGTTTATTTAAAATATTTCGTCAAGAAATAGTAAACAAAATGCGAAATGAAAATCTTCTGCTTTTATAAAGATTAGTATAAGAGAAGTAGGATAGAGGAATGAAGATGAGAATATTCTTCATATTAAGATAAAACTACATGCAGAAAACCAAGTTGCCTCATACCGTGGTGTCAATGTGGAAAATCCGAGTTGCCCACTCCCGCGTCGCCAAAATATTAGCCTGACATCGAAACGCCTGTCGGATAGAGGTGGCTTGGCTTAATTTCAGGGTACACCATAAAGAACCTCGAGAGATTGTGTAGACTATATACCTCAATAATCACCAAGCTTGCGCCAATGAGCTTGTGGGGAAATATCACTAGAGCTGTTTTTATTTTTATCGAAACAATACAACGACTTCCATCTTTATCATAGGTAAAATAATGCTGAAAATGTCTACATCAACATTTTCTTTCTTCAAATTTTTTCATGCAAGTTCACGAAAACGCAATACGTCTAGCTCAATTTTGTTGTTACGAGCTTCCTCTGAATTTCTAATCTTGAAGTTGAGCAACGTGTGCCGTCGCATTGCATATCGTCTGATTAATATCGCCAGCCACGTCGTGCAGTCGTAGGGCTTCAGACAACTTTCAAATCCACCGCATATTGTATACCGCGAGTATCGACATACTGAAATTATATGTCCTATGAAATGAGATGGCATTGTATTGGACTATACTGGTGAAGTTATATTTGAATTGTCTATTGTTTTTTCATTATATGTAGTGTTACTGTAGATGCTAAGTATTTATTAAGAAAATTAGTTCATAATGCAAGGCGAGAGCGTCTCATAGCACAGCGTATTAGGGAGCCCAGCTCTTATACGAGCTGGGCTCTTTTCTCCGCGAAATTTGACACATTTTTCCATACGATGGAACCAATCATTGAAGCAACCATTCCATTCGGAAGTTGGGGTCTCCAAAATGGCCGTTTTGTAGGCGTCCACAGCTTCTTCAGGTGATGAAAATCTCTGACCACGCAATTTATTCTTTATTTTAGGGAAAGTATAGAAATCATTAGGGCTTAGGTCGGGACTGTACGGCGGATGGTCTAATAATTCTATGTTTTCTTGCTCTAAAAACTCTTTTGTTCTGTGCGCGGTGTGAGAACTCGCATTGTCGTGGTGGAGGATGATGCGGCGGTTGCAGTTCTCTTTACGGAGTTCGGAAACGACCTGTGGCAAACAAATGCTGTGTGGCAAACAATGCATTAACCGTTCTTTGTCCCTCAAGAGGAATAGTCGCAACATGGCCGGTTTTGGAGACAAACGTGGCCACCATTGTTTTTGCAACACTCCGTGAACGAACAATTTTAGTTGGCTTTAACTCATTTTCGAACACCCAAACTCGTGACTGGTTTTTTGTTTCGGGTTCGTACGCGTATATCCAGGATTCGTCACCTGATACAATGTTGTATACAGCATTTGAGGATCCTGCGTGGAATCTTTCGAGAGTTCTGACGCACCAAGTAACGCGAGCCGCTTTTTGCTCTTCACAGATCAAATGCGGTATCCATCGGGAAAACAACTTTTTTACACCTAATTGTTCATGCAAGATTATTTGACTCATGCCAATGTCTAAATTTGCCTGAATTTCGCGGTATGTCACATGTCGATCTTCTTCAATCAGCTTACGCACAGCATCAACGTTTTCTTGGGTGACTGCAGTTTTTGGACGACCTTGACGGGGATCATCACTGAGCTTGACACGTCCACGTTGAAATTCAGCAAACCAGCGATAAATTGTGGTTTTGGATGGGGCTTCATCACCAAATGCAGAAAGTATCCGGTCAACACACTGCTTTTGTGTTAAACCGCTTCGAAAGTCATAATAAATCATCGCCCTTGAATTTTCTCAAGTCAATTCCATTTTGTCAACGACTAAACAAGTTTGAGAAGACCTTGTGAGAAGACCGAGAATCTTTTTTTAAATAAATAAATGGTATTCGATTTTTAAAACCAAGGAGTTTTCAATTAAAAAGATTTTAATATGATAGGAATAGTGGAAATATTCCATTCCCGATACTTTTAGTGCAGCCTATGTAAACATTTGAAGTACCCCAAAAGTTATCGGCGTACAAATAGGTTCACAAGTTTATAAAATTATTTTTAACTAAAGTAGGACTAACGTAATAATAATTTACACCAAAATATAGTCTAGGAAAAAAGGAAGTATTCGTCAGTTATTTTGAGTAAAAGTTTTTTTAAATATATTAAACTAGTTTGTAATATGTTTACGCACGCTTTCTCAGCAGAAACTCATTCTTCCCCGAAGTCAGTGTTTCTTCTTACAAAATTGAAAAAAGATAACTAATAGGTAGGTAGTTAATATTCTAAATTGAATTTGGAAGGAAAAGGAATATTTTTATCAAATTGAACATCATCATCAGGACGTCCGCTGTTGGACATAGAACTCCCTTAATGACTTCCAAAAAGACCGGTTGGAAATGGCCTGCGATCGATCTTGAATATAATTTAAATAAAATCTGAAAGATGTTCCTGACAAAATTTAATTTGTATTATGACACAAAATGATGGGTTTGATTTAATTCAAAACTTATTTACTTCTTTTTGATGCGTTGAAATAAAGCCTTGTTTTTGACATTTTTTTTTACAATTTCTTAATTTGTTTTTAAGTTTTCTGTGGACATGTTACTTACTAAGGTGGAACGTTCGCGATATCATGTACCCTGATATCACTCAGTCCTCGGGACGCCGTCACCTTGTCTTGGGTGTTTGGGACTATGGGCTACTTATTTCAGCTTGCAGCTTATTTGCGCCTAACGAAACACAGTGCTGCGTTATATTTGCTGTTTTCCTTCTCCTAGGAAGGTTACTTGCACCAATCCAAGTCGTGCCAGACTTCAGAAAATGCTATCATTTTTTCTTACAATCCTCACATCCTTATAAACGATAACTACCACACTAGAAATAACTCCTGTGTCGCGGGGGACTTTACGTCATTGTGAGTTAAATAAAAGGTTTTAAAATATGTAAAATATTTTAGGAGAACGTCAATGTATCGAAAGTCCTTTTTCAAAGTCATCAGAAGCCTGATCAAGATGATCAAACCTCGTTGTTGATTTCTTTTGAGTTGTAAGTTGGAAGGCTTTTTTCATGGCTTCATTAACTACAATCTAGTTTCACTGATGCTATCATGTGTATCCTCGCTGCCTACGACCTTTTGACGGGACACCTTTTTTATGATCGAATCAGACCCATATGTATGTATCAATCGGTACATATTGTCTGATTAACATGAAAAGCTTGAAGTCAAACAAAATGTTTAATCTTTGACATTAATAATGTTTGTCGAAATCCAAAACCGATAATTACGGAGTAAAAGTGAGGACGTAGATAGGCAGATATCAGTTGCACTCTTGTTTTGTTTGCTCGCGCATCGCATCACGTTTTCCACGAGCACGTACGGACGCGTACACCGAATACTAATGGATAGTAGCGGATAGGCGCCGCTCAGGTCGCGCGTCCGAAAATTGGATTCACATAGCATGCACTGAACACAGTATTAACGCCAGGCCTCCCGAAACAATGTCCAATCAAAGGGATTGCGCCTGCCCTCCTTCCCGCATGAATCTAGTTATTATATTAAAGAGGAAATTATATTTTAAATGTTTATACATGAATAAATATTATGCAACCCATATGTTTACGTAATTTTTTCTTTATGAATATGTTAGATATAGAACATTTTTTTGGTACTTTTTTTATTAGTCGTTTCGTACCTACATGCTTTTAGACGCGCGTGATAAATTATAATCTGTTTCGAATCTGTAATCCCAACACAGAGGTGCGGAGCATGAATCAATATTGTTTGTACGATGCACCGCACTATACCGGAACAGAAGTGCTCTCTGAATTTGATTGTCTGCCTGCTTTAATTTTCAACTTTTTTGGCCGGTTCGTATTTCCCTATACATTTTTGTTTGTAGACAGGGCAGGATTTTTGTAAACTGCCATTGATTTTATTGAAAGCAAGGCAATATCCTTAGTTTAGAATAAATATTCTTGCACTTTAAATCCGCGGTTCTGGCTTCAACGCGTATTCTCATTTTAATTCCTTGGCTACGTGAAATATTGAGTATCGTCGAGACCGGTTATTAATTTGCAAAATGTTCATAGATTTTCGATTTGTGCCGAAGCTCTTAAGCCCGTTACTGGCGCAGGCCGGACGACAATGGTGGCGGCCACGGCATTGGATTACTGCCCCCCTAGGTGTCCTGTCCTCTACAAATGGGGATTTAATTTGCCGTATCCGTAAATACAATAGCCGGAAATTTGTTTGCCTCTCCATCGACTCGTGACTGGCGCACGATACTGGTGAAATATTGGACGAAGCATATGATTCTAGTTATATCAGTGCATAATGTAATGTTTCGGAATTTTCATGTCGAACGTAAATGATGTCATAGATAATTATACGACTAAATATTCGGTTAGGCTTTACATGTTTGTCGCGTAAAACAATGGAGTGAGCCTGGGCGGCATGACGATGCGCGGCCATACGAGACGCCGATGACGTCGCATTAAAATGAAATCCATACGGGGATGATTGATGAGCACCGCAAACACACTACGCCGCGCCCGACTCATTCAATTTACCGTCATCACATCGTATAGAGTGCAGTTTTATTATTACGTTTAAAAAGTTTTTAACTATCCGAACGCTCGTCCATGGAGGTTGAACTAGCCTTATAAATGGAATTATGCATTTTAAATCAAATAAATTATTTGTTTTTTTTTAAATATCAGAGTGTATTTTTATTATGCTGCTGAGGTAGCAAACAAGCGCACCGGAATTGCCTTATAGACAATTCCAATAGGTTGGAGTTATTCCCCCAATCAAGGGGCTCCGAACCTTAATAAGAAATTCTTAAGTGACCGTCTACTCTTCTGTGTCTTCCATGGATTAAGTGGAAGGATAATATTACTTGTATTTGGCTCTTCTGCTTGGGTGTTCCCAGCGCGTTAGCCCATACCGTACTATATATACCTACACTATAAATTGATATTAATGATAATGAAATATAATCTAATTTATTTATTTTTGTGTAGACGTTTCTTTTGTTTTCTGCTTTGTAAACCTCGTTAAATTTTTTCCAATGTTTTCGGCTTTCCTAGTGACATGCGCTTTTTTTTGTATTCTATCTGATAACAGCTTGCAACGTGCATTTTGAGTCATGCAATTCTTTGCTTAATATTGCTGGTCTATGGTTACTCGGCAAAGAACAAGGTCCCATAGCGCGAGTGGATCGTTGATAAATTAAGTCTGAGAGACATTTCGAAATGGAATGTGAATTTTGAATAGAAATCTCAAAGATTTCTTCTGCTGGTGGTAATGGGTCACAGCAGTAAAAATTATATATTGTAAGGATAAGGCATGGTAAATCTCACATTTATTGCCGATATTTACTTGAATTTCCAAAAAGACTCGTGCCTCGTGATTTTTTGTTTCAGACCTTTATTTCTGTTTTGTATTCAACTTCCGGTGGTGTGGGAAGGAATGTAGATTTTTCCACATAAGATTTTTTGTGTTAGTTTAATTTTATGTATTTTCCACACCACATGGCTTTTGGCTAAATCCTTTTTACACGACTGCCCAAAATCGGAGAGTAATGTTTTTAGAGTTTATGTACGTTTATGAGCTTCATTATTCCACCATAACTTCTAAATGCCTGAAGGGATTTGGATGTATGGGGTATCTTCAGAATCTTAACATCATCTCTAGTGACACTAGCAATAAAAAAAAACTCATTAAGGCTATTGTATGGCGCCATTTCAGTTGGTTTTATGGCAGGGCAAATGTTTTATATTTTCTAAAATATAATAACTCGTAGATAAAATTCATTTCTGCAACCCACAATAAGAATAGATTACGTTACCGTTACCTTTATGTTGTATTAAGGCAAATCAATTAGCCTTTAAGTTTTAGTTAGCTGTTTAAGGCGTATAATATACATTATTTGTTAGTAGATGTGATATTTAAATAAATTGCTAGGAATAAGACAAAATTGTCAAACTGATTAATTTTACAAATAGTTTATTGTCATATTTCAGCACTGTAATCATTATTAGGTTATGAATCGAAAAAATAAAAATAGAGAGATGATTCAGTATTACAGTTGGCATGTAAGGGGCATTGGTATTAGATTACAGTAAATTTGTCACTTAAAAAGTGGTACATAGCAATTTTGATCATTACTTAACCTGAAAAAAGTATACTGTTTCCTTTAACGTCACTATACTGACAAAATATCCGTTGACTTTGAAATTGTTTAAAATCTACAAAGTATATAAAATATAAAAGGTTACTAATTCCAATTCTTTTTAAACTATTTTTTGGAATTTAACGTCTAGTAGCCATGTGTTTATACAATCGAGGGGGTTAACATCACTCACCGTGTTAATAGATCTAAAACATTTCACAAGTCTTTCTGATATTTTATAATAACTTCGACTTTTAAATCATAAGAGAAAAATAAGAATTCAGTTTTCCTTTGTACAGTTTTTTTTATTAAAGAAAAACCTAGCTTAGCCCAGTTAATTACAAATTCTACTCTTTGTTTACAAGTAGGTAATTTTGTTCAGGTACATGTTCGAATAAACACCGGTTTCTAAGGAATTTAATTTCTTACTACAGTTCTTGGCGATGTGATTATCTCAATAATTTGTTCTCTCTATATCTCGGGCCGCAAGCGTAGATTTTATGGCGAGTGCAGTCCGACATCGGTGCGATGTCCAACACAGCTGGAAAATTAGCCGGAGTGCTTTTTTATTACATTTAAAGCTGCTACCTTGCGTTAAAATGTTTCGTGGCGTGTTAATTTTTGCCGCTGCTCTTATTGGCATATGTCCACTGTTGACAGGTATGTTTTACTAAGGTTTCTTAGGGTTATTGCTAAATCTATGTACTTGCGTTCAGCTTAAGCTATGGTAGAACGGAGTGCTTTTGTCGTAGTCGAACCGAATTTAATCACACACCAACTGTGAGACAATACCAAGCGAATTCTTATCGTGCACCTCTTTGACTGTTATTCTGGTGACTTACTTACTACTTCACCTCTCAGCTTCGAAGAAATGGCCTGTCCAGTTCTAAGAAAGAATTATATTTACTAGAGATTGCTATAAAAAATTGTTTTATTTCGATGACGAATTTCACTGTATAGACTTTCCATGTCAGGTCAACATATATTATGTATATTGCAGTGACAAAAAGAATTTTTGTAAAAAAACTATCCGTTTAAAAGTAATGACCGTTTGAATTTAAAGGTATTATTACCTTCGTTTCTCATAAAAGCAGGTGAAATGTATGGTTCGGAAGGGATCAAGGTCCTCCGTACACCACGGTGCGACCGCCTGTTGGTCAAGAGGCGGCCAAGGTCTGCAGGGGTTCCCGGAGGCTTCCTTCTTAGGATATCCCGGGTCCCTTGCAATAGACCTACTTGCGGTCCGATTCCGACATACCACTTCACCGTTAGCTCCGGTGAGGTGATGACCCGTGGGGGTACCCCAAAAAAAAAGTGAAATGTATGGTAGAGGTACAAATAAATTCTTTGTACCTCTTTTTCAGGCACTGTAAAGTTAGTGTTAGTTTTTATGAATTTTCTCAATAACAGATTACAAAGAATTATTTTCACGTATAAATACATAGCTATAGACATTTCATGTATCTTTCATACATATCGATATCATGAAAGAAAACTCTTATTTCGTAGCCAATGATCCTTACGTATGTCGTCGACAGCAAACTTTCTACAACGCCAATCTTATAAATTATTTTCATATGTTAAGTAATTTGTAATATGATATCTTTTCGCTAGTTATAAGTTGTGTCTATTGGCACGACGGCGGCGACGCGAGGCGAGGTTGCCGTAAGTTTGTAATAAGAGTTAGTGTCTGTAGGAAACAACTCACCGGCTCGAGTTTTAAGAAGTTTCACGTCGTTTGTTTGATTCTTCTATCGTTCTGAACCGATACTTCGACCGGAGCCCAACGAGTGCTACTGATACTTTTATTATTTCCTTATAGACTTAGTGCAATCAAGTTTCCAACTTGTTCTCAATAATAGAATTTATTGTTTATTTGTGTTGGGCGAAGTGTTGTTTGATTTTTGTTTGTGTTTTATTATATTGTGGTGTACTCAGCTTTATTACTTGTTAAAATAATACATATTAACTAAAACTTAATAAATATCTAACAGACTAATGTCTATTAGTTCTTTCAGCATTTTTATTACCAAACTAACTTAGAAATAAGAGGCGATTCTCAGTTACTTCATTTTTTTAAATATACGATTATGTTACCCGATTACTCAAAGATGGCTTGACTGATTTGGAAAAATCTTTTTTGTTTAAAAGGTAACACTTTCTTGTTGGTTCCATTGCCATCAGATCAGGATTTGATGGTGGGATCCTGGAGAAATCGAAGGAACTCTTCTAATATTATAGGCACACCTATAGGGATTTGGTTTTTTTTTATAGTAACTCGTGCATTTGCTCTCGGACAGCAGCACCATTTGTTAAAGTCGAACTGATGCGGAAGACCACAGATGGCCACCGGAACTACCAAATAATAAGTACGGTTGCTTTCGATTACTTTAATATGGTTTCTAAGAATTTATACTAGTCCTAATGCATATAGTGCACTACCATGAGAACTCATCAACAATTAACGTCCTTGCATCGGGAAAAGTGATATTTTGTAAAAGGTGATAAGCAGTTCACATTCACAAAAAAAAAACTTAAATACATCTTGGTACCATTTATCATGATGAGGCGCATTGCAGTCGGTGATACTAGATGTAGAGATGATGATGTGATGTAGATGTTGGTTAGATTTTCTACTCTGAAAATCCTGTCTAATTAATAAAAAATACTGTAAAAAGTACCTCTTTCAATAAAAAAAAAACCTCATATTACTAATACTTAAAATAATAAGTTCAGTTATCACTCCGACTAACAATGGACCACGCAACTAAGCATCAAAATGTTCTAACTTATTCTCTTAATTTTTCTAAATACTCTTAAAGTTCAAAGGCGTGTGTAATGCTGCACTACTGCTGCTGCTGTAAGATTAGCCGGTTTATAATATCTTTGATCTGCACTTCTACTAATGCAATATATACATGTATGTATCTACCCTATTGTCATTAAAATTATTTTCACACCTACTTTTTTTTTTTTTACATTGGTCAGACACTCACTGATAAAAATAGGCCTCTTATACATAAGACATAGAGCGGTCCAGCAGTCACATTCATCCAAAGGCTATCTGGTTGGTTCATATACTAAGGGGTCGTCCATTAATCACGTGATGTTTTTTAGCGTCTTTTTAACCCCCCCTTCCCCCCTGGTAATACGTGGTGAAGTTTTAGACTAACCCCTAGCCAAAATCACGTGTAATTTTTTAAGTTCTAAAAATATTTAAAATTTTCAAAATATTATCTTTAAATACAGATATAATCGCGCGTTCTACGAAAAAATAAATACACGTGATATCTCACTACAGCCCCTTACCCCCTTGTGATATTTCGTGATTTTGCCCGAACATCCCCCCCCCCCTTTCGAGTTTCAGCAATCCTTAATGGGAAATCCCCTGTTTCGCTTTCCAGTTTTTGGTCACAATCGCCATCTGTCGTCCGCAGCAGTTATTGGTTCCCTAGACTAAATGGCTTCCCCATTACCATTTCATTATCTATCCTAAGGATGGGCTGCGTCGGTCACTTTGATCCTTCTACTGATTTCTACGTTCCGAAGATACACCTCTTAGAAAAAAAACTAGTGTATCCTTCCATATCTTTTCAAAACTTTTTATTAGGAAAAATACTAATCTCAAAGCCCTTGGTCAAACGGGACCAAAAGATTGTGGATTCCCGACCGCTCCCTATCTGAGTTTAGATCATTTGGCTAACCTCTTTCTTGAAGTTGGACATGCTCCACGTATAGGTACCTATTTGTCAATATGATCTAGTATTAGAAGGTATAACATTTATGTTGGACTTCCTCTTGTTTATTATCTTAAGATTATGTACAAAGCAAAGTCAAATTTCATAGGAAGTCTAAGGACATCGTATTGACATAAACTTTAGTTTTCTGACTTGGAAATGTCAAACGGTACCTGCAATATTCCGAAATAACTGAAGTGTGTGCCAACAATGTAGTAGAACTCGCTAATCTGTTCCTTCATTGCAAGGTGCTATCAATTATAGTAATTCGGTTCAGTGAGTACATCTCGAGATTTAACTGCTATTTGGAGGACATTTCTCATATCGAAAATATTTTTAACACTAAAATTTACACGTATAAATAAGATCTAAATAAATGCAAAGTTTTGTTGAAGGACAGGAGTTCTGTGTCCTACATACTCTTCTTACTTCTGTATCGTCGAACACATATAATAAACTATATGAATTAAAAAAAAACATGACGACACGATTTCACATCTGAGGCTTCGAATGAAGTTATACCTAAATGAATTTTGAAATAGGCACCAATACTTATCTCCCTTATTATTAATCCACACCCGATAGAATCTTGCCCAGACGTTCGGTTTTATCTCAGATGAAAGCTGAAACTTTGCCCCTTCGTTCTTTCTCTGCCACTTAATTGAGAAAACTTTAATTTTACTCAGGAATAATTTAAGAGATTAGTTGGCGCTTAAGCCATAACTTGTAGCTTTATTGTTTAAGGTACAATGTTATCTCTCATTGTAACATGTCTCCCTACTCCCTTTCTTAAAAACAAATACATACAAAATAAAATAAAATAAAATGGCAAATTAGTGACCTGTAGCACTGATAAAATAAAAAATTGGTAAAGTACCTCAGTTGGTCAGATCTACGCCCTATTTTACGTGGCGGTCGAATCCTTCCCTGAGATTTGACTTTTACAAAACAATTTAATAAAACAAGAGAAGTTTTATTAAATTGTTACCTAAACCTTTAAATTCTTTAAAAATTATCGTATTCAGCAAATACACAATATAGGATATACAGTTTTAACAGGATTGGTTCGCATCTTCCCACCGTCCATTTTAAGGTTCATTTTAATTTAGTATTGAGATAAGTAATAGAACATAGATCCTTTGTTCGCTGATGACAAGAAAGTCATATTCACTTATTGTCCGTCTTTCAGTTTTAACCATGTCAAAGTAAATTTATACACACGATTCCCAGGATGTATTAACCATCATGTAATTGCTCAGACTGCGAGCACTACTCGAATTTGCCCGGTTTTTATTCTTTACATGAATGCACAAAAGCACTAATTGCAATCAAAGTATTTTCTCGAAAAGATATAAAAACAAATCTTCGTACAACACATTAAACTGTTGGTAATGCTTAGTGGACTCACGTTCCGAGGTGTAAACCCCCGATAGCATCGTCGGGCTTAATCTTACTAAGTGAATTACTGTGCTCGTACGAGACTGTGCTGCTCGCCGTCATAGAATGAACAAACTGGATTTTTTTGGATACATACGTACATATGTCGTAGTAAGATGGTTATAGCCGTAAGATAGTTATATGAAAGGGGTTAATAACTATCATACTAGGATTATAACTATGACACGCGCATGGTCTAATAATATAACTATTTTACTAGGCTGTGATTATAAAATTGATTGTTATAGAAAATTTATTGTTATTTCAATGATTGACTACTTTTAACATTGTTTGTTTTAGTTGTGATATTTTGTTAACAAAAGCTGAAGATTAAAGGAAAATAGATGCACTGTACTACTTGATTAGATAGTCTTTATTATGTAGAAGATTTTTATATAGTACTTTTTTTGATTCCAAGCCTAAATATAAAAAGATATTTAAAAAAATTGTTAATTACTGCAATACCTGACTAATTAGAGCATTGCTTGATTTTGTTACATATATTAAGCCAACACATCCACTTGCGAACCCGCAACCAAATGACATGCGGAATTTGTAGCTAATTTGTAGTAGCTAGTACATCTTTCTGCAATACCGCCACACAGAAAGATGAAATTGACGGGGTATTTTGTTATAATAAAAACTTTCGTGAGTGATATTCATGTTCATTAGAGATTATGCGGTTTTATTCACGTTTGTATTTCGGGGATGCCCGACTAGTTTCGGACCCGACGGGGGCCCTTTTTCACACCGTGTGACGCCTGACACCGTCGCGGCAGGACGCTTCACTCCTTGAAAAAGGGCCCCCGTCGGGTCCGAAACTAGTCGGGCATCCCCGAAATACAAACGTGATTAAAATCTCTAATAAACAGGGGTATTTTGTAGCTAATTTGTAGCTTTCAGATGCTTTTGGCCAAAATACCCAAAACACACCCCTGTCTAAATAGGGGGTGTGTCTAGATAGGTGAATCGGCATAATTTAACCAGAGTTCTTCCCAGTGATTAATATTAAACTATAGTTTGTAGCTAATTTGTAGTAAATATGTAGTAAATTTGATAATTTTGTAGAAATTACCGATCTTCAAAAATCGATCATATGGGTTCACGCTAGCAGATCGTATGTGCGTATCGATCGATTTCTGGCTCAGAAAATAATCGAAAGGGTAACGTATTTTGTAGCTGATTTGTAGTAAACTTAATAGGTTTTTTAGAGAGATTAGCACATCTATGCGTAACTACCGGTGTATAGGCTCTAAAATTGTTGAGGTTACTACAAATTCACTATAAATCAGCTACAAAATACGTTACCTATTCGATTCAGTTGTTGTAATTTTACAATAGAATTCGGTTCTAGCACTCGCTGGCCGCCTAGCTCGTTTCGCTCGCTCGGCTCGTGAGTCGTGGTCGCAGTTCACGGTTCAGTCAGTCAGTTCGAGTTGGCAGTACAAATTAACTACAACATAAATATCAATTTCATATTTCTGTGTGCACGGTATTGCAGAAAGATGTGCTAGCTTAATATTAAGGTCTCTAAATCTCTTAATATTAAGGATCTATGCGTAACTACCGATGTATGGGCTCTACAAAGTTATTAAGTTCTCTATAAATTTACTACAAATTAGCTACAAATTCTCCATATGATTTGGTTACGGGGTTCGCAAGTGGATGTGCTGGCTTAATTTACGTGATTTGGTTGTGATAATTTCGTGACAAAATCTAAAGATTAAAGGCGTATAGTGTACTACTTATTTAGATAGTTCTTTATTATAATGTAGGTACTTACTTTTGTTGAAAGATGCCTAAATATAAAACAGATGCTTTATATTTAGGCGTTTCAATGAGTTACCAGTTGTACAAGTCAAACATAATTATGTCACTAGATTAGTCTAGTAAGATCATAGTAAGATAGTTATGAACCGCTTTGGTATAATTATATCCTTAAGGAGATAACTACATATATCACGGCTAAATCTTACTGCGACACATATATATATTACGTACGCGAAGGCACCCACGTGTTTACGTTTATTTAATACTTGAAATTCTCCGATATTTTGTCACATTGTTTCACTGCAAATTAATTGTTATAATTAAAAAACTGCCAAACAATACTCAACTTTTCACTGGCAAACAAGTCAAAAATAATTTTAATTACAGGAGACATTATTCGTTCAACCGTTTAGTCCTTTTGAAACGTGCCTCATCAAATAAAATCAGTGTTCATTTATCACTCGATTGTTTATAGTAGGTATTTAATGAAACCGATATTTTATTATTGGTCGAGACCCTTTTGTAATTACTTTTTACGTGTATCCTTTGTGGACGTAAAGACGTCGACGATTTATAACATTTGAAATGCTTATGATAACCATAAATCGTTTCTAAAAACGATAAGTAAGTTAATGGTTTTTGCATGATTTAATATTTTTTTATTATTCACTCATTAACGTATTTTTTCTTTAATGCTTGTATTTAATAATCCTTTTTGTATATTTTCTCTCAAATTTGCAATGCCCGTAAAAGGCTACTAAGTTGAGACAAATTGTTATAATAAGACCATTTATGTACACTTGGTTGGCAAATAAAGATTGATTTGATTTTGATTTGAAGATAAAGGCGCTAATGCTTGACCGTATCAGGAATATGCAAACTGTAACACCTTCTTTGCCTGCAATACTACAGGTATGTAATGTAGGTAAACAAGATTCACATAAATTTTATTTGAAAGTAGTTGCACCCGGCATGTATACCATTTTTTTCTTATACAGATTTTCCAGGAACCCTCGCGGGCATTGTCCCCAGAACACCCTACCAAAGTTTCATCACAATCTGGTCAATGGTTTCGGAAGGTATAGAGAATAAACATACAAACATTGATTTTTATTTATACAGATAGAAGATAGATAATGCCACCGGCCAAGTGAACTGTACCCCTGCAAATATAAGCGTTTGCTAAGAATAAAGTATTATTATATAAGAATTATGTATTCCTATGAATCTCAAGAGGTAGCAAAACCACTGATTACTATGAAAAAATATATGGACTACTCGTAAGTTATTGAAAAAAACTATAAGATTGACAAGACGAGCCCAAAAAACTCATAAAATTAATACTTCGGACAACAAATCCAAAGCAACATGGCAAATAGTTGAATAGTGGTTCATAGTTTTAATAATTACTTCGTAGATAAAGTACTGCCAATTTCTGAGAGTGTAAGAAATATAAGATACATTACACAAGCTGTAAAAAGTAGAAGAGACTTAATGTTTCCGTCTGCTAGTGTACCACAAAACATTAAATATAATAAAACATCCTTAAAATATTAATAGTGTAGGTTATGATAGAATAGCAACTAGAATAATAAAATCAGTAGGTGGTCTGATTTGTAGTTGCTTAAGCTATTTACTGAACTTAAGTATTACTTCAGGTATATTCCAGGGGAATATGGAAATCAACAGACATCGGTTAGCTAACAGAAGAGGGACACTGTTAGTATAGTATGGATGTATCAATATTTAGCGAAACCAAAATATCGAAAATGTGCGGGTGGATCAAGAGGGAGTGCGGTCTGGTGCCAGCCAGAGCAACAGTGTCAGGCAATTGAATGATATGTAATACAATATATTGATCGCGTTAGTTTTCGTATACATAATTATAAATCATGGAACGCGAATGTTTAAAAGTTAGGAAAAGTAAAGATACTTAGAAGTTTATAAAATAATAATGTTATGAACAAACGTTTTAGACAAAACACGACTATAAATATGGCCATGGCTCAGTTTTCCTTTAGCTTCCGTCGAGGTGGGGGTTGATATTTTTTTTACAGAAAGGTTATTTCATTATAAGCACACACGCAAAGTTTTAACATGCGGAGACGCGTAGTTTTTCAGAAAAAAAATTGAAAATCATTTATTTTTTGCAATATTTATGTCAATCCCTACCACAGATAATATAGAATTCTCGCCATTTAACGTTTCGTTTTACCTACGGTTAAGTTGTCAGACGTTCGGTAACATTTATTTTATATAAATTTACGTAAATGATTATTTTTTATCATCATTTCAATAGTATTCATGCACACATATATTTAACAGTTTACATAATAAATTACAGCATTATTTTCATTACGAGCTATTAAAATTAAAATGTTCAGTGTTTACCGTCTTTTGCCGGCTTGTGGAACGAAACGTAAAACTGACGCTATTTTGACGGCTGTCTTAAGTGTACGGGGAGAAGTCGCTTTATTACATTTTTTTTAATAAAATAGAAATTTACCCTCAAGTGGCTAGGTTTAGGTTAAGTTAGAACTGTGACCATAACCGAATTTTATGACAAACGAAATTAATTTTAATTCATAAAATGAGGAAATTTCTTCAGAAATAAAAATTAAAAAATCTTGAAAAGGGGGGGGGGCTCCGCAACTTTTCCTTTTAAGGGGGGGGGGGAAAGTACTCCTACCCCCGTCCCTCCCAGCCCCCTCCCCTCCTCAATTCGACGGAAGTTAAGTAAAGTAAAGGCGTACCATGGCCATCTTTAACGTTTTAAATAAAATAATGACTCGCATAGATAAAACAAGCCCGGTTTACGCAGTGTATTGCGATACGACGCAAGCTTTCGATCATGTAGATCATGGTATATTGGAAAAGAATAGAGAATGCTACGGTAGTAGAGGCAACTTCATGCAATAATTTTGCATTTTTCTCAACGGTGTACTCTAGAATCACTTGACATAAAATATGAACATCTAAAAATGAATAAAACTAAATTTCTTGGATTAACAATAGATAAGCAACTTGATTGGAAAGCTCATATTGAACAGTTGTAAAAGAAATATAGTAACAGCAACTCCGCACTGTAGGTATAAAGCTTCAAATATGTAGATATTTAAACGATTTTACTGTGGTACTTCTGTACTAGTACTATTATGTTTCCTGTGGTAGCAGTTTATACGCTCTCTACAAATAAGCACCTACAGTAAACACTCCTACACTCCCTACATCTTATTATTGTTTAATCGCTTCTGTGTTAAGATATGGCACAATTTTTTGGGGTAGATAACACTGTGGGTAAATACACCTTGCATTCAAACAGCAAAAACGTTGCATAAGAGCAATCTGTGAGCAAGGACAATAATGTTTACCACACATACGTATTTGAAACTGCTCTCAGTGTTAAAATCCTCAGCCGTTTCCTCGTCTATCTGACGTTACAGTAAGAAGTGACAATAATAGGCTATGTACGTATGTACCCTACAAGTAATAACAATAATAACAAATAGTTCATTACCAAAAAAACACAAAAGAAATAATACATTTCCGATTGTCCCGCACCAGGCAAGCCTGTCCTGTTGACAAGCATCTTATGTATGGCTCCAAAAATGTATATAATAAGATTCCAAACTCACACTAGGAACAAATGTTTATAAATCATTTATGTAATTTATTGTTAAGCAAATGCTACTACCATATAAATCATATCTTAATGATAAACTTTAACTTGTTAGCTTTATTAACCTTAACCTTTACTGACATCTTGTTTATTCTACATGCTCCGACATTTTTACTATTATTATTTGTTTAATTAATTGCATACATTTTTTCAGTTAACTGGTTTTATAAGAAGTAATTTGGCTACTTTTATTTTTTGGAAAAAGGATTAGGGTTCCGCTCAATAGCTGAACTGTACACATGTTTAGACAAATAAAGCTATCTTATCTTCTTATTTGAAAAGCCATTTTTTAAATATAATTTACAACGATCAAAAATGCACAAAAATATGTATTCATTCACCGATATTGTTACACCGATAGTTTCAGTATCTTTTAATATTATTAATATGCTTGTAGCTTATGAGAATTCATAATACTACTTACATAATCATATAGGTTTCTTCTCTGATACTTTACTCTATCTCTTATGTTAAGAGAACTTTTCTAACAATTATTCGTCTTTTCACTAGTGTTTGTGTTATTAGTTAATATAGTTGACAATTTGAGTATAGGCACAGTAACACAAAAAGTGTTACAGATTTTAACAAGAAATAAATAGACCACAGCTCTGCTAGAAAACTGATTGCGCGTCAACACGTCTGTGCTTGGTGAATTTAGTTGCAGGTCGCAATCAAATAAGTGCACAATCACTATGAGCGATGCGCTTTAACATTGATTCAAATCCGTAGTAGGTGTTTCGAGGCCCTATGGCTGCGATACAAGGTACACTTGGTCTTGCACCTTATTGTGTAAACCGCTAGGTAGCATCAGTCTGTTTGACGTAACCGTAACATTTGAACAACACAGAAAACGGAGCCTTGTCTGATGCAAATGTGATTAGGTTATTAACTCGATTCACTCTATATTTATTTACTTGCTTTGGTATGATAAATATAATGAATATACACAGTCTTGCCTTATAAGTGGTTACAAGGAAAACATCGTTTTTTTATGACATGAAACATTTATTACGGCAGTGTGGGTTAGTTTATACATTAATATATAAGCATTTTAAAAAATGAAGCTCAATCAAAATGATCTTCATTGGCCTCAATAAATCAATCATTTAAACGTTGCGGCCAGTAATCCATTGAAACACGCACTTTCTCCATGTGAAAATTTGACACTGCCTATCTAATGGAATGTTTTAGGGACTCCAAATGATCATGGCGTTTAGAGCAAGCTATACTCTTTAAAAGAGATCATAATTCATAGTCAGACGGATTAATGTTCAGCTCAGATAAGTCAGAAACGTTCCTTTCTAGTGAGTCTTGCTGAAAGGACCATTCGTGGTTATGTAATATGGTATTGTTAAGAGGCCTAACCGCCTTCTCAAAATTCATATCATGATACACCTGGACCGATGTTTTGATACCCTCTTCACACAAATATGACTCAGTCACTCCTTGATAGTTAACAACTCACCAAATAATCACTGAAGACAGATAGTGTCCACGTTGTACCCTTCTGACTAATCAAGAAGCTTTCAACATAAACTCAGTCATTCTACTAATTAATATGTGCTCTATAGTAAAAAAATTCTCGTCAATAAATCTGGCAGTGTTCAGAATAATTTTTAATCCCACACGGCAATAGAATCTACATAATTATGGGCAACAAAATCTACCCAAAATTAACGCTCTGAGCGCTTTATTGTATGTTTATGTATGCATAAATCTGCACATATAACAACATACAACATAGCGTTAGCGGACTAGGGCTATGTTAAATAACAATACAATTTAAAACAGTAGATTATTCTTATGGGATTATGTTGCCGTGCGATGGCCAAGTTATTCTATATATTAAAGAAATAAATATGTAATACATGTCAAAGTACGTACTAGAAATTAAATCTACTAGAAATTAAGTTTGTGCAAAATATGGGTAGGTAAGTACTTTGCAATAGGTACGACGTATGTGTAAGTTAAGAAAGTAGGTAGGTACTGCACTGGACGGTAAATAAAACGTATGAAATATTCCTGTAATCCCTGAATGAAAAATGCCACGTTATAATATTGTAGCGAGTTTCGATTAAACTTTCGGAGGGCCGGCAAGGCAATAACCGGCGCTTTATGATAAAGTTAATTAGATAGAACATTCGTTCCCTCGAGCAAGTATACAGATGAGACGACTCGAGCCGTCTCTTGAAAAAGCAAAGAAAATTATTGCAAAAATCAACACACTGCAGTAATTTGATGGCAGCACATCGGGTGGAATAAAGTATACGTAAACGTATACGAACATGACGCATCATCAACGAAAAAAGATAAAAAATGTTATATGCTGGCTGCTTCTGAGTTAAGGATCTTGTAATTGTTTAAATGTAATGTACACACTTTTTGTTAGATTTCATAAAATTACAATTTAACGTATACAAGTAAATTTTTAATTTTTCAATATAATTATGTGACACAAAATAATAAATATACAGATTTTCAAGAAGCGGCGACTCTAGTCTTCCTGAAAAAGGTTTCGTTGTTTTTGTATAAACTTTGTACCATCGCCGCATAACGTACAGCACAGGAGTTCAGTGATTCATTTCGAAGTTTGCGAAGAACGACGCCGTGTTCGCCTCGAGGTATAATTAGTTTCGTGATCGTCCGTCGAGTGTGGCACGATCTACCCAGATAACCGGACGCCCGGACGGCTAAAAGTCAAACAAAACACGGTTATCGACGCATATCCCACTGCATACGACGCGGCGACGTTGTATGCGGTCTCTCGCTTTTCGACTTCATCATTAAGAGTTATATGAAATGCAATTAGAGTGACATGATACCGTGCTTATGTTTTATGTACTTATTTTATATGCAACATAGCATAAATTTTGCAATTTCCGGCACTAGAATTTTGATATTATTTTATTCAACTATGGATAAGTTTTTAACGTTTAAAAATTTCTTAACTGAAAAACTATGAATAAAAGTTAAAAAATTTAAATATTGATATTTTTACAACTGATTTTTATTAACTCGTTATTACTTGTATGTTTCAGATGTGTACTACTTGCTATCTTTGACCTAAAATTAGTACTTAACTAGCAACCTGCCCCGGCTTTGCACGAGTAGCAAAGACATCTTCAACAATCATCATCATATTTCAACCAATTTACACAGAACCTTAACAAATAATTTACCTAAACCTTCCTCATGAATCGCTCTATCTATTGGTGAAAAATGCATGAAAGTCCGTTCAGTAGTTTTTGAGTTTATCGCGAACAGATAGACAGACAGACATACAGACAGACGCGGCGGGGGACTTTGTTTTATAATATGTAGTGATGTAGTGATATAATTTTAATATAACAAATAAAAAATTTGACTACTCATTAATATAACTTAACAAATATTTTTAAACCTTCTTGACTTGCCTTCGTAACATGACTATAAAGAAAAACTCTTTTGGTACCTTTACTTCTATCCCAACCAAATGCAGGCAGTTATTAGGTTACGTTATTTTGTCGGAGGCTTTTATAACAGCATCAAATAGCGACGCTACAGAAGCGCCCCACTTACGGCTCAAAGCCTGTCTGCAAGTGGGGTAAGTGGGTTGGCTTGTATTGAAGAATTAAGTCAGTTTGTGTAAATTAGTCATATCCGGCGTGTATCGGAAGCTGCAGGGGTTGCCTCTCACCTCACGCTGCGGTGCAACTTTTGTTTGGTTTTTCATATCTTCTACGTGTATTATCTGTTATTTTATTCATATGGATTTGCAAAATTTAATGGTTTTCTATTTACTGGGTTTTAGACACCTCTTTGACAAAATTTTTTAATTCAATTGTTGAAATTAAATACGATATTATTCATTTATTCACCAATGACTTTATCTGAAACTTTGTAAGCGTAAGAACTGATAATTTGATACAGAATTGCTTCTCAGGTTAAAAGTCAACGGGTGAACAATAATTCGTCCCCTATTTTTCCACCTTTATGGTTAAATATTTATTTGAAATTTAAATGGGACCAACTTCGAAGTATGCCTTATCCAATTAAAAAAGAATTAAAGTAAAAAGTTATGCATGGTCATACATAAAAAAAATGTGTATATTTTTTTGACATGACGTTTGGGTGACATTAGAATCTCCTACGTTTTTTCGTCGGTTAAAAATAACACTTATGTCTAGTCTATATATACGTTGAGTTTATATATGGCCACATACGTTGTTCCGGCTTTCAATCGTGACGTGAAAAACAAAATGCATGCTCTATGTTTCAGGGTACAAACTATTGTTCTATACATTGTCTTGTTTGAAAAATACGAGGTGATAGTTTAATTTTTTTTCGCCATAATGAGATCCTTTCTCGCAAGGATCTTAAATAAGATGTCAAATCTATAAGAGGTGTTCTGCTTCGCCAGAGGAAAATAAATTTTCGCGGCGACTTGACTACATACATACCATAACAACAAATAATAAAAATAAAAAAAAGAAGCAGTCATGGGACTGCCGACAGAAGTGCACCGACCGACCGACCGACCGACCGACCGACCGACCGACCGTCTGACTCTCACTTGGCCAGTTTTTTTAATACATAAAATATTTACTTACACATGTGTCAACTTTGATAGATCCCATTGATAGCTAACGTAGTTTTAAATCAAACTGCAATATTGCTACCTTGTTTTTCCCAGGTGAGTTTACTTCGTTGTTTTTCATTTTGTATTGCATACTGTTCAATCGTGATTCTTCCATGAAACTAATATGAAATTTATTATTGTGCCATCGATAGGTCTGCTTTTCATATTGTTTGTGGTTTGCTTTCGTTTTATCTTTTACGAAATGCTTTTTGTTTTCGTCTGTTCTCTTCTAATCGGCTTTCAAAAAAACATTTTAGTTTGGTCGGAATCTTTTTTAAACATATGTACACATATGTTTCCTGATCACTCGAAGGTGGCTGGACCGATTTGGATTTTTTTTTTGTTTGAAATTGTATACTCCCCAGGTTTTATCTAAATTGATTATTACTAAAAGTTGAACCCATTTAAATTAGAAGAAAACATTCCAAGTAAAATATTTTGTGCTGATTTGTTGTACAGATATGATAACATTATAAAGCTCAACAATTTGTTTATTTTTTTAAACCCACTGATCTCTACCAGTCCAATTTTTTAAATTATTTTTGCCATAGGTATCGTATTGATCGAGAAAGGTTATAGTCAATATGGCATCACGCTCCGTCTATAGAATAAAAATCTTTATAACAAAAAATTAAACCGACGAAAATAACTAAAAAGCAAAAAATAAATAACTATAAATTTTTTATAATCTTATTTTGAGTCGGCGCCAAACAACCAACTGTACGTAGATATAATTAATCATTTTATTATTTGGCGCCGACTCAAAATTAGATTATAAAAATTTTATAGCTATTTATTTTTTGCTTTTTAGTTCTTTTCGTCGTTTTAATTTTTTGTTAAAATGATTTTTATTTGATGATTTTTTTCATTATCAGCTCAGCTACATGAGGTGATGATTTCTGAACGCAAATACCTGATAAAGTAATGAAAAGTAAACAGAAACACTATTCGTTCCTACAATTTTCGAAGGTTTCTCTCAATTTTATCAGGATCCCATCATCAGATCCTGACTTCACACACCCTTGAGGTATACCCTATCTAACAAAAAAAGAATAATCAAAATCTAAATCTAAATACTAGCTCTCTCCCATTCCCTTTCCGCCACCTCTTTAGCGCACATCACTTCCTCACAAAACGAGGCGGCAGAATCAAATCACTCTCATTTTGGACCATGGACAGACTATGGCCTCTAGCGAGAGACTACTCACACAGGGTTTGAACGCTTGTTCAGATATACTGGTCTGATTTTGAGTTCTACTTAGCTTGAAATACGAAACTAGCCTACCTGGACTAGAATAAATAAATTCCTCAAACTAATTAATCCATGTTAGCGTTGAAAACTTGATACTGTAATATTGTATAGCTATTTTCAGCAGCGTTTGTTGAGGTTATTACTGAAGATTGAGATGTAAGCACTGTAATTTAGTTATTACACCGGTTATTGTTGTTGTGGTTGTTCTTCATGAGATGGCGAGTTATTGGACATAAAATCATGATAAATTCAATCTTCCGGTTTGAAAAATCTTTTTATTGTTTAATAACATCTCCACACCATTCTTCCTAAGTTATTTCAGATTTTAAACAAAACGGAACCGATGGGTTAGAAACAATAGCTTAAAGTCAATTACATGTTATAATCATATTTTTTTACTGTGTTACCGAATCGTAATAGATAAAAGAATAAATATTTCTCATCTTAGTGTTGCTACTAGTAAAAAATAATGACTACTCCTGCTAATACTGGTTTTATATAATCGTTGCTACTCTTGGTCCGTGGTAAATATGCCACGAATATATCATAACCAAAGCAGAAGATACTAATATTGTATTATTTGAAATACAATTTTACTATTTGTAAAATAACTTGTCACTGTACGATTCCTGAGCGTGAACCTTCGTATTTGAAGTGATCTTGTGCATTTGTTGCATATCAGTTTCCGAGTCGAAGGGTGTTCAATTGCACGAAGTCGTATTGAACTCGCTCACGGAATGCATTCGACGCTCTATGATACCACGCGTCTCATACGTGGATATTTTACTAGAAAATGTTTTCTGTACAGCATTTTTTTGTCAACTTTTTATACGTCCGTACGTAATATGAAAGGGGAATTTACATAAATCTGTTTGCACAGTTGTTGCAATATTGTTTGTGTACAGTGTAATTGAACGATATAAAATACAGATATAATTACATTAACTTAATACGTTTTATCTTCAAATCACAGTCATTCCATTAAAATAAATTCATCTTTCACTCTTCACTAATCTTTTTTAAAAGCTAACGCAATGGATGATACAGAGTACCTACACCTGGAGTCTAAATGCATAAGTGTGAAATACACAAACAACTACCTCATGTGAGGATCGGATCCACAACCATGAATGCGGTGAAAATTGCTGAGGTAAATACTATGTACTTCGTGCAGTAAATAAAAGTTTCTGAACGGAACTCTGATTTGTAGTAAAAAACACTGTGAAGTGTAATTGATTTATAATGTTTATGTATATTAATTAGTACAAATGATGATATGAATACGATACAATATTATACCCATAAATATACTCAAATCTATTAAGATGTTTAGGTGAGCGGAAAACTTGAATGTTCTAAATTTTATAACTCGTAAAATTTGAACATTTTCTATAATTGTTTTTAAACTTTCGCGAGTTTGATACATATTACACCAACAACTCGCCCCGGCTTCGCACGGGTAGCAGAGAAGCAGAGACATCTTTAGCAATCATCAACATATTTCAATCAATTTACACAAAATCTCAACAAATTATACTCCTAAACCTTCCTCATGAATCACTCTGTCTGTTAGTGAAAACAGCATTTAAAATCCGTTCAGTATTTTTTTCAGTTTATCGTGAACAGACAGGCAGATAGACGTGGCGGGGGACATTGTTTTATAATATGTAGTGACGTATAACTCGGGATTTAATCGCAATAATATTTATAAGGTACAATTAAAAAAATTTGGTTACCCGACGTTGACCCGACCGTGGTTACGAGTGGACCTATGAGAGCTCGGTGCAATTCGATAGAAACATCGGGTAACCAAAAAGGTATTGTAACTTATAAATATTATCGCGATTAAGTCCCGAGTTAAAAATATAATTTGAACATTTGCTCCCAATAAACGTTTCACTTTCTAGTTACATTTTAAATCGCAGTTTATTTTTAACGATCTACGAGTTAACGAACTATGAGATACATAGTAAACCTGCTTGTTGGGGAATTCTCTATAAACGATTTGCAAGAGTCATGGTCTGTGAGCCCGCACGTCCTGTGCATAATACTGACACTAGGTATACAAAGTGACACCTTTTATGTGAAAATAAAATCGTCTGCTCCCAGTCAATTCAAATTTTTTTCGGTCAATGGTTAACTAGATTTCTAGTTCATTCGAATATATGCAAACATCGTTGAACATCAGTAGGTATTGTCAAATTTATAGAAAACTAGGTAGAACTTATAATGAATTAATGACAGGAAGAGGAAATACATCTCATGGCACACATGAATATTTAACTATACTTAATACTATTACTGACATTAACGTAATAATATTTCCACAACTATATGCGATGAAAACATGATATCTGAAAAATGTTGGAAAATGTGGCGGCATATTGAATTAGTGCTGGATTTTGCATTTTTTTCCCGGTAGTAAGACAAAAAGGCGTGGCGGCGCCTGTCGGACGCTAAATCAATTATGTTACGTTGACGCGCCGGTGCGGTAATTCGATCCGTCGGTAAATGTTGATTCGACCGCGGGGCATGTCCGCCACTGCCGGTGGTGGCGCTATCATGCAAGCGACTCACTGATCCACTTTTCTGCGTTGCATAAAATTTTTTACTTATTAAAACTGAAATGATTAAAGAGTTACTGGCAAATCGAGAAGTTTTAAAGGTCTGCACTCATAGTTATAGGGAAAGCTCTCGAGTCCATTGAAATACGATGCTTAGCCTGAGATGGTATGAAAATCTGAAAATATAGTTACTGCCATTATCGCAGAATAAGCAGCTTAATATTGAACAAGATACTTAGGAAAGATATTTATAAAATTAACTCCGAATTGCCAAATATTTCGATCTCTCGTAATACAGAATAAGCGTTATTTCGAGAACCGTTCGAACCTTCTAAGCATAACAATAATCTGCTCAATATTGCCTGGAGGGAGAGTCAGGCAACAGATTTTAGGTGAGTGGTAAAGCAGATTATCAAAATTAACCTCTTCAACGTTATCTAATGATCGACTCTTCCACTCGAGTGCCAGGGGTTCCTCTCAACGGGTAGCAATTCGCTAATAATACCCACTTATTATATGTATAAACATCGAAACTTATTTATTTGTGTTTTGACTGCTCTTGGATGTTTTCGTTTAAAGAAATCTATTATCATCATTTAAGACTCGTTGTCAAAATGGGTTAATATAAAAAACCTCAAAAAACATAGTAAGAAATATAAATAGGTGTAAAATTTCATAAAAAAACGTCGTCTAATTTTAGATTAATACGCATTTTAATTAAGAAACAATTATAATTATATGTATCTCAAGTAAACTATCAGCGAATATTAACTAAACTTGATCCGACATGTTTAACTTTCAAAACAAGTCCAGATTATTCACTGTTACCTTTTCATTGTTAAAGTTCATAATAGGTTATAGGGATAAACCCTCTATTGGGTTCCTGCATCCGTCAGTTGCGGACTAATCTCATACAGGCGGAGGATACAATAGGCTTTATTAACATGTATGCGTCTCGTTCGATACAAATTGGCGATGATTCGCTAGCGTAGTCGACATGCGACCGACTATACCAGGCATATAATAATGCCCTCCTCTATTGTTGGCGACTTTGTTCATTTTGGAAAGACATTTTAAAGTTTTGTAACAGTTCATTTATCGATATACACCTAGGGCACACTGACAGTTCGGCGCTCCTGGCCGCACATGAATGTTTGAATTTCGAATGTTATATTTTTTTAAATATAAGAAACTCAATCATTAATTTAAAAAAATTGGAGGGCAATGGCGTGTCAATTGTTTTTTATCACAAGTTGAAGTTCATCGTCCGTAGCAAAAATGGAATTAACAAAAATCAAAATAATTTAATTCAATTAAACCCATTATAGGTATTTTTGAATTGTCAGGAGTAGTAGTCAGTCAGACTATGTCAGTCGTGAAGCTAGTTGCCTGTTCCATTAAGTAGATCCTAAATGAAGAAAACCGGCGTGTCACCTATGAGGAGATTCGAGGACATTTGGGGATTGGTATGAGCCAAATTCAAAAAATCTTACATCAACGTTTAAAAGTTGGAAAACTTTGTTGCCGCTGAATTCCTTATGAACTCACCACAGAACAAAAACGGACTCGTGTTGATTGTTGTAAAAAAATATTGTAAAAGTACGATCTCGGACGTTCAAATGCTGTGTATGATATTATGACAGGAGATGAAATATGGATATATTGTTACATGCCGGAAAGAAAGTAACACTCTTCTGTACCGTCCTTCTGTTCGAAGATGACAGCAAACAAACAAAATTGAGGCAGGCGAGAAACGCAGGCAAAAAAATGATTGCGTTTTTTTTTCTTCCGGACGGGGCCTGTCTGCACGATCCCATTTGAAGAACAAAAGATAGTTCATGCTAAGTGGTACACCACCATTTGTTTGCCCAGTGTCTTTGAAAAAGTTAGGAAAAACGACCAAGAAGTCGCATCCTATTGCACCATGACAATGCTTCGGCGCACACCGCGACCAAGGAAAAGTAATTTTTGGCTTCTGAAAAGGTAGCGCTAGTGACCCATCTCGCACATCCAGTTCAGACCTGGCACCATGTGATTTCTTTATTTTCCCAAAAATTTGATGAGAGGTATGATATTTAAAAGGCCGGAAGAGGCCGTGATAGCTTTCAAGCCGCACGTGAAAAATATGCTCTTAGACCAATGGTCCTCATGTTTTCAAAAATGGTTGGACTGAATGAAAAAGTGGTTAAAATGTAATGGAGAATACTTCAAAAAGCAGTAAATATATTACTTTACATGTAAATTGTTTTATTAATGAGTTATGCAAAACTTTCAGTGTACCCCACGTATGGGAAAAAGCACTTCCGGTTTGCCCCGATTTCCCTATTTTTGCACATACGTTATCCAGGAAATAAGTATTTAAAACGTTACATAAGTATTCGACTATACCTAGTATTCTACCTAGTGGTAGGCAGTTGAGTAAAACACTGGACATACTTAAAATTGTTTTAAAAAGTATCAAAGGCACAAGTTTTAAATACTGGCACAACAAAAAACCTTGTTAAATTAGACTGCGCACAGCAAAACCATATTTATACACAGTTTTTGTTTTTCTGTTTGTGCTAGTTGCATTTAAGTTCCAGGAAATCAGTTAGTTGTCTGTTTATAGATCTCTTTAAATGGTGACAGCATCGGTGTCATGACTTGTATCTAATCAATATTCACGGGCATATAATCCCCTGGGCAGAGAGGAGCTCTAGATTTTCTATATTCACAAACTTTTTGAGGACAGTTTCTTCTAAAAAAAATACATTAATGCTAAGCTATTTTTAACTGAATTACATAGCTACATAACCGGTAACGTCGCAATACTTTGTTATTGTGACAAGGAATAGTAGGTTAAGTCTTGAGTATTTCTTTTTTAAGTGAAATTAGATACCAAACTAAGAACACTGTTCGATATCTTTCTCATAGAACAGTTATTTTTTATTACTTTTACATATATCTATTTATTATAGGAATTGGAGCATACCTTATACGTATTTGTGTGTACATATAATAATATACGGTATGCCCCAATTTCCGCCGGGATGAATATACTTTTCATATGTTGAATGATTTTTCAAATAAGTGTAATGGTTCCGAAGATCTCTCTTCCCGTACACAAAATCACAATATTTCTGCTTTTTATTTATAACTAGCGACCCGCCCCGGCTTCGCACGGGTGCAATGATGATACTAAATATACTACAGAATGTCCTTATATACAACGTTCACAGCTCTTTTGTCATTAGACAATACAAACATGTTTTCTTCAGAGGTTACTCTTGAAAGAGCGACATATAATTGGCCATGTGAAAAACACTCAACGCTCAAATCTAAGCCTGCAACATTGAAAGTTTGACCCTGCGACTTATTAATGGTGGCAAACGATATCTTTACCGGAAATTGTCCCTGCATTTTAAATCTGTAATGTCTTCGAAAATATTCATTGAAATTACATGCTGTAAAAGGCTATTTTGATCTATATAAAATGCACAATATATTTAACGTACTTAATTGGATAAGGATTAATGCTGTATTGCTTAAAATCGCTTCGTAAATAAGCCATTATTTCTCGTAAAAAGTAAAGGATAAAAAATGGTTATTGTGGGTTATCCCTAAGAGATAGACATATACCATCGCGGACTTTTTTGTAGACCTTTTTAAGGTGTACAATACTGTGGTACATTATTTTGATCTATCTCGTAAGGTTTAGTCAGCGTTTGCAATGTAAACCCGAAAAAAATGTGTTTATTTACGACATCACATTAGAAACCTCTAAAGTTATCAGTGTCTCTCTACTATATTATGCATGTATTATACATGTAAACCTTCCTCTTTAATCACTCCATCTATTAAAAAAAACTGCATCAAAATCCGTTACGTAGTTTTAAAAATCTAAGCATACATAGGGACAGAAGGACAGCAGGAAGCGACTTTGTTTTATACTATGTAGTGATATTGTTATAGATTTAGCGTCTATGTACATATATGACTTTTTCAACATGAACATGAAATATTATTATTTAATGTTAATACGCACGCTAAATGTTCACAAATTTTTCTCAATATTCATGTTTTTCGAGCAACCTTATCGGTGTATTTATTTCCCATGCTTTTAAATGTAAATTTGTTATACTGCATTTGTCAGCTACAAGCTACAGATTATAGGATATAGGACAAGTAAAGAAAACTTAGTACAACCACATAAACCACAATTACAATAATGTATAATGAACTTAACTTTTATTTTGTGTGTCTATTATAAAGACGTAGAAGAAAAAGAGTTTTTCTGTAAATTGATGCCAAGAAAAGTTCATAGATAAAATAAAGGCTAAATTTGTTGATGACTAACGAAGATTAAATTTAAACAAGGATGCACCGTCATACAGGTTTAATGTAACTTTGAAATATATGTCTTATTTTTTAACAGGAGACTATTTACCCTAGTGGAAGTGGTGAAGGCTGTTACGGGCACCAAAGTGGTCCTTGTCGGACCCCGCCAAATATTTGGTTTATCGAAGCCTCCACTTAAAAATATAGATGCTTAAATAAAGAAATCTCTACCCATCACCTGCGCCAGGAGCCTGTTAACTGTCAGTTTCACCATTGACTGACGTGTAATGTTCAGTGATATAATTATAAAAAACTTGAAATTTTATATGCGATTGTTGTGTATTTAGGAGTTATTTATAGCGATAAATAATTTGGGAGTTTTGTTTAGGAGTCTTAATAAAATTAAAATATTTAGTGTACCATAGGTTTTGCTATCGGTTTTCATATGCCTCATGTTTTACCGTTATTACTTCTATGGTCCGAAATCGGTAGGAGACACGGTCTCGCTGTCTATTGTCATAAGCCAGATGCAGAAGTTTTCAGTACTAATCGTTTATAAAAGAATTTTTTTTGATCAAGAATGAAGGACAGGGAAGTCGTCTTGGTATTCCACTTACTAGATTTGAGCATATAGGGCAGCGTACTATCTACACATAGGCAGTTAGTTAAGCAAAAGAAAACCTGTACATACATAAATAATACATATGTATGATGATGTCTGTGCATATATATCTAATAATAAAAAATAATTTCACACATCTCACACACGGCCGTCTGATCCCGAACTAGGCAGAACCTTGCAGGTATGGTAACGAGACTGCTGATAAGCATACTTATATATTTCTAAATGCATACATGTTATAGATAAACACCCAGACACAGAACAAATGATCGTGCTCATCACACAATTATTTGTCCCGCGTGGGAATCGAACCCACGACCTCTGGCTCAGCAGTCAGGATCACTAACCACTAGACCAACAAGTCAGTCGATGTATGTACATATAGGGCATAATGTAATTCTATAGAAAAAACAAATGTAAGACCTTCTTGAAATTGTACAGGTAGTAAAGCATTTCTTGTAGCTGCTATTAATTACACTGTACAGGTCACGCTAAGGTTTAATTTTATGGGTCCAAGTCATTGAATCACTCCCTTAGGATCTGGATCATTAAGTGGGTAAATGGTTAATGAAAATAGAATGAGCACTAAACATCGAAGCGGAATTTCGCCAGTCACCTAGTCGTCGTTAAATGTTGTTATCGTCGCGATTAAGTAACAAAACAACTTGGTTGGAGGCGCAGCGGGGCGGGCCCGGGGCGCGGGCTACGTCGCGAATAATAATCTCAGTTTACGACAGCAGCCGAGTGAATCAATAAAAACACTAATAATGCACAGGCGTAATCCGGCTCGTGCAAGTCGCGATTACCGGCACTAACGAGCTCATAAAGACGGATCTCCAATGCAAGGCTTAGCTGAAACATAAGCACCCGCGGCGCTTATATACGTGGCGCGAGACTATTACTATATTACATACCCTACTTGATACGTTCGACAATCTATCTGTCTTTATTAAGTTAATTAATCACTGAAACTGCACTTTATTAGCTTTCGCAGAAAAAAATATTTGCCACGGCAACAATCGGATTGTGTTACATATTTTTCGTAGTTGAAAGAGCCTTAAACATCGTCAGATCCATTATTCTCAATTTGCACCAAGTTGAAGGAAGCGAAAGGACGCGGCTAGCGGTAGACGCGGCGGGTGTCCCCCTTGATTAAACCCCAGGAAGTAAGAAGGAACAATTTGTGTGCATTCCTAAACTCTCCTCCAGTTTATACTATAGCTCTTAGATTGCACTCTAGCTAGCATTTTACCTAAGATTGTCATAACTTTTATTACTTTGTATGCACCGCGGCTTCATGCATCCGTTAACTTCATATAAAGTAATTTTAGATCTTTCTATACGAACTTCTATTACAAAATGCGGCGTTGCTGCTCAAACTGCTGGTTTGTATGATGTAATTATATTGTGATGGGCGTAATGAAAGCTCTTATAAATAAAGGGTAGGTTTTGCAGATTTAAAACCTTTAAAAGCTGCAATATCCCAAAATTTACCTAAAAGTCTAACATGATTGGAGAATAGAATTAGTGCAGACGAAGAAAATATTGTCACCGAACCGTCTGAGAATAAACGACGGCCTAACATGTCCCCTCTTGTATTTTGGTTATTTCAAATCAATGTATATTCAATTAAAAGGATATGACAGAACCAACCAGACCGCCTGTAGTCCGTGGCTGTTATTGGCATGCACAGCTACGTCAACGTGTCGATTTCCCTATCCGCCAAGTCTAACGTGATTAAATTGTATCAGAATTTTGTGCAAAAATCAATTTTCCAAGTTAATTTTGAGGCAGACCTGTAAATATCATCGTTAAAACATTATGAAAGTTGTTAATTTCAACAAAACTATCTTAATTGACAATATGGTTCATGTTAATATAAACGGATCCAGAGTCATGCCTAGTTCATGATGATTTAACGTTGTTTTGATAATTTTACACTGATTCGCAAGTCTTGGCCCGTAGTGCGTGCCTCGTGCCCATCTTAGACGATCTTCTCGTAGCGCCGGAATTAAAATTAATAGCGAACGGGCGGCGGCACGTCGCTGCTGGTCCGACCCGGCCCCGGTAATTTGTTTACTCGTCTCGCTCAGGATTACGTCGCATGCTCCGCTGAATAGGTAACTGCCGGTGACTTTTCATAAGTATCAGTCAAACTCCACTTCGTTCTTCTAGTGAATTTTTATCGTTTTAATAACTTTTCCAGGTGAATTAATTCTTCTTGAATATTCTTACGGTGTTATTTTAAAAGCTTACATTTTTGCCTCAAAAATACTCATTCCCAAAACTCTAATTGCTTTTGGGACCATAACAATTGAAAAAAAAAAACATCTTCACGTTCAGTAAAAAAAGCGCTTTCAAATTTTAGTCAAAAACCTTGCATGTTATATAGTACTTTAGCAGTTACTTGGGAACTTATATCCAGTAACTGTAACGTAGACATGAAGGCACAATTATTATTCAAAGCAAGAGTTAATTGAGCGAACATGGCTATGAATGATACGGCTAAACGTCGCCGAGTCCGGGCCGAGTGTCGGGCGGTTGCTGGTGGACTTCCGATCGCACCCCAACGTGTTTATTGTATCAGTGTCGAGCCTCATCAAAATGCAAATAAGGCATGCCCAGGCCGCGGCGCCGGACAGTTGTCGGCTGTATTGAGTTATAATCCTAACTGCATTTGAGTTTCCTAGTTTGTTTCGAGAGTATTGTGTCTGTATGTTAGATGTTTCTATGTGAATTTCTATTTAGATATTATCATGCAAATGCTTCGTACCAAATAATAATGTAAGGTTAGTGTGCTAAAAGTAAAGTGCCGTAAAATAATAATTATAATGTAAATAGAAACATAAATTAATCTGTAGGGAAGCAGACTTTGTATACGTTAATGTATGCTCAATATCAGTTCACGTCTTCACGAATGTGGAGAAACGATTGCAATCTCTAGCAGTATAATATTGTAGCATAATTAGACAGCAAGCATTCAAATCTTCTCAAAGATGTGCTCCTTGCACGTAAAGGAGCTTACCAACTCAATATATGCAACGACGACGACAAGATACAAGAATGAATCGTTCGTCGGTGTATGCAGGCGGTTAATAAGCTCCTGCTCGGTGCTCGGATTTCGGTCGTTAGCGGGTAATTGTCGACACCTAATTAGTCCGACACCCCGACACCGGAGAGCGCGTCTCCGGTGTCGCGTTCACACATGACCCGCGATATTTAATGCGGCGCGACAACGTCGACTGTCGTGCCTGGCGTCATGCTCGGCGACGTGACGATGGTTCTACACTTTATGCTAGGATTTATTAACGAACTCTGCTTTGTGACCTTTGCGTTTCGTTGCTTTTTGACTTTGCAAGAGTTTGTAGATGTATTTCACTTTCTTCATGCAAAAATTACCTGTGTTGTTTTTGCGTGTGTTACGTAGTTAGTACACGCAATTTATTTCTACATACTACAAGATTATAGCGATGGGTGTGATGATCTAGATATTGTGTTACAATTGGTGTTCTACCAATTGTAATACAGTATTAATAAACCTAGGAATTAATAAAATTAACTTTTCACTAAGAAACCATTCAGATCGACTTTCGACTTTAAACACTTTAAACGGCATTAAACATTTCTATTGATAATATGCTACTATACATGCTTTTTGTACTTTAAATATTTTTGCATCTATATGACTTTTTTATTTCCCGTTTTCCCGTGTAGTCTTTCAGCAAATTTGTTAATAAATAAATTAATAAACTTGCTAGGTGCCTACATGTGGACTTGGTCTCGGACAGACCTTCGTAGCTGCGAGAAACTATTGCAACTCCTTCCCCGATTTCTGGGCCAGGGAATGTTGCGCCCGTGTCTTGAGCGCTTCTTAATAGAAGAGGAGGGTTCGTTCTTCTCCAATGTATTGAATCGTCAGGAACGGTAGCTAAGAACTGTTGCTGGGTTAATCGCCGCTTTGCGTATATAGACCGTCTCGAATAGATTTGCTGGCAGCCTCGGCAGCAAACCTGATGTCGGAGACTTTACTCGGTTACCTCTTAACGGGGTAAAAACCCGAAGGTTCTACTTAAGGTAGTCAAACGAATACCTTCCATCGGTTTCTATACGTTTAGATACATTTAAACTACGAGGTGTACGACGGTCTACACAGTACTAAAATCTAGTCTAAGTCTACTAAAGTAGACTGGTTCTTCGATATCTAGACAAGTCGCAACACGTCAATGTAAGTCAAAAACCTTTTGTTTTTTAAATTTTTGGTACTCACTTTTATTTTGTTTCTGTAGTGTAGTTAATGGTTTATTTCTATAACTAATGAGTTAACCTCTATAAAAATGTAACAAAAATGAACAGGATTATGGTTTAGCAACTAAAACACGTAAATATCCACTTACAAACTACTTGATTGTAACAATAATAATAATAATTTCGGCCCATGGGTTAATTGCTAAGAGCCTCGACCAACACCTTCAGACGCTCACGTTAGGCAGCTGGATTAAGAGCCTAATGCAGAAGGCAGTTCTCCTCGATACGGCACGCATAGTGAGGAGGTTTCTGTCTCTGGAACCCTAACCACCGGTAACTTGGTCCCTGTACCCGATACCGGTGGGACACTATTTTTTATATTTTTAAATATATTTTTGTTTTTTTTATTGTAAGTATATTTAAAAATGTAATTTATATGTATATGAAATAAATGAAGAGAAAAATAATAATATTTATTTATTATCACATCTAATTACAGTAGTTACATAGGTTATACATTAGTCATACACATTAGTTAAATAGGTCTCAAAGAAAGATTGTGAACCCTGTCTCTTAAACTAGGCAAAGCCTGCATCTTAAGAGGCAGTGTGCGACCAAGATTTTATTAACTTATTTGTCTTATATATACAGTTGCTATTGGTGGAAGTGTTTCGACTTGATAATTGAAATATGTTGATAATAAATGGTGAAATAATGAAATAGAGTGATACGAGTGTGCGTGTGTGTGTGATTGCGTGTGAACTAATTAGCAATGTTTCATTACAACTTTTATCTATTATGTTTTAAGTATATTAGATCATTGATTATTCTTCTTTGTTTACAGGTATGGAGGCGATTATGTCGGAGTTCTTTAACGATACGACGACAGCATTTTACATAATCCTGATTGTTTGGATAGCCGATCAGTATGATGCAATTTGCTGCCACACTGCCATCGCTAAACGGCATTGGTTAAGGTAAGTGCTACTACGAACACGTTATGGATTTTTTCTGTAGATTTTTATACCTATGCGGGTTGTTCATAATTCTTATTCAAATTGAAATCATTTTGGTGATTAGATTTGTGCTCCTAAAATATGACCACAGGTTTATGTAACATTTTGTCTACGAGTTTTGTATGCGTTAGGTGTAGTGCAAAAATTTAGGACAGTGCGTATACTTTTATATATTTTAATTTATCAAAGTACAAGACGAAATTAGCGAATAGTTAAATTATCTTATAAGCTCAGAACCAAAATCAAAATTTTTGATGAAACGCGTTTACGTTTTACTTACTTTAATATACTTTCTTGTTAATAAGTTGAGAATAAAATGAAAGACAACACAGAAGAACCAGTCTTTACATTGGTAAAAACTGCTGTTCGTCTGATAATAATATAGGACCTCGTTATTTACTAATCTATCTAGTCCTTCTAAATTTTACCTCTATTTTTCAATCTTTTGTAAAACGAACGCTTCAAAATATATCAAGCAAGACTTAAGTGGTATAGAGCATATTTTATACTTAAAAAATGTACGGTTTATTGAACTAATTAAATTAATTACTTGTATTGAGAAGACACTCTTAGTCACTGACTTAATATTGGCTAATCAGTCTTTAATTTTTACTAATTAATTGCCATGGTTACAAAATAGACACTAGTACTTTCGTTTAAATCGAATGGAATGGCGATCTCAAGTTACAATTAACTAGCAACCCGCCCCGGCTTCGCACGAGTACAAATTATATACCTAAACCTTCCTCATAAATCACTCTATCTATTAGTGAAAACTGCATGAAAATCCGTTTAGTAGTTTTTCAGTTTATCGAAAACAGATAGACAGACAGACGCGGCGGGGGACTTTTTTTTATAATACGTAGGTAGTGATATAAATATTTTCACAAATATTTATTTTTTAAGCTGTATTGTAAAATATCTCCCGATCAAGTATTGATTCGTTTCCGCTCGTTGGCAACTATTCTCATCGTTGAAATTAAACAGCTTATTAGAAGCTTAATGGTAACATAATAAATGATCAATATATATAAAAATTAATGCCACTTTTCGTTGTAATTTTATAAATCAAGAACGGGCTCACCTATCCAAACCAAATGTTTAGGCTTTGTTCGAACTATTTAGTAGATGGTTTATGTGAAGTTTGCACAAAATCGATCGATATACACGTATCGGGCCGCTAGTCTATTATAAGTGTAAAGTTAATTCTTATTTTGCATGAATTTTTCACTTACCAAGACCCAAGAAATAATGAATTGATTCTGTAAAATTTCCCGTATGGAAGTGAATACATCGATGACGGCTGATGAAAGTGTGTAGAGGGTAAAGAAATTGTGCAGACTTCAAATTGAGATAGGACAGAGTAGGCTGATGATGAGAAAAACTACTATGTTGTACTGTTACTCAGTCATCTTTTCAAATTATTCCTCCTGTTTTATACGACTTTACACTAACAGTACTGAGATTGCTGTAGAATCAATAGTTATTTCATATCTTACATTGAACAACTTCAATAATTTGCCGGTACCTATTGATTATTTGTAATGTCAGCGATGTGTAATTTAGACAATGAACGAAATGAATTAAGTTTAACAACAACATAGCATTTGGTTTAAAGCGCAGCCAGTGTCCATTAGAATAAGCGTAATTATATCAGGCTCCCCCATTTGACATACTGCATTGGTTTATACATTTCAAGCCAAATAGGATCTGCCGGGCGTGGGGAATGACTGCATTATTTGTTATCCTTTTCAAAGAATATTAACAACAGATTTCAAAGGAAATAGAAACATGTAGGAATTGGTCACTGTGAAATGATAACCTAGTAATCTTACTTGTCACTACATATTATAAAACAAAGTCCCCCACTGCGTCTCTCTGTCTGTCTGTTCACGATAAACTTTTTAGTAAATAAATATATTTAGGTGTATAATTTGTTAAGATTTTGTGTAAATTGATTGAAATATGTTGATGATCGTTGAAGATGTCTCTGCTACCTGTGCGAAACCGGAGTGGGTTGTTAGTTACTGATATTATAAAGGCGACAATTTGTGAGGATGGATGGATGGATGTTTGTTACTCTTTTACGCAAAAACGGCTGAACGGATCTTGACGAAATTTGGCACAGAGATAGATTATAGTCTCGTATAGCATATAGGACACTTTTTATCCCGAAAATTGCCACGCGACCGAAGTCGCAGGCAACAGCTAGTAAAATACATATTTTGGGTCCAATCAGCTTAGGTTTATTCATTTTACTAAAAACAACATTGATTTTATTATGTTTAATAACAAAGTACATGTTTTGTTAGCTATTTTTAAAGGATTCATGGTAAATGGGCAAAATGGGTTTTGAAAAACCGTTTGACAGTTAATATGTAGATATTGACTAATACTAATTTACTTTACAGACAGTAATTATTTTACTAAATCCAAACAATCATTATATAGCCCTTAGGCTTTAAATGATTGTTTTGTTTGTTGTGAGCTCTTGAGCTCGTAACGAATTTTGAAAAGGTATTTTAGGGCGTTAGATATTCTGAACAGTAAAACTTGAATACCATTTAAGTGAGAAATGGCAGACCAAATCGGCACTCATTGGTACTGCGCATGATGTAATTACCGCAAAATATTTCAGCCAAAAATAAAAGTGCCAGGCATTTATTTTACTTTGTCTGAAATTAGTGCCAGACGATCCTGAACATGTGTTAAAATGTTATTTTAGTTCGAAGGATACTTAAAGAAATGTAAAGTAGACATACTAGTGCCATACGACCCTAAAGAAGTATTAAAAAAGTGCGCAACAAAGATATTTTAGTTAGAATGAGACCTAAATCATTAAACATAATAAATAATAGTTTAAAAAACTAAATAAAAAACACGATTTTGTAACTAGCTGAATTAGAAAATAGAAAATAATTTTCGGAGGCATATTGAAAACACATGTTTTGTCTGTTATATTTATTTAGGTTTTATTCGAACTAAATACCTTTTGGAATTGGATTGGACTCTATTATTACAACTTTGGGGTTGTCTGGCATTTACTTCAGACAAAGTAAAATTTCTGGTACTTTTACTTTTATATTTAATGATATATCTACTTTATATTTCTTTAGGTCTCATTCGAACTAAAATACCTTGTTTGGGTAATTTTTAATACGTATTCGGGGTAGTCTGGCTCTAATTTCAGAGAAAGTAAAATGTCTGGCACTGTTATTGTTATGTTGAATAACAAGTCTACCTTATATTTATCTGTCTAATTTGAACTAAAATACCTTTTTTTTTTGGCTGAAATGCGCAGTACAAATGAGTGCCAAATTGGATTATTCAAGTTTTATTATTCAAAATATCTATCGCCCTAAAATACCTACTTTGCTTTATTATTTTAACTTTTTACCCAACATCGCCTCTAGGTACATAATTACAAATAGCCCACTGTGTGCAAGCAGCTTAACTATAGAGACGTGAAAATAGAAAAGGTAAATGTTGAATAACAGCCGCAATAATTGTTTGTTTATGTATTCTGTGTATGTTTGTCGTGAGCTCATTATTTTATGTGACATTTTGCATGTTTGTGTACAAATATCATATCGACATCGCTGCCACACATGAGTGCTGCTACACATTGATGCTTAACGAGCTTGTTTGATTAAATTTAAAAGACATATTTCTGAGTTATAAGTTATATTGACATTGCCTTTTCAGTTTTGGTCATATACCAAATTTTCGACAGCAACAACTGCAATATCAATCGTTCTACTATGTTATTCTTGGTATCTACTGACTCATAGTTTTGACCAATGGCCTTATTTGCTCTCTATTCTCCACATCTAATAACATAATTATCTAGATTTGAATCGAAGATACATAAGAGAATACTTAGCCTTTCTTTTTCGCTGCCTCTAAGGCGTATAACATCTCACAACAAAACGATAAAATCCAAAGAGATCTTATTGTGAAGTACAAACGAAACGACTATCTTTCTTTAAGAAAAAAGAGATATCCAACCTATCTAGAAGTAGTTTTGTGTTACTGTGAACAAGATCTAGTGATGCAGTCCATAAGAAAATCATCGAACTTCTATATTCGCAAATCCATTTGCACAAACAACACAATGGCCAATTAGTCTTTAATAAGAAAACGGATTCCGAGGATTATATAAATTCTGTTATTTTTGGATAGTTTAACCTTCAATGTTCACTTAGAATGAGAAAAATCTATAGACAACAGGAGCGAACAAATAAAAGGTTTTTAAACATGATTTAGACGTTATAAAATGTATCTATTATACGAATCGTACATGATTGCGTATGGGAACCTATTTATGTATATAAAACCACAGTATTGTTTATTCAGGCACTTTGTTTTTACGCCTACTTCTGTCGCGCGTGTTTCTCCTTAATCAAAAGGCGTCCAGGCACGAAGCAATTTGGCTGGTCGTCCGCGCGGGCAATAAGGACTGGGTGCTATTAAAACAAGTGCAAATAAAGCAAATTGAAAACGGCACCGGTTCACCCCCCTCGAAGAGGAGCGAGTGTACCCCGCAGTCCTCGTTCGCCCCGCAAAAACAACGCCACTGTCGTCTGAGAGACCTCTTGCTTCATCTAACTGTCATGTAGTATATTACGTGCTCGCTATCGATATATACCTCGGCAACGATACGTATTAGTACAGGACTATTTCTTACTGAAAGGTACCTTTCGTTGTAATTGTTTCACTGCTTCTAAGACCTTGCAATTATATTGACTGATATGAAATTCGGTCACAGATCAGTACTGAAATTATTAAATGGTTATTATACATAATTACAACTAAAGACTGAACTAAACTAACTACACTACTAAACTAACTAACTAAACTATTCAAGTAAAAAATTACACTAACGATTATTTACTATAAAGACTATAATATAAAGACTATTAAATGATTAGGTTGGAATACATAATCTTTCAATTGTAATATGATTGGCTTTTGTTTACTAATTAAATTATTTTAAAGATGCCTGACGGCCCACATTCGGGGAACCGTCTACGTTAGTCGGTATTGAACGATTGCGGTATACCTCAGGAAAATTAAGTTTTTCATAATTCGCTTGTAACCGAAAAAAAAAACAAAAAGGTTTTGTACAAGGCACTTATTACATTCCGTAAACATTTCTATTCTCGATAGGCTTCTAAGAGTTTTAACATTTGTGAACCAGTAAAACGATATGGCCGGCTGCTCCCGCGCAGTGTCAATTCACGTTTAAGAAACGCTAGTAACTGAGATTAGAGGTGTATGAGTCTCTGTACGCTTTATACTGACCGATACATTTCATTGGTTGTTACGCCCACTACGGGGATTCCCCGCAGACGGTGTACTGACCGCCATCATCGACTTGACTTTCCTATTCCGTTATACCACCTGCGGGGACATCTTGCATGCTGTATATGGACTAAATAATCGACCAATGTAAATGAGATCTTAGTTTTGCGATATATTCTAAATCACAAGAGTACCTCTTTTAAGGAATCCATATATATGGATATATACAGGATTTAAGCAACACCGTACCGAATCTTGAAATAGTGTCAAATAGTGACCACCATTCTTAGTCGAAAATCATTGGAATTTTCTGCCAGAAAATTCATAATTTTTTTTAATTTTAATTTTTTTGCTTAAAAGTGATATCGCAATGAGTAAACAGAACCTTTTACCGAAAAAAAATTAATAAATAGCGCAAACTGCAATGAAATCAATCAATCAAACATTTTAACATTTTATGCAATCAGCTGGTCTTGACGGCGTCCAACGTTTAAGGTCATTCACCGTACCGCACAAAACATGTAGCGCCGTAGCGCCATATATAATTAATCTCGCATTTTTATGAAGAACTGACTTTTGTATTGTGATAAGTATAAACAGAAAGAGGTTTTTAGCGTAGCACAAACTTACACGTTGTATAGTAAATATCGAAAATACGAAATAAGTTCTTATTTCAATTTAACACTATTTTTATCAAATATTTTTTTTTAAATAAGAGAAGACCAGTGCTACTCAACTACTTTATTACGTGTTTGTGAGTGGCGAGAATTCAATGTTAGTTAAATTAGTGCCCTCCTGTCCCTAATGCTATTTTAATAAACAGAAAATTCCTAGTTTTTTTAACCAGTCTAAAAAATCTTGATTCGCCGTCTCGTCTAGATCTATTTTATCCCCTTACATAGAACAAAAATAGGTGTAGTTTTTTTCAGTACTTAATTAAATTAAATACAGATTATAAATTTCCACTCACTTCATTTGCGCACTTTGGAAAGAGTGTAGATATTAAGTTGCAAGTGAAAGAAAATACAGGTTATAAAGTTAAAAAAAACAGTCGTATTATCTAGAGAAGGGCATTATTAATTCCGCCTTACCAATGAATAACCTAACTTTTAAAAGATATATTCCTAATGTGTGGTGAGATTGTGGTTTCCAAAAGTGATTCGGGGACAATTTTCGTACGTGTTAATGGTAAGTACACGGACAGTGTTTGCAAAGGGTCAACCATCGAGACTTGTCTGTGGACGCGGTAAGGTAACACCGCGTGGAGCGGTTGTGTACGGGACACATGCGTTCCTGTAAAATCGGGGACCGCGTGACGGGCGGGTATCCGCATAAATCTCCGCGACCGCCAATTAAGGCTCACCCCGACAGTTTGTCTACGACACCGCCCTGATTGCTTTCGTAGCGACACGCGGTACACCTACCTCTCCACGTCTATATGAGGATACACTTAGTGTAGACAAATATACGTGACTAATATGGGACTAATATTCCGTACGAAAATCTCGATAAAATATGGCCTAAGAAATCCAATAACAAAAAGTTTGTTTTAGTTCTATGTATACGAGTAGAATATTGTCATATAAAACATTTCCCAATGAATTTTATTGATAGCTAAAAATTAACATGCCCTTTATTTTGTCGACAAACCCTCGTTGCATTTAATAACGAATTTGAATCGAGACGGGAAGTGCACCCTTCTTCCCCTTTTGAAACTACAACGTGCCGTTTTAAAATCGATAACCCTTTATTTGTACCTACTTTCAACATTAATAACCACTATATAGTTGTACACAACTACTTTTTCAATTTGTATAACATTTCTTCGAATATTCATTTGGAATTTTGGTTATTTGTGGCAGAATCATATTGTTTTTCCTTGTGACACAATGCAATTGATAATTACTTTACTATTGGGAGTACTATTTAGGGATGTATATAAAGGTTCAGTGTTACAATAATCTGAGTACGTAATATGTGTGAAGATTTTATTTATTAGCGTGATGCGGGACTTGACGCTGGCGTCGTTAGGGGTGTGCTTCTCGTGTGTCATTTTAAGGATGTGCCAAATTGAAGGCTCCAGCGCGTCATCGCGAGGGGAGTCTGATTTATGCTTGGGGCCCGCGCCCCCGCGCCTTCGATTAGAGGTTTATTCACTCGGCCGAGGTCAGTTTTCTTATACGAACGACGCCGTAATGTAGCTGCCTTTATTATGTAGGCTACAAAAATAGCGTGTTAATAATCTTATTGGAAAATCGTTTAAGATTTGATGCGTTTCAGTTTGCTTATGGCGCTTATTAATAGCTAAGACGTCAATCAACTTTAGATCATATGCGAAAATAAAACAGAAATCGATTTGCTATTCAAACGTAACATTACATGATCCCAAAAGTTATATTTTGAGGTACATTTCTAATATGAGATTAGATATGATTCGATGTAACGTGTTGCGACAAATGCCATTTTTGAAACAGTGGAGGAAGATCGGCAAATATTAGTAGTTACGACAAAGCCGAGGAACTGAGGATTGACCACAAAACAGTTTTGACCCATTTGAAATTATCTGCCTACATAAAAAAGCTCGATAATTGGGTGCCACACGAGCTCACTGAAAGAAACCTAATGAATCGTGTAGTCATTTGCGATTCTCTAATGAAACGTAATGAAACCCAACCATTTTTGAAAAGATTGATCACTGGTGATGGAAAGTAGATTACCTACGACAAGAACGCGTCAAAGGGTAGTCAAGCTCCACAGACTGTAGCGAAACCCAGATTAACAATAAGGTGATCGTTCGTTCATTATGAGCTTTTACCGTCAGGCAAAACCATCGATTCCGATTTCTACTACCAACAACTAATGAGATTCAAGCAAGAAATAAAAAAAAATGCGTCGGAATTGATCAAGAGAAAAGGAGTGGTTTTTCATCATCATAACGCTACACTATGAACATCTTTGGCCACTCAGCAAAAATTAAGAGAGCTTAGTTGGGAAGTGTTAATGCAACCACCATATGGTCGTGACCTTGCACCCTCAGATTTTCACCTGTTTCGCTCTCTTCAGAATTCTTTAGGTAGTGTTAGGTTAACAACAAGAGAGGACTGTCAAAACTACTTGTCCCAGTTTTTTAACCAGAATCGCAAAATTTCTACAGTAACGGGATTATGTCACTACAAGATGGCAACAAGTTATCGAACAAAATGGCACATATACATTATAATTTAATGTAATAAACTTTGAAAAAAAAAGTGTTCAATTTGTATATAAAATACGGAGAAACTTTTTTCAAAATCTTATATAAAACTTATAAACTTGTATGAGTTCTTAAAGAGAAACTACCCACATAAAATAATTTTATCACAAAAAGCGCAAACATTTTATGACATTAAGCTTCTAACCATCAGGAAATCTTTTTCGTTTTCTAAGGATTTAAGAAGAGACAGTTAGGGAGTGTTTTTTTCATATGTTCATTGGAAATCGGTGGAGCGTAATTAACGCTAGGTGCCAGCCGTCAATGCCTATTCGACGCACCCGGCTGAACGCGAACGGTGGAGGCTCCGTGGTGACAGAGGCCTAGTGTCAAACCACCAACGTTATGATGATCTTCGACAAACATAAGCGAACCTTTAATGGATAGGACAAACGTGAGAATGATTTCTGAGGAAATTATTATTTTTCTATGTACTGATTTTGTTAATATAGAATTCGAGCTTAATGCAAAATATTATTATGTAAGGTAGATTTTTTTAAATCATGTTTAAAGTTTATATAAGAACTATGTTTATCGGGTGAGGTACAACATTGGGTCTTACGTGTTCTTACTCCCGTCGGAAGCCGTAGGTGTGATATTACTGCAAAAATAATTGTGACAGATCTGTAAGTATACCAATTTGTTTTGATTAAATGAATTTATGTTCATTCTTAATCATGATCAATCCTGATCCGGGCATTTATTTTGATTAAGAACTTCAATACTATTCAATTTATATATATAATATATTCAATACTTCAATAATGTAATATTACATGACAGGCAAATGCACTTAAAAGAAAACGATGTTAGTATTAAGTATTTACCTACCATCCACATATATAAATTTAGATGATCAAAACGAAAATTCAGTTAAAAATAATAATAATACAGTACGAAATATATCCAAATCATGGGTTGGGTCATGATTTGGATAACATTGACATATCTACCTATAAATATCAAAATAAGAATCAATGGAATTCTGATATTATCCACATTTTCAAGAATTCTAATAAATAAAATTGTTTGTGCCTGTAACGGACATAAAGCTATGATAATCGTAATGATGGAGGACCATGAAAAAAGACAGCTACAAACTTGAGACAAGGTTTACTGCCGCAGCAGGCATAAAGCGTTTATTGGTAACTGAGAGTGACATTTATTTCTCACTTGCACGTATGTTTTCGTTCATAATGCTTTTGTTCCTGTAGCTTAAATCAACTATCATGTTTTATGAACCCTAAACAAAAAATTCGATTTCATTTTCTAACCAACCGTTTCAATTCAGATTTGTATAAAAATATAGCTACAAAACTGCACCACGCCATAGTATGAACTGATATTTAGTCGTATCATTGGAGTAAAAAGTTTGTTCTTTCTTTTAATAAGTAATTCAACATATTAATAATTCTTTCAAAAAAAAACCGACTTCAAAAAAAAACTGTTCCATAAAAGACATATGGTTTTCTCATGAATGCCATTGTCAGAATTGGACCAAATTGGGAAGCACCAGCTTTCAAATAAAATAAGAATCATCAAAATCGGTTCACCTTGTCGAAAGTTCTGAGGTAACAAACATAAAAAATAAATAAAAATACAGTCGAATTGAGAACCTCCTCCTAAGTCGGTTAAAAACCATACAATACGCATCTACGCATCGGTGTACTTACCAATTGCTCTCAACAGGCTTACGTTAGGTGGATGGGTCAAACACTTTATGCATTTGTGTACTCGACATGGGACGTGTCGCGAGTAGGCCTTGGACCTTGGTCCCTGCACTCAATGGTGGCGAAAAGGTTTGGCTTTTCGCATTTAATTTTTTATAAATAAATTTTACAAAATTTGAATATTGAGGAATAGAGATAGATTCAATAACTTATTAAATAGCGCTATCTAGACCAAAACTGGGCATGGCTTGTACTGTGGGTTCACGGAATAACATTCTTAGATACATATCTTTTTGCTATTATATGCCTTTTTATACATAGAGAACCTCGGTTTCTATAAAAATACTAGCTGACCCTCGCAAATTCGTCCGCGTTTGTAAATTTTCAACATTTTTGCAACATTTTTCATTGATGCATCGCTCCTATTAGCGTGATGATATATAGTCTTAGACTTCCTCGATAAATGGGCTATTCAACAGTAAAAGGATTTTTCAATTCGAACCAGTAGTTCCTGAGATTAACGCGTTCAACCAACCAACCAACCAAACACACAAACTCTACATCTTTATAATATTAGTAAAGATATGCTTAACATAATGAAATCCACCCGTCTGCTCGTTTGCCCCCTATAATATATATAAAAAAAAAATAATGTACAGTTGAACGCTCGACAAACCATATAGATCCCCAATTTTAATTTAATGTAACATCTATACATTAGTGATTCTATCGCTGGTATTGAATACGAATAATTTGTAACCTCTAATAGGGGAGACCGGGAATGGTTGACGAAATTTCAGTTTAAACACTTGTTTTATTTTTGTTTTAGTGTAGATATATTATTATTAAACACTCACTCACACACACACAAACATTGACATTTGGAACTCCAAATGTCAATTTTTTAGGGTTCCGTACCTCGAAAGGAAAAAACGGAACCCTTATAGGATCACTTTGTTGTCCGTCCGTCTGTCCGTCTCTCTGTCTGTCAAGACCCTTTTTCTCAGGAACGCGTGGAGGTATTACTGGAATTTATATCAAATAATAAGGTCTACTGTCCCTTGGAGCTGTGAAAAAATCAAACTTCTAAGCCAACGCAATCATCTGTATCTTTTACAGCCGTTTATACCGCAAATTTCCGCAAATTTTCGACACTCGCAAGGGAATCAAAACCTACAGGGCACTTCCCGTGAACTCAGAATCTTGAAATTTGGTAGCAACGGCTTATAGCACAGATCAAGGAAAAATTGCGAAAACCGTAAATTTTTAGTGACATCATATAATTAAAATATTTTACGGAACCCTCGGTTTTTTAGATTTTTTTGATATTATGCTCCTTCTTCCAAACGATCTGCGTCCACGATGCTGCAACTGAACTGAGGCAACGATTTCTCGTGGTTAGTTGTATGACGCAACACTTTCACGTAGTTTAAGTTTTTGATAATTAGACTACCTGCCCTAGCCGAATAACCAATCCTCCCCGCTCTCCCCTACTTTACTCTGTTTTTTTAATAATATAACGTAAAGAGTATTCACAACACTTTTAGGTGTTTTGTATTTACATACTTCGCGCATAAAGCAATTTGACCACTTTATTCTAAGCTGTTTACATATATACATAAATCAAAATAATTTACAATTACATCGCAAATGAGTGCGATCGGCGTGTCGCAGCGATTAGTTGCGACACGAGCGTCGTTCTGGCGCCTTAGACGGCGCCGCTTGACGCCGCCGCTTCATTTGCATCTTCACATAACTGACTATTTGAACTGTACCATAGAATTATCTTGGTGGAAGTATCGCAAATATGCTTGATGTCACTAAAGTAAAGCATTATCATGTCTGGTGTAACTTGTTACTTGAGAGCGTTGGTAGAAATTTATGAGAACGCAAATATTATTCATGTTTTTAGAGGTAAAATTTTTGGCTGCATGTATTTTTTAAATGTAATATATGTTCATCGATATTTCCGTCTTCGTTACCAAGCCCGGATCTGATGATGGTATATAAGGGATAGCGAGGGAAACCTGCAGAAATTAAGGGCACATGTAGTGCGTTTGTTGATTTTTTTTTAAATTGAGCAACATTAACGTTTTGTTGTTAACAATGTTATTGTTATTAACCGACTTCAAAAAAGGAGGAGGCTGTACGTATTACGTTCTACGCTCGGCTGTATGTATTTTTTCTATACCTTTTAATCAAGTGCAATTCCTAGACAAACTAAAAATCTTACCACTTTATCTAAATAACTTTATCCGAATAAAGTATCGAATTTATTAAACTAAAGTGAATATATTGTAACGTACTGCATTTAGGTAACATACGGGCGTCACACTGAAAGTTTTTAGGAAATAGAAAATGGAATGATATAAGCCTGTTAATATTTGTATTGCTGTTCGAAGTAGTCTCCGTTCCTTTCTAAGCACTGTCGCAAGCGATGGAACCATTGACTGAAGCAGTGAGTCCACTCTTCTTTAGGGATCTCTTCCACGCCTTTTTCAAATGCAGCCACGGCATCTTCAGGGTTCATAAAACGAACTCCTCTAAGTTTATCTTTTATTTTTGGAAATAAATAAAAGTCACAGTGTCCGTTATGTTAGCGTACACCAGAGCTGTATCGAGTTGGTTACTATGCCATTAAACTCTGTGTAAATACTGCCTAATGAGTGTTAAAATAAAAAAAAACTCTTCCTCTTTAGTCTAGGAAATAAACATCAATTTCAATGTGTACGCTGGCGTCACGATCAAGCTAGCGTACACATGGCCGTACTCGAAAACTGCTAATTGTAAAGCAACAGAGTTTACACACAAAAATAGTGCTCTAATACTTCTCCCGCTATGCAAAATTTCATAACGATTGCTCTTGTAGAAACAGAGATATTGAACAAGACTTTTCAATGACATTCGGAGCTGGCGTTATGGCAGCGTACACATAATAGTTCTTATAGAAAGGGAACTTTTCTTTTAATAAATGCTATATGTATAAATAGTGCGTGAAATTCTGCCTCTATTAGTGTAAATACTTTATGCGAATTCGCAATGGAATAATTAAAAAATCCATGTTAATTTCTGTTCATAGTGCAGGTACAGATATGCTCAAAAGTGATTTGTCAAGTTTTTTAAAATACAGAACTAGGAGGATATTCACTTCATTAATTTGTAGACATAGTTCTGAGTGAAAATGAAATAATTGGAAAAAATCAAATAAAGCTTTATCAGAAAAATAACATTTATTTTGCCAAAAACAATTATTTTTTATCACAGTATAACCATATTATTACCGTTTTGTTATAATAATGACAATTTACAGTAAAACTAGTTTTTGTTGTGTATGTATAATGTAATACAACATAACAGGTTATGATTTAAACATATTTATTTGTCAAGCACATAAATAGGTAATCATTTTAATTTTATTAAACACATCATGTTAACTTATATTAGAAAATAACGCTATATCTCTGTTTATAATTTCACTAATAATTCATTTTGTTCGCGACTGTACGTCGATACATTTGTTCCTAGAACTTAACATAGATTTTTTTGATTATTCCGCTGCGAATTCGGATAAAGCATTTACACTAATAGAGGCAGAATTTCACGCACTATTTATACATATAGCATTTATTAAAAGAAAAGTTCCCTTTCTATAAGAACTATTATGTGTACGCTGCCATAACGCCAGCTCCGAATGTCATTGAAAAGTCTTGTTCAATATCTCTGTTCCTACAAGAGCAATCGTTATGAAATTTTGCATAGTGGGAGAAGTATTAGAGCACTATATTTGTGTCTGTAAACTCTGTTGCTTTACAATTAGCAGTTTTCGAGTACGGCCATGTGTACGCTAGCTTGATCGTGACGCCAGCGTACACATTGAAATTGGTGTTTATTTCCTAGACTAAAGAGGAAGAGTTTTTTTTATTTTTACACTAATTAGGCAGTATTTACACAGAGTTTAATGGCATAGTAACCAACTCGATACAGCTCTGATGTACGCTAACATAACGGACACAAAGTCACAAGGTGCCAGGTCGAGGCTGTAAGGAGGATGACTCACTAGCTCTACACATTCGATAGTCAAATATTCGAAAGTCCGTCTCGCGGAGTAAGCTGGAGCGTTGCCGTGGTGGAGGAGGGTCCTTCTTCTTGAGCGCTGCTGTCTAACATTTTCTAAGGCAACTGGTAGACAATGACTAATATACCAATGTGCAGTAACACTCGTTTTATTTTCTGGAACGATTGTTGCGAAATGACCGTCCGTCCAAAGAATGAGGCAGTCGTCATTTTCCTTTAAATTCTGCCCTTCTTTTGTCGGCAAAACTTCGAATGGAAACCATTGCGCAGGTTATCTTTTGGTTTCGGGTTCGTAACAATATATCTAGCTTTCATCACCTGTGACGATGTCATATACATCATTCGAGTCACCTCAACGACGGCGTTTTTATCTTCCGTCAAATTATGAGGTATCCATCTAGTACAAAGCTTTCTGACGATGAAATGTTCATGTAAGACTTTTTGTACTTGACTCATACCAATGCCTAAAGCTGCCCGAATCTGTTGATATGTCACCCTTCTATCAGCTTCTATCATTAGCCGCACAGCACTCACGTTATCTTCAGTAGTCACCGTAGAAGGACGTCTTTCTCAAGAATCATCAGTAAGTTTGTTTCGACTACGTTTAAACTCATTAAACCAGTTGCAAACAGTGGCACGAAATGGGGCTTCGTAATTAATGCCAATCGAAGACCGCAACGAAAGTCGTAATAAATCATTGAGTGAATTCTTTTTCTAGTCAAATCGACTTTTCAAATTGCCGCCAATTTATAACAACAAATGACTAAGGACCGGATTATATGCAACATAAAAACTTCAAATATGCATGCAAATAAGCATGTAAAATGCGTAAAATATGCATGAAAATTTGTAAAATATGCAACATTTGTGTTTTAGAAAACGAAAAAAGGAAAATAAACGTGGTAGGTGTTAATTTTTTCATTTTTTTATCAGCATACAAGTACTGAATTATGCAATCATTAATAAATCAATACCAAAATATAACAACTTTGTAGACGATAATAATGCACTAAAACGAAAAATTATTTAACGTTTTTATAAACGTAAACAATCAGGTAGATAGGTGTTCTAAATGAATAGTTTTCAATCAATCAAAATATTTTTATAAGTGAAAATTGTGTGGTGTGGTATTTCGAAATTTTGATAACCGAAAAATATAATAAATATATGCATCATCACTAGATATTAGATACAATACGCAACTATGGGGTAAATATGCAATTTCATATACAAATATGCAAATGCATATAATCCGGTCTCTACAAAATGACATATGAAGTCATTGAACATCTACAGATTTCCAAAGAGTTCCTAATTCGAAATTTAAATTTTTTTTTTTGTCACCTGCTTTCTTACAGCCCTATTCTAAAAACTTTTAGTGTGACCCACGTACATTACCGGAAGTAATATTTTAAATATCGTATCTACAAATAAGCACTTCTAAGGGCTCTAAAAGGAAAAAAAAAATATTATACTGTTGTCGATTCCAAATTCCTTTATTTCTAATTGAGATTGTTGAAAATATGAACTTGTTGTTGCTAATAAATGGTGTTCTTATTTGTGTGAAAATACCACAATTTTCAAAAGTTTATTCAGTACGCCCTTTTCCGAGCTTCTTTATTTTATCAAATTGAATTAAACGAATCGGAAATGACAAAAGTTTTTGTCATTTACGTAGACAACTAACTCGGGCGTTTTTGAGATGAATCTTCTTCTACTAAGAGTTTCAATTCTATTCATAACGAGCTTTCGTTCTGGAAATATGTAATAGAGTTTTGTAATAAATCTGAAAAAATGTGTGACAACCAAGATCTTAGTAAAGCAATGAATAATAAAAAAAAATACAGTAATATGATAGCTTTAATTTAATACATATTTAAATTTGAAATTGTAAATTTAAAAATGGACTATATAATTTTATCCATTACTTATTATATCTGAAAATTTAATTTTACATTGTAATTACATTGATTGCGTTATATGTAGTCGGCATTCCGCAATTGCGTTAGGGAGGTTAGGTAATCGTCGGACGTCGTAATGTAGTTACCGTATCTGTCGACAGATTGCGATGTCCTCAATTAAAATCTCATTATGCCTAATACACAGGAGCTTACTATGCACGAACGACGACGACACGAAAGTCAAATGGGTGATCTGAACAGTAGTTCGCCATTTACAACAGATGAATTACAAAAGTTACTGAAAGTCTACTACAAGCCTAAGTATAGGAAACGTGTAAAGAGTTGAATATTAAATCCTCTACATATAGGGTTTAAAATAGTTTGATATAAAAAGGTATTATGGCTTACTTTTTTCTAGCAATGTAAACAAATATTGTTTATATATTATTAATTGCAAAATCATAATAAAAAACATTAATGGTATCTATGTATTCTGTATAATCATGTTCACCCAGAAACTGTATCTTCAAAATCAGTGTTTGGTTATGATCTTTTGTTGATTCGTTTAACAGTTAGAAGTTTAAGATTGAAAAGCACCATCTACGATCCATTAAGGTTGTCTGGTAGAGATCGCTTTTAGCGATAAGACCGCTCATTGTACCTAACACTAACATTAAGATAATTTGTATTCTATGTATAAGGTGTACAATAAAGCATATTCAATTCTACAAGTATAATAGAATTATCGATAACGGCATCCCCGGCATATCTATCATGCTGTGACACCCATGCGCTTAAAGATTATATAAATATAGATATCTAAATATAAATAGATATACAAATATTTAATTATTTTTTGCTGTACAAACATCGCCTTTAACACTACAGGCAAGATCATGTAATAGTTGTAATTTTTATACCACGTCGGTTGCAAACAAGCATAAATCCCGTTTGATGGCAAGTGGTTACGGTTAACTATGGTTGTTTGCGATTCTAATGCTGGACACATAAATAAAGTTTTTTGTTAAAATTCGAATCCATTAACGTTATGGTTCTAAACCGTTTCCAGACCTAAATCTGAAGTCAAGAATATCTTTAAACGATGGTAAAAGCACCTATAATATGTTAGAAAATTAATTAATTTATGATTCAAATAATAAAAAGATGCTCTGCTTTGACGTCAACCTTAGGCTAAATGAGTGCATCCTGCAAAGATGTTGAGAAATACGGAGAACAACATCGCTAACTTTTAAACTTTCGCGTTCCATGATATAACTGTGTTTACGGGAATTAAAACGATCACGAAAAGGTATTACATACCTCTGAATTGCCTGACGTTTCGACTAGGTTGCTATGGCCGTGGTCACAAGCTGACTGACAGGAGTCATCGCGTTCGCGTTACGTGATCGCGTTAATTCCCGTAAACACGTAATTATAACAACATCGCTGATAAAAAGTTAACAAATAAAATTATGTGCATATTATCATGTGAGAAAAAAAATCATAATAACGCTTAAAAATGTATTTTAAACATTTCTTGTGATAAACGCGTATGTATGCACATTAAATAAGAAATATGCAAAATTATAGCAACCCATAAAACAAGTATTGGACGAGTTGCTTAGTCCTAAACTAGCCATGCAGATTTCTTCCGTAAAAATTATCTTCGTGGGTCAGATATATTTATCCTTTAACAGAACCCCATGGTAAAGAATCTTTTAACGCTTTATTACGGATTCAAATTTTGTACTCTATTCCGAGGCCCCGATTTGGTTGCAAAAACGCTTAAACTTAGGGCAATAGATCTTCTTCTTTTCTTAAGTTAATACAACGTAGATCTTAACCATAATATTTATCGTAAATCCCTGCACACCAAACATAAATACTTCACATTTTAGTTTGGATTTAAGGTACTCGTATATTTATCAAGTAGAAACTCTGTCTGGCTTTTCATACCTGTTGGTATCATTAGCATTGGGTATGAGACATATTTCGTTCCGTCGCCCTTCGACATGTTATTTTCATAATCGACTACATCGATTAACGATATTGAACAATGTAAGCGACTTTGTTACTGTTCTCAACTGTGTACTCTGTGTAACTCTCGCCTGTGTAACGGAATAATCAAACTAGTTTCTCATGAACAACTTTGATCTTAAATTAATAATTAATTTTCTATATACGTTAAGAGAATTCTTTTTACGCAATACACGATAGCATGTCAAATTATATATATATATATATATATATATATATATTACAGATGATAAAGCAGAACAAGTTAAGAAGTCTTAAACACCGCTGATTAAACTATTCTAATTTTCAAAAGCATTTACGATACAGAACCTTAAATTACGATTATTTATTTCAGATTTCTAAGATTAAATTAAATCTAAGAAAACAGGGTCGACAATCATAATTCTAAACAGTAAAATAATATAGGTATGTCCATCTAACATATATTACGCTCTCAGTTCATGCTATAGCATTACATCGATATACATATATTAGTGTTTTATGAAATATGACTGTGCGGTACGTAAAGGATGATCGGTCAAGTGGTGTTTGAGTGCGGGCGCGGCCGGCGCTCCTCTGTTTGTCGTCAGTGTTTGAGCGCCTTCTTTATGGCGACGAGCCCACCACCATCGTTGTAACAAACCTCTAGCGGTCAGGAATGGTGGGGTATTTCTAAATACAAACATAGCCTTTTTAAATATTTGAATTTGATATTTAAACATTATTCGTATAGTGATTTGTAAGGCAAACCAAAAATAATATAATTTGTGAATTGCCGTACAACATATAAAAAATTAGAGAACTAGCTGAACTTCACAGATTCACTCATATTTAATAGGTATGTGTACTTCCTATTACTAACGGTGTATAGTCTTTCTTTCTTCAATAAAAGTTTTATAACGTAAAAAGAATTTTCGAAACAAGTTTAGTAGAATACGTAGACTAAATAGAACACAGCTTCTAAATACAGTCATTAAGGATGTGTACGCATCATTATAATCATCATAATGGCATGTTATCTAATATACACTACAAATCATGGTTAACTATTGCTCTTCTCCTCATCTCATCTCACCTACTGCAAGTCTTAAAACAAATTGTATGTGTACGTAATGGGTACAAAAAAACCATTTCAATACATTCAAATATCGAACGATATTTTGTACACTTATACGACGATTTGTGGGTATTGATTTTGTAACTAAATGACTGAAAATTTCACAAAAATTAACATATTTTTGTTAATCTTTTCCACGTGTATGTACTAAATGTTTACAATACATATTTTGTACATGGGCTCAATAGGCCCTTAGAAAATATTACGATTGTCCAACATTCCAGTCTGAATAAGCGTACCCCATACATTTCTTTGTTTCATTTTCTTTATTATGATTCAGGTGAAAAGTGAATTTAAGTGAAGTTGAAATATTCTATCAATATGTAGTGCTTTGAAGATTAATATAACAATATTAATCTCAATCTCTCAAAATCAAAGAAACAACAGTTTCTTCATTGGCGCCGATATTAATAGGTATTATGATCAGTCTGTAAAGTTTTTCAGTGGTCTTCACATAAAAGGTGCCGGGTTTTTACTTTGAATTTTAAGCACAACTGGTATTGACTAGTTTTTCGTATTTTGTGCATTCATTGTTGTGAGAGCGCGAATGCAATTTTTCACAGTATTTGCGGGTGCGGCCGGGGTTCCATTCCCTATGATTTCATTATTTGCTTTCAATCAGCATTGTGAGCCGGCAACTCCCAGCTACAGCCCTCCCCCTTTCGCCCCACAGAGACCCGCGCACTACCATCTGAAACGAATTTTGTTTGGTTTCGTTTTCGGGTGCTGTTTGTTGTTGAGTTACAAAGATTTTTATGCTATTAAATGAGTAAGCGCGTTCGTTTTATAAAAATACCAAAAAAGAAGCTGACTATAAATTTTACGATTTATGATAATTATCACTTTTTAAATACATAATATTTGTATTAATCACATCTCCCGATGACACATTGCACCACAACTCCATGCTAAAATAAAGTTGCGAGTATTTATAAGCTTTAGTAAACGTTTACCCTCAGGCGGGCCGACTGCTAGTTTACTTACTGGTATAAATAGAAAAACATATGTATAATATGTAATATGTCTCTCTCTCTCTTGTACTGAGCTAAATAATCTCCTCCCTCACCCGATTTCTCGGATAATGCAGACATGTAACCATCTACCACCTAGACCGTCTGGCTTGGTGTATGCCCAGGTACTTGTACAAACCAAAGAACTATTGAGCGCATCCAATGTTATATTAGCGGCAGTATTTAAAAACGATAATTTTCCGTGCCTGGAACAACTGCATTATATTTATTTTGGGAGGACCCGTGCTGCTCTCCGCAGCATTGTGTTGATAATATAATTAAAAAGTAACACTTTCACATGATGAGTAATTACAACCTAACGGAAGTTGAATACAAGGGATGAAAATACATACAATAAATTATAGGATTGACAATTATGTTCTAATTTGACACATTGAAAGTCAAGTTGAATGTTTACACCTAGCTTCCCTCCAACTCCACCAAGTGGTCAAAATCTCAAATGAAACGGCTCGTTCCAGCAAGTGTTCTTAGATCGAACCGAACGCACCGCGTACCTCAATTACCGGATACATAGAGAAAGAAACCTATGAACGACTTAAGAAATGAACAGGAGGAAATCGGTTTGTGGATAACTTGAGAAGGGCAAAAGTAAGGTGATTTCCTATGTTTGATGAGAAATCTGTGCATCAATACCTTCCATTTTAAAAGAAATTAAGCAATTCGATTGGATAAATCGGCCGGACGAACTCGTAATACATTTCATAAATACGTAGGGCATACTGAAAGTTTCTGGAACTGTCCACTTATAATAAAAAAAAATAAAAAAGCAATTACGGAATTCGAAAATAGAACTCTCTGGGAACATGTTACTTTTTAATTTACGAGACTGTCATTTGTTTTTCATTGAGGCGTCCTTTAGAAAATTGTGTGTCGCTATTACAATGAATTTAACTCGTAAAAATTTTTGCTCAATGATTTTTTACGGTTTTCGTCGTGCTTAGGTCAATAAGAGTTGCCAAAAACTTCAATCGGCATCTGCTGATGAAGCCCCATTTTACAGCTCTGTGTATTCATGGTTCGAAGAATTTAGACGTGGACGTGGTCATGTCCATGACGACTACGATCCATGTACGTGGTGGCCGGCGGGCGACTTCCGTTACAGAATCCATTATTGATACCGTACGACAACTGATTGACTCTGACAAATGACAAAAAAGCAAATTCGTACTGTATTAGGCATTGGAATGAGCCAAATGCAAAACATTTTACATCTGTATCTGATAGTTCGGAAGCTTTGCACTCGATGGATACCGCATGATTTTACGTTAAATCACCAGACCAGAAACTTCTGACAGGTGACGAAACCTGGTTGTACTGCTTTGAACCGGAAAGACCGAAGATTGCTACAAACGTGTAGACGTACGGTCGGTCGGATTTGCTTGCGTCCTAGAAAAAGTTCGCCAAAAGCGTCCTCGAAAAGCATTCTCGTGTTGGGGTGACCCCGATAACGCGTACTTACATTCCGCTAAGGAAACCAATACGTATTTGAATCCACCATACAGCCCAGACCTCGTAAATTGCAATTTCTTTTTATTTCCTAAAATTAAAAACAAACTTAGAAGCACACGTTTTGCAAACCCTGAATCGACGGTGAATGCGTTCCACGAAGCCATTGAAGAGATTTTTAAGAAAGACTGGTTCAAATGCTTTTTATAATGGTCCAGCGAAAAATAATAAATGAATGTCTAATATCTGGTCTTATTAAGTAAAATAATCGCGGAACTTTCAGTATGACCTAAGTATTTTTAATGTATAGGTTATAGTTTTCAAATGCTTACAATTTAAGCGAATTCTCGGCTATAGTATTGTACTTACTGGGTGGGCTATGAACCTACAAAACATCACGATTTTGAATTGACGTCTTAGCCATTATCTAATGCCGATAATTATACACTTGAATCACTGGACTAGATATCCCCTATGAAATCAGGTGTATTATTGAGTAATTAATAACAAGTGCCTTGTCAAGGATTTTCATACCAGTGAACCGTCCCCGATAGTTTCCGATAGCTGCCAATTATTAAGCTTGGTCGCGCGTGTACAGGAAGTTACTGTCGACAATATTTTCAACATCCTTTTCTTGTTAATTAAGATAATGTTTGCTAAATCATTATAGGTGACAAAAGGTAAAATAAACATATACACATATAGTGTTGTTTTCGCTTGTTGTACTGACGCCTTCTCCTATTTCGACAGGCATCAAGCCAGTTACAAATCTTTGGATAGGAAACTAATATCTAAGTAATTAAAACAACATCGAAATGCGGAGCAACTAACACCCTACTGATGTCTCAATTTACAGGTTATCTCTAGTTTGAGAGTGAGAGGTAATCCAACTCGATCTTAAAAATAACTCAACAGAAAAACTGAATGTGAAAAATTGGACCGAGTTTATTAAAATATGACGCGATTTATCTTGTGTACCATTTAAAAAAAATCGTCGCCGTCCTAAATGTGTTGGTGACGGGGACTCTGCGATCTACATACGCCTAATTAAAGTATTTGTGTGTATTAAAAATTAGTAACCTGCTCAATAGATAGCAATAGATATAAGGTAAATAAGATTGTTTGTCAGAAATACTGATCTTTGTACATTATATAAAATTTTAAATAATCACAAAAGTGAAAAATGAAACTTCACTGGTTTAGATAGCACTGGTAGTTGCATATTTATACATATTTCAACATTTCTGAATGAGTCACCGTACGGTAGGAAATGCTTGATATTGTTGTGGTAACACTTTAGCTAAGTTAAACGGTGAATCCTTTCAGAATCGCAATTGGAAAGAATCCTTGGAACTTTTGTCGCTTTTACGTTACGAGTATAACAAAATAGCATATTGCCTTCATCAATTCCTATTCTACTAACTATTACTTAATATATGTTTTCTATTACGTTACATATACTGCGTGTTTCCCTTTTTAACCGACTTCCAAAAAGGAGGAGGTACTTACTATGTACGTCTGTGTGTTGTGTATGTTCATCGATATTTTCGCCAATTGTGAACCGATAAAAAAAATCTTTTTCTCAAAAAGTCGGTGCCAGCTAAGCCAAGTAAGTAGTAGGTAGAATGTATGTATGTGGTAAGTATATAAATACTTGTAGGCAGTATCTATCTACTACCTATTAGACGCTTTTAAGTGCCTATTTGTGGTTTTGAAGTCGGTTTAATTTTTTTTTATAAAAATAATTTATTGTAGTAGAGAAGTCCCAGGTACAGCAAATTAAACTTTACTTTTAATTGATTTTATCCGGTTTAATTAGTTAGCGGTTCAGTTTTCCTAATTACATAGATTTATTACATACATAAATTAATGTAAATACTCGTATTATACAACTTATAATTTTATTATTCTCTTTTATTTAGTGAAATATTATTTTATATTTACCATATACAATTTACTTATTGTCTGTATATATTATATATGTGTATTTCTATTTGCTATTTTTTTTTATGGTATAGGGGGCAAACGAGCAGATGGGTCACCTGATGGTAAATGACTACCGCCGCCCATGGGCACATGCAACTCGAGAGTCACAAGTGCGTTGCCGCCCTTTAAGGTGGGAGTAGGAGAAGAGGGTGAGGGGGGAGAGGGGAAGGACGGGAATAAGGGAGAGGGAAGGATTAGGGCCTCCGGTAACCTCACTCACGCGGCGAAATGCAATGCAAGCATTGCTTCACTCCCGGTTTTCTGTGAGGCCGTGGTAACGAGCGGAGTCGAGCCGGTCCATACGTGCCGAAGCATGGCTCTCCCACATATAAAAGGCGAGCTAGCTTCTAGCAGGTTATGTTGTATCTTTGACTTCTTACTACGTGTTATTTCATTTTATGTTTTAAAATTTTAGTCTATGTGTTTTTGTCTCACTTTCTTGTAAGCTATTACTGCTAAACAATGATGATGCAGCCGAAGGCAGTGTCTTGATAGAGTACTTAATCAAATACTCAGTTATAATAGTATGCTTAAAAGGAAATTGTTATAGTGGTGTTTTAGTAATGGTTAGGTATCAGCGTTAAATCTGGATAGACGTCAAATATGCATAAAACCAGCTTGGTTGAGAAGCAGCGGTTCCATTAACGTCGACATACGACAATTGTTGCCGTTTAAGGATCGGAAGTCGATCGCAATATCGATATTATCGTTTAGTGTTATGCCCGGTGACAAGGAAAAGCTCTCTGGGCGAGGTGCGCGCCCCCTGGCGCCGCCCGTGGTGCCGCATACTGCCCACTTTTGTTGAACCGATATCGATATTGCACCTCTCTGTCTTACAGCTTACGTGGCTTATATGTGCCTATATTATACTTACAACTCATCCATAATAGCAGGGAATTAATAATATTGTTTATCCAGAATCTTAAAATTTCAAGTATATTTCTCATTATAGATTGATTTATATTCTAAAAGTCGACACAACAGTCACAGGAAACCATATATTTTAAAAACCAGAATTGAAAACTTTAGATGTCAGATAACAATTCGACTTTAAAATATAAATACACAGAAGATTCCTGCTGTAGAGTAGTATCCAATTAGTATATTCGCAGAATGTAAAAAGAACGCGGCAGCTTCGATTTCTAAAAACAAAAGCATCGTAACTTAATCATTTTGTAAATAAAGTTGTCTGCAGTTCACTAGTTTTAACGGAAAATAAACTGGAAATTCTTGCTGCACAATTTTAATTGATGCTTCATATCAAAATGTCTGCTGCACACTACTTCGCCTTACATTTATCTTGATGGTTTCTTTTCAAGTTACCCGTTTGTTCCCGTATAGGGCTTCTTCGTTGCTGCTTTAGTTTCGGTGTACAAACAATAACAGTACGGGGCGCCTGCGGCGTTCCACCCTCATGTTTATGTTTTCCATTTAGGAGCCATCGTGGCTTCATTACTGTGCTTAAAGGCGAGTTTGGTTTTGGACATCAAACTACCTATGCACTGAAAATCATGTATTCTTAAAAAAAGTAATTCCATTTTCTGTAACTAATTGGTATACCAGAAAACAGAATCAACACGTTTTTGAAGTCACGTACATACCTAATAGGCCCATGATTAGTTCTGGTAGTATTTTCATATTTTTAGATACCTGACCCCACTGATGACTGTCTTTTTCTCTTTAATAACGCTAAGGTATCAAACAAGTACTTAAAGCACAATTTAAAGTTAAGATCCTTATTAAGAACACATCTGAATTACGGTACATAAAACATTAAAAGTATGTTTTATGCGTATAAGTAGATATGATCAAGGTAAATTCTATAAAAGTCATTTAACCTTACAGTAAAAATTAATACTTGATATTCATCTGATAGCAGAGTAGTAACGTGTGTAACATACATCTGAGCGGGCGCGGCGACATCGGTGACGCACCGACGACATCCAACAGCGCGCCCATGCGGCGCCGCCCCCCGCCGGCGATCATTGCTCGCCATTATCCCTCCCGTATTAAGCCACTTAGCTCAATCATGATTAATGTTTTACCGAACGCGACCCGACCCGAGGCAAATAGAAAAGTTATTTACTCAGCGTCGTAATTAGGCATTCACGACGAGTCGCAGTCGCGCTGCGGGCTGTCTGCGCGGCTTTGTCGCCGACTAGACCGGGTGTCTGCTGCCTTGAATGCGTTCCGTTAATTTCGTCCTTTAATTTTCTTACACACGTCACTAGTTCGAATTCCATGAAGATATACTAAAGTGGTAGGTAGTTGTGTAGCTAAATTCTATCTAGCCGGTATTGATATTTGATTTATCCTTTTATATACAGCACTTCTATAATTGGAAGGAAATTTTCCTACGGAAATCGCATTCTCAAACATATTTAGGTAAAAGCCTTCTCAATATGAAATGACTCACCACTGCGCGTGAGTCGGTAGGGGTCATTTCTTTTCATCAGAGAGATTATTAATTTAATAAAGTCTAACGTATTTTATAGGACCCTTTTAGTTACCTTGTAGCAAGATAGCACATTGAAATGGAGTGTAACGGCATTCTCAAAATCAACGTACGTAGGTACTATATTAAATGTAATATCAGATAGAAAATAAGGTATTGCAATTACATAAAAAAGTGTGTATGAACATATAAGGTCGGGGAAAAAGTTTCTTCGTATTTAATATACAAATTCAAGACATTTTTTTTCAAAGTTTAATTATAATATATTTGTGCCATTTTGTTCGATAACTTGTTGCCATGTTGTAGGCAGTGACATAATCCCGTGGTTTTAGAAATCTTGGAATTTTTTTAACAATAAACTGCGCAAATAAGCCATTGTGTTTCTTTAAGTCGTTTAGAAGTATGAAGAATTCTAAAATTACTAGTAACGAGTACCAGTATATAAACAACAATGTTTCTATGGAACGTAGCTATGCAATCGTGATCTTTATATGACCCGTGGCGTAGGCACATTTTATTCGCAAAATTGTTAACCACGCCAATTGACGCTGAAAAGGTGTGAGTGTATTGTTGCATTATTGTTTATTTGTGGGAGTTAATAGGTGTAAAATTGGAGTGTTAATTGTATGAGAGTTACGCGGTCCTTCATTCATATATCCTAATCGTTACTTTTTTGCACAAATGTACACATATAAGTAGGTACGTCAACTTGCCCAGTCTACAGTCGATCTATGGGCGGAGTCATTTCATTTTGCCTTCGTCAATAAAAGGGATTACGCTCTACGGCTCATGTTCTAGATAAGAACATCTCTTTCCGATATCGAGACTGCCTGCATTGGAAATTTCTAATTGTGTCTGCAGGAGTAAACTCGCCTTTTAATGTTATGTAAACTATGATAGCATTTGATATTGGTTACTGTAGCTATCAGCATTCATAACTTACTTTACCTTACCTTATCTAAGTTTTCCTATTTGCTTTATACACACGTGTAAATAACATAAAAGAAATGATGGAATTACATTAAGTTATTATGAAATAAAATCATAGCTAATAACAGAACAGTATGTTTGTGATCTCCAAAGAGTTTTACCCCTAATTTGCAGTGAGAGTAAAATGGCTAATACATATTCAATATAGTAATGTTAAGGGTGGTTGTTCATTTCGGCTAATAATGTAGTCTTTCATTTTTGTTTCCTATTGTCAATCGCATAACTAATTGCACCACATAAGCACGTAATTGAGCGAACGAAATGATCTGTGATTTCTTTTTAATTTCGTGCATGCTCCTTTTCTTATGATACGATTTTTAATGATATGCTACTACTACACATAGATGGGAAAATTGCGAAATAAAATTAACTAAGTTTTTGTAATGAGCTCGCTTTGCGTCGCTTTGGCAAGGTGACTTCTAAAACCACTCTACCACCCGTGCTATAGATTGCTATTAGTGCAAAAGATCATCTTTATTTCATCAAATTGTTTAACAATTGGTTAATACGTCTTTTTTGTATTAAATTGATCAACTCACACAATGTCACCGCAACAATAGGTTTCTTCATCAAAAGTAAAATTGATTGAAAAGTAAATGATGCCGTGTTGCAAATAGTTAAGATCGGTCTGAATCGATCTATAACCGTCCGAATGTATTGCAATAAAATCAAAATAGCTTTCTGGTAAACCGCTAATACTTATTTTCTTTGTGTATAATTTTATGAAAAAGAAATAATAAATCAAATCAATCTTTGTTTGGGAATTCTAATGAAAAAATCATACAAAAAATGTAAATAAAATCAAATCAAACATTATTTTAACTGCTGAAAGTTCTTCTGTTCAATTTACTATGTCATTTTTTCTTTAGAAGATTTCACACTTTTTTTTAGTTATTATTCCAATCTATGTAGTGTTTTATCTTATTAGCTGTGTCCCGCGGTTTCACCCACCTATAGTTTAAAAGAATTCACTGATTGATCATTAATAATAATTATAATACTTCAGTATAGACAATATTTTTAGTAACATTTTCTTGTACTATTACCAAGTTTTTTTTGTTGCCCTTGAATGAAGACAAAGCGCGAAGTACCAAAATCTCTAAGTACCAATATCTAATAATAAAAAAAAGAAATCACGAAAGAAGCTCACGGTGCGCGTGAATGTAACTGGCAATTAGTACTTATTAACAGTCACTAACAGCGTTATTACTCACAAGTGGAATACTGGCGATCCTACCCTAAAAGAATTACCTACAACACTACGCTGGTAGTTGCTCCAATACGCGTAGTTAAAAAAAATTACTGTGCTCTACCTTCGTCGTTGTCTGCGTATTTTCGTCGATAATTTGTCGTGTCTGTGGTTCTTTGTAGCCAATAAGTAGTATAATATCTTCTAAAAGCAATGACAATTTGTTAATGACACGTGGAAAATAACCAACACAATAGTTTGACATTATGACAATTTAATAAAAATAAAAAGATTTATAAACATCTTTGTTGTGTAAACAATTGACCAGTATAGCTTTCATATCAATTAGTAGATGGCCACGGGCTAACAAAACATTCTTAATAACGTTATTGGTATTAGGTTTCATAAACAAGTTTAGTTGATAAAACATTTTATTATTTTTGCGTCGAATATATATGTTGTCTGACTCAATCAAAATAATACTTGTATTAAATCACTAGCTGACCCGCGCAACTTTGTCTGCGTTTGTAAATTTTCCCCATTTTTACAACATTTTTCATTGATGCTGCCTATTGGTTGTAGCGTGGTGTTATATAGCCTATAGCCTTCCTTCATAAATGGGCTATCCAAAACTAAAATAATTTTTCAATTCGAACTAGTACTGCATGAGAGATTAGCGCGTTCAACCAGACAAAAAAAAAACTCTTCAGCTTTATAATATTATATTATAGATTTTATATTCAATAAGCCCAGCTATAAATCAGAATTAATATATTTTATCATCTAATAAAGTAAGACGGTTTTTTTTATGTAGTAGTAGTAATATATTTAATTAATTGTTATCTATACCTACACTTTTAAAATTTTATAAGTATAAAAATGGTTAGAGCGAGCAGCAATTCAGCAGAAATCTTTGAAGGTGGTTTGGACTGCCTCATCGGAATTGAATTTTTTTTCCTCGCAAGAAATTGTCCAAATTCCGGAACAAATGACAATCTGTTAGAGCAAGATCCGCGGAGTTTGGACTAGCGTTGTCCTTAAGTAGCAATGGGCTAGAGAAATTTACTAGTCTCGGTTGATTATCGGCTAGCTTTTCCATCACTGGTCCACCAGTACAAGATTTGGCCGGTTCTCTTGTGTACAACAATTGTGGTGAGCGTTTTCGATAATTGTACAGGTTCTATTTTTCCTCACAAATAACAATACGATTCATATTGTGACGATTGGGTAATGCAACGCAACACTCATCGCGTGTTTTTTGGTGTGCTTCACTCAATTCATGCCCATTTTTCTAGCTTTCTCACTTTTCCAATTTGATTTAAGTGAATTAAATTGTTTCAACACTTACACCGAAGCCTGTCGCTAATCCTGATGTGGTTTTCGATGGATCTGCTTCTACGATCCCTTTCAATTCTTCATTGTCAACTCCGGCCGTCTTCGAGGTTTGTTCTGTATAGTTAAATTTCCAGAACGAATACGTTGGAAGCAAAAACGTTCCGCGTTTTCTTACAGCAGCTTCCCCATACGGAATTCGTATTCATAAATAACGCGATATTTTAAATTTGTCAAATTAAAACGAAAACAAACGAATGACTAAATTCGAAACAAATACATAAGCCTACGTTTGAAATTCATTTGAATTTCCAAACCGAATTAAGAAATATTTGGGATAGAAGTGGCTACTTCGACAAAATGTCAATTTCACATGTACAGACCTATACCTATATACATATAATAAAATTGTAACTGGCCAATGTCTGTCCATTGGAGATATTAAGAAAAAACAATATGAGGGGTTTTTATAAGAGAATAGAAGGGAACACATTTTTTTAGAATGTAAGAGTTTAGAATGTAAATAGACTACGATTTGCCTTTTTGAATTACCAACATAAGCTTAATTGACACTATGGTTTCCTATTTTATACGACGACGGAATTGTTTTCAACAGACTACCATTATATATTAACAACCTTTTCTCGAAAACGGACTAATCTTTTTTCTGTTTCTGCTCAAGCCAAACGAGCACGATTGAGAAAATTAACAGAATGAAGTGCATCCTCACGATCTCAAGAGACTCCTTCTGAACGCGAATTACGTTTGAAAATGCTAATAGATGCCGTAACGCTGCATCACAGTCTATACAGTAGCTTAGAACGTGAACGTCGCTTGAGTGCGCACCGATCTCGCCACGTTGAAGCCCGATGTGTGAAAATCAGGAATAACGTCTTATGCGATTCGTTACATCGTTCTGTTTCACTTGCACCAGCATTACAAAACTAAAATGTATCCTTAGTGTTTCTCTAAGGAACTCAGCAATTTTTTCTCCAAACAAATCTCTAGGTCAGTTACAAGTAATCTAGATTTCTGCGAGTATATATTAATTAGACACGATATGTTTTATGTATGTAGATCAGCTCCTTCCTTTATGCAAAGAAATAGATACCTACTTCCAAACTCCAAGCATGCGAAGTCTCAGTCTCAAAAATTATAAACGTAATTTGAAATCCCCAGTATAAATACTTGCACGAAGCTACTCTAATTTATACGGCTTATAAACACATCTAGCTAATCAAATGTTATATACCTATGTGATAGGTAGACAGTTGAAATTTTCACAGTGTGTATATGAGAACTATAAGAACAAGTAATAAAAATAAAATAAAAAATTAAGACACAAGAAAAGTGTTTTTTTTTTTACACGGAACCTTTCCTTTTTGATACAATTGACCGGTTTTTTAAAGTTAGACGTTGTTAAAAGTGTATCATCCATGACTAACTTATTTTCATTCTACAAATTTGGCAGAAAATGTAGTCTTTAATGTGCGTTTAGAACATACAATACTCATACATACAATGTTGTGTATCAAAATCGTAATATCCGGCTAACTGATGGTTAATTGCATGCGGTCTACCATGTCCTGAGTAGTGGTTTGGTCAAGACTTGATAGGATTGGTGTGCTCTTTACTGCCGGATGTTGTGTACGTATACTTAACATCATTAATATACATATATGTAAGTAAATCAATATAATTCTAAGTTAGTAAATCTTGTGATTCTTTGACAGTGAAATATCCAGTCTTCTTGTAGTTGTGCACCACAATCTGCCCATTACCTTTTTAATATAATCCATTGAAGGTTGTCTTGAAAAGATCACAGCCTGCGATAAGACCGCCCATTGTAACACTGTTAAAAACTATTGTATCCAACTGAGAGCTTCTGTGATATTTGGTGTGCAATAAAGTATATATCCATCTATTTAGTTAATATATGAAAATACCATATTTCCAAAAATATTTCTCAGTTACTGTAAAAGTCAAAAACTAATTCGATTGGCTTATTCGGTGTACTTACTTATTTCATACGAAGTCGTCTTAACTATCACATGCAGTAGTTTTAAGATCATGTTTTTTAGAATTATTGATCTCAATCCGCATAGTGTAGTTGTTGTATATTAATTAGTACATAAGCGTTCGAATAGAGCATACTACGTGTAACAGATTTGTCAATGTATAAAATCGATCTATACTAATATTTCAAAGGAGTGCGAATTGTTAAATGTGTGTTACACTTCCACATACATTTGAAACGCTGCTGCGCCTATTTTAATTGTTTTTTAGAATCGAAGTCGGTCTAGTTTATTATAGCAATTAGAGTACGTTCAGATAGCGGGCGTAGGCGCGGCCAACGCCCTTATAGTGTTCATATGGCGAGCGTTTCACGAGCGTTGAACGCACGTTGTGAAAGTTCACTGTGAATTCTGTAATTGTCGAAGATGGACTTAAAAACAGCTTCGTGTTTAGTGCTTTTATATCGACGTCAGAAACAGCAACACAAGACGAGGTGGCAATATTGGGCTCATCTTATTTTAACATCCAGACTCACTGAAAGCATCTTTATAACTTATATCCTAAAATCAGTAAAGGCTTAGTAAAATTTCACAAATGTTACAACTGATGCTATATCGACAATTGGGTAGATGCCTATGCTCAAAATAAATTATTTCGCCAAGTGTCGCAAAATAACTTAAAATGCTGTGAAAATTGTCGTCCAGCTGTATTTTAACGTTTTTAATTTATATTATAATTGATAATTAACATTAAAAGTAAATGATTAGACAATACTAAGGCGTGACGTCACGCCTTAGTCAAAAATGTACGGAAGCTACCGTTTTGACGTTTGCTAAAAAGATACTGATTTGACTTGACAGTCATCTACCCTATTACCACATCAACGTTACTATGATAAATTATAAGTCAATCTAAAATGCACAGAATTTTTCGTTTTCAATCCGTCGAAAATGATATAGAATTTTTTCCGTTCTATTGAAACTTCGGAATAAAAAGATAAAGAATTGAAAACAATTCATCAAACACATTTGCGGCAAGAAACATACGAAAGCTGAATTTTTATATAAACATAAAATACATATAGATTGATATTTTTCATCAATATGTTAGTGAGTTTTGAATTATATATTTAAAATTAGAAATGTTGGTGTGGAATAAAAATAAAAGTAACTAGGTAGTAGTATGCTTTTGGCATTTCTTGTGTTATATTTTTATTTTAATAAACTGGGTGAAAAGAAGTACACCGAACTCATGCTATATGAAAATGATATACAGACTTATTGCAATCACGTGTTGTCGCGTTGAAAACGACAAAGCAATGATCTCTTGATACGAGAGAGCGCTTTAAATGAATCTCAAAGCGAGCGTCAATGCCACAGGCGTTGACGCCGCGTCGAACAGGCGTCGCAGCTAACATGCGCATGTGAACGACTTGAACAAAATGCGTGTTCTTGATGACGCGCCAACGCGCGTTAGCAAAACGCGCGATTAACGTCCGTCATCTGAACGTGACCTTGCACAATTCGTAAGTATCGTTTTCTGAATTTGGACTCTGTCTTGAATGTCATATTTATATGCGTTGTACTAAATGGTTCAAGTTCGTCATGATCTTCTTCCCTTCTGGCGGTATGCAGTTAAGCAGTCACTTTAATATGTTGTGTAAAGTGAACTTTACAAATACTTATAAAAGCATATTATATGGAACTTATTAAGATTGTAACACGTATTTAATTAACGTTGAATTGCTTTTATTCGTGCCCGGCTCGTGTTCCGTACATTTGAGACCCTTGAACGATGTCACGTGTTTCTTCTAAAGCCAGCCAGATCAGTATCTAGCGCACGAGTAATTAAATTGAGTCAGTACTATTTTAAATAAGTCCAAAGTTTAAATGTACAGAACATTGACAACATGTGATATTGTCGAAAATCGCGATATAAGCCTGTCATTGTTTTGAGTAGTAGAGTTTATTAACGGATACATACATCAACTCGCCCTCCTAATATCAAAATCGTTTTATTCAATGTTTTATTAAAGTTTGATTTTGATCAGTCATACTGAACTCTCAATTCAGCTATCAAAATACTAAGATGAAACTCTGAAGATTCTAAGCATGGGATAGGAATTAATCGCTAAAGGTTCAGGAAAATTTATACTGATTAGTGGTCACTGTACCTCTATCATGAGTAAATTGGGAGGATGTGAAATATGATAATGGACGTAACAAAAAGCCAGTGCATATAATCTATCCTTACCAGAGAGGTTTATAAAGGCATAATTGTAATTAAAGAACTTGTGAAATAAACTTAACTAATATTTTAAACTAAGGTTACAACACAAAGTGTAGTCGTCACATTTCTAAGATCAATAGTGTACTAAGTTAGTCAAATGAGTGCAAGTTGTATTACGAACCCTTGTCTTATCTTTATTTTAAATTATTAGTTTTATTGATCTCTACTACTCTCATTGGAAGCGTTTGAAAGACATTTATGAAAATAAAAGTTAATAAACCTTATTATTCCAAAAGACAGAGAAGCTTATTTTAAATATTTTATTGTACGTACCTATTTTTCTAAAATATGATCAAAACTGCAGTGACAATGTGTATTTTCATATACCGCGAGATGGAAATTTAAGCAAAAAGTAGTGCAAGGCGCGTCATATTTCGTTCCATCGAATAACGTTGCATTTTAAAAATTAACGGGGTAGATTTAAAGTATCAACTTTATAATGATTGACCTACCTACATATAGGTACCTACCTGGATAGTTGGGTATATTTCTATACTAAGAAAACCTAAAATTTAAATATTTAGGCTACTTTGGAGTCACTTGCATATTCCCTATTTAATAAAACACATATTATTATTACTCTGCCCAATAGGTGGGGCACATTATTATTAACACAGCCCGGTCAATTTTCCTTTTTCAGTCGTTTTTATTATATTGAGTACTCATATTGCATTTTGGCATTTTTTAAACGGTCTGGACATTATGATTAATGTTATATTTATCACCATATACCATACCTAGGAATTATATACAATTCGATTACAATTTTACACAATTACATATATAATAGAATTCTTTGTAGATACGCATTTTTAAGAAAAAATCGTAAACTGAGGAGCGTATAACTTGGAATATTTCAATTTCATATTATTATACAGAAGAAGTGCAGAAAGCTCAACATTTTTAAACAAAATGTGTAACAAGTTTAAAAATTACTTACTTGAAAAAGGCTAATTCAAGCTACACACGTCCAGTAGGTATATGTGTATGTTGACCTGTCATGGTACGGCAGCTATACAATGACAGTTGTTATAACTTGAAGTTGTATTGCTTTCTGTGGTATACCACAGATAAGGTAATAGTTGCTTCGGTTATACTGGCCAATAAAATAAATCAAAAAAATAAAACTTAATGAATTATACTAGATGCAGACAGAGGTTCCATCCTTTCATTGTCGCAACACCAAAAAGTTGAACAAAACGCTTTGACTTGTTATTTTTTGGTTCAAGTCACCAGTCTGGAATGAACTGCCTGCGTCTATTTTTTCTGACTATAATCCTGGAACGTTCAAGTGTAGAGTGAATAGGTTTCTTTTGGATAGGCGTGTACCATCTTCGTCGTCACTTTCCATGAGGTGAGTTGAACAAACGCTTATTCCGTTACTGAATAAAATAAAAAAGTTATGCATGGAATTCGACACCTAGGCGATCTCTAGTATGAATGAATAAACATAAAATTTTTCAGGTAATGTTGGCTCTAAATATTTACAATTTTTTCTTAATTTTGCTTAATTTACCATAAATGTATGTAATTAATTACATTAAATATATAAAGATGAAGGCTGGGCTGTATAAAACGTAAAATTCACAGGTAGGCCATGCTAGGTGGCGAACCTATTGCCAGCTATTCGGCGCTATTTAAAATTGACTAGAAATTACTATTCTAGTGTCTAAGTACGTCCTGTCTGGTTTCGCTTTAGGCACACCACTGAAATACTACATTACAGATGTAATTTAGTTAATGTTATTTTTTTCTTATTTTCTTTATAATAATCTCATAAAATGTACATGTACCGCATTTCGCCTACTAAAGCACTGTGTCCGCATCTGGTCGCGCTGCACGTACCGCACGCTCAATTCACGTCACGAACACGGGCCGTTTTGTTTGCGCTTCCACTCGCTTTAATACGTAATTTGTTGTGAATGCCGCGAAATTGGCACACTGACAGCCGTCTGCAATTGAAAACGTATCAACTTGTAAACCATCATTGTTCCACTCGTAGAGCCCAGTCATATGTTTCTGTGTTCTTTAACTATCTTTGTTCTGTAGAGAACCTTCATACCCAAGCATTTAAGACCAATTTGTTTTACCGGTTTATTGCAAAAGTATTCTTTAAGGTAGCATATCCCTAAATACAAAATAAAACAATATTCTGTTAAAATACAACGAGTCTGCTAGTCACTAAAAGGACTGTCATATTTTTGATAGACTGCTTGTAACGGAGCACGGTGGAGGTCACTACACTTGATAATAAAATCTCAGACGGGCCCTTTTGTGCGGGCTCCGGCTCGGAAGTAGCAATTTTTCCATGACATCCGGCACCCCGCTGTGCTGTCCCCGCCACTCGTCCCTGGCGTTCGCCCTGTACCCCTACCCCCAACACTGCATAAAATATTGTTCCGTTAATTCTATCCAACGAAACGCTTCAACGCGCGTTAAATGATCTTTTTGTCGGCCTTTTCGTTACGCTTGTTCGCTTATAATTCTCGATTGTGATTATAATGTTGTAAAAATTACCCGTTTTGTGATTAAATGAGAATTTATTTAATAACTGATTGACGCATAATGTCATCTATCTTCGGGCCCTAGTCCTCAAATTATTTACATTTTCGGACTTAGTATATTGTATAAAAATGTTCAATATTTGTGTTTAAGTATAATTCTCTTTCTTTTACATCCATGGAAGGGCTGTTTTGTTTCCTACATATGCTAAGACACTTCAACTAATAAACTATTTCTAGCAGTTCGTTTTAAATTCAAACTGAATACTGTTAATTAATTTCGTTTGTTCGACAGCTCGTTTTAATAATTTACTGCGACTGTATCGACCTCCGGCTCGTAATTACTGATCGCAATAATTAATAGCGTGTAATACTATACTTTGCGACTTTGGGATAGAGTTCAAAATGTACAGGAAGTGCTTAAATTTGTGACCGGGTATACAACGGTAGTTTTTGTAAGAAGTAGGCCGTGGCACGAATAAACAAACGTACAACTGTTAAATAACCCTCAATGAACAAGTTATTTTCAGTTCTCGGGAACGTCCGTATCAGCTTTCAAAGGTGCGGAATTGCTATCTAAATAGCCTTGCCAAGATCGAGTTGTTTATTTAATGGGAATTAATTTGGTGTATAATTAATTATACTACAAATTATTATTCATCTGAACCTTTGAGTAACTTTATAGTGTTCATTAAAGGACATTGATAACTAAAATACCTTTCTGTTTTGAGTTATGCAAAATAAAGGAAAGTTATATGAGATAAATCATTGGAAATTAGTATATATTGTAAAAAAAAATACAAAAATGCTCTGTCATGTATCTATATACGTACATAATGTAATTTGTGGCATGATGTAAAATGGTAATGTCGGTTTCATTAATTTTACACTATCACTGCGACACGTGGTTTTTATATCATTTGTTTCACATGACTTTAGCGACACACAATTAGGTTGGTGAGTATGTCATATGGAATGACGATATCTGCTGACGTACAAAACTCAACATGTTATCAGGGGAGGCGGTTTATCCACGTCGTAGCAATTAAACTACCTTCTCCGGCGGGATCATACCGTCTGCTGCCACTCATTACTTCTTCACGTTCTCTAATTTAAAAAAATACGGATTTTCTTCCTCACGATCCCGAAGAGTCGTAGCAGTAGGCAGTAAAATTTTCAGGTTGGGTGAACATCAGTCCGTTCATCCTTCTTTTTCGTATAATGGATGACCACGAGCGATTATCGATTCAGGTCGGAAATATTGAAAATGCTCCATGTTGTTTAATTTTTAAAACTGTCATCCTTTTTATACCTGATAAGGCTTACTACTCTAGTGTTTGACAGATTAGGCTGAACGACAACTCTTACCAGGGACCAGGTACCCGTATCAGGCTTGATCATTCTGTTGCGGGAAAGTAAAAACAAAATTAAAGACTAAAAATATTAGTGCTGTGACGTTTGAAACGTTACACTTAGCTCCTTGCAATGTTGACGCATGCATGTCAATAGTACGTCAGAGAGGAACACGTCAATGCTGCGCCAACTGTAAAGGGTCACGTTACTCAGTTCGGGTAAATGTATTGTTACATCTGATCAGAAACAAAACAAAAATTTTTGTTAGTTAACTACTTAGCTGACAGTTAGATCTCACAACTTTTTGCGGTAGAAGAACTGCGTTGCGAGGCGGGCATTTTTTAATGCCCGCCTCAATTTCAATATGTTTTTGAGGAATCTCATTTCTTTTTTGTACATAGGTATATTAAAGAAAACATCGTTAGTCTATGACACTGTACCTACCTATATCCACTATTCTATATCTATTAAGGTTGTGTAAGCGACGAAAAAATGTATGAATGGCAAAAGTAACTTTGTAATCCCATATTTACTAAAACGCATTACAAAGTTATTTACGCAGTTTGTATATCCAGAAAACGGAACTGAAATATGGTTGAGTTTTCCTTACTTATAGACTAAACACTAATTGTGTACAAAATTTGAAGTTGGGTCTGCTAAAAGTACCTTAGACTTTTGATGATCGGTTTTACGTTTTTTATTTTGACTTGCAATAGTTCTTAGGTATACTATAGGTTCAAATTTAATGTAATTTAGGAACATACCTAGTTGTATTATGCTCTCTTGGTCTCTAAATGTATGTTTATAGATACGTCTAATAGATACTATGCTGCTTATCAAGCAATAATTGTTTATCCATCTTATAGTTGCCTGGAAGAGGTTGACTTACGCAATATGGCTACCCTTAGTATATTAACAATGCTCTCTGACTCTCTCTGTAGTCGGCCCCTCATGACTTAGGATCGTGATGGATGGAGTGGATGATTTGTCTCCATCGGTTTCTGTCCATCAAATCCCGGATGATCTTGTGAAGCTTGGCGCCAGGCGAGTCCTTTATCTCGTCTGTCTATCGGGTTAGTGATCGGCCTCTCAACCGTTTACCATTAGTGTTACCAACCAAGATAAGGATTTCCAGATTCCCATCTCATCTGTACTACATGTCCGAAGTATGAAAGAATGCGTTGGCGACATATGGTAGATAAACTCTTCTTTACGCTGTGAGAGGATCGACATAGAAAGAAATAAAGAAAAAAGATTTATTTTGGCACACAGACTCAAATTTTCACACGAAAACAAAAAAAATAAAACGAAAAATAGAGAAGTAAAATATAAAAAATCAAACAAAAAAAACATCTATTTTCACACGCGGCCGTCTGAGCCCAAACTAAGCAGAGCCTGTACCATGGTAACGAGACTGTTGATAAACAAACTTATATATTTCCAAATTCATACATGTAATAGATAAATTACACCCAGACGCAGAACCAATGATCGTGCTCATCACACAATTATTTATCCTGGGTGGGAGTCGAACCCGCGACAGCAGCAGTCAAGATCACTAACTACTAGACCCTCAGGCCCGCCAAACTCTTCGCAATGTAAGGGGCATTGTGATGGTGACAGTAATTCCCCTTTTCGCTCATGTACAAGCAACGCTGTACCTTTGGGTGTTGTATAGTGTATGCGACGTACATATTTAATGCATATCAGCATACTTGTTAAGATAGGCATGACTTCTACACTATTAGATTGTAGTTATATATTTAGTAGCAATAAATCCATCAAGAAAATTGGTTGTCTACACATTTAACATGAACATTTAACATAACATATCACACCCCAAACATGGTGCGTTGGAGTGTGTCAATATCGCCATCTCTGTTGGGCAGTGACAACCCCTACACCAATCAATTACCTTCTTACTTCAGCTCTCAGTATATCCGGCTCATCCCATTAGGCCCATTAGTTACCTTGGATTGGGGGGTTCGTTTGTGTCATACAGGTCTTCACAATATCGTCTTCACCGTTCAAGTACTTGTTCCATGTCTGTGGGTCGATGTCCGTTTTCGTTCTCAATAGCACAAGTGTTTATTTTCCGCGTGCCAGTAAGTCTTTGATTTTGCGAAATAGGTATTTGGTTTCGTTCTTATTCCCATGTTCTTCTAGTTCAGAGCAGGTGTTGTTGATGTGGTTATTGTAGTCATCACGGCATCTTCGTTGAACTTCTCAGCTTAACTGTTCATGGCGCTGACGATTCTCTATTGAGCCCAAACCACCTTCTTTGATGAGCTGCCGCCTTTCTACGATGAGGTTTGCAGTTTCTGTTATGATGTATTCTTTCATGGGTGTTCTTCGTACTTGGTTTTCAGAAGTCTTGTTCAAGTGCTCCCATCCTTCAGCAGCGGTCTGTTCACAACAGTCGTGAATTTCTCGCTCCAATGATTGCTTAAAGCCTTTCATATTACCTTTGCAAGACGCCCTACTAAGATTTGGTTTAGGTTTCACCTTCGGTCGCCAGAACCACGTCCGTATTCTAGCAGGTTGATTTGGGCTGGATAGGATGTTATTTCCGTTCTCCCCATACCAAGGGGTATGGGAAGAACGGAAATAATTTAACAATGCTATACAGATTATATTTCATAATAATATATTATTTTTGAGTGTATAGGATTTTATAGGGTCGGCAATGAGCATGCGAGTCTTCTGGAATTGCAAGCGTCCATAGGCTACAGTGACCGCTTATCATCAGGCGGGCCGTATGCTTGTTTTCCAGTGACGTAAATAGTCATTGTTACTCTAAGACTGTTTTCAGATGACGGGCGTAGGCCGTGCTTCGAACGCATGTTGCGTTTTTGTGTAGTATTCACATGGCGAGCGTTTCTCGGGCGTTGAACGCGAATTGCCGCAAGTCAGTTGGAGTTCTGTATTCATTGAAAATGCCCTAAAAACAGAAAATTAAAACAGAATTTTATTCCTCTATCAATTCGGGATTATATCTTGTATTTTACATTTTTATTTTAATACAAAAATAAACTGCATGAAATGTATAAAATGAAGTGTCACCGAACTCATGTTGTGTGAAAAATTAAAGGGGGGACTTTTATTTAAATGACGATGTGAACGAATGTATGGCAAACCAATGTTCTTCATAAGCACTCAACCATAACAGGGGAATAGATAGGATGTACAGCTCTTAGGAGGAGACACTATGCAGTATGCAAACCAACTATCGTAAATACTTCCTTTGCACATTTTTATTTAAATTTCGTGTTAGTTTATTATATAATAGATTGAACAACATGGTAAACATGCCAAATTATAATAAATATTCATGTAAAAACAAAGTTACAAAGTTTTTTCTAAAGCTAGACTATAAATACAAAGACTGAAAATACCATTGATATAATAACATAGGGAAACACTAAATTCATTAATTTATGTATTTATATATTTGATTAGTGTACCTGTATTTGATTTTTTAGTATATTGCCTAATAAACAAATGTACTTAAGTATATACGTTTAAACACACCCACAAACACACATATTTACTCATACACTCACGCTCACATACCACACACACACATTATTTCTTCCATACCACTATCTTATTTTCTCTTAATGATGTTATTGTTATATGTAATGTTTATTAACTATGATAAGTTGTAATTTGAAATAAAATATTATTATGAATGATCTCACAGCGTCAACGAACGACTTGAACAAAATGCATGTCCTTGTAGACGCTCGTAAATGCCCGTTAGCAAAACATGTTCAAACTACTACATGTTAAACAGGCCTTAATACATGTTTTATACTCGACTAATGCGACAGCACTCAAAATTACTCTCATTACGTAGATATTACAGACTTCAGAAAAAAAACTTCTTCCGTACTAATATTCTACTATTGTCAATGTGTGAGTTTCCGTCTTACGGATGACGAATCAAGGGAAGCCATGACGAGACCCCCCGACCTCTCGCCTCTGTTATTAAGCTCCTCTCAAACAATATGCCGCAAATTGAGTTAACTCACTAATAATGGTATCGCGGTTGCAGAGAGCTCTCCCATTGTGGACGGCAATCTTTCCTCTCCCTCCCCGGACAACCTCTATTAACCTTTTATTCGATTTGTTGAGATTAATAGCTACGACGTGTGTATGTTACGATAAACTTATCCACAAATTTGATAACATAACTTAATTGCAATATTTCACATGCGTTCTTAACTAAATAAATTAATCTCATTTTTTTTTATCTAGAGATCTTTAATAACAGTTTTTATATATATTTATTATTCGAGATAGACATGGTTATGGAGTATTCTTTGGTAGTAGTAGGCTCAGCCTATGTTAAGTGACAAAGAAATTCTCTGAATAACAAACACTCATGACAAAATATTAAAAGACCATGATAAAAACGCAGTAAAGAAAGGCCAGCACGCATGCGGCTTCGACGGCATTAGACACCCGTTGCTCCCCGACAGAACCGACCAATGATTTCAATTATTGTTTGATGTCGTTATTTCTCTTGTTTATTGGGGACGCGTTTTTCCATTTTTTACTTTACCCTTCCTTCCTCGTATTTACTCGTACAAACAAGACGCCACAGAGGTGCGCAGCTAGTCTCGGTAACTGATATGATTGGAGACTCGCTACTGTCGAGATGTTTGAAGAAGACGCAGCCGAATCGAATTGAGTGTAGTTAATTTTAACGTGTAGACCCATACTTGAAATCCTGCCTTTAACAAAAAAACGAACATCTGCCATTTACTGTCGAGCGAGCTTTTAACGCTCCAAGGCAAATATAGAAAATAGTCCTCGATGTCTATCATCTTTGTTAACCGTGCATCCTACTTTGTACACGTGTCTCTTACTCATTGTCCGTTTATCCTTTCATTAGTTTATAAATATCCAGTTACTAGATAACAATCTGTCAAGGCTTTCTTCGTATCTATTGTGGTCTATTAGACGACACTGAGAACTTAATGGACTGTCACCCCGAAGTGGTGGCGGCATTATTGTCTTTGTACTCGTACATAGAGAAGGTCAAAAAAACCTATTGTAACATGTGTATGTATATTAATATTTACTAGAAATTGCCTGGTCCAAATTCGACCATAATACCCATAAATATACTAACCAATATATAAAAACTTTTTTGAAAATGTTTTTTTATATATCGTTGACAAGTGTAACGTGGAACTGTTCTTGTGTAGACTTTCTTTACCACGACACATGTACTGAACCCTGTAGCTTTTTGTAGCTGTTTTTGCAGAATTTGAAATTTATAACACATATTTATTAAAAATTTTAGCTTCCTGCATTTCTTTTACATGTGGTGATGATCAATTGAGAAGACAGAATATTTTTGAATTCGAGTTTAATATTTTTCAAACTGCATAACATTAGCATAACAATAATTAACAACCAACACGGGCTAGATCCAGTATCCGACTCCTTCCTTCCGCAAGCACACCATTCTATTCCCACCCAGACAAATAATTAGTACAAAGAATTCTCTTCACCTATTAACATATTGATTAGCTACAAGTATTACAAGTAAGATTAAGTAAAAGTGAATTCTGTTCAAATAATATTCTTAAAGTAACTTTGTATGTACGGTGTGTAAGAACAAGTAGACATGACGTTTTGAGTGAGCTAAGATATATGTGGCTGGTGCAACAGGCGTGATTCAAACTGTGGCTGCGAGATTGCCAACACCTGTGTCCATGCACTGTTTCGTATCCGAATCTAAAATGTATTTCAAGATTTCAAGGTTCTCTTTACAATAACACCTTCTTCCTAGCCAAAACCTTTACCCTAGAGGAACGTTTCTCGGTTTCCTTAAAATGGTTGCAGTAAAGATCATTTTCGCGGCGCCATAGTCCGCTTTGGAAACGCGCCACCCGCAATATATCAGCACTTTACTAAGAAATAACAATGCACCGCTCTAGCGACGAAAGCACTATAGTTTTGAAATAGAAGAGCGTAAGCAATGCTTCACCCTCATCATAAGCATGCAGCTTGAAGTGCAATTTTCTTGGGAATAAAGCGGAAGCATTAATGTTACAAAATGTTTTTCTTATTTGATACAATATAAAAGTAAAGTGTCTTCTCTAATATGCTTATACGTTCTGCCACACTTGAGTCCAAATTATGTCACAATTTAAAAAACATAATTTTGTATCCATAGCATCATAAATGTAATAAATACTCGAGACAAACAAGTATTCTATTTTCTCGAACAATTCTAAAACCGCTTTTGTTACTTACAGAATTTAAAACAGATAAGTGTGGGTCGCACAAAAGCGTTGGAAGAACTTCTATGAAAGGTATTTTTGGCACAATAGGTGCGGACCAGAGTCCCTATAAGCTTTTGCAGGTGTCGCCACCTTTCCATACAATGCTGTCACCGGGCTAAAAATATTGGGCACAGAGAAACTTAGAGAGTTGAGTTGCGAGAATGTTCTACTTTTTATCTGAAATAACATTGTTAGTTTTTAAAATGTCTCTGATTATGTTCACTGTCCCTTTTCAAAGTAATTTTGTTTCAAATATCTTTAATACAAATTCAATGCTAAAAAAGTATACAAAAAAGTAATGAAAACATGTCTGAGTGATAAGTAAATAAAATACAACGAAAATTTTGAAAATAAAACAATTCCCTTTGCTTCTAAAAATATAGAGACATTTATAGAAGCAAAGGGAATTGTTTTGAGCAAATGTACACATAATCTATGTCAGTCAGAAACAAAAATTCGTTTAGCCCTGGAGGCTAGGTAGCTAGAAAATATAACAATTACATAGCGTATTGATGAAACCAAATAAGTGACCAATATTCGAGTTTGTTATTCAGAGCACGGCTGCGTAGCTGCGCTCATCCGCTAAATATACCTACTAACTGTGTTATATTTCAATAATCTCGCCTTAATAAAGGGTATTCTAATACGATTAAAGATACTGATTATAGGTATTATGTGCTTATGTCGGCCTTGATTTATTTTTGATAACGTGTGTGTTTAATGTTACGAATAGCATCATTTAGATTCGGACTGAAATCACACACACAGTAAAATTAGTTACATTAGTTAAAAAATGTACATTTTGAAACCAAAGGTGACTTAAAATAAAAAAAAAATGCCGTTTAGACACAGTTACCTAATAAAAACTAGGTCTCATTTCTATTTATGAGTATATTCAGTATTTACATACTGGGTGTTAGTGCAACACTCCCGAAAACGAAGACAGACGATAGTGCCAATGATTCCTTTGAAATCATCAAAGGTATCATTAGTGCTATCGTTTGTCTTCGTTTTCGGGAGCATTTCACTAACACCCCGTATATTTATTTCTGAATTTACTTGCACAATAGTGAAAAGAGCTGTATTTTTATTACCATCCTGTAATAATCCAAACATGTTCGTCCTGAAATTAGGTGCAAGTTTTTCATAAGTATTTTCATAAAATATTTACAAAATAAAAATTGTGCAGAATATTATTATTCAATGCTTGTTAATATACAAACTTAAACAATGAAGACAAAATATTGTGAAACCGGATGTTGAGGAAATAGCCGGAATATTTCAAACGAGAGTTTTTTGGGGTGAGCGCGCGCCTCGCGCATACTGGTAGCCGGAGTATCCGGTGTCCGCACTGGGACGCTCCGGGCTGCTTTGGGCCGGAAAATAATGCTATTTCCGATGAGGGCCCGCGGGGCGTGCTGGCAACGAGATTAAGGAAAAAATACGAGAATTTAATAACACCACCGACACATGTCAGTAAGCAAACTATGTCGACCGGCACCGGTGTCAGACACACTACACGAAATGATATATTCTGGATGTATCAGTCTACCTCCTTCAGGCTGAATGAGGTGTATATTAACTGTAATTTAATTCCTAAGAGAATAACTTATTTCAAATCTTGGTAAAGTATAGAATCGCGAAAATACTAAACTTACGGTCTGTCTAAATTAATGGATCCTTTTGAGTATTATATAAACACATTTATACTGTAATACAAAATTTAAAAGCATCGCTTTAAAATTTACAGCTTGACTACCACGTGAGCAATTCAAAAAACGGAAATACCGTAAAACGTTTCGTGATCGCTGGGCACGTGACCGACCGCTACGAAACCTCTACGACGAGACGATTGGCTGTAGATTGTATGGGTTGAGAAAATTTCAAGCAGATTTTTACCCTTTTAGAAATAATAAGTCAAGCTACGTTCATTTTGAAATAAACTTTTCTCTGTAAGTTTACAAAGAAAAGTTTAATTCATTATTAAAACAAAAATTTAAATTACTGAAAGTTGCCAAAGTAAAGTCATATAATCATCCTTAGGAGTTCCAGAGAAACCTTAGAATTCTGATGGCGACGTAACTTAACTACAATCAATAGGAAATTGCACAAAGTACGGTTCCTATAGTTCCAGTTTACTGCGAGTTTGTAAAACTGTAGGCTTTTGTGTGGTAAGTCGAGCAAGTTCATCGACACGACTTCATCACTCTGTAGTTGATGTTTGTTGTTGTTGAGTTGGTTAATGCATTTCCTAATACAGTGTATTATTTCTTGCTAACTTGGGCTCACGTTAAGATAAAAAATAAGAAACGTTAGTTGAAGATCGTTCGTATCTTATTTGAAATTGATCTTTTTGGTAGGAGCCTCAGCCTCCTACCAACAAGAGAAATGTAATAATAATGTTAATATACTTTTAATCTAGTGTGGCAGAAAAATGCAGTAGATTTAAGTTACCAGTGCAAAAATGAATGTGTGACAAAACAGTTCATTAAATTTTTCTCCTGTTTACTTTCAATGAAGTTTTTAGTGTTATTAATAATTAAATGAGTTACGGTCGAATTTTAATCTCTGCAACCTGTGTATAGTAGCTAAGGACCATCAAAATAAAATAATGATTTGTTACGTTTTGTACTTTAGAATATTGATTTTTTTCATGAACTCACTTCTTTAAAGCATATAGTTATTAGTATATTATGCTAGGTAGTCGTATGATAGGTAGTATGCTAACTTTTTCTTATATTTTCAATTATAATTAATATTGTAATAACAAAACCTGAAATGCAATGGGTAATTCAGTTGGCCAAAATAACGCGGGTTCGCGTCCCATTTCGATTATTCACTTTTTTTCATATGCGAACAAAGACCATGAAATAGTTATGTATCTAAACGGGAATTAACGCGATCACGAAAAAGTATTACATACCTCTGAATTGCCTGACGTTTCGACCAGGTTGCACTGACCGTGGTCACAGGCTGACTTTTCGTGATCGCGTTAATTTTAAAAGTTAGTAAAGATCATGAAACTCTTGGATTTCTAAACAAGTGTTAGGATTATATTTATTATTTATATTAACTCTGGAAATGTTCTACGCTTCCTCCCTCAGTATATGGGGCGTTAGGTCATAGTATAAATCACTGACGACACTGAGCCAATGGAGGTTGACAGACTTCTCACAACTTCTAGAACTTTAAGTAGGCTACCTCATGCTAATATTCTGTAGACCAAGAGAGAAATAATTTCAATTTCAGTGGTGCACCAGGAATCGAACTCAAACCGTCTTCGTAAAACACCAATAATGGATAGAGTTTTTATAATATTTTAATTTAACTAGTTTATTATCTACTAGCAGTTCCCGCGCGGCTTCGCTCGCGTGTACATTTTAAATATTTTTAGCGGAACCCTAATCCTTTTTCCAAAATAAAATTAGCCTAAGTTACTCCTTATAACATTGCCTATCTACAAGTGAAAGTCCCGTGGAAATCGGTCCACCCGTTCCGGAGATTAGCCGGAACAGAAAAAATTTAAAAACTGATTTTTAGGTATAGATATCGTGCAAATAACTGTATGAGTTTAAAAAAAACTATTATTTTGACATTACAAACAGACACTTCAATTTTATTTATTTGTATTGATTTACTTCTTAACTTTGTTATGTTTTATTCATTGAAGTAAATGAGTATCAATATCAAATTGGTTCTGGTATTCTTAAACAACTACATATATTTCTATAGAGGCTTCGAGTCCACCCCACACTGAACTTGTGCGACAAGAGCAAGTTTGTGTGTTGAACCGCATTTGTCGGAGTCGATCGCAACTTCTGTGCGCGATTAGCATCGACACCAACTTGCTCCTAACAACTATACAGAAATTTCATCTCATATTAACTACATATCTGCTATTTTAGCGCTAAAAGATTATTGTTACATTTTACATTTAAGTTATAACTACACGCGTAGCTGCAATTAACGTGGTCAACGACACCGGAACATTGAGATTTGCGAGCTCAATTTTGTTCCAGAGGCGGAAGAATTATTTTTCAAAACCAAATTAATGGTTTGAGTATACCAAAGTGGGTTGAATTCTGTATTTAGTTTGTTCCTTATGCCACGGCTTTTAACAATAACATTTGCAAAGTTGACAACTCGTTTTTACATAGCCTACTAACTGTTGCCCGCGACTTCGTTCGCGTTCAAATTCAAATCTGCCAAATCTGTATCTGTGCCAAATTTCATCCAGATCCGTTCATCCGTTCTGGCATGATTGAGTAACAAACGTCCATCCATCCAAACTTTCGTATTTATAATAGTACTAGTAACCCGCCCCGGCTTCGCACGGGTAGCAGAGATATCTTCAACAATCACCATCATATTTCAACCAATTTACACAAAACCTTAACGAATTATAGACCTAAACCTTCCTCATGTATCGCTCTTTCTATTGGTGAAAACCGTATGAAAATTCGTTCAGTAGTTTTGAGTTTTTCGCCAACAGACAGACAGACGCGGACTTTGTTTTGATAATATGTAGTGAAGATTTGGAAGAACTGCGCAACAACTACTATAAAATTAGTTTCTTATCGTGGATCTGTCACTATTTTATACCATGTATTCTTTATAGAAACAAGTAAAAAAAAGCAAAAAATCGGTTGGTATTTAACTATAAAATCGATTATAACAATTTGAACAACAATCGTGTACCAAAATTTATTTGATATTTGACAATTACATTCCCTGTCCATATAATTGAAGCGGTATAAATGTGCTTATCTGTCGATAGCTGTTATTAATAAACTTGGGGGGCGTAACCTTTTTCGCATTGGCAACGGATGGAATTATTGGATAGTTGGTATTGTCGCAGCAGTCAGTGGTCATAGTCGCGAACACAGCCGTCGCGCGGAATGTCAACGGAATTTCATTTCGTTAGTGGCGCACCCGGCCGGGGTTGCGGATTCCTGCGGTCAGCCACCCGCTCTATGCTCGCGCCGACCATACTGTTCATGCGTGCGATCCTTTTTGTTTTGTATTGATGAACTTTACGTACACGTACATCTTTATATTATCACCACAAACCTCTTTAGAAAAGTAAGATAATACACATCTTGATACTCATTTTTCCCGAACTGTAATTAAACTTTAATACATCATTTTCTGAAGACTTCAGTGAGATTGGACTTAACAAATTTTGTTATAATAATACACCGGGAGTACCTACGTAGAGATAAGGCAATTTGTGATAAAAGGATCCGTGTATAACCTAATTGGGAGCATCCTTTCCCAGTTTTCAGAACGCCAGCCATTACAAGTTGATCTCAATGATGAAATATTCAAGGAACGGCATAATAACCATAAAATTATTCCTAATACATAGTCATAGGCACGACCTAGACTTACTTTTAAAAATATATAAAATATTGTTTTTTTTATTATGCTTTTAAATGACATTTTAGTTTATTGTTGTCTAAATAGTACTAAAATTTTTACAAATTCTCATGACTGCACTAAGTTCGAATATACTATGATTATTACATAATATGTATATTTTAACTAAATGCGTAAACGAATACTCCTCATATTAAATTATGCATTAATCTTTTAATAACTAAGTAAATAAGGCCACCAGTAAGTTGTATTAATTATTATTTCTCAAGTCCTAGAAAGCGAACACCTTGGTGTATACCCTAATTAATATAAAAAGAGTAGTTCAAATATAACAGAATGAAAAGATTCATATAACTGTAAAATATATAAAGATAAGCGGCCGGAGCGTAATGGCTAAGTCTTCGTACTTGCGATCGAGTGGTTGCGGGTTCGAACCCGACCCAGTGCACTACCGACGTGAACCCACTCCTAACACAAACAGGTAGCTTAGCTGGAGGGGTTAACAATAATACTAGTAATGTGTGACCCACGTTACTAGTAATCTTTAAAAAAAAAATCAATGAAAATGAATGAATCATAAAAAACAAAAAGAACAACAGTCGCACGGAAAAGCTTCTTTTTGTAGTCCGTTTAAAATGGAAGTCCATGTTTGTGTGTTAAATTAACCTGTGCTTTAATTAACACATTTTTGTAGATTACATACATATGTATGACTTCTACTACTGTTTTCTTAAAAAAGTGCCAGGGTTTTATGGAATATTATGTATAAGGAGTACTTCTGTTCTCGACCATAGCCTGGGATTGTACCTGACGGGTTATCCAGCCAAAAAAAGAGTTTTAAAGCAACCTCTTTGGTCATTAAAGGACGCAGTTATTCATTATAGTATAAATAATTATCTTTTAAAAAAAGTATCACCGACTTCAATGCGCCTCAAAATACCCAAATCGCTTTAAGTGTGCCTATAAAATTTGAAGAGTTCCTCGATTTCTCCAGGATCCCATCATCAGATCTTAACCCGATGACCATGGGACCACCTGGGAAGTATCTGCGAAGTATACCCTTTCAAACAAGAAGAATTTTCCAAATCCGTGCAGGCGGCTTTGAGTAATCGGTGAACATACATACAAAAAAAACATACAGTCGAATTGAGAACCTCCTCCTTTTTTAAAGTCGGTTAAAAATGTAAAAAGTAATCGAAACTTGGAGCGTCCGTACTCTGAAAAATAATATTCAAAGCATTTGTCGATCCTCGCCAAGCATTATAAGGAGAGAGTCGCGACGCCAGCCGCTCTTCATAATATTGTGTTATACCTTATCGAATTTGCATGTTTTTACTGAATAACATTCCTTTGGCGCAGTCGAGATCAAAGGCCGAAGAGAAAGTGATTTCGCACTGAGTTAGTTCAACAAGATTCAGTTTCGCCCCTGCTCCTATCCGGCTTCTGAATAATTTTGATGTAATAAGGAAAATTGTAAATGGGCATTCGACTCTCTATGTTTTATACGATTTATCACTTGATGGAGTTATACGTGGGTACAAAACTGCTCGAAATAAAACGAGTGCTTTTATGAGGTGCTCCTTTACTACCAAGTAGATTTTTACGGTCATATATGTGTGTAAAGTCAGTTCGCTTGTCCTTGTCACAACTATAACACATTTTGAAAAACAAATAACAGAACTTACGTAGACATAATGGTCACAGCTTTTTGAGTTATATAATTTAAGTTATAGTTATAGTTAATTATAGACTACCTACAATAGGACGCATTGTTCTCCCTCAGGCTATTTATGGGTTCAAAACTCTGTACCTTTATTATTATTTTTAATTCAATAACATTCTTTCACTATTATCCTTACCGTAATCCAAAGTCATCCTTAGGACTTAATATGTATTTATATATGATGAATGATGGTTCGTTTGTAACACAACTAAGAAATAATACTTTATTTTAACACTAGCAACCCGCCCCGGCTTCGCACGGTAGAGTAGTAGAGACATCTTCAACAATCATCATCATCATATTTCAACCAATTTACACAAAACGTTAACAAATTATACACCTCAACCTTCCTCATGAATAACTCTGTCTATTAGTGAAAACCGCATGAAAATCCGTTCAGTAGTTTTTCAGGTTATCGCGAACAGACAGACGCGGCGGGGGAATTTGTTTTATAATATGTAGTGATTTGATTGAGCTTATTTGGTACGTTGCATGTATTCCTATTGATACTCTGAAGAGAAAACTACAATGTTGAGAAAATTTATGAAATGAAAAAAGATTATCAAAAGATATAGGAAGCTTGCTTTGAGGATTAAAAGACGGTGAAAATTATTATGACTGATCTAAGATTATTAATTTATTATTATTAATAATAATATACAGTCAAAACACACGAAAATTGTATTTATTTCCAGAGACAAATAAATATCAGACTACAAAAAGGTCCACTGTGTTAGTAACAATTGATCTTAAAAACTATTATGGGGTAAATGAACCGATATAGACAGAATCTTCATAACAAAAAAGTGTTCCAGCTATATGGAGAGTCAAACAAAGAAAAAAATGCCTTGATTATTCTTTCAGGTGTGCGTATTATTACTTGAAGATATATATTAATACGTGAAGAGAATTTTTTGTAAGGGGTACAAGTTAAGTAAATTTTGCGAACGGAGGAATGTAAAATATTTAAAGTACATATATGACGAAGAACTGCAGAAAGCTAAAAAATTTTAAACGATATTTATTATAAACTTAAAAGCTACACGCGTCCAATAGGTATATCTGTTGACCTTGACTACAGAAAGTGTGTACAGTCGCATTTCAATTTATACTGGAAACTAATAGATTAATTTATGTTAAAAATATTCGAATTTCAACCCACAGGCGATTTCTAGATTAACAGAAACCGAGCAAAATATTAAGTAATGTCTACTGAATATTACCTATATACTGAGGCGCTACATAAGTTTTGCCATACTTTGTGAAATATTATTTATTTTTCGACGTAGTCTCAACTGGTAGTAATACAGGTCTTCATACGTGTAAACTACTCAACAAGGTGCTGAACACATTGCTCCAGGGTACCTGGCCGCATACAGCACACAGCCGCATATCTCCTCAAAAGCTTCAGCTCCGCAAAATCAGGACTTCAAGGAGGGTGTGCCTGCAATTTGATTTCTTTGCATTTCTTTCTGATTCTGATTTCTTTGCAGATTTGGTTGCTTGGTGTAAATAGTCCGTAGTTTTGCTGTCTCGATGTGCACGGGCATATCTAAATGCGAAAGCCACGTGTCGAGTCTTGAGTTTGGTCGTTAATTTTTTAAGGTTTTTGTTTTTAAGGTCTAAGACTTGTGGTAAATATACTTCTGTAAACCAAACAGCAATAAGGTCTTCCCTTTATCAAGCACAACCGTAGCCAATATTCTTCTGTTAGTAAAAAATACAGCAGCCATTCTTTTCTTTACGTATTAGAACATTTTCACAGACGTCGGCAGTGAATCATCTTCAAACACCCACACTTTACTCTGGAATTTAGTAGGAACGTTTAAATAGTAGAGCCAGGTTTCATAACATGTAACAATCGAGTTCACGTAGTTAGGTCGGCCGTCTTTAATTTTGTTTAACATATCACTAGACCAAGTCACAAACTGCGCCCTCAGCACATCAGTCATAAAGTGTGGTACCCAGAGTGAACAAAGTTTCCGTCCTTTCAAATGGTCGTGAGAGACCCGATGAAAACTTGACGCACTTAACTTAAGAACGAACTGTCTGAATTGAATATGTCATACGATGGTCTTCCTCCAATTCCACTTTCATACAGTCTCAATGTCTTCTGATCGGTAGTCACTTCTATCGGCCCGTCGGACCTTGCATCGTCCTCCAAGTTCCAATTGCCGCCGCAACTGAAATAAATTTACCCGGTGGTTCTATGTTCCTTAGAGATGGACAAATTTCCCTTAGTTCCTTCTACTCACTACTCATTTCCTCGAAACATATTTGTTTGATTAAGCCACACTTAAAGAAATACAAAATAATTACACAAATGTTCTAACGAAAGAAACCCGCCATTTTAATTTAAAACATTAAATATTGTTTTAAATTAAAATGGTTTTAAATTTAGCAAACTATACCTTGCGTCCAAATTTGTTTTTTTTTTTGTATATGACTTCAAATCATAATATTATGACATCTAGTTTGCATACGACTAAAGTTATGTAGCACCCAACGTATTAGCTATTTGTCTACATGAGACATACCTACATACATTACATATTTACAAAAAACTTATAAAAATCATATTTTAACCAATTATTTCAGAAATCACTGTAAAGCCTTAAGGTTTTACTACTGTTATATAATATTTTTGCAAATGTATATATTACATATATTGTCAGGTATTTAAGGATGTAAAGCTCAACTATAACAGGATATTGATTACATTCTTCCTTATCAACGTCCAATCATTTAGCACTTTCAAATCCGGTGAGATTAGGCCGAATTAGAATAAATCCAATGAAAATAACGGAACGCAGAGAGAAAAACAAACGCAAGCGAAGCTAGACTGCGAGTGCGTGATGCAAAGTAGATAGTAACTAGAAATACAAAAAAAGAAAGATTCAGTAAAAAATTAAAAAATCTATACTAATAATATTATAAAGCTGAAGAGTTTGTTTGCTTGAACGCGCTAATCTCAGAAACTATTGGTTCGAATTGAAAAATTATTTTAGTGTTGGATAGCCTATTTATCGAGGAAGGCTATAGGCCGTATAACATCACGCTACGACCAATAGGAGCGGAGCAGTGACCATAAACGCAGGTAAAACTGCGGGAACGGCTAGTAATTATATAAAACGTATGCCACGAATTTCATTAAAATTCAAAATTTCGCTATACAGCCGCCATAGAGAGTTACAAAAAAATCGACAATGTATCGAGATGTTGTAAGGATTCTAACGATACCCCATGCATCCAAATTTGCTCAGGCATGTAGAAGATATGGCGGAATAAAGAAACTCTCATCAAGCCTGAAAACATTACACTTCTTTTTTTGGCAGGCGTGTAAACAGTAAGATTATTAGGAATGTGTTACTTATTACAAACAGAATGTTTGAAAATAAAAAGAGTGTTCTTATTGGTATACAGAAGGTTAATTTAAACATCCCTTTCCATAAAGGTATATCATTATATCGGTCTGAAGACAAACTGAAAAAACGAATCACGCGTCAAGCCGTCATTTACATTTTCCATTACAGACGCCATAAAATATTTATGGACGAAATAACATTAAGAAAACGCCGCTTGTTTCTTCTAACATGTATGTTTAATGCGTTGGTAATCTCGCGTCGTTTGATGTCGCTCAAAGAGTCGACGCCGACGCCTACGGAGCTTAGCTGGACAGGACAATGTCTGTACGTGGCCTTATTTAAAGCTTCCTACTCACGTCGCATTTTCGTTCACAATAAATTGGTAACTTCTAATTTCTTAACTTGATTAGTCGTTTGTCAGGTATAGAATATTAAGTAATGATAGTCTTATCGACAGATGCCTAATATCTTTATGGGATGTAAACTTTTCTTTGCATAGGCTTATCACTAATTGACGTTTAAAATGTTCTGCAGTTCGATTTAAATAAAAGGTAAGTGCATGATCACACACAGGATTTAGACCCTTAGCCAGTAATGACGGTAACAATTAAAATTAAATAATTCATTAAGTATATTGGTAGCCATACTACATTTCTGATCTAAAATGTGTAAACTCAAAAAAAATACTAAAGCATACTTCAAAAACTATCTTACCTACTTACTGAAACTAATTATCAATGGAAATATTTTAAGTGGTTGATTACAAAAAAAATAGCTGGAAATATTAAAATTTCACCAAGACGCAAAGGTGCGAAACATTAACTATCATATTTCTGAGAACAACCACTTTTAATGAGATAGGCAATTAGTTTACTTGTGATTTTGTGTTGAATCTTCATCTCTCATAGATTTTAACGCAGTATTACCGTTTCTTGCAATAGGGCCTTTGAAGTTCTGCCACCACCTATTACCTACTGCACTATAAAGTTCTCTCTCAAGCTGCTTACGCTTTACCACGTTGATGTTTTCAGATTTTTCCATACTAGTTGATCGTTGGAGTGGAGAGGGCGCACTTTTTACTAGGAAAGTGAAGAATTTTAATGGCAAAGTCGCAATCACAATAAATTGTATATTATTTTTATAGATACATTCAACAATATCCCACATGCTTAACGTAAATCGTAATTATACGCTATACCATGTAAACTTAAAAATTGTAATGGCACTGCTGCTACTATCAGTAGGTTTAACATATACTATACCTACACATGTTCTTTCTACCTCCCTTATTTATTTCTAACTTCAATTATTTTCTCTATTCTGTCTAATCTTAATGAATCTATTTGTTAATGGTGAATAGTTATTAATTATGAGGAGGACAGAAAAACACCCAAAACGTGAATAGTAGGGGATTGTAAATTATTCCGGGGGCATTCTACCCGGTGTTGTTACTTAAGAACTTAATCGACATCTGTTCTTTGTCTCTGTGAAAAATGTTTTACAAACACCGTTCTGTCGAATGCCTAATATAACGCCCACTTTTGTTTTTGTATACCTTTGATTTTTAATTGCTTTTTTTCTTATATCTAGTTCCTTTGTAATTTATTGTATAATTTTGTTATTCTGATCTTGTTATATGTCATCAAAATAAAAATAAAACCTCGTCTAGTAGAGCAGTTAAATAGTATTCAACCGAAATAGACGGTAATAAACATTTTAGAAATATTTCTTCGTTTTTTCAATGATTGCTCAAACATTCTGGGTCTTCCTATTCGCGTCTCTCACCGATTGATGATCAACTGGTTCGTCTCACGGGTTCGGTGGAGATTCGTATTCGATTTCCGAAAGTCGCTCACAGTTCTCCGATCGGCCCACATTTTTATCCCGCCTGGGTACACACGAACGGAACTGTTGTAAAAAATACGCAGCAGAGGCAGGGTTTTGCTGTCTCACATGGACACGGTCTGGTACCGAGCCCCGCCGTGTCATCTTAGTCAGCTTGTCTCTATTATAATCATGTGGTGACCTCGTCTACGACGTTTTAGCCACATTACACACAATGTTAAAAGAACTTTTAAAATGTATTACTCTTAAAGTAAATATCATAGATTCATAATTAAATAAGTTTAATTTTGATCTATAATATTTACTTTACTAACACTTTTCGCATTACTATACTTCTTAATGAACCAAACTTTATTTTTAGTAATCTCAATTTGCACATTGCAATGTTGCCTCAACCAACTTACCTAACAAACCTCAATTTCAATCCTTTAGAAGTATTACATAATTTGAAGGAGGATCCACGGCACGTAGTATGAACATTCTCAAGCAACTAATTAGTGTGTTGTGCTCATATTAACATGTTAATAGCTACCCTTTATGTTTAGACCCTCAGTACACATTCTGGCGATGTAGATTCTCGCATATTAGTATATAAAAAAGTTAATGCAAACAGTACAGATTTTCTCAACAAACTTAAAAATAAAATAGCAATAACTAATTTATGTCGTTATGATTGACTTATTTTGCACCTGCAATATATATATTTTTTTAAATAATAATAATACTTTATTATCAAAAGAGCGAAATACAATTTGTTCATCTCATCTAAACTTAAAAGTACAGTTGTTTATAACGCTTAAGTATGTATATTTTTTTGAGATAGAGTGAACGTCAGTCTATGATAGTGTTAACTGTATTACAGACACTGGCGCCTTCCTTTTACAATCTATGTGATATTAGTTGGTTTAGCATTGACAAGATGAGTTGCTGTTACATACTTAATCAGTACATTTCGTTACATAATTGGTTTGTATTCAAAACTTACAATACGTACATGCTTAATAGTGAGTTTAAGGTACATGCTTAATAATGCATAAGTAGTCAAGCTACTGTGCCGATCTCATTGAAAATTTTATTTGATTTAATTTGATATGACATAAATAGTTTTGTCTTCAACAATTAAAAGTTAACTTCAATAAAAATAAACACTAAAGTTATTAAAACTATGCAAAATTTGTAGAGTGATAAATCTTTATAAATAAATTTACTCCTGGGATTTTATTTTTTGTTTTTCTTATTAGTAGCAGAAGGTATAAATATATGGAAATTGGGGTTTATTTAAGGCAAAGGGCAAAACCTAAACTAGTGTTAATAATTAATTAATCAATTCCGCTTACTTAGTGCCGAAGGCATTTGCTACCTTTCAGCTAATACAGAGTTTATAGTACGGCAGGTGTATAATCAGATGAGAATAATTGAATATTAAACGCAATACAATTCACTTCTCATTCACTTAACTTTCATTTATGGTTAACTAGCAACCTGCCTCGGCTTCGCACGGGTAGCAGAAACATCTACAACAATCATCAACATATTTCAATCAATTTACATAAAATCTTAACAAATTGTACACCTAAACCTTCCTCATGAATCACTCTGTCTATTAGTGAAAACCGCATGACAATCCGTTCAGTAGTTTTTCAGGTTATCGCGAACAGACAGACGCGGCGGGAGACTTTGTTTAATATTTAATTGGCAATTACTGTGAAAACGCGAAACTCTCGCAAAATACCGGAAAATACGATATTGTCGTGCGTTCTTATTTTTACACTGTTTATAATCTGTTTCATAGTGTACTGATCATTATAGAAATACGTCCAACAAGCGCATGTTGCAACAGCAATACTCTGCACGAAGCATTCGCATAAAAAGGCATCTTATACACAATAGTCGAAGAAAAATGTATATCTCAGTGAATATCGATTTCAAATAAAATTGCAACCTTTTCAAGATAACGAGGTGACATTTCCCCTTTTCCGGGGCCCGTTTGTCGCCCTCGTCGCACATTGGGAATTTATCCACCGAAATAAGCAGATAACGAACCTAATGGTATCTATAGACGGATAAAATATACGATTGGCTCCACACTCTTGTATAAAGAACCATTGACAACGGTATTTTGTCAAGTTGCATTTTGAAATATTGCTGGCCCTAAGCTCGATGAGGTGGAACAACTTTTTTATTGTATAGCAGTGAGCTAAATTGCTAGTTTATTATATGATATAAGGTCTTCGTCAAGTGTTCGTCAACTAGAACTCTGTACCTCTATTATCGAAATGTTCTGTAATTTTAATTAGGTATTAGTTGGTCACTTTAGTTTGAGCATACTATTGATCCTCTATCTTTCTTTTCTGTATACGGTAACGTAATTTCTGATATTTATATTAAAGAAGTGTTACAGTGTCTAATAAATGGGAAGTAGTAGTTTCTTTTTTTTTATGGTATAGGGGGCAAACGAGCAGACGGGTCACCTGATGGTAAATGACTACCACCGCCCATGGGCACCTGCAACTCGAGAGTCACAAGTGCGTTGCCGCCCTTTGAGGTGGGAGTAGGAGAAGAGGGGGAGGGGGGGAAGAGTGGGAAGAGGGGAAGGACGGGAATAAGGGAGAGGGAAGGGTTAGGGCCTCCGTTAACCTCACTCACGCGGCGAAATGCAATGCAAGCATTGCTTCACGGCCGGTTTTCTGTGAGGCCGTGGTAACGAGCGGAGTCGAGCCGGCCCATACGTGCCGAAGCATGGCTCTCCCACAAAAAAGTAGTCTGTCAAAAGTTGTAAAATAAACGTGGATTAATGGCATTAGAAGCGACTCAGCATCTTATAACATGCATATCATGTCATGCATACCGAAGAGGTCCGTATGCTACAGCTTACCAGCCATCGATATAAATTATTTACTTAAATACATACTATTGAGACAACGTATAAGTAGATTAATATTTAATATTGTACCACGTCGACAGATAATAACCTAAAACATTTTGTACTTAAACAAACATGAAAAGTAAAGTTTGAATGGTGTCTAGAAATTTTTATTTATTATTAGATATTCTTTGTGCTTACAAGCAGTGATATGCAAGCGTTCAACCATATAGTAGTATAATAAGTACGTCGCTTTGTGACTTTCAATAAGCTGCTAATGACGTCCGCTCACTCATGTGTCGCCTTGCAGCATCGTGTCGGTTCTTGTTACTCGTATTTTCAACATACGGCACCGTAACGGTACTGACTATAATTTTGATATAGTTCTTGCTGATTTCAGTTGGTTTATATTATTTAGTAAGTATACAAAACAACAAAATAATTATAATATTTAAAATCCAAGGGATGTTTATTTTTGATAGTCCCGTATCCATGCTATGCCCGATATTGGGCTACGTACCCGTTGGACCTCCAAGTTTAGACCCTATCACAAATGTACCCGTTCGACCTCATTTTTAGGTCCCTTTGGACCCTCTTCAAAATATAATAGTCTAAGTGCCCATTGGACCTCTTTTTTAGTACCCTTTGGACCTCCAAAATTAAAACTACTAAAAAAAGGCCCGTTGGACCTCTTTTTTAGTACCCATTGGACCTTCAAAAAAAATGTGTTCATTTGGTATTCGTTCGACGTTATTTAGTTAGAAAAGGTACAGTTATGTTGAAAATTGTTAATCAGAATTCTAAAAGGTAAAATACCATAAGCAAATACAGGTAGCTACACATAGTACTCCGTAGTGCTTCATGTACAAACATCAATTGTTATTGTTGTTAGGTATACCGCATAGTGTAATAGGGTTTATACTAAAAAAAAAAAAAAGAAACTTCAATCGTCAGACTACAAAGTTTTATTTTTGAGAAAAGCCGCCATTCCAGCGACGGCTAACCGCCGTACTGTTTAGGTGTACTATACATTCTACATTATTATGATTCACTGTACACGTATAATAAAACAAAAAAAAAAAGATATATATCTCTGATTTGTAACTAAACAGAAAAAATAAAAAAAGCATTGAGTCGTCAGAGTACAAAGTTTTATTTTTAGGAAAGCCATTCCAGCGACCGCTAACCGCCGTACTGTTTAGGTGTAGGTACTGTATGTACATTCTATATTTTTTTGATTCAGAATTCAGAATTAGATCAGTAAATACGTGATCTGATTGGAATAAATGATTTTGTTTGTAATTAAACGTTGTTGTATTTATATTTTTGATTAAAAATATTGATTTATTGTATAGTGTTTTATTTTCGATCAAGTGTCTCATTTTTGTGCACGATTGTATTTTGGCTTTTCATACGAAGATGTATAAATGAGGTCCAACGGAACACGTTGTTTCATAGAGGGTCCAATGGGCACTAAAGTATAGGCAAAATCCAAGTTTGAAGGTCCAAACGGTACAGGGAGGTCCAAAGGGTCATATTTGTAGATGAGGTCCAAATTTGGAGGTCCTACGGGTACGTAGCCCGATATTGTTTCTGTTGCAAATCAATGTATATTGCCTATACGTAGAGAATGTGGTCTGTACATTCTCTAATATACTTAGTTACTCATTGAAAATACTTATTATGTGGACTTGCTACTGTCTCTCTACCGCCAGAGTTCCCACAAGAGTCTCTGACTTTGTAAGACCTCTAGTCTTATAAAGTATAGCTGGATGTGTACGACGAGTCGGCCCCCAAAATGACAATCTATTTCGAAACTCATGTATTAATCGACTTGATGTACGAACGCGATTTATATGTGTCTGGCCGCATCACTCCGCTTTGACCTTGCTATATTTTCACCTATAAATATACATGACTATTTTTATATATAAACAAGAATTGCTCATTTAAAATTATTAGATATTAGGGTACAAAGTACCCGCGGTTAAGGGTTGTTACAAACAATTATAAGAATCCGAGAATTTGCTATGTCGGTATATGATGAAAATCAACAAACCCATATTTTTTTTATTTAAAAGTAAGTTAGGTAAAGATAACTTACTTTTAAATAAATAAAATATGTACTATTTTGAAAAGTGTTTTAATTTGATCCTAATGGCAATAAGTAAACAACCAGAAAATTTACTAATATTTTATTCAATCGATTTAAAAAAAATGTGAAATTGAAATGCCACTTGCATTAAGACGTATTTCAATTTGACATTTTAAATTTCCGCTCGTAAATGGATGAAAACTCTAGACCACCACGTGGCTCGTTCGAAGTAAAGTCATGTGGACAGTAAAAGCGTAAATTATTACAATTTTGCCAAATTTAAAATTATATTCTATCCTTATTGGTGATAGAGAGAAAACAAAACATCCTATATTCATGTTTACACTTCCCGTAATTTAGAAACTCTTGGTAGATTCGTACTTTCTACCTTTACAATAAACCGTTGTTCATGGTAATGTTTAAGTAAAATACACGGGAGGAATAAAATATTCTAAAATTTACAATAATAATTAAAATTAACTTAGTTTTGTACTGACTTGATGACGTAATGCATTCGCGCGGCTTGCGTTTCGCTTATTTGTAAAACAGATTGAATTACAAAATTGAATCTAAATTTATTAATTGAAACTAAAATTTTCCGGTTACCTTTTGCCTATTGCATAGACTATATGACTATTATGTTTTTTGATAATTACATTCATAGAGTTAAATACACTATTGGTAGGCAGTTTGTCAGTGCTCCCATTTGATAAAAAATAAGAAACGGATGCTTTCAAATTATGACTTTACCTCTGGTCATTGAAATATTATTGTTATTTAAAACAAGTACCTACCTACTATCGTACCATTTCGGGTGACAGACTTAAACTTTATTTACCTTGTTGTTCATATTCAACCATAAAATCATTCTTGCAGTTGTGGAAGACTATAAACTACTTTTCTTTGTCCTCAGATTTTTCTACTTATACCACTTCTCGTTCTACGCTTACCACTACAGATTCAACGGGCAGTACAGCAGCCTGGCGTTGGTTACGTCCTGGCTGTTCATACAGGCAAGTATCTTTTTTTGCTTGAGAAGCCGCTTGACGCTTAAGTAATAAAGTAAAACCAAAACAGAAAAAGATTTCACACCTTCATCTCACTGCAGTCTATGGATTCTAAAAGCAAAAAAAAAATATTCTCGATTCACAAACTAGACAAAAGACTTCTTAAGACTATGTCGGAGAAGCGTTTATACTATCCTCTAGAACTCATACTGACAATAATTTTGTAGTAAGGGGTTCAGATCTGAACTTAACGTGGCTCTATGAAGTCGGAAAAATGATTCTCGAGATAATTTTAAATACTGTAATAATAGACAGGAGCAGTCCTGTTGGAAAGTTCATCAAAAGTGTGTCATTTGGAGGATACATTATCCATCCTAGTTTCTAGAAAAACTTAAGAAAATTTGTAAAAAAACATAAGTGTTACGTTGGAATTTGACAGAATTCAGTAGTAGTTACAGTTTGGGTTCGTCTTAATCTTTTATGGTAGTCTACAGAGGAAATGTTGATATCCCAAACGATAGGGCGATATATAAAAATGCGGCTGCTGCCTTGTCTTTAAAAGGTCTTCAACATTATAAGGTTCGCCCCTTTCTATGTTGTGCAAAATAATCAACGTCATTCGTCAAATTATAGTTCTATAATTTTGTAAAATGGCACAGTCAGAGGTTCGCGGCCAGGGATCAAACTGGAATCGCCAGTGTAAGAAGCCACTTAAAAATTAAATGTGTAATACATTTACATTATATAATTTTTTTTTACCAATTATTTCATAAAGGTAATATATACAACTATAATTTGTTCCCACAACGCCGCTGTTCTCGGGACGTCCGAGCCTTTTAACCAATTATTATTATATATTTATTTAAACTTGGTTTTGAGCGTGTGCATAAATAATAACCATGTTATGAAAAGCGCTCACCATGGACGGCACACGTTCTACCTCTAACTGAGGATCGTTGGCGCCTAGCATCTGTAGGTTACGGCGCTATTGCATCTGTTTGTCTAGAGCTTTGATGTCGGCCAGAGGCCGCGGGCGGTAGCACGCACTCTGGCACTCTGAGCCGTCGTGAGGCCTTATACATAAACTGTTTCTCTAAAAGCGATATTAGCTTTCTACTGCTCTGGCAAAGTTATTAATATACTCTTTCGGTATGTCTACCTGTTTCGAGTAGATACAGCTCGGTGTTGAATGCTGATTGGTTCAAATTATTATGAATCGAATCATTCACAAATTGTAATCAGTTAGCTGTATTTATAATTTACAATAGGTTTGATAACCGATGTAAGTAAGACCGTTTTAAGTACAATTTTTCCAAATGGCTTGTTAATACTCATTGATTATGCTAAAGTTTGCAAGCCGATACTCGCCATATGTATTTCTGATAGATTCTGAACACCTACATTATGTTTTTTTACTCACAACCCTTGGCACAAGATTTCGGATCTCTCGGATGAACGAAATGAAATCTACCTATAGAAAAAGATTTTAGGAAAACAAAAATTTAGTTTACATAAGACGTTATTAAAAGTCGACTTTCTTCGATTTATACGCACAAGTTTGTGTTATAGATTTTTAGCTAGTATAATGTCTTATTATAAAAAGCATACAATATAGTCATGGGGTCACAACTCCGCCTAAGGGACATATACATACAGACATTTATATAAGGGGAATATACACAGACTGCCAACCACACATTTATGTTACTGTCACTACGCAAAGGAATATCGAGTTCGATTTTTAAAACAAAACCAAAATCTCTTGGTTTATTAATAGTCATGTGTGATATACTCAAGGTTAGCAAAAGAGTGTTCTATAGTTAAAGTAAAGTACTTCTTTTTTTTGTTTATCTGTAGCATCACTTGGTACTCACAGTAAAGATGCCACCTATGTAGTTTTATATACATCTGTGACTCTGTGTATGTGCAATGCACACTTATTTAAAAATCTTAACATATAATGGTGTTACTCTATTATATTACACAAGTGTATATCAACGGGTCCTACGTATTTGTTTTGCATCAATAGCTTTAGCTTAACCTATTTTATACGCTGTAAAATTTATTTTAAAATATCAATTAGTTTCAAAGATACAAATCAACAAATTCTGTTTTATTAGTACAAAGTTTCGAGCTTTACAATATTTGAATCGCTCTCCTGTAAAGTTACAATTTTGCACTTACCAGTATACGTAGGACCCGTCGATATGGTTTTGAAATGAACTCGTCTACTATGCCAGTATATTTTTTACCTACCAAAACCTTGTCAGATTGGCTTACGAACGGCCGTAAAAAAATCATGATGGTATGATTTCCACTATCACTACCCTATAATATATAAATAAATATCTATGTAACGGAATATCTATTGTTTTATATTATATGTTATATATTATATTAATCCTGAGATTAGTGTCTTAACGAAAATCAATAGTTTTCCAGTATGAAATATCAACTGTACCGAATTGTACGGTGTATATTTGCAAAGTCTCGCATTATGTTCGCGAGAAAGTTTTGTCAAATGTTTCCCGGGACAATTTCAATAACCGCACGATGCGTGTAATATTTTCCTCCAGCCCGAGGGGACCGCGTGTACCACGATGACTCACTACAGTAAAGTGATTTGTGAACAGACGTTGACACTGATTGACCGCAAAGTAACTTTTTATATTATTTGTAAAACTATTGAACTTTAAAAAAGGAATTTGCATGTACCTTACACCGATGTGTGACAGCTTCATATATTAAAGACCTTCGTCTTGATTCGAAGGGGATAAAAAAAAATAGGCAGTCATGGGACTGCTGACAGAAGTGAAAACTTAAACGATACGACGAACTTAAAACGTCACATTAACAGGTTGGTGAATTAATTAATAAAGAGCTGACAGAACTCAATGTTTAGATTAGCGTCCTCTAGTGGATGTATATATGTATTATTAGCGTGACGGTCACGAGTTCAGCAATCAGCAAAAGTGCACAAACGTGGCTAAAGAAGTTAACACTTCAAAAAAAGTGTGAGTCTCTCTCTCTAATAATTTAGAGATTACTAGTATTGTGTGACACACGTTATCACTAATCTTTGTTCAAAAAAAAAGGCCTTATAATCTTGTCACTTTAGCATAAAAAAGGGGTCAACCTCGGAATGAGAGAACTGAATTTTTGTATATACCTTCATTTTGGAATTTTAAAAGTTGTCTCAAAAGTCTCATAAAATCTCGTGTCTGCGTCGTAAGCTATTGAAGGTCAAAGGTAAAAAAAGCAGTTTTTCGCGATCTTCCCCAACTCCCACCTTAAAGGCCGGCAACGTACTTGTGACTCTTGAGTTGCAGGTGCTCATGGGGCGGTAGTCATTTACCATCGGGTGACCCGTCTGCTCGTTTGCTCCCTATACAATAAAAAAAAACGAGGTTGATCGATATTTTTGACTGGACTATTAAGAGTTCAGCTGAATACGTTCCAAAAAGACTACCTATTAAGTAACAAAATTGATTGAATCTTTCTCTGCAACACTATATATTGCCATATTGTTTTGGGTAACGTCACGATGTTCCTATGTATAAATTGCAAGACTATTACTTTAAAACAAAATATTTTAAGAACCTACAGAGCGCTGTATCTGGGAATATTAAACTTAAATACTTAAATCACTGAAAAGGCAACACGCATGTAGTTACAAAAAGAGTTACAAAAAAAATCTATCCGGTTAAAAGTTACTACCGTTTAAATTTCCAGGTATTATTGCCACCATTTCAAATTTAACATATTTTTTTTATTTATTTTGGAATTATTCATTCCGTTTTTAAGAAAATCCATCTAAAAGGTCATAACTTTTAAACGGATAGTTATTTTTTTTTAAATCTTTTTGTAACTGCATGCTAAAGTCATAGTCTTTAAGTGACTTAAGTAAGTGTTCCATTGTCAGGATGCACCATATATATCGAATATCAATATAGGCAAAACTAAATCGACTGCATTGCAACACACATAAAATAACTCTAATTTCTATATTAATTATCTAATAAACCTTATATGCAATTGATCATAAACTACTGCACTTAACTTTATTCGGCGTCTTTATATTAATTAAAACGCGTCTTTACATTTCATAATCAATTAAGCTAAAGATACACATAACATAAGATAACATTATAATGCAACACCAATGAATTTAGGGGTAAACTGTGTGGGCAGACTGTGTGTATTGACGGATGTACTGTGTAGTGTCGATTTCCGGTCGCTATGTTGCACGGAAGTTAATAACACGATGAGCAGACCTCGGCTTCTCACCGGTACATACAAACACATGTACTAGTATTTCCTAGGGGTAGAAAGACCACGCGTGTGTGCGTACAGGTGCAGAAATCCAGTAAAATAACAGTACTAAAATTAATTTAGGTAATTGATTTAGTTTGATAGCGTTATCAGAACCTATCCTAATTAAACTAAAAGTAAATGATAATTCTAAGTAATTCATTACAATTGGTTTATTGATCGTTACTATATCGTTCACATTTTTCAATTAAACTTTGCGAACTCAATGTTAACAAGATGTATAATTTTGACATCTGCTATCAATGAAAATAATTCGAGCTTCGTTTGACTGTTAAGAAAGATTTTAACCAAATATGTAATTTTAAATATTAATCTGTTATGATATCTTATGTAACGTGAGCTTTTAATCACCATAATACCTCTGTATTGTTGTGTGAGAGTTCCGAGCGTAATAGGCGCCTCGAGCGAGCTCAATGCAATGTAGGGAGTAGGCTCTACCGGATTACAGCGTAGAAGGGGCCGTCGCCGAAAAATAAGAGAGCCCTTCGGAATGCAAAGTGGGGGCTTATCTTATAATCATCGAGCGTGTCAACTTATTATTAAAAATCATATTTCATGAGGTCGGTCCGGGCCAGTAGCGCGACACGCCGCGCATAATATCTTCGCCGACGTAAGATTCTCCTTACATTAATTTTAACAGTCTGTACAACTTGTTGACAGGAGCCTAAATAGGATTTAACTTTCAATTAATAATTGCACAACTTTATAACAATTTTTGACGCCGTAAATTGAAAATGTTCATCCGCGCGTTTGTTTTATATTTAATACCTATTCGAGACCTTATTATTTTGGATTTTTACCGTATTTCAGTTAATTTCTGTCATGTCCTAAATCAACAGCAAAGGTCCGCCGGAATGGAACATTCTCGAGTGTTGTAATCATCCAGATCTTTTCCAAATTATAGTTAAACTTAAGTCAAACACATAGTAGCTTACTTTGTGGTGTACATAATTATACCGTGATACCTATGCTGGCGGGCCCTTAAATAAATCTCTAAAATATTTACGGACTAATAGTACGGATCTTTGGAAACAATGCCTGCGCACCTTAATTCGTAAGAACAGTCCTATACCTACTCTAGGATTTATCAAATAAAAAGGGATTTATTCGCCAACCACTTTTTTTTCTCTGCATTTTAAATCAAAATAACTTTGTTTTCGACAGAGTTTTCTACCGTCTTGGCATAATCAACGCTCCGCCTGTAAAGTGTTTAAGACAATTTTGCGGCTAAAAATGTATCATAAAGAACTGGAGTTCTTTGAAGTGTTGGGGCGAACTAAAGCGTTGTTTCTTCCAAGTTACATACAACTGCATTTTTTCTCATAAAGTATAAGACACACTGAACAGTGTATGTATAGAGTTTTTGTGGAACTAATGAAGTACACAAACACTCTTCTCATAGAATGGAAAAACCGTTAAAAAAACCAAAGGTACTTATTAATCGCTCATTTCTTATCTTTTTTCCCTTTCGAAGGCCTACATACCAATATTGTGCAAGCAGTGTTGCGTTTTCTGTGGGGCGACTCTAAATATGAACGGGAAGTCTTAATATTGTACATAACACATGACAGAAAAGAACTAGCGATATGATTCACGAAACTAAGTTGAAATTAAGGATGTATTAATACAATTTTCGGATATTAGTTACTTAAAGTATAAAAACCTAAATATCTTTATAGTAAAAAGACATCTGTTTGTTTGAGAAAAAAAGACATATACAGTTGTTACTACATTTAAATCATAAACTTGTAGCCAAATCAGGACATAAATACATCCTTAATGTATCAAGTTAACAAAGACTTTGATCCCAAAGCTAAAACACATCGATGTTAAAAAAATTTCAACACCGCTAAGCTTGTAGAAAACTTTTGGTACGTTTATATTGTGCCAACGTAATCTGTTACAAACGATCTGAAAATTGATAAAAATGGCCTCGTTTTTTATTCACGTATCTATCTAACAGGGCGGCGGTAAATCTCAAAGCGGCCGATTTTAATGGACGTATAAAAGGGCGTCATCTCTGTCCATTAAATACCTTTTAAACGTTTGATCCTTTTTTTATATTTGCCATGGCGATGATCTGCGAACAGATTGGGATAGGAACGGGTCGTGTTAATTAAGGCTGTATAATGTACGCATCGGTGCCGTTCCATTGACCTATCGTCCGAGCGTACTTCAATGTCTCTGTGTACCACTTCTATAAAAATGTGTATTAAAAGTGGCCTGTGTGTAACACGGTTTCTTTGGTAAAGATATGCCGTAAACGTAAAACTTTTATACCGTTAACTCTTATACCATTAAAAAAAACAATGAAGGAAAAAATAACAAAAAGCTTTTCGCGTTAAACACATAATATAGGAAATACTTTAATAAAATTTTGCGTAACAAGCTTTTTAGAAACAAAAAATTTACCGAAACCTAAACTTATTTGTTTTAGTACATGACTTAAGTAAAAGCTTGATTTAAAACATTATTTATTTATTTTATGGTTTTTAGTTAGAACGCCTCACACCCGGTTTCTAAAAGGCTGATCCAAATACTGTGCAACTAACAGAACTGTTAAAAAATTAGCAGTGGTGTCAAATCAGTTCGAGTTTCTAAAATAATCAGTATCATTGAAAATTCGTATGGCATTGGACATAAGATTATGCAGTAAAATTTTACAGCTCTGTTAACTGATGCGATGATTAAATTAAAGTGCCTAATCATGCTTCCAGCAAATCAATGTAACTTGACAAGAGACTACATACGATTAGTTAATTTTTGCACACTTTAATTCTAGCCAACTGCTGGCATAAAATTCGGTTGCAAGATTTGTCCCATTCTAACACGGGAAGTTCAATAAAAACTTGTAATAATTAGATTTTAAATAAATTTAATTTTTTTGATAGTCTACACTGTATAATGCATCTTATATTTAAAAAGTTTAAATATTCAATATATAGAAGTGCATTAATTGAAAAAAATACATAGATGTGCGCCGAATATTAAAGTAATTTAAATTCTTTCAATATCTGCGAAACGCTTCATAGATCTTAAATAATAAATCATGAAGGTGTCGCAACTTGTCTTCGCTGGTAACCCGTTACACCGCCACTTGGAAAAAATCAAAATGAGGGGATCAGAAAATATAATTTCAAATAAAAGTTGAGTCAGGAGCGGTCACAAGTTTCTTAATTAAAACTTACGTCGGACGTCGCGAGGGGTGAGAACTTTGACCCAGAAATAAATAAATAAAGACGAGAGGAGTGACGACACCGTCACGAGTCGCTCATTTATTTGTCTAAGGGAGTTTTGCTCAGTTCGTCGGACGTGTCTCATAATCTGCACTCACAATATCTATAGCAGATACCCACCCGCCGCGCGCCATCTCTGTCAAAACTATCGCCGTCGTGGTTGTTTTTTACTTCTACGTCTGGTATTGTAAATCATTTAGATCATGATAAATTTAATAATAAAATATTTTTGTTGCAGCACTCAATGTTGTACTTCTTCCATCACTACGAGCTTCCGGTGATAATACAGCAAGCCCAGCTCCAGCAACTGCTCCTTCGCACTCATCGAGGGATGGCGGGAATGATGGGCCTAGCAGAAATCGCTGCTTTAGCCAGTGGTGCAGCGTACCATGATGCGCCTGGTACCGCTACCCAGGCTTCTCCTCCTACTACTCAATCTACTACACAGACTGTCCAAAATACTGCTCAATCTACAACACAAACTTCGCCCTCGGTCTCCACCGCGCAGACAAATACTACTCACACGGGTGATGTAGTATCTGCTGGAACTATTGAAATTAATGCGGTGGGGACAAACACTGGCGGAGAAAGACTGGAGAGCGCCTTTGCGGCGCCTCCCAATCAGGATGTCAGGAATACTGATAAAGATTCTTCCATCAATTCCAATGGTGATGCAGACATCAAGATCGAAGAAATTGCGAGAAGAAACGATGTTAACAACGTGACGAAAGTTGAAGGTGGTAACTCCGCCACCAACGAAACTGATCAAATAATCCTTCCAAGTGGAACTAATGACAATATTGTCAATGTGACAGATGGTAAAGATGAAACTTCAACTTTAGATCGCAGACGAAAAGAAAATATAGAGTTGAATAATGAAATGACTCCCTTAGTCCCCAATAACATGACGGTGACTACCGAAAGGCTAGCTCCGAGAGCTTTCCCCGAGGCTGACGATTTAGATTAATATATTAAAATATTCTGATGTCGTTTCTCATTAATACTATCTACGTGTTTAGTTCAGATTGATCATTACCGCTTTTGTGGAAAAGTGAAGATGCCCTAAAAGTAAATATAATAACATATTATATGTAGCTGATAAAACTGTCTCAATAACCGTTATAATAAAAGTTACATTTATACTTCCAATAAGATCAACTTAAGTCACAATATTATAATGGATGAATCTTAGTGAGTATTGATCAAAATACAGTTTATAACGTTCTTATTTTTTATAGAAAAAATACTTAATTTATCGTATGTTACAAGGTGATTGTAGTGTAAGAAGTATTCTGCCATTACCTAAAAGCAAATCTGTAAATATTTATCGTATTCTGATATAATAAATATTAGAATTGTATTGTGTTATCGAATTAACGTGTTACTTTGATTATGCTTAGAAGGGGGCGCTGGAGTTTTGACATACTCTATTCAGTGATTTAGTTTATAGTAATTAAATATTTTGTTCAAATATATTTTGTTATTATTATGTAATCATAATATCTCTCACATTTTTCCTACCTTGTAAGCGGTATTGCATAACACATTGGAATTTGCGGTGTTACGTGTGTTGATAAGCAGTGGTAGCCCCTTTCCATTAGGCTGTGTACTTATTTGCTGTCAATTTTTTTTTTGTCAGTCTAACGAAACTGAAAAATATCTCAACTTCACAAACTGCAAGTATGCTAGAAAGACTAGGACATCCTTTCCAATATTATGTATATGTTTATGTTTGCATTCATCCTTCTTCTTACCAGTTGTTTTAATTCCACCCCTTTTTACAGCACGGCTGTGGTAAACAAGCATTCCTCCTATATTTGTAAACTTTGTCAAAGCAAGCAGTAACTACTCTCTTAGGTTTTCAGAGAGCAATCTTTTATACCTCTCGCCTTGGTGCTTTCTTAGCTAGGGCACTTATGAACCTAATTTAGTTTGGTAATAACTACTAACTCGATGTAGGAGAGAAAACAACGTTTGGACTAATCGCCTAGTGTCAATGAGAGTTTAGATCTGTTCGTAAATGAGTTAGAGGGACTTGCATACAGTTTCAAATTCAAATCAAATTCAATAGCTTTATTTCATAAAATTGATCATTAATTATTTGAAACCATCAATTAAAAAAAAATATTATCACTACATATTATAAAACAAAGTCCCCCGCCGCGTCTGTCTGTCTGTCTGTTCGCGATAAACATTTTTTTTTAAAGGCAACTCCCGCATTAGGAATTACTCCTGTATCGCGGGGGACTTTACAAACATACAAACAACGGACACAAAGAACACCCAGACTCGGGTGGGAATCGAACCCACGACCGTTGGCACAGCAGTCAGGGTCAGCAGTAGGCCAACAGGCCAGTCAAAACTAAAAAACTACTGAACGGATTTTCATGCGGTTTTCACTAATAGACAGAGATTATTCATGAGGAATGTTTAGGTGTATAATTTGTTAAGATTTTGTGTAAATTGATTGAAATATGTTGATGATTGTTGAAGATGTCTCTGCTAACCGTGAGAAGCCGGGGCGGATTGCTAGTATTTAAAAATTATAGATCAACACAAACAGAGTCACCGGAACAATAGTTTGCTTTGTCAAATAAGTAAACTATTGTTCCAGTGACTGCAGAAAAAAAATGGATAATACAATATCTGCCTGTTTCGATCTATACCTTTCATCAATCACATTCATTCAGCCACATAAAATTTTCTGTCATCAGTAGTTACAGTAGTCATCGTACATACACAATTCGCTACCTTACTTACGAATGTCAAAGGTGCAGTGTACCAACAGTGGGAACAAAAATGAAGACTGAGTGCGGCTGATTGAAGAAACTCGTTGTGGTCAGACTGGTGACTGGAGACTGATGAGAGTTCGTGCTCATCATCAGTCTACCATTATGTCTAATTAAATTTCTGTTGCGTTCATGTGCAATTGATGATGACTATTTTATATGAAACAACCAAAAATTTTGAACCTTTAAATGGAGCCATAAAAGACCATAAAATTTCCTAAACCGAATTTAATCCTAAATATTATGAATGCCGTTTTATTTAGCGCTATAGAACGATCTTCAAATAAAAAAACGGATGAGATCGTTTTTGTGGCAAAAGGGTGCTTAACAATTTGAGAATGAGGCATTATGCAACGATCGCTTATCAAAACTCTCATGCATAATCGTACCAGTAATACAATAGGTAAGTGTCGCTAGAATACTTACTTACTTTGCATATGAGCTCCTGTGAAATTAAACTACGTCTTGTGCGAATTGGAGCCAGGGACCATTTCGGCACTATGGAGTAGGTACTAAACTGTAACTGGCGAGTAAAACATACTCATATTAAATACTGCAACTAGCAACCCGCCCGACTTCGCACGTAGCAGAGCATATTGATTTTTCCCGGCATCTTCAACAATCATCGTCATATATCAGCTATTTTACACAAAAAAAAAAAAAAAATTATACACCAAACCTTTCTCATGAATCACTTCGTCTATTTGTGGAAACCGCATTAAAATCCGTTGCGTAGTTTAAAAGATCTAAGCGTACATAGATACAGACGGCGGGAAACGACTTTGTTTTATACTACGTAGAGATGGGAATTGACGAGTATAGTTAATTTGTTTATGAGTTAAATTAATATTTTTATTAGTAAAGTTAATGAATAGGTTCTCATAGGCGACCATCAACGGAGTGTTTTGCTCCCGACACTGCTCCCGCTCACGACTGCTCTTGAACGAAACTGAAACTTGGACATCGTATGCTAAGCAAGAACGGCGCCTTAACATATTTCATATGCGCTGCCTTCGGAACATAACATGGAAGGATAGGATAGCAAACAAGAGGTTGCTGGAGGTTGTACAGCTGCCAAGCATCACCGCTCTCCTCAAACAGAGACACTTGCGGGGGCTGGGGCAAGTGCACCGGATGAGCAGCGCTCGTTTGCCCAGACAGACTTTGTTGAGTCAAGTGGCATATGCAAAGCGTAATGTTGGGCGGCCCATACTGCGCTTCAAAGACTGCTCAAAGTGCGACCTGGTTGCGTTTAATATCAAATGCAACTCGTGGAAGGTCCTTGCTTCCGACCGTTATGAGTGGAAGAGAATCTTATCGGAATGATGTGTCACTCATGATAGTGCCTGGTTTAAAACTAGCCGAAAAACCAACACAACGGCGTAGGCAAAGGGATGGGTCTCCAGCTTCGGCGGCTGCCCCTCAACACACCTGCCAATAAAAAATAAAGTGTGGAAGAATGGTTTTCACTCAACTACAGACACTGTTTAAAAACATCTGCTAAGATGTCAGAGGCCTTGATGATGATGATTAGTAAAGTCAAACGTACCTACTATTATTTAAAATATTTTTCGTTACATTCTAAAACAACGATCCATCTAACTTCACGTCACATCCTCTTCTGCTGCGGCAAATGCAAGTTCTCGCAGCTCTCCAACTTGGGTAAAAAATTCGTAGTGCCTGCCTATACTACTAATCTTTAACTGTACTTTGTTCTTTGAAGGCTGATTTTCACATATCAAATCAATGATCACATAAATGTTGTTTCATGGATAAAGTACAGCATAAAAATATCAGTAAATAGAGAAAAAGTCTATTGTTTTACACTTCATATTCAATCAAGTGTTAAATTACTTGTTTGAAAACTTTGCCAGCGCCTTAAGTAACCACGTGACAATATTTTTAAAGTAATTACTAAATTTAACACTTTAGTATTAGTTTTCAATTCTATATATAATAATATAAAACTGTCTGCATTTATTATCTTTTAATTTTAAACTTAAAAGAAAAATATCCGCTCTGTAGCAGCGCGCGTTTTTAAATGATGATGGTAGGTAAATCCATGTATGCTTTTGTCGCAGCGCCCTGTCTAATATACCCTAATTATCACAATGCCCACCAACTTTGCAGCCCAACAATTCATAATGGTCAGACAATGTAAAAATAATGAAGTTTATTTATGTATTAAAAACTTGTCATTATTCATATTTACCGGGCGTTATAAATAGTGTTTAATCCCTTTGCCATTAAGATATACACTTTCATCCTATTTAGATTTCTAGACCGTCAACATACATTGTTCACGGTGTAGAAATCTTCTCATACTGAGAGTAGTTCGCTAGATTAAATTGGTTAACGCATACTAAGGAATTAGCGCATACCTATCCATGCTATGGTATCAATAGCGATTCATTCCCAAGTGCCTGACTTTTAAGAGTTCTTTAGCATTCTACTAGGTCGACAAAACTTTGTAGCTATAAAAAATATATTAAACAGAAACTCATGAGAAATCTTGGCACTCATATCGTAGTTTCTATAACGTAATTAAAAACTGTTTACTGGTTAGGTTGCTGATTTGTTCCTCTTCCTGCTTACTGTTCCTCTTCTCTATAAAATATCACCGTCGCACTCTTGTTTGCTGTATGCTAGGGATCAGAGTCGTTAGAGCTCTACAGAAGAGGGAAAGAGTAAAAAGGAAAGAAATCGCCTCCACCCACTAGGATCCCCCGCTTTAATCCCCAGGGGAATCTATTTGAATTTTTCGTCTACGTGGATCCCCTTATTGAGAATAACTCGCTGGGGATTTATTTGGATGTAATGTTTTTCGTGTATTTCTATTAATGCTAACTTGGGTTTTTTTTCACCATTCACGTCTTTACTTTTTCAATGAGGGCAAAAATTAAAGCTTCTCTCTCAGGGGAATATAACAAGAGATCTTAGAAGACGCAGCCACAAAAGTTGCTTGAATCATAAGGCAGTTATAATCCTGTTGTGATCCTACCTCTTTATCTCACTGGGTTTGTTCTGGTTAACATGACATATGTCTCAATTTAATGTTTAGACAAAGATCCTTGACTTAGAGTATACATTAATGCTGAAGTTAACCTCGCTGCAACCATGTTTAATAGCACTGTCTTCACGTATGTGCCACGACTACGCTGAGTGTTGAATGATTCTATTTCATAAAGAAAAATAGAATAGAATGAGACCCGTCAACTGGGGCCCTCCATCGTAAATAAGGCCGCAAAAAGACAAAACTACAGGTGTACGGCAATTTTTCCTATCGGTAAGTATCGATCGATATCGATTGCCTGAACTGTGAGCAGTGGGCGATGATGTTAGCACACGTGGTATTATTGGTGTTCCGAGTGGTTATCTTTACTATCATGCGGGCCGTATGCTTTTTTGCCATCTTAGTTGAATAAAAATTAACCCTCTACCACAGGTGTCCAGGAGGTATGCATTGTAGACATCTTAATACCTTAACATCAAGAAAGGTAACAAGATGTCTGATACTAACGTCTTCTACTCTTCTACGTCTAGATTGCATGTAAAGTACAACCGAGAAACGTAGGTACATATATTTGTAGACCTAGTAAGTGTCACAGGTTGCATTTCACCAAGTGCACATAGGTAGTCCATATTAGACTTCTAGTCCACATTAGCTTCCCAACTACAGAAGATTGCTATTAACCAACATTACTAGCGTTATGATGTTTCTTTGCTCGTAGTAAGGTCGCCAGAGCTACAACACAGTACAGGACCTAATAACGTACAGGGTGCATAGGCACCGGTTATCACGAATCATCGGCTGAGCCTTGTTCTTGATTGCCAAATTAGTTTTCTCAAAGCAAAGCGGCCCCAACCAACACTTCTGCCAGCCTGCACAAGATCGCTTGAAATATTCATCTAAGTACTTAATTATATTTATTACTTCGAAAACTTATATATACTATTTAATCATCTCGCCACTTATGGCGCCTACAACTTTTTTAACCAAATCGGCACGAACCTATGGTTCGTTATTTAAAGGAAAAAGAAATAAAACAAACATTTATATTTTAGTTATAGTTTATTGTCTTTTGTAGTGGTGTTTATTAGACTTTCATCATTACAATAAAGGTAATTTAAAATTCAGAAACAGATTTTTTTATTTGACCAATTTAAAATAAGTGACAAGGTAGGATTTTAGCCTGACGCTGTATAAATGGTTGATGTAAGTGTGTAAAGCATATCAACTCGTAGAAAACTCAGCAGCTGCCTGGTACCAGTCGCTACCTACGAACAAAATATTTATAACATTATAAAACAATTTAGAAACTAAATTTTCTGTGATGCAACTGAAGCATAATTAGCGGAAAAACATGGGTTGGATGGTGGATGATAATCATAGATCAATGATAGTTTTGGTGAAGATATTTGTGAAGTGATGTGATGAAGTAGGGACTACTTTAGTAATAGGCCCCAGGTAGAGTAGACAACGACTAGATAAAGTTGGCAACCCACGTTACAAGTAATACTTTCGATGTCGTGAGATTTAAAACCCTTCGCCATCAACCGAGTCTTGCCGCTGTTTGACAATTTGGATGAATATAATGGAAAATGACGTGAACTGAAATGATGTTCTCTTCCTAACAAAATTAGTTACAGTAAAGTATTGTATTAAAGCTGTTGTGATGGATATTTATAATCGTCCGTGTAAAAGTGGAGAGTGAATAATATTCGATTTTGTAAATTTAAATGTTCAGCCAGTGAGTACTTACATAAATGTAATGTAGTTATCTTCGTATGGTGGTATACTGCGACGGTCTATGATCCACTCGCCCCCGAATACTGAACTCGGAAATCAGTCATCTAGAAACAAATATTACATCTGGTAAATCTGAAAAATATGTAATTTATTACATAGGATGCTATATTGTTTAGGTTCCATGGTTGTAGCAATATTATTAGCTCTTTTATTGCCTTAATGACTATTTAACATTAGTTTTTAAATTATAAAGTAACCACAGTTTCAAGGAAGCTCAAATAAAACAATTGCCGTTTAAAAATATGCTCCGTGGCATATGCATGCAAACAGCATGTCTTGAAGATTATTTTTGTATTCACCTGCTCCATGTTTCTCTTTCATATCAATTAAACAATATTTTCCAGCTGGCCTTTAAATTTTGGGTATCTTACTAACTCACAGTAGACAGTATTGGCACTAGAACGAAATCGCCCATAATATTGTTTTGGATGTAATCAGAAGTTAAAAAATGGACTTGTGGCCGACAGTGCAGTAGCTCCAAAGTAAAGACCCAGATTTTTTTAGCAAAGTCACCAAGTCTTTGGATAAAAATATTTTAATCAGTTGCTTAAGTAGTAAATTATACTAAAGGTACATAACATAATTTAAGTAAGTTGCAAATAAAAAAATATACTGTTGTCCATTTCTAATGAGTGCAATTTTTTTTGTATTCTCATTAACTCAGGTAGCAGGTATCCATAAAATGTTTCGTTATCTCCCTCTAAGCTTCTGATACCTTCAGCTATGGGTTTTGTACAGTTGTTGTATTTTTTTTTTTTTCTCTTTTGAAAAGACCGCATTAGGAATTACTCCTGTGTCGCGGGGGACTTTACAAACATACAAACGACGGACACAAAGAACACCCAGACTCGGGTGGGAATCGAACCCACGACCTATGGCATAGCAGTCAGGGTCACTAACCACTAGGCCAACAGGCCAGTCAAATGTAAAATTTGACTGGCCTGTTAGCAAGTATTCAATGTAAAAAACCGGCAATCCTAGTTTTTTTAATATCTCATTAAACATTTCCGAACGTTCAAAAGATCCATTATACAGTTTTTTCTGTCAGTTCAGTTAGTGCTGTTAAAGTGAGAAAAAACATTACTATTTTTAAAGATTGTTTATCACAGTTTTTAATGTTGACATAATTTTTTAAAAAGTATTTTGCATTTTGCAAGTACAAAATATATCTTAAAAGGTTTTTTCAAATAAAATAGAAAATGCTTTTATAAAAAAAGTATTTCAATACAAATGGAAATAGGTATTTTGTATTTAGTACTATGCATTTCAAATACATTTTAAAAACTCTGGCGCTTTACGTCATTTATGGAGTCTCTACTATACGACCCTAAAATATGACCACATTTTTCTGTAACATCTTGTGAACCTTCATATAGAGACTGAGATGTAAAAACTTCAACTTTTCTTGTCTTGAGATTTGTCTTCGAGCCGTCCCTGACGAATCCCTTCTTGGTAGCTACGTGTATTCTCAAGCAATAACATCTCAGAATGTGTGTTAATTCCCCAAGAATACGCGTGACCTCCAAGTTAAGAATAGGAACGGCTTATTTTCTTTTTTCAATGATGATGTATTCCACATTCAGTAATCTTCTTACAGCAAAGCAAGCAGACAGCAAAACAAGCTTTTCTTAATATATATTTGCAGTAAATGGTGATATTATTATTGGACAACAATACAAAAACTAGTACATACCTATATCGCTAAAGGAAAGACCACAAGAACAGATCAGAAACATAACAAAACCGCCCAAATGCAGTTGAACTAGCGTGGAAAGGATTCCGATTTATGCGAAGAACAAACTTAACTCTCCAAAACATTCCAATTGCTAAAGTAAGTTTGTACGCACAATATTGAGAGATTTACCATGCTATTTTAAGATCATAAACTTCTTATAGGTTTTCGTTTAATCTTAAAGTAAAGAACCATTTCCTTTATTTTTTCAAAAATGTTCTGTGTATATATGGTGGGGGAATGGTCAATATTTATATATTTTAAATAACTTTAAAACTATATTATTAAATTTAAAAAAAATTGACACCCTCACAACGAGCCTTTTTATGTGATTTGGTACACGGCACAGTTCGCATTTGTTTAAACTTTAAAATGTTCTAATTTGGCCATAATTCATATGTGTACCAAAATTCAATTAATCGTTTCAGTAGATTCAGAGAAAATTAGCTGTTAAGTTTTTATTTATTATATTTTATACTAGGGCAACAATAACTTTGTGAAATACATTTCCCCCCATATATAAAAAAATTAAAACAACTTTTTATCGAGCATTTGTAAGGTAACTGATGCACGGTAAACCTCGAATGAGTTTATGTTGCATCTTTATGTATTTACTCTGTATCTGTTAAACTAATAAATAAATTTAAAAAAAAACTATAGGATGGATATTTATTTCATGCGAGTATTAGTTTTACATGTGCACAGAACAAAATTTAAAATTAATGTCAGAGAATTTCAAAATACCTCACTTTATAATATAATTAATTACTTTCACTAATTCCTCAAAACAAATCCTTTAATCAAGTCATTAGACAAAAAAGAAACATTTAAAGTAGACCAAGATCTAAACACAATGAAACAATCATATTTATTTGTACTTATCTGAGCTTCACCCGGGTATGGCCGGGTCGAATTTTCCAACAAGAAGGGCAGTAGGACTAATCGCTGCAGGGGTTGCGTCGGCACGAACGCTCTCGCAGGCATATCCGCACATAACCCGGTAAACCGGGTAATCCGAGCACCGGATACTCGTGGACATCGTGCACCGTCGGATTTAGTGCCAAACGAAACAGACACACAGCTGATTGTCGAGATTAAACGGCACATCGCCACGTTTCAAATGGATTTACTCGTGTTTGGCCATTTCAGCGATTTGTAGCAACTATGGGTTTTCAGCTCCAACATCTGTGAAAAACCATTTTCTGTCTATATTATGATTTTACAGATTTTATTCAACGATTCTTACAAATGAGGTAAGCTCAAGATAATTTATTTTCTTGTGTGATCTCAGGCCTTTTTATATGGAACTTTTTTGTTATATTTTACTTGTATGTGTATGAATACTACTGTGTATGAATAGAAAAGCTATTAAGAATTTTACTCCCATTCATAGGCCTTTAAGCTCTTTTGATCGCTTTATAAGAAATGTTACAAAGAGCTTGTAATATAGTAAACAGTAAAAGAGAAACATCTGTGACACCTTTTACCCGCTATTTGTTGGATGGTGCGATCTTTAACTGACAATCAGATATCAAACGGCGCTCCGCTTATCCGGAACCGGTTATCCGAGGGCGGCCTCTTTGATCCGAGCGGCTCTCTTTGAAGTTGCACGCGCCTTTGTGTCGCCGCAGCCGTCCGCCCTCTGCCTCCGTGTAACCTGCACAGACGATTAAGGTTATTTAAGAAGACACACTATGACATTATCAATATAAATAAGTCTATCACTTTTTTTCTTAATATAAAACCAAAAATCTCGAACCAGACATGAGAATATGTCTCCAAGGTTTTACTAAAAAGTGAAGCTAAATGTAGGTAATTTATAACACACAGGTACATGTAAGACATTTGTAGTAATACATATATAGTTATATAGCTGATAAAACTATCACGTGTTGAATTACAAATTAAATTTAAAAATCTTTAATAATTCCAATTATGCTCATGCCCTGTGAAAAAAGAGTTAGTAAAACCTTATGTTTTGATGGAACTAAACAAAACAAACAATTTGAGATAATTATACATAAACATATATACAATAATAACACTGGCTGGATCAAAATTTGAACGTGAGCTCTTATAAATTTGTAAGCAAATTTATCTGAAACTTTTAGTAATTTAAGTAACAATTTTATTAATTTTAACTGAAGTAGTAATTTCTAATTCAATTGTTTATTCGGGCATCATCAGGCAAAGGAAAATACAACAATTGCTACAAAAGTACAACCGTTTTCGAAACGTGTAATATACGGTACTTGTAACTATCATTGGCTATTTTAACACCCTTATGGTCAGTTGTTTTTTACAAGTATGCGACAACTTTGGAAATTTAGCATAAGTATTAAAATTAATAATCATTAACATCTGTGTAATAACAAACACAACAAAACCAACCACAAAACATGTAACAACTTAATCTTTTAGTGTTTTATTGGAATACCAACTGCACCCGGCATGCGTTGCAATGCCATTTCTTCTTTTTTATATAGATTTTTTAAGCTAGGATCCCTCGCGGGCGTCCCGAAAACACCCTACCAAACTTTCATCACAATCAGATTTATGGTTTTGGAACGTATAGAGGAGGATACAAACATTGATTTTTATTTATATATATATATATTATAGTAAAAGATATTCTGTATGATCTAGCTACAAATTCATTTGAACTTTGTACCTCTAATTGTTTCGTTGAAACTTTATATTCTTTGAAAATGCTACTAGAGACGGTGCAGTAAACGTATAAAGTAACATAAAGCTACAGCGAGACACAAAACGTCTCATAAATATGAAAAATTTTTAGATAGTCGGTTGCATCTGTCTGCTCTTGCACCTGTTGCGAATGCACCACACAAAATGTCATAGATTCTGTTTATATCTGTTCTTGTATTACAATTCTTCTGTAAATGTGTGTGTGTTAAAGTTTACTACGATATTTTTTTAATAAATCCTCTTCGGCCATGTCCTCTTTACAAAATACATTTTTTTTAAACATTCCATAATATATTCAAAGGTGAGTAGATTTAAATTAATTAATAAAGCAATGGAACACGTCAAATGGGTTTCTACGAATTAATGACCCACTTAATATCCAATTACTTAGTGATTTAAGGCTAACGATAATTTAAACTTGTTAAATATACTTAAAGTTTATGTGGAGGGGTAAAAGGATTTTTCTTTCTCACAGCAAAACATCAGGCCTTTACTAGGTACCAAATACCTAGTAAATATAAAAAAAAACATGACATAATTTTGTTTAAGGTGACTGTGCCCGTCAAAAAAATTACAGACCTTGGATAGTTAACTATTACTTAAATTCGAGATCGCGTGGTGGTCGAATTTGGGCCATAATTTTAAATTTTTTTGGTTTATTTCATTGGCCAGTATAACTTTAACTGTCATTGTATAAAGTTTCCATACCATGACAAATCAACTTACAAATATACCTAGTGGACGCGTGTAGCTTGATGTAGCAGTTTTTACGTAATCAGTAACTCATATTTTTTATTTTTTTAGATTCCTGCCCTTCTTCTATAGATGTATAAACTTGAAATATTCCACATTTCGAGTTACTGCGTTCATAAAATTTCCTTAAAAGTGCGTACAAAGAATTCTCTTAACGTATTAATATATTGATTTGACATCACACGTCGAAAAATAAGCATAATACTGATTTGTCTAATCGTTATAAATATTTCCACATTCAGAATAGCAACAGAAATAGATAATTAAGTTAAAAATTAGTAAAATCCATATTTCAAAACTGATCTTATGATTGATTGATGATGATGTTATGAACAAATTTAGGATACCCTACGATGATATAAATACTATAAGCCGAGAAAATAATATCCACCTAAATTTATTATTTAAAAGGATAAATAGTTTTGTTCTAAATTGATAAGAAGCCCCCCAAAGAGATTTTTTTTTCCAAAATTTATCGAACAATTCGTGAGTAAAGGTGATATATGTATTTATTTGAGTCCCACGCGCTGTAATGAATTTGATTCATTGACTACCGTGCTCTGAAGCACCTGGAGTCTGAAGACCCTTCTCACTTGTTAAGGTTATCTTGATAGCAACTTTTAATAATATAACTACAGTTGCTTGAAAAATGGTTAAACTTGAATCACTTTTCGCAAATTGAAGTACTAAAATCTTCCATAAACTTTATTGATGTAACTATAAAGAAATGGAACGTAAAATAAAATGAAAACGAAAAACTATCTTTAATTACTCTTAATAGCCCTGCACAAATTCTACCACTTATGAACAAACCATTTTGAACTTTAAAGTTTTGTCATACAGTTGGATATAGTTTAAAGGCTTATGAAAAGAGTTGAAATCCTGTAGTATTTTACAACAGCGGCGGCGTGTGCCGATTACAGTGTCGTTCATTTATCCGCTTTTATTGTCCAACTAAAATATTATGACAAGTAACAGCATGCTTCCATTGCCTATAAACCTCGACCTTTTGTGCTTTTGTATTTATAACAATGAAAGCTTTTATGTGTACATGCAGTTATAATCTATTGGCGGTACTTTAAGATTCAATTTAATGCATTATTTTAAACAACCCCGTCAAGTAGAAGTGACCGTTCTTGATAATTGGTAATTTAGGCTGGTAATAAAACTAAAAGTGTGTGTGTCAGCAATTCACACACGGCAGAAGTGAAACTTCAGAAAAATAGCCTACGAGAGAATGAGAAATAAAAAGTAAAATCAGCACAAATAATTTACTAATGTTAATAAATTTAATTTTAGATAATTTTAATAAAAGTTATTGTTCAAATTAACACAGATGTGTTAAATACAGACACATTATCATAAATTAATTAACCAACGAATTTTATTACGCAAATGCACAAAAATGACACCACGTTGACATTGACGCATTTTCTGAAGGCTTCATAGTACGCAGGTCAAAGACAAAGATTATACATAGTATACTTGTATTCTGTCTCATTCTCTCGCAAGCTAAATCCTATTTATGAATACTTTTGCCTCTTTTTAATGCTGTATACTTGTATTCTATCTCATTTTCTCGCAGGCTAAATCCTCTTTATGAATGTTTTTCTCTTTTTAAGTGTGAGTTTTTCGTTTCATCGAATTCCAAATCACTAAGATTCTAAAGAAGTTTCACTTCAAAGAATAAAAATAATCTCTTACCTATCTGCTAAAACATCTAAAGTTTTAAACACAAATCACTTTTTCTGCGGTAACCATAGTATTTTTAAGAACAACAAAATAACAAATAAAGAGAGCTGGAAGCTCTTGCGGTCACATTCACAAAATATCACCCTATTAAATAAAAATCAGAAAACAATGAATCAGACAAATTTAAAACAAAATACTTTTGTAAGTCAAGTGACTTGCAAACTGATATGAAGGTCGATATTTACATAGGTATATGCCTTGAATTCACAAATTTGGGACTGTATTATTACCAATTCGAATGAATTCGCTTATTAACAAGTAATTTAATGCTGCATCAACGAACTTAAGTCAGAGGTATTGTAGCGTGTGGATACCAAAATATTCCATTTACTATTCTATTTATCATCATCATTCTATAATCATCAATTTCAGTGACTAATGAAATACAACAAAAATAAAAACCTGATGAAAAATTATATATAGCTACTAGCTGCACCTGGCATGCGTTGCAATGTATTTTTTCTGTTTTTAACGATAAAAAAGGGGGGTGGGGGCAGGAGGATACCTACCAAATATACAAAAAAATGCATTAAAATCGGTCGAGGCGTTTCGTAAAAGTTCGACCACAAACACCGGGAAAAATTGAATAAAAATCGTTTTATACATTACATTATTTCACTACATACGGCGCTGATCAAGTAATTGTTCAAACGCCCTTCAAAAAATCGTGTTGAAAGCTTTTAACATTTGGCCGCTTACAAATCGTCCTGAGGCGAGCGGTCGCCACAAAAGCAAAATTAATTTTAAAATACACCAAAAGAAATTAACTTTCAGTTCGTATTTTAGGGGAAAAGGTGAAAGTTCCAAACGAGGGAAGACTCAAAGCGACTTAAAAATAATAAAGCAAACGTAAATGCGAACCGCGTCGGGGACAATCCCACGTTTACGTTGTTGCTTTGTGCTTTAAATGTTTTTGTGTAATAGATTTATAACGGCTTCTGCCAATTTTCAGCAACAAAGATATTCTAGTGATTTTACGCCAGTCTAGAATTCGATATGACTAACTACTATGTTTGTTAGCGTTTGTTAGGAGGTAAAAAGCACATCGCAATTCTGATCGAAATGGGGTCGAACGACTGGAGTAGCACGTCCGCCCTGCAGAAAAACGTTACTGGTGGTAGCGTCACCAGAGCTCAACACAAGGGGTTTCAACACAAAAGTAACACAACTGATGTTACATGTGTCATTAGTATCAGAAACCTCTAATCATTAGGCGGGCTGCGTGCCTATTAGTCAGCTTAGTAGAATAAAACAACACATCAGCGTTAATAAAACATCACATCGTCAATTAAAACTGTTTTGAATCATATACATAAATAGCCAATTTGATTGTTAAAAATACTACGATGACAGATTTATTATTTAGTAAATAAACCTACTCAATAACTACAATCTACACATTAAAAAAAAAGTACGTCAAAAAGGAAAGTACAAATTGTGATCCGCTCAAGCACCAAGGAAGCGCCTTGGTTTTTTCTCATCTAGTAACCATCTCATATTTCAGACGTTTTAATTTAACGTAGCTCGCTCCCCGTGGTGCGCTTAAGCAGTCTGGGACATTATAGACTAATTTTTATATACCTTTTTGCAAGAGCCAAGGATAATCGAACTGCCAATCCCGATGTAGAACAAAGGAGCTTCGGAGGAACTATTAGAATAGCTACTTTAATAAATCAGCTTTAGCGAGCACTCCTTGTTTTTACTAACTACCTACCTCTCGTGGATGTTTATGAGAGGTTGTGTCTTGAATATTCCAAGAATTCAATGTACAAACTGCTAAGGTATTTAAGGTTTTCACGTATATTTTATAACATAGAGTCGCTTGTAAACAGATACTATAAATAATCTTTTTATTTCTAAGGACAATTTGGATATTTTGGTTTAAATTAGTTACGGAATCTGATGACCGGCAGAGCAGACAAAGCGTATTAGAGAACACACATACCCATTACGAAAGAGTCACCTGCTTCGTTGTCCTGAGTGTTACATAATCCTTATAATATTTTTCTTATACCAAAAAGAAAATGCCCAGAAGAATCAGTCGAACTGCTGCGAGATGTTTTTTTTGTGAAGTATGTTTGTTTAGACCATAATAAAAAAAATTGTTAACCATAAATATTTTACGACTTTAGGAAATCATATATAAAAATTAATTCCTATTTCCCTTGGTCACGCGTGAACGGTTGGACCGATTTCACTAATTCTTTTTTTTTGTGTTTGTTATTGTCAAGAGAAGGTTCTTATGAAAGAAAAATTTAAGAAAACTTAACGAAGGACTTACGCGGGTGAAACCGCAAGGCGCAGCTAGTAATATATAAATATACCAACAAACATTTCCAAAAATAAAAGAAACTAAGAATAATTATACCAAAATGAGTTCAAAAGTTTCCTGTGATCAAATCAAAAACAAGAACACGACAAAACTTTATCCCTTTAATCACCCTAACCAACTTGGCAGAAAAGTATGCATATTGAATAGTGAAACAAAAATGAGTGCACGCTGCAAAAGGGTCGCGCAGGTGGCAGCCAGCCCGATGGCTGCCCCGACAGGTAATTAAAATGCTAATGAAGCGAGGCTGCCCCAGCGTTTAGCTGAACGATACTCGAACTTGATGCTCCGAAACAAATGAGTTATGGCACGAAAGTCATCTTTACAAGATAGGCTCCGAGTCTTTGGTAGTTTTTTAAAGCAATTTTAAACTTATTTTTCAACTTTGTAAAGTCTTAGTCATAGTCAGCATTCGGTCTTGATTATTATGTATAACTTACTACAACAAAGAAAAAAAAGTCTTATAATTAACTTTTAAAAAAAGTGTGACCGACTTCAATGCGCCTGAATCTTGATAAATTGTAATAAGCTGTATTCTTCATCCCTTAACTGTTCACCCTTAGAGGTGGAATATTATCTTTAAATATCTATGGAACTAATCTTGAGTAAAACCAATTTAATTAAAAAATAATAATTGAAAACGATTCACAAATGGCGAAGATATCGCGTAACATGCACAAAAACAAAAAAGAAAATTCAGCTGCATTGAGAATCTGTCTTTTCGGAGTATGTAAAAAAATTAAAACATTAATGATCATTTTGTTTATTCTTATAATACGTGTTTAAATTTTTGGCAGTATCAATTCAAATACAATTTGCCTTCATCATTAATCAAACTAACTTGATTTAAATTATGTGGTGACGGGTGAGTTGAAGCTGAAAATACGAGCCGTGTGACTGAGCGCGCGGCGCAAACCCGTACCGCGTCGTATCGAACCGAGTCTCATTCAGTGAATGAGAAGAGCGCATACATCAAAGAGCTCCGCGTTAAAGGGTTACGCCGAAATAATCCCAACGATAACTTTAAATGAATTCGTTAATTACACTAGTGTTGATTCGCCAAGAAATACACCCGGGGGAGCGCCTCACAAATTACCTATCAACAAAATTAAAGCCATTCGTAAGGCCTCAGTCGTCTATCGGCTTACAAGCTTTTAGTAATATCGCGTGTAAATTATTTATATGTAAGCAAATCCATACGTGATTATGGCGCTCCCTGGCGTATGTAGGTGATGTTTAACCCAATTTCGTAATTCGTTTATTTCAGTTATTAATTAATGAAGTCATAGAACGCGTTGCCTAATAAGAAACTTTAACCTGAAATATGATTATCTGTAACAACATTCCCTTTCGTCAGATAGTGCCACGTTTCATTGGAATGTGCATAACATACATACGAAAAATTTACACTGTATTTTTATTTCATATGCTCTAAAATACGCTGTGCCTGAATTGTAAATGAAAGAAAAACACGTGCTGTTTTAAATCTGTGAATTTTTAAATTTGAACGCGGGTTGCCAAATGCCTTATTATACAACGGAATTAACTGTTAAAATCTTATTTCATTGCTTTAAAAAATGTATGACGTTAGTGTGTGTAAGATAAATAACATTCTAAGCTTGTTGTCATATTTGTGAAATACGTTGGAATATATTGCGGATTCATTCAAGAAAATATTTACTGATAACAAATGGCATGTAGATAATTAAGAAGTGACGTGAAATCCCCAATACATGAACAAGTGTGTGTGTGTACGAGGTCGTGCTCTCTGGTCCCACCGACGGGCGAGCGGACGGGCCGGCTAATCTCCTCGCATGTTGACTCTACTCAATAACTAACTTCAAACATAATTATCTCCGTCGATTTCCCCTAAAATTGGCGATTCCCTCGGAGGGATTCCCGCGATATTGCTCCGACAAATTTCTTGTGCCAACACGGACGCCGCCTTATCGAGATATTATCGAGGGTCATTGTTTGATTATCTCATTATTGGATGATTGATTCCATCAGGCATTCATTAAGACGCCATTTTGTGACCATGCGTTTCCTTGTTATTATATTTACAAATAATTATTGGGCGTAAATATTTTTTTGTCTAAATCAGATAGTACTAAATATACTTGTTTAGAGAGGGAACCAATACCCAAAGTACTAACAAAATTTATTTAAAATTTGTCGAAGTACACGTTATTAAAACATTAAAATTATTCTACTTTGATTAAAAATCAAACTAGAATAATTGTGGGACTGATTTCTCGTGTTTTGTATAATACACCATTTCACATTCGAACTTAATTGAACATTGCACATTTTTCTTCTTACTTTTGCCTTCTTACTTTCATTTTTTGGTGCCGACCAGCTATATTTATTTCTGAGGTGTGTAGTGTTACAAGTGCTTATAAACTTCGGTAACTGCTTACTATTAGCTTTGCCGTGTGCTTAATTACCACTAGTATAAAGATATGTAAACACTAGTTGTGGTTAGTGAAACTTAGGAATCTTACTATTACGAGTAAAAGGAGCGCAATGACAGTGTTAGTATTACACCAGAACTGATACAGGGTTATGTGGTACATTTCCCATAGTCAAATATCTCCAATATCGTTATCACGTTAACTCCTATTAAGTGGCATTTAGTAATACGTAAACGTGCGTGCATATTGAAGACGGTGCAATTTCACGACACATCGCGCCTTTGCTAGTGGTAATAAATATAAAATATGTGCGCCCCCGTGTCGACAGCCATGCTGCATACTAAGTAGGCCCACAGACTAACTACAAATGATTTTAAAAAACGTCTTCACTCTTCCCCCACCCGACGCCCTCTAACTCGTTTACTGCATTTTATATTCATTATTTTACCGCTACCCACGTTTTTACGACATACTTAATACTCGTATTACGCTATAGTTTGTATGCCGTAATATTATTAATAGTTAGGGGTTTATTAAAGAAGTTCAAATATTATTAAATGCTCATTTTTCCATTAACTCTTGCCGTTTACCGTTTAGAGCTACGCCGTAGCACTTGCTACGAAGAAGAAATAAAAGTCGATTATCATGTCAAATTGAAAGTTCGAAAAGCACGTATGTACGTAGCAATTTATTGTCAAGCCCTGTAAATAATGTTTACTTTAAACCTGTTTGATTAATTTTAAACTTTTAAAATTAATCAAACATTATGTAACGATTTTCTTTACATTATGTCAACTCGCTCATTGTAATTAATTTGGTAACAGGTGATATGTTGAAATTATCTTTTAATTTGTTTTCTTATAACTGTACTCAAAGTTGTTGAGTGACGGCGTGAACAACTGACACGCACAAGAGCGTTAGCGGCGCGCGGATCGTCGTCACCAGTATTAAACAAAATAGCCAAGTTGGTAATCCATCAGTAAATGTCACTCTGGAGAGATCAGGCGGCAAATTTTAATTCTGAATGAAGCTTTTAAGGGCGCGGTTTATTGCGGGGTGAACTTAATGTTTCACGTGACTCGAATACTGAGATATTATTTTAATTTGAGCCCCCTTACTCTGCTATCTGAGGTGTCTCGCACAACCAACTTTACATATTTTTGAAGGAATAAATCTCGTTTGATGAAAAAAGAATTTCTCTGTAAACATCGCCCAGTTAATGGAAATATGTATTTAGTATTCAACGTTGTGAAAATAAGAGTGGGTCGAGTTGAAATACATGCGTCACACGCCCGCTTCGCCTGCCTCAGCCAATGTCGTGTGCAGCGAATAACGTATTTGGGAATACCGATCAAGCATATCAATTCTCAATTTCATCTAACATACATTTATTCCGCTTAAGCCCCAACATGCAGCAACATAAAATAAATAACTTTTGACATCTTTAACTTAATGAATGAACCCCGAAAGTTACAAAGCACTCCTAATAAATAACGACACGATACAAATTACATCAACGGCGTAACTTCCCAAATCATTTCCGAGTGTCGGCGCGCCTACATTTTTATGAACAGGGATCCATGAAATCCGTCTAACATAAAAACGAGCGGTGTCCCTTCCCCATCAAATGCAACGAATCAAAAGACTCTGTGCCGAAATTCGCAACAATTTTATTATTCAATTATGGTTCGGTGGCGAGCAATATGCCAGCGTGAAAATGACACCCTTGCGCCTCTCCCTCTGAGCCTCAGATTAAGGCCGACTCGATACAGTATTTCGGATAATAAACATGATGGTTAAAGAGATCACTGTGTGCCACAAACTTGTTCACAAATTAACCAAAATAAATGCGCACCTCGTGTTGCGGCGTCTAAATTAAATTTGGATAGTCTCAAACTTTACCACAAAGTTTGTATGCACGTGCACAAAATGTAGACACGAGTTGATGCCGACGCAGACATTTGTATTTCTGTCGAGTAACATTACTTTAGCATATAAAGTTACATTCTAAGTCGAAGTATGAACGAAGGTTATGGTCATTTTACAAACATATCCACCATGCACTTGTATCGAAAGCGTATTGGGAAATACGTTTGCTCGTTTCGTAACAGTCGATTGAAAACGTTGGCGTTCAGGATGCCGCAAAGAAATATAGTGGAGAGCGTTCGGGCGTCTTAGTCTGTAGATTGCGATCACCTACTGGCTTGCCGCGTGCTAAGTGGATTGGAGTGGGACCTCATCTGTTCCCCGTCAGCCGAGACGTGGGGTGAGGCGACACCCGCTCCTCCGCGCCCTTACCGCTTGCGAATTGCGTTAAATAAAGTCAAATTGAGCAATAAAGGCTGGCTCCCCGCAGTAATGCAATAGAACCGCGGTCCGACGCCACCGCTCGCACTATACCACTAATTTACTGTGACGTTAAACAATCGCTAGCTACCTGGTCTTTTACACTTGTTTACAAACGTCGTGATTTCCTGTCTTGTACATGAGATTATTCATGTATAAAAATGTGATGAAATTCGCCAAACGATTTGTGACTTTGGTTCACACTTTGAAATACAATTACAGTTCTTAAAAAATTGGACAGATCACAATGAATTTTAAGATTGACGGCTAGTGCGAAAGAACTCTCTAAACTGAAATTGCCTATTTGATAGATGTAAGTGATAAAATTGCAAAGCTTATAAGTGAAAACAAAGTTAGCAGTGAGTGACGAGGGTAGTCACAGCCGAGCTGTTATGAAACAACCGTTTTGAGCCAAGAAATCATCGCAGCCATTATACTGGGATAAACTTACCAGGGTTGTCATTCATTATTGTTGGTAATTTTACAACATTTCCTTCAGTTTTTTGTTGAAATTATATTTATAGACTTCCAACATTCTTTGTGTCTATAATTAATAATCGTTATTTGTATTTGTAACATAAATTCAAATATGGATTAATTTAAAAACTATTAATCATATTATGCTCCTCTTTTATGTGGATATAAATATAACAAACTTAAACGTTTGAATAGATTATCTATACCAAATCCATGTGTATTATTACATAAATAATTATGTAACAATAAAAAAGTGTTACATACGAGCCATAATATAAAATTTGTATAAGACTTATTTTGTATATAACCATACATAAAACGGGCAAAGTAATATTTTTTGCAGTTTCTGCAATAAGGTACACTCGGTAGCTTACTAATTATTACAAACTGCAAAGAGCCGTTGTAATAACGTTTTTAATTAAACTCACAACAAAACTCATTTACTATTTTCTTAACACAGCCGCACCATTCTATCTTAGAAAATAAAATGGTTGACAGCCCTTAACAAATAACCCTTGCGCTGCTAGGCCGTTCTTGTTTCGTAGATTCGGGCTCGGCGGTTAGGTTTAAAATTCAATTTATTTCAATTTGTGTGTAATCACGAGGGGGGTAACACAAAAATACGCTCCCGCTTTATATTGCGATGTAACTTGATCGCTTAACGTTGGGTATGGAAATGAGTCTGTTTCACGATGTTAGGGCCACGTAATTACTTAGTGTTGAACAAATCGGCATTTATAGTTCTCGTTTTAGTTCTAAACTACTTCAATTCTTTTCGTTTTTTTACCCCACATTAGGAAAAAAAACAACCAATACAGTTTTACTTTAATATTAGAGCAACAATGCTGTGTTTTAGTAAGTTTTTCATTCACTCTACGTTTGGTGAATCAATTGCTAAGTAGTATTTTAGAAACGAATGATTAAGGTCACACATAAAACTTTTGGGTGTTGAAGCTGATAAAGTAATGGGATTTTAATTCATTTCCTAATTTGTATACAACTCAGTAAACCAAATTGTCAATGTACGATATGCATCATTAGGCGACTAATTCTAAAGTTATTGAAATATAGACATTGTTGATCAAATTACAATATAAGTCTGTGTACTTTCTTAAAGTATCAGTATTATTAAACCTAATAGCAATTTTTACGAATATGTAAATTACGTATGTTCAATTTATAAACTATAAATTATTTAAAAACAGCAATCAGCGGGCAATTATTTGTAACGAAACATTGTGTTTCGCTTTAAAGTGGAACAATCTAAACATTCTTTTGGGCAGCATGACCACACTGTTGAATAGTTTGACTTTCATTGTATCACCTATCCTCGAAACATAAAATATCGCAATCGGATAAATGAATTAAAATTGAAGATATCCGATAAGGAATTTTGGCGGCGCGTCACTTGACACATCACAATGTTCAAATAAGCTGCATTCACTCCGTGTTGTCTTTTTAAAAGCGTTTTTAATATTCCTTAACCGTCTTTGCCTCCTTTGCCTGTCCTATTGCAATTTCGTCTTGTTTTAAAACTGGCAAATTACGCTTTTTTTGTTTATACAAGTTGAGAGCAGTTGGAGCGTGGGTAATCTCTTTTACGTTTGTTGGATTTGAGACTGTAGTCTTCTTTTTCATTCGTTTCGTCAACTGTACTATTTGTCCACGTTATTCGCTTGTTTTGCGCCTCAGACGGGAATTCCTCACGGACGGGTGCTCGCTCACTATGCGTGTAAATTTTTAAGCTTAGTATTCTTATTTTTCTCTCTTTTTATTGCGTCCGCTTCTTTATTCAAATACTTGGTATTTGCAATTGTCTGTTTGCTGCATCTTGCCATAAATCGCTTTGATAGAACTTCGTTGCTTTCACATTTCCCTTAGTTTTGCAGAATATTTTATTGTTTATTAACTTTGCTTTTGCTTTGCATGGATCCTCCTGTATAGTAAAGTTGAGACGTAAATATGTGCTTTATAATTATAGATATTATTATGAATATTGTAATTACATTCTTGAATAAATATGAACCTTTCAAAGTTCTAGTAGTATCATGTTACCAAATCATACGCTCTCAATTTATAAGTACAATACTGGCAAATGAGACGGTTTCAGAATAATTATACAATTACTGGATGCCAGCCATTCACGTACTAATTATTCATGTCAATGCTACCACGCTTACTAATAACCCCTTTATTCTCTCATTTAAGTCACGAGCTCACAACCCAGTATTAACATGACAAGGCAACCTAACAAGGCATCTTTGAACGACAAATAACACAAATTCTGTTATTAGTAAAACCTTGTTAGTCAAAATATAATTCATTCTGAGCTACCATGTATTTATTCTATCGCAATACGTGACAACCTAAGTGACAACATATAGTTTTTACCCACAAAAATGTGTTTTATCTAGATCATTCAAATAATTGAGACAGATTTGATATGAGACCGACCGGGTAGTAGCTACGTTACTGTCGTTTTAAACAAAAGGGTGAAGAAACACACAAATTTCAAACTGCGGTAGAGTCTAAAAGAACTCGCCCGAAGCTACTTGAATTAGCCGGTGATAAAAACAACTGAATATAATTCATAAAAGTGAGCGAAATAAAAGTTCACAATAGCAAAGACAAACGCGGGCCCCGGGCAGACGCTCCAAATTATCTTTTTGCCCGGGAACGTCTTCGCTCTTTAAGAATTCTCTTTTAAATTGTGTTTCGGTTTTGGTCTTTTTGTGGAGTGCGCTGTCCTTTGGCCGGTCGCAGCGTTCTGCATTAATAACGTGGTTTAATATTTGTAGTGTACGTATGTACGTCAACTCTCTTTGGTGACGGCACAAAATCCCGCATTTGTCGGCTCATATTTTATTTGTTTGTAGACTCACGGACTCTGCGACCACTGCGCTATGATCTGGTGACTTCAGGTCGGTATACAATTTGTATTTTGATTATTTTATAGTAGTGATACTGCAAGACTGTTTAATTTCAGTGCATAGTAGTGGTAACTTTAGAGATAAATTATTTAAAAGTTATCCCACTAATATTTTAGTCTGAAAGTTTGGATGGATGGATCGATAGATGGATGTATGTTTGTTATTCTTTCACGCAAAAACCACTGAACCGATTGATTAAAACTTGGTATGTAGATAGCTGGAGACCTGAATAAACGCATAGGCTACGCATACGCGGGGCGCTGCTAGTTTGTCTGCAAAAATGAGGAGTTTCTTAATTAAACTGTTTCTTGTGTGTATGTTACCCGATATCTATTTTAATTTAATTTATTTTATTAGGGGACCTTACAGCTATATACAAATAGTTATACGAATTAGATAAATAAATGCCAATAACTAGCTTCCACAATTACTCTTCACCAATTGTAAACAGAGTTTAATCATTCTTTAAAAGTTTGTCAAAAATTCTATATAGGAAGGATGGCAAAATAGCTTATGAACATTTCAAGTGGCATGACTTATGTGTATTGAAGTGGTTGTACTTTTTTTATTGAATTGGTTGTCAGTTTTGAAAACGATACTTAAGAAAAATAAACAAAAGTCTGTTCATGTAGTAAGTGATGTGTATAACCGTATCGTTGTTCAACCCTTGAGTGGGGGACGGTGCGGGTGGGTAGCGGGAGTTGTATCGCGTCTTATCAAATGCAAACACTCGCGGCTCGTTTCGGTCATTGGGCGCTAACACGACTCGCTATTATTTTTATTTTCTCGCTTAGATACAATGTTTTGGATTAAATCGACGTTTCTTACGCTTCTTTGGTTTGTAACGGTGATAGTGAGCAGTTTTATTGAGAAGGGTAAGCGAGGGTTGCGAGAGTCTTTACTTGAATGTGTTCCATAAAAGTACAATGGAGATAAGAGTTCTTACACATATAAAACTGGTCTAAGTTAAGCTAGTACAACAGTTAGATCATCTCTGAAATGTAGACCTGATACTGATTTACGATAAAACTGTAAACCTTTGACCAAAAATACGAACCTACTAATTTAAAAGGCACGACGACGCACTTATTTGATATTCAATCGGTTGTTTATTGGGTGGAATGTGAACCCCACATTCCATTGCAAATCTGGACTGCTACTGCTTTTTGAACTTAAAATTTAACACCTTTTGGAGGTGACAAAAATTTTTAATTACACACATAGTAAAGCTGTCTGTATTGTTTCAGATCAAAGGTTAACATTATGGGTTTAACTGTCATAGGGATATAAACAGACTGAGAGAGATACTCTCACATTAACCCTTACCTATGTTTTAATTTAGGGAATAAGCCATGTCCGTTCTAAAATGGATCCAAATCCGTAAAAAATAGTGAACCACACACAAACACAAGTACACACATGAAATCTAACATTTATAAAAGTGGTAGGAACTATTTCGATAAAGTTTAAAAATGTGCTTTACCATGTATGAAATGTTCGCAATAATAAGTTTACTCTCAACAAATTTTCGTGAAATAATTTATATAGCAGTATCCCTAAGGACTGCACCGGCACGTGGCATAAAATAAAACATCACATTTTAAACTTATAAATACTAATAACACTAATAAAGGTGCTATATCGGGTACAATATGAGATGGGTCGTAACATAACATGGTGTAGGCCACATACTACGGAGCCCGTAAAAAAGTAATAAAATCCAAATAAATCTGCACCCTCCCCCTGCTTCCCTATGTCGCTGCTTCTATTATTATTATGAACATCAAAATATTACTTCGCGGGTTTCTTCCAGACGAGCGAGATAAGTTTCGAGTGTATTTTTATCAAAAATAATGATAGTGAGGGAAGTTCGGATGTATTTGCTTTATTGCGGAAAGATTGTATCGTGGTAAAAGTGTTTTAAATTTTGGAACGCAATTTTATTCTCTTTGTGCTGGCATGATATGTTTAAAGAAGTCTCACACGAATTCTTGTATTTAGATTTGTTTTCATAATAAAATGTTAAATAAGGATACCTCAACTTCATTCTAGTATGCTCATCACTCACTAAATCATTCCAAAAACGTTTCTTGGAACTATGTTCTCAATACAAAAGATCACAGAGCTACCTCTGATTTTAGATATTTTAACTTAGTGATGGGCAGTCTTCTCCGACAGCATCAGATCATGCAGATGTTTTTATAAAGATTTTGTTCCTCGTTACACTGAACATTTACCATTCCTCTTCGTTGTCGTGGTGAAATCGTCTGCCAATTTGGCGTTCTTTTTTGAAAAATGGAGACATAGAAAAACAAAAAGGTCAAAATTTTTCGCCATTCTCGCCTCGGCAGAACATTGTCAGAAACTGCAACGTCTCCCACCGAAAAGAGAGATTGTCGTTTCTATCCCTGGGATCCTGGGTAAAAGAGGTGGTAACGATTCAACAAAAGCTAATTTTTGACAAGCACCCCATGTCCTGTACCGCTAGTCAGTTGTCAAGCTTTAAAAATTAGGGAGGTCTATTTCATTTAAAATTTTAAGTGAATTAAACTTAGAACTTATAAGTTAAGACTTGGTCCGAATATTTAAATAATGTTTGAAGTTGGTGTTTTTGATTTTTAATATTTGCATATGCCATATGTTATTATATATATACATATATATGTCAAGAGAATTCTTTTAAAAGATAATTTCGTGAAAATACAAAGTGGAATTTGGACTGCTTAAAGTTTATATATATAAGAAGTGCAGAAAGATATAATTTAACAAGGTGTGTTGCAAATATAAAAATTACGTGAAAACGGCTACATTAAGGTACATGCGTGTAGTATATATGGTACATGATACAGAAAGTCTGTAGAATGACTGTTCAAGTAATACTGGCCAATGAAATAAACTAATAAAATTATGGCTGAAATTCGACCACTACGTCATCTTATATATATATATATATATATATTATAATATAAATATACAAGTTCAAAAGTCAAGCTTGTGTTTAAAAAAAAAATATATTAATTTCCAAACTACCCCAATATGATTTTACGCTACCTTTATCACAAACACTGCGTTAAACTTAATTATTCATTTTTTACAGCACATCAAAATATGTATTATAGTGCGTGCCATGTTTTAGGTGAAATTCAAAACAGCACAGCCCTAAAATATCTATCAAACCAAAATTAAATGAAACATCCTTTCCATACATAAAATATGCCGTTCAAAGGCTTTGACGGCAGGTAAGGCAGTAAACTAAACGAATGTTAGTCTCCGGGGCGACGGTCTATTTAAATTTGTTCATAAATAGATAATAAAGGGAGGCAGGAGGAGTTTGCCCGTGGTTTACTAAACTGCTTTATTCGATAAAGATTGCGGAGCGGAAGCCGTGTCGGTGAAGTTTGCAGCCATGAGTGAGCGCAGTGCGACTTCTCTGCTTTAAGTTGTCGAATTTAATATCATAATGTTCAAGTTAAATTGTCCTTTTTTGTTCAAAGTTGGTAGCCGTAAGTAGTTTTTTATTTGGTTTTGTTTTTAGCGAACCCGACCGTAAATATAAAAGCTTTATGGGATTGAAAGGCCTGGTACGAGGGAGCCGGTCTTATTGTGGAAACTGCCTCATTTTATGTATGTAATGTATAACTAAAAATACTAACCTAGTAACTTAAGTACTATTGTTACTAACACAAAAATACTAACAAAAATATGGACATAAGTCTGAAATAAAAAGTTATTATTAATATTATTTATGAATCCTATATTATTTAAGTTAAAAACCAAGCTCGTTTTTTTCTTTTTTGTTGATGGTAAGCGATTACCGTCATTAATATCGATGATGAATTACCAAAACTACTACAGTGGGGTTGCTCATTATATAAGTATATTAAAATACTAAAAACCTAAAAAAGTTTGAACAGGCTTACGAGACTTGCAGCGCAAAAAATAAAAATAGTATTTCACTAAAATGATATTTTCTTTAAATATCTGTCATTGAACATGAAATTGAACTGGGAAACAATAATATCAGACACGTTGGTGATTAATTAACGTTGGTGCGACTCGGAAACGGTCAATTAAACTTTCAAATACAACAGTATAATTATTCAATGTTCAATAACTGGAAGGATCAACGAATAGTAACTATTAAGTAATCACCGCATCGGATCAATTTTGTTCATTATTAAGGTTAAAACTTTTAATACACTTTTGATTAAATTTTGATTGAGAACAAATTCTAATAAAATGAAAATTCGTATCCGGTTTCAACTATTATGTATTACAAATAGCTTGAGTAATCACCACATCACAAAGGTTAAGGGTTTTAATACACTTGATCAAATTTTGATTGAGATCAAACTTAAATAAAATCAAAATTGGTATCCGCTGTAAACTAACTAAATATTAGTACTGTATGCACAGCGTCAAATTAATAAGCTCTTATGGACAAAATTAAATAAAGGTTTTATTATTAAATTGATGAACACTATTAACTTAGCAAATAAGTTTAAGCGGCGGTGGAGTAATGGCTAAGGCGTCGGACTTGCGATCAAGTGGTTGCGGGTTCGAACCCCACCCAGTGCACTACCGACTTGAACCCACTTCTAATACAAACGTTAAGCTTAGGTGGAGGGGTTCACAAGATTACTAGTAATGTGTGACCCACGTTGCTAGTATTTTTATGAAAAAAAAAAGGATACACAGCAAAACTGCTGAGAAACGATTACCGTCGATTGCACTCCTATTATGAGTTTACTACGTAAATAAGTTTACTTTAAACGAATTAAAATTTTATGCCTTACTGTACAGAGGGTTATAATAGCTAAAAATACTAATTAATATTTTTTTTTGGATTGGCAGATGTATTTTCCAAAACCTTCTAAATAAAATAAAATAAGATATGAGTGTTATCAAAATTCCAATATGTTCTAATACAAATTGATTTAATATATGTATTATGATTACATTATAACACAATAAATTAATATATCACTAGTTATTAATTAAAAAAGAAACTGACAAAGAATGAGACCGTTTAAACATAAGCAAGAGAACAAAGCTCATTAAACAGATGTTCATTCCAGTAACTAATCGAGTTCGTACACTAAAACAAATTGCTTTCCAACTTTTGTCGTCTTGGCTCCCAAATCCAGCAGAGGATTAAATTTGTAATTCATTATGAAACACAAAAATGTCGTAAAATGAAATTGTATCACAAAAAGTGAGATTTAATTCATTTAAGTGGTCGTATCCAAGGGGCGGGCTTAGTATGTTTTTGTGATAAATTCTAGGCCCCATCGGCCGCAGTATTGTGTTACGGCAGGTCTGAGGTACACAATTTTATTTTCCGCTTTTTGGGTAATCAATAGGGGAGACTCGACGCCCCTAAACAACCGAAACGAATATCGGTAACCTGTGGAGACGTGTTTAACTTATATTTTTGAATTGTATGTATATATTTTATGAGTTGGAAACTAATAACACATACAAGTGAAAAAGGAATGTGTATGATACGGCGGTAGGGCACAGTGGATATCTGTTCGAATTAGAGCTGACCGGCTTTAGAACTACCTTCACCCTCCACTGCTACTATTAGTGTAGTAATTAGTATTATACCTCTACTGAGGGTGGAGGTACTTCTACTTCTCAAGTATTAGCTGAATATTTTTTTAGGTTAGCAACACGCATGTGACAGTCACTGGTGTAAGGACTGCTTATAGGCAGCGGTAACGAGTTACAGTCAAGCAGTCCGTGCGCTTATTTACCGATATAGTAATAAACTGTCATGGTTGCTCTGAATGGTCCCCGAATAAGTGTAGTAAATATTCTATGAATTATCTTATCTGGTCAGGGAATTTTTACACCTTAAAGTAAAGGCACTTTCGTCTTGATTCTTCTTTTGTTTTGTTTGGAAACTTTTGGGGTATAAAAGCTTGTATTACAGTTAATTGACATAAATGGGACCATTTCCTTAGATCGTGTTGAGTTCGCAGTGCCGTTTCTTATAATTCCTTTCGAAATAAATACCTGCGAAATGAAATATATTTCGATAAATCATTGTAGTTTATTATAGAATAGTATTTACAATATTTACTGTTTCAAAGGTATTGGGTAATATTTTAATATAAAATTCGTGTGCGACTCCACGTATTTCGCTGTAGCGATAGTGAAATCTAATATTCATTCCAATGATAGGTAGGTATTTATATTGAGTAAGAGCTCTTGCTAGCTTCCAAGAAAATCGGACCAGTTTTAATCTTGGTGGCATTTTTATATTTTTCAGTGGGTACCTCCTCTCAAAATTATGTTTAGATTTTACTTTCACCTTCATTTTAAAGCGGTGATATAATAGTGCTTCGTTTGGTTGTCATTTTATAAATTAACTGTTATTTATTCACATACCTCACAAAATAATATATTGAGGAAACATAATTAACATTTAGAGTCGATGCATTCTAGTGTTTCTGAGAAAAGAATACACCTTGAAAAAGCTTTTCTCACTTGTAACTTGTGCTAAGGTTAACATGGAACATGAAATGCATTATTTCGTTTCCGAAGAACATGATATGAAATGAAATATGGATTTTAAGGGTTGAAGGGAAACTGGTGAAGTCGTAATCTAAATGCAAGACACTTTGGTTTTTATTTGCAAGAAAAATTGCGTATTATTGATTTTCTACAAATTCTCCAAAATGATTGTATTAAGACGCAATAAGGAAGATGCAATGCAGAATTATTACAGTTTCGACATCCCGACAGGTAAGAAAAAAGATCTGATGCTCTCATTTCAATAAGATAATAGCTGTTAAATGTTAGTGAATAAATTAATTCTTTCTACGCTGTAGCTAAAGTAAAGAAAAAGCTGTAATAAAGGATACCAATTACTTGTAAAATATATTCTGATCACTGTTTTAATCGTACCAACTCCATGCCAAGTTCTGTTGAATTAAAAAAAACACTGCCGGAATTAAAGAAAAATACGGTACGTCATCTCTTTATGTTCCCTTGTGGATTGTAAATAGAAAATCATGACGTTGTGTTACAGTGGCACTCGGGGATACTAATCTTTTATTGTTTTTGGTATTTTCATACCGAACGAACGACTCTTCGCGTCGCTTTAACGATTCAACATTTCTATATACTTATAATAAATCTGTAGCTGGATGAATTCTGTACATTGAATATATTAAAAAAAAATCGACTGAGGGGTATTAAGATATCGATACTGATGCCGAATATGCGATTCAAAAAATTTTTGTCTGTCTGTCTGTCTGCCTGTCTTTCTATCTGTCTGTATGTTCACGATAAACTCAGAAGTTACTGAAGGGATATGCTTGAAACTTACTATGATAACAGTTTGAGTGCCTGAGCAGGTTATAGGGTACTTTTTATCCCGGGTTAAACTTTGGTTGCCACAGGAAAACCAATGAAAGCTGTAATAACATTTTAATGTAAGTAGAATGTATTTCGAACCCCATTACAGCGAGCGTTTAGCTTATCTGGTATAGTGTACGCTGTCTACTCAGTGCGTGCGAGATCGAATCCCTCTTTGACTTTTCTTTTTTGCACTTTTTTTTTAAATTTAAAATAATTTACTTTTTACCTAGTTATTTCACGTGTAAGTAACCAAAACAACCTTTTTTGTACGTTCCAGGTTCTTTCACCGCCAATACAGTATAAAAAGTCCTGCCTGGAGAAAGAGGTACAATGCCTATTATAAGCGATAAATTGCTGTTTTCCGAAAAAAACGCGAACGAAGTCGCGGGCACAGCTAGTCTTTAAATAAAAGTCATGTAAATACCGATTCGTGTTTGTTTTTCTTTTTATTAAAAATGAATCTACTTCCACATAGAATACAGTCTTTAAGTCACATCATGGACATCAGTATTTGTGATATACCTACACATAAAATATTTCTGCTGCGGTATAGAATAAGTTAAATTTTAAAATCAGTCAAAATTTAGTTTTTCGATGGATATTAAAATATTGTTATTATATTGCTATATCGTAACAGAAATACACTAATACAACTTTTAAACCTCGCGTTGAAAGAGTTACGGGAAACTTAGTGTCTAGCTTCGAGTTGTAAAATAATTATTTCTTTGTTTAAGTTATTTGTGTACCCCGGTCATCGGCCACTACTTGTGTAGATATATCCCTTTTCATATTACTCACAACCACACTCACAACTTTATTCTCTTATAAACACAAGAATGTTGATGGAGGTTGGTGTTACCACAGTGTTGATTAACAAATCTTGCTAGGGTAGCCGGGACGCAAAGTATTATGTAGTTTCTACTCAATTGTAGCTCTGTAATAACCTCGGTAAACAACTGTATATGTATAAATCATAACCAATATCAAATCGTTACATATAACTTGACTTCGCCGCAGTTTCGATGGCAATCGAGCGCCACAAGTAATCGTTTGGCCGCAGACAACGGAAACGTCTCGAGTGGATGATTGAGCCGGAAAATAGGTCCCTGCCTCCCATGTTGAACGCTCAACGCACTCTATTGCACTCAGAGGGTTACTATTCTAAGAAACTTTGAACGAATTGATTTATTTTTGGTATTATTTGAGTGTTTACTCAGCCGTATCTGGTGAGGTAAGAACCCTTCGCGGATATATGTACCTACATTTACGGGAAAATTTTAAAATAAAGTGAACGCTCTTTCTAACCTCGTAATCTTTGACTTCACGAAGTTTCTTTTTGGAATACAGGCTTTGGTTTATATAACGAATTAAATTCAAAATGGTCCAACATTATGATCAGATCAGGTCATATAATACTTTTTGTATTACACAAAGATAGTACATACAAGAAAACTGTTTAGCTGATGGTAACGGGCATGATTTTTGCTTGCTTGGATTGGAGCCGCTCAACTGATCTGGTACCTCTTACCTATAGAGGACGGCAGATACATAGCACTTCTACGTAGTGCTCTTGATTTCTGCTGGTTGGAAGGGCCATTAGGAATTGGTGATAGGGTTAATAACGACAAGAGACGCTCATGGCGTTTCAGGTGTTTATAGGCACCAGCATTCGTTTACCATCTGGTGTGACAACGTAATTTTGTAAAAAGCTTACCGACTAAGAGATACCTACAACTAAAAATCTACAGATAAGCTATAAGGGATTGCTTTCTTAATAAACTTCTTCTTCTCCTATTCTATTTAGGATTATGAACTTCTCTGTCTTTTCGGGACAATACATATTTTATATAAGCTGTCTCAAAAGGGAAAATGTGGGAAAGAGATATAAAACCCGTCGCGTCTGTCTGTCTGAGGAAGGTTTAGGTGTATAATTTGTTAAGATTTTGCGTAAATTGATTGAAATATGTTGATGATTGTTGAAGATGTCTCTGCTACCCGTGCAAAGCCGGAAGCGGGTTGCTAGTTTATACATAATACATATGTTTACCTTTGTGTTAAGAGTTGAGTACTTTACTAGAGATCGTCCGGTACTCGAATTTCGGCCATAATTTAATAACTTGAAGTGTTTTGTTTTATATAAATGACTAATATAACTTGAACTGTCATTGTACAGACTTTCCAAACTATGACAGGTCAAGATATATGCTGGACTTCTGAACCTTTTTGTAGCCGTTTTCGCAGAATTTTTAAATTTAGAACACATATTTTTTAATTTTTAGAGTTCCGCACTTCTTCTACATGTATCTAAGATTTAAGTATTCCAAATTTCACATTCGTCCGTGCGCGAAATTTGCTTAAAAAGGGGTACAAAGAATTCTTTCACGTATTAATAATATAGATAGGTTATTGTGAAGAGTCCAATTTAATATTAATTAGGTCTCATGGATAGTCTGAGCAATCTGAGCAAAAGTATGTCCACCTTAGAGAAGTCCACGGTTGAACATCACTGTTATGATAGTGTTGTGTTTCCGCTTCTCGCGAGGAGGCTCGTCAGAGTTCCATGGGAGTTTTGTTTCCAAATATGCGAGCACATTGTGGACATGTGAGAAGACCGTTAGTGAAATTGTAGTTGATTGCCACATGTGGTCGGGCTTTCAACCTCGAATTCCTTCATCCTACTCCTTACTGTAGTTCTCCATTTAGTAAGTACTAGCGACCCGCCCCGGCTTCGCACGGGTAGCAGAAACATCTTCAAGAACTATCATCATATTTCAACCAATTTACACGAAACCTTAACAAATGGCCTACCTAAACCTTCCTCATAGATCGCTTGCGTGAAAACCGCATTAAAATCCGTTCAGTAGTGTTTGAGTTTATGATGACAGACAGACAGACAGTTTGTTTCATAATATTTATGGTTGGTGTAAAATAAGTAGCTAAGGTCTAAAATTACTTTTAATTGGCAGACAGCGTTATTAACAAATACGAGGGCATTAATAAACATTATATTAACTTAGCTTAGCAAAACATTAATTGCCTTCCCCGTTCAAAGAGACTAAATAGATAAACCAGACTATTCTGTTAATCTAGAACCTAAATAGCTCGTTCATTAAAACATAAAAATGTCAACTCAGTGTAGGTAATTAATTCAACGGAAAAGCAGCAATCGACTAATGTGTTGACGCGACCCATAAACTGTTGCCGAAGACCACCGAGAATAGCCGACTATTCCCGAATAGTGTACATGATCACATTAGTAAAGTGGTGGCCTGCAATTCACACATTGTTAAAGCAATACGTGTTTATTGTGAACCATATAAGGTGTAAATTACAGTGTGATGACCCCGCTAATGAATGGACTAGTATGATAAATGGAGGGCGCGGTCGCGAATCGAACTGTAAGTGGATTAGCCACGAACCGTCTTTGGACTGTTTGACTAATTTCGTGATTCTTTTTTTAAATTTGAATAATGAATGTTTTGTGTATGACATGGCTGAAAAAGATCACTTTTGTAATAACAATTTTCAATCTTGTTTGTTTTTTGTTTCTCTTCGAAAGAGGAGCTTGTGTCATTTTCTAGTTCAATTCAGACGAAGACACGATGACGTTCATAGTTTTTTCAATAAGCCTATATTTCTGGTCATTTATTATATGACGTTAATTAATATAACTCATCTAGCTATGTTAGCAAAAAACTATTTTAAACACTACTCTAATACTAACACCTAAAAATAGGTGCTTGAGCACAAAAAGATTATTCTCCTCAATCATTCTCCCTAGAGCACATAAAGCTCTTCGTATCAGTCCCCATTTGCAGATTTAGAATAGAAGTTTCTCAATGAGACTAAAACCTTAGTCATGTAAACTTTGGATCTCAAATCTACATCAGCAAAAAACACGATTGAAGAAATTCTCATGAAATACCGTTAACATTTTTTTTACATAAAAGTTTCTGATTCCATATCTTTCATCGGGAAGAAGATCTAAAGAACCATTAGACTTAAGTCTGCAAACAATATTAAAGATATATAGTTTTAATAAAAGTGTTCGTGCGGTGTCCGAAGCGGGCGGTTGTCGGCGCGCCCGCTCATACTGCGAGCATACATTTAAGTGCTAATTTAATTAATTGTTCCATTTCCCCATATAACCTAGCAGACACGCACCTCCTGTTCCCCACACTTTGCACCCACCTGCAGCCAACACCTATATTTTAAAATATTAACTGCAAAATTTTTATACCTTGACCCTGGTATTACAATGCGCAGCCGGCCTTATAGGCATTATCACGATTCGCTGTGGTATAGTATGAATAATATGAAAGGCTACTGGCATAACTCATGACATAGTTACGTGGGAAATTTTACCCTAACAATGGCCAGTAAAACAAGAACCAACAGACGTAAAAAACAAGAAGAACAAAGCAGATGAAGTTTGACCACGTAAAGACTTTTAATATGGGAACAACATGACGCTACATTTTGTTTCTAAATCAGGATTAACCTAAATGTATAAGTAATAACAAGAATGCTATGATATGAGGAATACACGCGACAAAATTTACTCTTTTCTAGTCATCTATATGAATTAAGTTAGACCTATTTATGATAGTTATTTTCCGGAAAAGTATATGATTTCAGTAAAGTTCAAAAAAAGACTGTCCAACTTTCTTCATCAATTCAGCGTGGTGCCCTAGATCCTGACACACAGCAACTTCAAGAGAGAAATTACCAAGAAAACAATTTTCTAGGTAATTTCTGTACTAATCATATTTATTGTGTTCAATACACATTGCCCGGAGTATTCCAAGGACAATACAAACTAATTTATACGTATCTACCTACAAAATTATATTGAAGAATTATAATGAATGTCACCTGTGCCTCTTATCCCTATTTTCGTTGAACAACTTTCCCAATTTAACTTTATTTGTAGCGGAGCAATACGAGGGACTTAAATAACTTTTTGCGAGTACTTTATCGAGTACCTTAAATATCGTGTAGGAAATGAAAAAAACCAAGATAACTGATTACATAAGAATGCTATCGAGATCGAGTGGAGAGCTCACGAGGGGTGAGCGCGACAGAGGGGGGGGGGGGGGGATGACAAGAGGCGTCGTGAAAAGAGATTCGCCTCCGGCCGGATTATTGAATTATCAACAAAACATCGTACGCCTGAGAGAGTACGCGCCTCTAATTACTTTCTACTCTCTTTGCCGTATCATCTCAAAATCCAATGAGATTTGATGAGTAATCGATCGGGGTTTAATTGAGGACGCTTCGATTTGTTTGTACTACAAATAAAAAGCTTGAATGGGGATATTTACACACGCAATGAAAATAGAGGTATTAAAAACAGACAAGAACCTTAAACGGTTCGCTTGCAGACGACCGACGGGATTTTCCGGGGAGTGTTTTTAAGCGATCCTCGCCGGAGCGCACGATCCGATATACGTTCGGCAAATTAAAAGCAGGCGATGCGTGCGGGCATTGTGAAGGAGGCCCGCGTTTTATTGTTACCGATTTGTCTGCACGGAAAAACACAAATGGCGCGGAGCCGAGTTAAGCTCTCTGTTAATAGAACATGTCGATGTAAACGATAGCCACCGCGGTCGTTTGGTCAGGGTACTCACCGCAACGTCTCTAAGCGCAAAAACCTTACAGTTTGGGTAAAAAAATACGGACCAAAATATAGGAGTTGGAATTCATATGGGCTAATGCCTATTACTCTAAATTCGTTTGATTTCGGATGATCTCAGTTTCAATACACTTGGTTTCCTAGCGTGACATTAAAAATGTATATCATTAAACGTTGGTTACCAATAAGAATTGTATTTCCTTTAAGCCGATTTGACATTAATATTCAAATTAAAAGCGGTGAATAGTTAACAGCTTTCAACATAATCAATTTCCTCCAAAATAGTAATACCACAGATAAGATAATAGTTACGTAATACAAACATAAGTAGCAAGGTTGTTCATACATTATTATTATATCTTTAGTACTTATTTTATACATACAATGAACTCGTATCAATTAACTCTATCAGTAAGGTGATAAAAAAGAACAACCTTGGTAGTCTTCTTTTTTAATTTAGAAAATAATATACTGTTTTGCCATGGCAATGTAATATTTCAAATTTTACATCATTTTTTAGATTCATTTTCAGGAACTTTAGAAAGTATATGAAAACTATTTTAGATAGATAACAATATTATTCCGTTATTTTAAATTACTCAATTTCCGTTACTCAAAAGTTTAGATTATTCAGTCCACGAATACTTTACCCGCTTATTTCGGAATAAAACAAACGGCCCCAACTATGCAGGCAACGAATTCCACTATATCAGAATACCAGGTTTTGTGAATATCGTATTTTGTGTTAGCAGAAAGCAAGCTGAAAAACAAATAATCTGTAGAAATATCAAAACCTTTGTTAAAATGGAAATAAAGGTCCACCAAAAATATTTTTGTTAGCCTTTGACTGTGGCTTAGAACAAATATTTCGGTTCATTCATGTAAATTTGACTGAATATTTTACTTGATAAAATATTAATTTGATGCGTTCTGCTTAAAAGCTTATAAATGGAAATATAATGTAAGAATCTACTCTAAGCTCCTTTTACTCATATCACACTTCATATTAAAAAAAAAGCAAGGGATTTACGAAACGAGAAACGAACGGTACATTTGTACGACTACAGGAATCAGGTAACAAGGTAACATGACTTCACTTTTACACGCTAAAATATTTAAACGGAGAAGTTGGCATTGTTGTGTGCGGGGATAAGGTCGGCGCGGGGGGTCGCTCGCGTGAGAAATAGCTCCAAATATCTGGCGACTATCCGAGGGATTCCTGCCCCTATTTCCACGGGATCGCGTCAAAATGACAACAGATTTAGGGAAAGCGTCAAGCGAGGTGTGAAATGTATCCGAGCGCGTTACGCCTTATATGACATTCTTCACATCTTCTATAAATGTAAGCGACGAGCCGATTTCCTAATCTTCCCTTTTATTAAAAAGTTGTCGAGTTAAGAGCGCCGCGCCGCTTTCTTGACACGTGTGAGTTTTTACGTACCTTATATTTTCTTTTGCTTACCGTGAAGTAAAAAATATTTATTAGACTGTATAGGCCCACTTAAAGTGTAGTCGACAATATGTCCTCGTAAAATGTATTCAGTGTGAAACGGGGCTGCAAAATCGCTGAAGATTTGCATTCATTCATTCTTCCGCTTGTCGAAAGCTTGACGTTTGTTTGAATATGTGATTTCGTTTCCGCAAATAGAGATTTGTGTTTCCACACAACATGCTAGGGCTTTTACTTTTTATTGAATCGCAGTGGGATCAGTGAAATAACTAACAAATAGATTTTTTTTACTAATGAGTTCTTAGACTTTATTACTTATAGCTTTTTTATGCAACTTTGTTGGATTGTGACGCTTATATATCTACATATAGTCTTTTGAAAACAAGGAGACACACAAAAGCAAATTATTATTTCATAATAATCGTTTATTATTTTATATGAGATAACATAAAGCATATATATATATATAACACAATCAAAATGTGCACAATGATGATTGAATGCATGATGCCTCGCTGGAGACTCCTACTCTGATAGTCAATATGGTTAATTAATGGTTAATAAATACACCTTTTTATTAATTTTTATTTCAATATCAGAACATACAAAGTTATATTTTCATATGTTCATGTCGTCCTGGGTTTAGTTCTCAGTAACACGATGGTATCAGGAGGCCCTCCCGCCTCCTTCCCCCATACCCCTACTCCCACCTTAAAGGCTGGCAACGCACTTGGGACTCTCGAGTTGCAGGTGCACATGGGCGGCGGTAGTCACTTGCCATCAGGTGACCCGTCTGCTAGGTTGCCCGGCATCCCAAAAGAACTTGGGATATACATTATTAATATTTATGTGAACCCTTAAACCTAAAATAATCATGTTAGGAGTAGGTTTACTTCGTAGTTAGAACTCGCAACCTCTCCCTCCCAAGCTGTTACGCTACAGTATCTTTAACCACAAATTACATTTACCCAACCCTGTCACGGCTAGCTCATAAAATCACCCACTCAACAAAGTTCTTCAAGATATCGGCTATTGATAAAGTCGAGGGTACACGCAGGGTGTAATGAACACCGTTGCGCGACACTTGTAATTAGCTTTGTAACCGGAACCCGGCGAGCCCGATCGCACGGAACCCTAATTGAAAATTAGCGATTCTATTGTTACTTCAAACTGTCCGCTAATAAAGTTATTTCTTTAAACTGGATCTGGAGGAATTTATTGGATTTTTAGATCAAATTTAAAGGGTTTTTTGAAAGGTTGCGGATTTTCAGGAAGTCAGAAATGGCACACTTGCGAAATTTATACCTGTCGACATTAATCGAACACAGATTTCTTTTTTTTTTCAGTAATGTTTGTTGAAGCAGTGATATTTTAAGTGGTGTAACCATTGGTTTCTCACGTCGAAGGTAGAGGTTTGATCCCCAGTCGCATTTGCATAGTTAATGTGTGTGTTAGAAATTAATTATGACTTGTTTTAACTTTAAAAAATAACATCTTGACGTAACGTGAGAGTAGCCATATTGTTATTGACAATATTTATAGACAGTGCTGTTATCTCTTTTGCTAACAGTATAGGTACTGTAGAATATGCACTAAGCTTAAAGATATATAATAATGTTAAATGACATTTTTGGTTAAGATGGCAAGCGCTAGTTAACTTGGTGATAATTATTTTTTGCCGAATGTTATTTAGATATAGAGAATAATAAAGTCCATTAAATAAAAAAACTTAAAAGACGAAAACAAAATAAAACGTTATAAGCAGCATTCGTTTTATAAGTTACTGTAGCTTCTGCTAAATGTATTTATTGTATAGACACTTCAATTATAATTCATATTTAATTCAAAGTTTTACTTTGGCAAATAATTGTAACATCTTCTTTTTTTTCATTTTGATAACAGTACCTAAACAATTAAGTACTTTATGAATTCTTGACCACTGACTACTCACTATTAGATGTTTTAATCATAATTACTCGGTGCACACATACCATATCCATTGGACTCAAATAAAAAATATTGCAATTATTACATATATTATATTGATTTCTTAAATCTCAACCTAAATGATTGTTTCTGCTAATATTTAAATAAGTTGCTTAGCTACTTAATAATGAAAACCTACAGTATTAAACCGCATGTTGTGGGTTCAGAGGTCGACCAACCATCACGTCGCGGCGTGCGATACCCGCACGGGACCTCCGACCTCCGGCGGTCCTCCTCAATGGCCACAATCAAGCCTCTACCCTCATTTAAATATCAAAACAGTCTCTTTACGCGCGGTTAGCCAACGCTCTATCTCCACCCGTGCTCACAACATAACACAAACAAATTAATTCGAATAATGAACCCTAATAAATAGGGATCTGTTTACCCCATAAAGAATAAATGTTATAATAATTGGGGCAAGAGGCTACAAATTTACAGTTTTGAATTCCAAATTTCTGAAGGGGTGAATTAATTTGGTACGTATTTCAAGAACAATATTGTAATAATACAATGAAAAGTTTTGCGGCGTACCCCACGCGCTAATTTATTGAGTTTGATAGATTTCATGTACCTGGCTTGTGAGAAACAGCCCCGACATTTAATTTTTAAATACTTCATAACTTCAAACAATTTTGAATAAATGTATAGTCATAGAATACTTTCATCCTCTTTCGAAACATAAACAAGTAGACGTATCGTCTGAAGCTTGTACAAAATGGAGGTGTGAAGATTAACCACCGAGAGGGCTCCAACGGTGACTGCATGAAAATACAGTCTAAAATTGTTAACGGACTATAAAACTGCACAAAGGCTTTTCAATTAAAACTTTCAATGGCGTCCTGGCGCTAATTATAGCGCGGCCCAGGGACATCTATTAGTGTAAAATAAAGCGCAAACCGCGGCGGCGACAGCGCGACGCACCGCCGCCGTTCCGCCACGCCGACCCTCGCCTAAGTGAATTCCGTTAATTAAACCATAAAAACTTCGATAAATTAAGATCCCAGCCAATTCCCCTCTCTAATATAGTCGTGGCTCGAAAGATTTCAGATGCAAACGACATCGATACAGGCGGCCGGGCGGCCGGTGGGGAATGGCGACATAAATTGTGTCGTGTTCCACCGCCCCTCCACGTTTGTTTGTGGCTTCATTTAATTTTACTTATTGTACCGACCTGCAATAAAGCCAAACGCTTTGCTACTTCGTAAACTCCAAAATAATAACACTAATAACTTTATTGGACTATAATTGACTAACATTAGCGATGTTCATTTAAGTACATTCCTTTGACGATATTTGAAAAATAAAAAAGCAAATAAAACAAAACTTGTATAACTGTTTTGTAAAGAGGTGTGGCACACAGTCCTCCATTATAAACTTAAGCAGTTTGGTTGAGTAACTTTATCGACCCTTTAAAAGAAAAATATTGTCTGTCCTCTCCGGTCTGTACTACACATTCAGAGATATGTTCAGTTCCGAATGGTTTTAGAAGGTAGCTGCCATATAATCTCTGGCGCCTCCAAGAAGATTTTAAGATACTGTCTGAATTAGATCGATGTGAGATTGCTCCGTCACCTTTCTATGTATAAAACCAACCACGGCAATGTGATATGTGATGTGGCATAAACATACCACTCAAAAACGGAACCTTTTTTTAATTTAAACAGAAATTTCATAAATTAAATAAAAAGGTATTACCTCCAGTTCATATCTAATTGGTAACCCTCAGATTTACCGCACAATATTACCTCAATCAGCATTATCCATAATTTATTAAAACACTGAAACACCAGGTGTATTTCTATCCATTTCGCACGACAGAGAAACTCCATACGATAATTAGGTACGGTAAAACAATCCAAGTGATAAGCGATAAGGCGCACCCAACACCCAGTATGGAAATTTTCATTAGTGAAATTTGAGGTTAAGTGCTGTGTGTGTTTTAGGTAATTGGTCCGTGTATGCCCCGCACCCGCCAAAGCTTATACCCCTACACTTTTTGTTGGTGTTCTATCAATTTCGCCTGAACGTTTTTGGGCTTTTGTAACTTCATTATGATGTGCAAATGAATACGTGATTTTGTTTTACTAACTAATGCCTTATACAACCGTTTTATAACGTGTGGTACAAAGCTTTTGAATAATAAATAAAGCTTAAAATTGCACTCCTAAAAGTTAAGTTGACTCGAGAAATTAATATCCTTAATATTAAAATATTGCTTGAGAATACACAGTTCTACCCTCATCTCTTTTAAACATTTCTCTTTGACAACATTTCGCAAAAAAAACACAGGTAAAACAGTTTTAAGATAAAGTTAAAAGTAAAACATTAAAATAAAATACTAAAGAGCTGAGTGCACTAAACAGTATTCGAGTGAAGTTGAAAAGCGTTCTCAAACAGAAGTTTGTACTGAAAGCAAATCCCCATGAACATCTGTCGTGGAAAGCCAACATTTTCCACCAATAAAATCTTTTTGAGAACATTTGGTCGTCTGCACAGTACCAACAGGTGGCTCCTTTTATCAATTTGAATGTAATTGCCGTTTGCTAGCCTTTTTTCCGAGTCTGGTCATTATTTATTTAGTCGAGACGGATGTTAAGTATCTTTGTAAAAATGAGTGCCGACATTTGAATTCTATTTAACTAACAATTTAGTGGCAAAAAAGAATTATAGAAGCTAAATATAGACCTTATAACATTCATAGTACCTCATAATGATTTTACTTGAAAATTGCAATTAGTGTTTTCCTACTTTCACAGATATGCATTTCAAACGATTATACCACGTGAAGCATGTGTATTTTCCAATACAGCTTACAAACAGAGAGGAGTAGTACATAATATGTTTGTAAATACAATAATGCTACGAAACATGACTGCTTTGTCTGGCACCTACAATACACATCCCGCATACGCTACACCTGTAATATACATCCCGCAAATACGCATCAAAATTTTCGGACATACACCACACACCGAAATGGCACTTCAAAGTAGTTCCAGCGTTTGTGAGTCGGAACACTTCAGCGCGTGTAATGGCCACGTTTGCAGCTAAAAGCCACTGAGCTAGTGTCAATCAAGCGGGCAAGCCACTTCGCTCCATTCCGTACTACACAGCGTTATCTGTCGAAAGTACGCGGATACATCGCTCTGTAATCCCACTGTGTACCAGGCTAAAATAATCGTGTAGTATCACACGAATTTCGATATTACGCCATTCACGCAAAGGTGATAGTGGCCTGAAATAATTCGCCACATGCCACAGCTCAGAGCTGTGTGGTGAGGCAAGTTTATTCCGACGCCCGAAGCAGACGCCGGGCACAAGACGCGTCAAGATTTAAGTAGTTTACGCCAGGAAGTCCGATGCCGTCTTGTTTGGTCTGTGAAACTCGCTAACTCGATATTGCACGCTCACTTTATGCCCAAGTTTAATGTCACGCGCTGCCACCGGCTCGCCTCTTATATTCACCGCGTGAAACATTTATTAGTTTTCTCCTTGGTGCAACAAGTCTAACTTTTGTGTTTCGGTGTATTTGTTTTGGTTTTCAATAACTTCTCCATTGAACTGCTATAAAGCTTTTCAACACTCAAACTATGTTTGTGGACTATATTTTCGTGAATAATATTTCTCTAAGGACGAACTTATTAAGTTTTTCCCTGTGAATCCTATTGTTACATACAAAATGTAAGAAGCTGAGTGTCAAGGCTGCTTACTTCATTCACGAAATGAGACTGATCTTTTTTTTCAAGGAAACTATGCTTGTTTTGTAAGTAACATAATATAGGTAACTTACTAAAAATAAGTATATCCAGCGGCATTTTTTTTGACTGCTTATTAACTCAATGGACTTTTTTGTTGCTTGATTCAACAACAACTCGTTATACAACTTCGTTCAGATTTATTGGTATATGACATTAACAGACGCTAGGTTCACAGGCAACGAAATCGTAGGCATCGCAAGTAATATTTCACCTAAATCTGTGCTTCGTCATTATAAAGTATAACAATAATAAGCCAAACAAGTGCTGCATCACTTACCGGCTAATAAAAATCTCCAAACAACGGACCATTTTATGCGGTCATTAGGGTATAAAAGCGAACAGCTCTATAAGGCAGTGCTCGGTGTAAAGCGATACAGTTAAATTGCGGCGGACGCAATCTGGGAACACGGCGTAAAAGAGGCATTAAGTGCCGCAGACTGCGGCCGAGATGAGCGGCCCGTCTGTTGCGGTCTACGGGACGGGAGACAGACTCGTTCAATTGTGAAGGAAATTTTTCATGTCATTTAGTTTTAAGCGTTAACTTAGTATGCAAATAAATCTTCAATGTGTTTTTTTAATTATATTAGTGATATAAAAATAACTCTATTTGACTACCCATGAATTTATTACTATTGTTTTAAGTGCCTAGTGCTACTTCGATAATTTCTGGTCTTTTGTAGTGCACTTTTTGCTTTACAGTTCCCTGCTCAGACTTATGGCTTCGAGAAACCTCCAGATCCTTTCAGCAGTGATTGTTTGTATTTCCTGCGGTTGCATGATGTGTAACCCTAGGTTCATACTTCGGTGCCGCATTAGTGAGCCACAAGAGCATAGAATATGCATTGCAGACTGGGTAGTAGTGCAAGATAAACACACGTATACTAAAACAAGCTATATTTTTAAGAAGATAAAAATATATGGTACTACTGAAAAATTTATGACTAATGCCCTCAAAGTACATATAGAGTTATAACAATTATATGTAAACCGTAGAGACACTATGGAACCCACACTCTCGAAGCACATACAGTTAGAAAAATGACTAATAAACCACTGCGCAATACGCAATAGTGTGGCACCTGATATCCGAGTGAATTGAATGAAAAAAGTGGGAGTCTGACTCGTACCACAGGGTAGAAAACTTGTATGTAAATAGTTCGTCCAACTTGGAAGTCGATTCTCAAAAATTTTTGGCCGCTTTTTCCGAATGACAAACTTTGCCGTTCTGAAAATACTCTCCCATACTTCACAGCCAATTTTCCAAGCGCAAAATATAAGTTTGGAACAGCAAAAAATATTTTATATATATAATGTTATAATAATAAATTAACGACTTTCGAATTTTTAGTGTTTCGTTTTTAAAACGTAAAAAAGAAATCTCTATAGGATCTTTTTCTCTAGAACGTGATATCGTGTTGAAATTAACACCTTGAAGCTGAAAGAAAAGCAAGCTTCTCAGTCAACGCAAACAACAGATAAATTTTATCCTATCCTTTTATCCTGTTGTGGAACGGAACCCTAAAATTGATTCATTGTGTTCCAATTATAAATGGCTTGATCCTAAAAGCGTTCAGTTATAATGTAGAATATGTGTGCCCTACACAGAAGTCGTTAAGCGCCAATAACATCATGATCCCATTCGGTGGCAGTATCATAATACCCTCATACTCGTAAGGGCAAGTGGGGATTTGGCAGATATTCACAAAGTTCCAAAGTAAACCTCAGAGTGCATGAGATGAGCTTAGTTCGCTATTTTGTCTGGCTGTGTTTTTAACGAACTTAAAGGAAATGCAAATTTGAAACATAGTTTTAGTTTTGAGTATAATGTTTTATACAGTTCGGTACATTAGTTTTAAAAGTTTGGGCTTTTAGAACTTATGAGTATGTATACAAATATATGTACTAAGCACGCATGTACTAACTTGCATCTTTTGCTATAAACGTAGCCCGTTTAGCATATAATGTTGACTGCAAAGTTTTGGCAGCACACAGTCCCAACGATAGTAACCGGTTAACAATGTTTATAAGTACTTGCAAGATCAACGATGTTAGTCGCGCGTTACCAACCCTTTTTTCCTTTTTAAGGAACTCTTCTGAACCGATTTAAGATACGAGGTCTCGTAACACCTGGATAATATTATTAGGATTTTAAATCAAGTATTTATTCTGACCTGAAAAACGCTTTACGTCGTCATCTTTTCAATTTTACAAGATCCCGCTAATGAAACGTGCAAACCACAAACTACGTTGTAAAAGCACGGAGACGGAGAAAATAAACCGGTAACGTGAAGTCGACAACCTGCACTTGTCTTAACCTGTGAAATAAAACAGTACGTGATATCGCTTGTCTGTACATTTACCAAGTGTTGCCAGACAAATATTTTTCCATTTCCACGATTCCACTTTCAACACAGACTCACCTCAAATCGAGGATTAGGAACGTGTGCCTCTCCGCACGTTTTGTTTTGTCGGCTATTGTAGCAAATACGTACTTATTGGCAAATCACGTGTGTGAACAGAAGAATTCACTGAATTTAGATATCCAAGATTTCCGTAGATATTTATCCTATAAAAATATCAAAGTAAATTTTGGTATGTTACATTAGCGGTGTTGTGAGTGATCCACAAAAGCGGGCACATATCGATCAGCAAACAGCGAAGAGTAGCCAGGTGTCCCCCGCGCAAACACTACACCCTCCGCGGGCCCACTCGCGCGCCGCCCCAGGCCCTACATCAAAATGACGACGGAAATCCCATATTGCCTACATCGGGGATGGAAGCACGATTTTATAAGTTAAGGGATTCGTGTCAATATTGTACTAGGATAGGACGGACCCACCGCGAGCTACATTACTTCGGTTACATCCGCGCGCATCCTCTCGCCTCACGACGCAATCCAAAACTTTATTAATTTAAGACGACTCTATGTAATGTTAACAGAGTTGCGAACACATTTGTTAATCGTTCGCCGAGTTCCTGACGAATTGTAAAGTAAGTATTTTTGTTAGGCCCTCTTCTTCAAAATTCGTAAGTGTATCCTGATTTATGGAATACATTTAAATCATTCACGCTTCGCGTCCCTGTCTAGAAAAATACAAAAATATGATCGCGGAGAGAAAGTTTGACGGAAAGTTGGCCGATGTTTAGATAGCTGCTGATACAAGTAGGCGTTCCACACTCATCACGAACGCCTCGCTACGCATTCGTTCTCGGAGACTGCTCTCAAAACGAGGACTTTATCGCAACTTCCTTATTGTAAAACTTCTTCAAACATTATTTTTCCTCAACATACGAGTATGTCATCATATACCAATTACGGCAAATTTAGATTAGAAACTTAAAATACCGTAATTGGTATACTGATAGCGTTATTTTCATTCCATATCAAAAGGATATTACTGATGAAAGAAGTTACTGAGCAAAGTTATACTCATGCAAGCGTATATTTAAATCCAAAGTTAATATACCTACAATCTTTAATTCATCTCTAAAACAAATTCTAAAACGTACTCTTCCGTGTTTGCTCACTTGAGCACAACATGTTCATTAAAATCTTAATAACATCGCATCTCAATTACAGACTTGTACCTGAGTAAGGCTTGCGTTTACGTAATACTTAGCAGCGGTACATTCGGAAATGCGAGCAGCTACGGTCGCGGTTAATTAAATATGTTAAAGGGTGCTGTTTAAGACAAAGAAAGCGGGGTCGTGGCAGCGGAGGCAAAGAAGGTTCCTGTGGCGCGGGCGCCTTTACCTACAGCTTACAAAGCGGCGCACGTTGCCACAGACACGTTGTTCTGTAGGTTTTCATGTATAATAAATAGTTATGGGTGGTAATGAAATATTCACTTCGAATAGGGTAATATGCATGATACATTCGATATGAAGGTGGGCCTGCCCCAAAGTCGTTACAATTGCATTGAGACGTCAGTTTAGCAAAAACTTTTACATACCTATAATATTTGATCCATAAAACTTAACATATCGATACAACAACCAGATAAGAACAAATGAATGATTTTCTTGCAACTTTTGTCTCAACTTGCATGTATAGTTTGCTTTTTGAAATAAGTCAATGAAAAACAGGTGAAAAACATCGCCAAGAAATTAATTTTAATTTTAAAACACAATTTGTCTTCAAATAATTATTGTTAAATATTTCTTAAGACAATCCTCGTAAATCAAACACTTCAACTACTACACGTAAAGACCGTAGTAACAAATATTCGACAATATATCGATATTTTTAAAGATACTGTTCAAGCAAGGTTTGCTTTCCTGGTCACTTACAGGCACTCTAATAAACTTCCTATTTTCATAATATCTCACTTATACCAAATAGTCAACCGCCGCTTAACTGTAAGGCGTAGTTAACTATGTGCCAACACTGTCACTTTCAGTTGAAATTGAAGCGACAAACGGAGATTCAACAACATCTCATAATTGGGTACCGATTGATATCATCATCAAAAATTACGTAACAATTAGTTACTTTATGCAAACTTGAATGAAAACAGTAAATGAACATTCGCAAGCTTTGATCGCCCTATACATCGTCTCGCGAAACAAAGTTAACTGGCAACCGCGACACAGCGGGCTTCCTAAATTATTCTCCAAAAGATTTTCTAATTTGTTCTCTCGTCTCGAGACTCCTTTTACCAGTAACGGGAACCGCAGGCACGAACACATGCGGTCCCGGATCCCTCGCAAGGACCTATTATAGGCCTACAGTCACCCTCACTGGGTGTTTTATACGTCGCTCGACGTTCGCCTTTTGGTTGTCTAACATTACACTGTAAAGTATACTTTAACGTTGATTATTATGGTTCAAAATGCATTAATATGTTCTCACATATGTTTGAATGTATTCGCGCCGCGTGCGTCCTTTGGGTAATGTTACGTAATAGGTAAGAGGCTGTGATTTTGTCAAAGGTAAGAAAATTGGTTACGTTAGATGGTAATCTCGGCTACCGGGATAAATGTGAATTATGTGTCTGTGAATTAAGCTGTGAGATTTTATATTGACGTGATGTAATTATTTGAAGTTCGGAATAAACTTTTAATATAACGTGTTATGTTCTCACAGCTTACACAACTGGTACCAAACGACTTTTGAGGTAATCCCGAAATAAAACCCAAGAAAATTGTTTGAAGTGAAGACTCAAGACATTTTGGTGAAGCGAAGCCTTCTATCTTATAGACCCTTAGTAATTTGATGAAAATATTTAGATTAAAAAGGTGTTTTAAGGTGGTTTATGCTACATTAAAGTGAAAAGTTAGACAAACATCTTAAGTCAATTAGCAAAAAGTAAATTTTCAACTATTCTTTATTTCTCACAAAATTTTACGACGTCACTAAGTATCATGTTGTCACTTTGTCTGTTGAAGGTAGTACATGTAACAAAACGACATCTTTATAATTGAGAAGTGATTGCATTTTCGGTAATGCCGCGCTGTTTGAGTAGTTTGTTACGTCTTTTCTTCCTACAACTACTTAAAATGTATAATATAATCTAATTTGGTTCTTTCCAATTTTTTTATTAATTGTCTGTGTAAAATTGTTTAATTGTCTCAGAGCATCAACATTTTTATCACATATTTTTCATATAATCATCAAATCTCGTTTCTGGAATTATGGGCATCAACGAATAATAACCAATTATTTCCGTCAAAGAGGCATTATACTTGTATATTCGTGTCAGAAGAAGTGAGACGACGGGGGGCGAGGGATAGACAACATTTGGGGTAAATATACCTAGTATTTTGATCTTTCGGTTGGTCGTTTGTCTACTATTAGGTTGAATTATAATTCAACCTAATAGTAGACAAACGACCATTCGTATACGAAGACACACAAATGAACTAACCCGAAAGAAAATTACTAATCTTAACGTGTGTTTTCGCAAATTTCCGGTCTTCAAATTAATTAGATTTTTAATTATATTAGCAGTTAGTAGATTATTTATTAAACACTACCAGCCTTTTTGTTCGTCTGTTGCTATTATTAGATTTAATATTACGTGTATAGAATTGAGACCAAATTAGTAAAAATAGTTATCATTCATAAAGAAATGTTGATTATTGTTTCAATAAAGAAGATATTTAAATTACTCAAGGGTTACTACTGAGTTTTACCCCTACAACATTTAATAACTATTTGTCCGACCCGGGAATCTAACCTAAGAACCTTAGAATCGCACTGTAACTAATGCACATACATAAGTCGCAGTTTATGACACGTAAGAAAAAAGACAGGGGAAAACCAATAGAAAATAGCTCAAATGACCGCAGTCAGAGAAGATCGTAGCCAAAATAATTGTGTCTTGAGAGTACTTAACTTAAAACTAAATACTTTTAAATAATATTTCAGCTTTTTTAAGAGATACCCGCCGAAATTGCCACCTTAATCTTTATAGAAAAGTTACTAGGGTTCTGTTCTTTAACATATTATCTAATTGTAAATTTTTTGTACAATACAAAAAAGCAAAAAAACAAACGCCCACTAAGTTTATTACAACTAACTAAAAGCTTCACATTTTTGTTCTTATCCGAATAACGCAAAAAAAGAAAGCTTTCAGACAATGTCAAAGAAACGAAGAAGAATTAAAAATTAAAAAAATTATTACATTAACCGCGGTGGCGATACTTCATTTCTCTAACGACATACAAGGACTCTCAGACGCACTTTGCTTGCGTGACCTAATTTAAGGGCACGTTATTTTGCTCACTTAATTTGCCTCATTCGTATTTACTCTATGAATGAGGAACCTTTGGCGGGAAGATTTTTTATTTTTCTTCTTCGTAAACTTAATTGAGTTTGGCGAGGGGCGCGATGGTGCACCGCAGCGCCCCCGCCCAAAGTCGCGGTACGCTCCAACCTCTATAAACATTTATTGTCGTTCTACATCTCACTAACTTCACTTTTACAGAGTTTTATGTCCGAAAAATTTACGCGAGGAACGTTACTTTGCGGCCTTTATTGCGACCGTGGTATGCGGCGGGCACACTGCCGTAATTGAATGTAATTTGGTTAGCATCTTTCGTTTACTGTTGTAGAATAAAATTTAACGTCTTATTTATTGTCACAAACAACAATATCTGTACACCGGGTCTTTCCTCTCTCACGTACAATAGTACAATAAATGGTTCTAATAAAGACGAAGCAATCACTACATATTTTAATGTACTTTATCAAATAAAATTTAAGAGACATTCTTGTGACGATGTATATTTAGACCACAAAATTTATCACCAATAAAAATGGATACGACGGTATAGCGAGCGGCTCCCGAGCGGCGAATGAGTTTAATTAATTTGAACGAGACCTGTGTAAGTACGAACCCAATTCAATTAGTAGTTAAAAAGTAAATAGCATATTGATTTGGCCGCGCTGACTTATTGAGCCCCAATACTCTCCCCAGTTAATGGAATATCCATATTTTGCAGTCACTTTTGGTATAAACAATGAAAATAAACGAAGATGAATCTGACAAGTTATTTTCATTTTAAATTACATCTGCAGTATGGTCAAGGTAGAAAAAAGAATGAAGTATGCTGGGACTAATTGATGGATTTTCGGAGTACTTTTGCGTTTACGTTAATTATGCATTGAATACCATAATACATATAAATACATATACATTATTAAATTTACGTGGGAGAGCCATGCTTCGGCACATATGGGCCGGCTCGACCGGACTGATACCACGACCTCACAGAAAACCGGCAGTGAAGCACTGCTTGCATTGCTTTTTGAAGAGTGAGTGAGGTTACCGGAGGCCCTAACCCTTCCCTCGCCCCTGTCCCACTCTTCCCCTACTCCCACCTTAAAGACCGGCAACGTACTTGTGACTCTTGAATTGCAGGTGCGCATGGGCGGCGGTAGTCATTTACCATCAAGTGACCTGTCTGCTCGTTTGCCGCTTATACCATAAAAAAAAGTACAGTTCAGTCCAGACAATACATGAGATTATTTGTATTTTTTTTTGTTATTTGCCTTTGATTATATACAACGTGTTGTTGATTAGGATCAGAAATTGATTTCTCAAATAACAGTTAAATTTATCTACTTCCTAGATAATAATAATTATAATATTAATAACTTGAGACACCTCACACACGGTCATATATGTAAAGCCTTTATGCCAGACTGCCCATAAACATACATATTATAGATAAATTACACCGAGACACAGAACAAGTGATCGTACTCATCACACATATTTCGGAGATAGGAACTCGGCTTCCGTCAATTGGGCCCCATGACGAAACACCGCATGGTTTTGATCAGTATGGTTCCGGCATAACGCTTCACCCTTAACCCTCCCTTGAGGACGGAAGTGGTACCATACACCAAAAAAAAAGCGTTAATATCGTATACAACATGGATGATGTGATAAACAAACACCCTTAGACACTGTAACGAGGAAATGATTTTGTAATCACAATACGTATGTAAACTGAATTTATTTTCTTATTTGCCATTGAAATATAAGAAAGCTTAAAATAAAGATATTACTAACATACGTAAGATGTAAATAGCTCTAGAAACCATCCTGTAGGAACACAATATTAGTATTTATAAGTTGTAATCATCTCTAGAATCAATTATCATCATCTAGTTGGTCAGCTCTAATGTGAGGTAAGATTACTTGAATCCCATTTAAGAATAGTTTTCAAGAGATTTGGATTTTTATGTTAACTTATCTCATCTGACTTTCGTAATTCAAGAAATCAATATTCCTTTGAGAATGTTTGGCAACAGACACCTACAAACACTTTTAATACTCGTACCAGTGCCTCCTGGAACTGGTATTAAAACGGGATAACGATGGGTGTAGCCAGTAGCCAGCTAGCATTCATAGAGTGGTATAGGTGTGCCTCCAGGAGAGTAGGCCCACCTAAATCACTTATAGCACGTAGGTACACGTGGTCTTCTTCATGTCAGAGGTGCTTCTGGAGCCGAGACGCTCGAAGTCGAGAAAAAGTCTGCTCTACCCGATCTTCTCGAATGTTTAATTTTAGGTTTCAGGAAAGGAAATATACGTAAATATAGTTAATGGAGAAAGGTTTTGTTGAATGTTTTGATAGAGATAAAGTGTATACAAAAGTGAATAATATAATCGATAAGTTATTATCTAGGGGCGTACGTCAAGTCATGACACTCAGTAATAAGGCTTTTAAAATGCGCCCATTCGTTATGAAAATGTAAACGAATTTCGAATATTTATTTGCTCGTTAAAAATAATAGAGTTGTACCCTACTTCCTTACAGTGATGTGTTTATCGATAGTGATCATGCAGTATAAGGATAACATCGCTTTGTTAATGCATTATCAGTATTATTATTATTTCTTTTGTAATTACCAAACTAAGACTCCTAAAAGATAGTTTTGTTTTGGGAGCTTTTTCTATTGACCTAAAATACTACCACTTCAACGATGCGTGCTGGTTCGACAGGTTTAGCAATTTCTTTGACCTCGGGCCATGAACTAATTTTAATTCGTTTATTTTAAACAGTAATAATTATTTAATATTGTACGGTATAATATTTATATTATAAGTAAAGTTACTTTATACGTTCGATGTTCGATAGTTTATTATGAACCACCACTGATATTTTCATAAACATTAGGATGTCAGGTTAGTTTGTTGAATTTTCATATTCAGCATGACAATTTTTTATTTTTCAAAAAATATTTGGCTATCTTGATATGAACAAACCATGTCCTTGATTTAATGGAAAGTTAAATAAGAAAGTATTATATCCTTAGTCTCTAAAAAGTACTACTACTAGTTAATTATTTCCATATCTAATAGAATAGTGGACCAATTCACAAACCAATTAAATTTAAATACTCTACAAGTTGGCTGTCAATTTACAAACGGCATTCAAATTCAATTTTTTTCCAAATTTCTGCAATTTCTAAAATTAAGGGACTTCAAAACATGTTTTAAAATTAATTTTATATTAGTAAGTATATAATGGGGCGAAAAGACAGGTGGGTAAAACCGCGATCGACAGCTAGTTAATTATAATTAAAAACCACCAACGTTTTATATGCATTTTCTTTATATTATTTGTGTAAAACACGCAAGACTGGACTGTTGACTTGTCTGATATTAAAGGTTATACATAACGAATGACGTTTTTAAGTTGTTTAGTGTTGCTTTCAGTTTAGTGTTCTATTTTTAAACTAGCTATATTTGATTGTGCTCGTAAATAAGTCATTAGCCTAATAGCTACGCACTGCGTCAGAGGGATTACGGAACGGGTTAAAAAGGTAATGTGACGGTGGCTAAAATTTAAGAGTTTAAAACCAAAACCTCTTTACATTTGACTAGATGGCGTGGAGGACGTAGCAGGTTACCTTAGCACATTCCAATGGCTTTAAATTGTAGATTGTATTATTGTTGATCCCCATTTATTGTATTATTCGTGGCTCTTCTATATCTAGGAGTATAATCCTTAAAATCGTGAAATTATATAAAAATAGTCCATAGAAAAATATTGTAAAAGTAAATTACTTCCAAACATATTTTCAGGATTTTATCAAAGTAAATTCTGGCCCGTTCAGCCCAAAAGAGCAACAGTATTATTCAAGATATTTTATGTTATTGAGTGTGAGACTCAGGACGGACTTTGACAAAAAGCTACAGAAACAAAATCACTTGTTCTATAGAATAAAATACACTTCAGTCACAATATGGTTGATATTTATAATTGTATTCGTAATCCATACATTCGTATAAGAAGTGATGAAAGCATCATCAGCCAGGACTGTATAATCTATATTACAGGTTTACAGCATACACATATATCCCACTAATATTATAAACGTGAAAGTTTGTGGGGATGTTTGGATGTCTGGATGTTTGTTACCCTTTCACGCAAAAACTACTAAAACGATTGCAATGAAACTTAGTATGTAGATAGCTGAAGACCTGGATTAACACATAGGCTACTTTTTATCCCGATATTCTTACGGCTTCGGGACTTACGCCTGTGAAACCGCGGGGCGCAGCTATAAAACAATAATGTATTCTACACAAACGACATGAATACAAACCAGTGCTCCGCCGTAATTAGTATATTAATCGTAATATACCAACCAGATATATACAGATTGACGGGTCGCTAATGAAGCGTTTAATTTCTGTGCAACATTGTACAGTGGTACGTTGGAATGTGTGGTGACCGCATTGCTAGGCAAGCTGCGCTTCAAATTTACGTGTTTGAATTATCGATATATTATGTATACACTGTAATATTTTGGACATCACTAGTTAATTAGAGATATTATACTAAGTAGAGACATAGTTCTAAGTGTAATTAGTGGATATTTTGTATGTATAACATTTGTAAGTATTTTCGTTTTTGAAAAAAGAAACTATCTTAAGTAGTTAAAAATCTACGTTTCTCTTCATCTACTCTTCTTCTCTTCTCTAGGGGTCTAAAGACCCACAAAGTCACCGACTAGCAAATAATTTATTTTATGTGAATGAAAAAATATTTTCAAAAAAGTAAGTTATTAATGTACGGTTATTTATAGAAAAGTGTGAGAAAAGTACTATCTATAACTTTCTTTAAATTTTAAATGAGACGAACTCCTGAGCAAAAGTTCCGTAATTCTATAGATAATAAACACCCTATTTGAAAAACCTAAGAACAAATAGTCAGAATCATCAGCCCAGTCGGTTTCAGTAATATATAAAAAACAGCGTGCAACCGTTGAGCGTGGGCACTAATAGTTTACAAAAAGTATGTCTTAAATAAACAATGTGTGAGTTTATAAAATGAAATAATGTACTGTGATTGTAACACACAATATTGTCAGAAGGTGTGCATTTTTAATTATGATGCATTTTCTACTTCAACTTGTTATCCAGAGGACCTCAGGGCAGATTTTTATTTCTTAAGCATGTTTTACCAACTATATAACGTATTGTACTTTGAGAAATTGTTTTAAATTAAGCCCATGGTTATTTTCTATCATTTCGCCCATCGGCAACGACTGGAGGTATATCTATAGAATTTAAAAACTGAACGGTGGCGCACTTTTTCCCGCGCAAGCTCAAATTGTAGTGTTCTAAGAAGATCAGCATGGAGTTCTTCGAAAAAGTGCTGCAAACCTTTGGTTTGATGTCCGTTTTCTATCAGGTAGAACGTATGCTCTTTTTGTTGCAATATATATAGATTGATCTTATTTTTAGTATAATAAATACTTCTTTTCATCCTACAGAATCAAGGTCTTATAAAAATAAATACTTCATTCTAAGTATTAGTCTGTGTAGGACCTCGACTAGGAGGCAAATCCATTCATTGTCCTGTGACTTTTCTTCCCCCTGTTCAGCCAACTTTACAACTATAAGACCGGAATCCATAAACAAACAGACAAAGGCTCATATTGCAAAAAAATATTTTTTAGAGTAGGTACGTGAACGTCACGTAGCTAGCTGCCATATTTCGTTGCGTCATTATTTCGCCTTACGCTTTGACTCTTCACTGTGGGGTTTTACTTTAAGGGCCCGTTGTCATGACAACGGCAGCTTGACGGATTTGTCGGAAAATTCGGCGCACAGCATACAGATTATTCCGTATTTTAATGTAGGGAACACGCTCGAGGCATCCGGTCGGCACGCGAAACTTGTTCACTAGGTAAATAGTTAAAGTTTGTACTCCGTTGTTGCTACAATATTACGTTATAAAGTCATTTTCGTGTAATGTCAGCGGACGAGTTTGGAACTTGATTTAGAGGATGGAGTCTAACGCCTAGACTATGCACCACGTTATGTGCCTGTCATTCTGTGTGCAAAGTAATTAGCTAACTGCCAACTTGCGTGTAATATTTAACGTTAATATACATGCTGTATTATGTATTAATATAGGCACTTAGAGTTCAGAGCTCAACACATTGATGCTGTAGAAGACAAATATGCAGAGAGCAACTGTTCAGAACTTTCAACTTAGCACGTGTTTATTGACATTTTAGTGTCACATGTGGGAAAAGAAGTTGCAGTACTATTTGTAAGGCCTGAACTATCAATACAAACAAATAAAATTGAAGTCTCTGTTTGTAATATCAAAATAATAGTTTTTTTAAGCTTATACAGTTATTTACACGATACCTATACAAAAAAATCATTTTTTTTTTATTTTTGTCTGTCTGTCTATTTGTTCCGGTTAATCTCCGGAATGGGTGGACCGATTTCCATGACACTTTCACTGGTAGATAACTGGTGTTATAAGCAGTAACTTAGGCTACTTTTATTTTGGAAAAAGAATTAGGGTTCCACGCAAAATATATAATATATACACGCGAGCGAAGCCGCGCGGGAACTGCTAGTATTTTTATAAATTGCTTCAAATCATAGTTGCACTTGTAAATAATGGACCTGAAAATTAAAATGAAAATTCAAACCAATTTAACGATAAGCGCAACTATTTATTATAAAAACAGGTATACCAAGATTCTGATCGGATTGGAAACATCCGATTGTGGAAGCATCTCCACTTTAGAGAAGAATGGAGTTAATCACCATTAATAGCGTAGTGTTGTATTTCGTCTTGCGAGTAGGGTCGACAGAGATCGATTGTTGCAATACCACTCGTGTTACGACTGTTTTTAAACACCGGTAACGGTTTCACTACAGGAGGGCCTTATTCTTGTTTTCTTGATTGGTTGGTTGGTATAAAATATACAAGGTAAGTAATTGATACAGGCGGGATTGACAGCAGCCGTCACATTCCATTACAGTGCTGGTCTTTTGATCTTTAAGCCGCTGACAACGTAATATAGCCATAACTGATGAATTTATCTTAGTCGGCGAAAATTCATCTAATCTAAGACTATAGAGACTAAAATTCTTGTTATTTTTTTTTAAATATTTGAAATATAACATTAACGTTCAAGTGTAGAGTGAATAGGTTTCTCTTGGATAGAGACGTGTACCATCTTCGTCTTCATCGTCACTTTCCATCAGGTGATTTGGAAGACAAACATCTATGCCAAAAACAAAAAAAAAATTAAAGTTATCTGTGGAATAACATTGTCACGCCAAAACACCGTATCGTCATAAATCTAAGAAACAATATTATTTTCTGTAAGTCTGTTACTTATTTAAATAACAAACGCATACTAAGCTCCTAATACCCAATAATTAATACATGAGGCAATTCCATAGTATCTCACTCACCTCTAAATAAACAAAGAAGTTACAAATAAAACATTTAACCTGGGGAAGAAAGAAGACCAAAAAAGGCACAATTAATTCCATAGCGGCCACAACAGTTGCAATATGTGAAGCCATTAATTTAATTCAGTGTACGTGCGGCCCCGAGACACGGTTTTAACCTTAATTGAGATTTAAGAACATCTGGGGGTGGGACGTTTTTGTGTTTGGATGCAGCCTCGGGCAAGACGCTCCCTCACCGCTCGCCTCCATTCCGTAAGCCTCCGTAAGAAATGTACTGCCAAGGTAAGCTTCGTGTATAGGTATCCGTTGTGCCTTTTATAATTCAGTTGTTTGCGCACCGCTGCGCACTTTTAGCTCGCCTAATTAAATGTTAAGTGACTTATCGTGACTACGTCTTAGAGGAAAATAAATGGCCCTTTTTCTGATCAGATATTCGTTTTATAGAACTGGCCTATATTTAAACAAAAGTAGATAAAGGAGAAGAAGAAATAGAAAAGAGATTCTGATTTAGTTTTCAATGTTTCGATTTCTGATTCCTTACCTTCAATGTGGTTATTAAAACAATAGGGCTTTGCACGAGTACAATCTACACGACTGCGATAAAAAAATAGCTCTCGGCGGTAATGTAGCTTCCTATTGGTGAAAACGTTTTCAAGGTCGGATCAGTGGTTTTCGAGATTACTCCCTACATCTAGGGCTGCCATCCGTCCGGGTTTTCCCGGATTTGTCCTAGTTTAGAGGGCGTCCGGGGAGTGTGCGGACGCGGTTTTCAAAAGGTGTCCGGGTAAAACCCAGACACTCTGTGTCAAGCCAAAATTATAATTGTTAGATGAATCGTTAAAAACCTGTTTTAATTAATAAAAAAAGGTAAATAGAAACTGCGTTTTATAAAAATTATTTAGGGATATACTTATATTAACTATATGGTTTAGGGTGTCCGGGAAAAAATTGCGATTTTACACATGTGTCCGGGGATTTCGAAGTTTTTGTACGGCGTTGGTAATTTAAGTGATGGCAGGCCTACCTACATCCAAACTATAGTTTTTATTCAATATTAGTATAGTGAATGAATGAACATAAATGAACTGAATGTAAATAGTTTAATATAATACGGTCGTTTTTAAATATGTTCTGTTAAATGTTTTAAAATATTTTTTATTGTATCTGACTAATATGATTTACCACTTTGATTCTTAAATATATGCTAAATCTAGGTAGGTACGGCACCGGATTTATTTACAATATTTAACTACAACAAACACAACTACAACTACAATATCGTACAATTTATTTACATTTTTATGTTGTTAAAAAAATATTTCAAAGAATTGCGAACTCCCATTTTGAAGTGGGTTAACAATTAACACCTCTTAATATTTCTTTACCTACTATTTTGGATAATTTCCTTTTTAGGGTTTATTCGAGTACTTTTTTAGCATTTGGATCATGTGCTCAATAGCCTCTTGGTTGTAAAGTAAATTGCCTATTTATTCTCGTACAACATCATCTTAAATAAAAGTATCTGTACTCCTTATAACATTTTTTTAATCCTACCGTATTGTTCTAACAAACCTTATTTTTCAGGTTTTAAGCTCATTGAGACCCTCAGGCTGTATTCGTATTTTGTCAAGTTTATGTGTACAATGTTTTCCAGAAAATTTTCAAAGCATCGAAAATGTTCACCTTATAATTAACGGAATAAATTTTAACTACAGCCAATACTGTAATACCAGCTTAAAAGGTTTTTGTAAAATAAACCTAATATTTTATTCTCAAAGCAAAGATATGTACAAGGCGCTTAATATCTTTACAACTTCATACAAAATTCGTTGTATCTAATTCGAGGCTTATCTTGCCATCTGTAATCTCGCCCTCGTTGCCTACTGCCAAGGAGATACCTCAAATACCTCCTGTTTCCCCCTCTCGCCCCAAACGTCGCCCCTCGTCACCCTCGAGCACCCTCAGCCCTTGAGTTCTTAGTTGAAGTTCATAATACCCTATTAGTGGTACACACGGCCGACAACCATACTGTTCCTACCTACGCTTTCATTCACATCGTCATTTTTCGATATCCATTATCGATTATATCTATATATTCAAGGCATTTTTGATTTGAAGTATTTTTTTTATACTTTTAACAGCAGTTGGAGTCTACTGCTATTCACAATACACCAAAATACATACGTTGGCTATTTTCCAACTCTTAGAATTTTTTAAAATCCAAATTGATATCACACTAAGGTACGGCCTTTCTATTAAAAAAATGTGTTTGGAAATCACAGAACTATCGCCAACCATACCTACATAAAAATAAAGTTTCCGAAGAATTGAGAACCTTCTTTATTCTGTTAAAAATAAAATATATCGTAGCGTAATTAATATTGATGTTAGAACATCAAACGATTGTTATGTTCTAAAATCTGTCAACAGACAGGTGTGGTAAAAAAAAATTGTGAGGCATTGGCAACATTTTTGCAGACAAAAAGCCTCAAAAAGTCTTCAAAGGTAAACATTATTGACTGCTTCTGAATTGCCTGCTAGGTTTTCAATGCAACCCACAATGTTATCAATCAATAAGTGCTCAAAGCTTATTCAATAACAATTAACATTTGCACATATTACACACATATGATCTTCATCAAATAAAATTTTAATTGTGTCTTCTAGTGCCTAAAACTCAAAAGCCAAACACATAATAAAACGTCCTATGTACATTTCGTACTATACTTAATTTATTTCTTAAAAAGAAAACAGAGTACAACCGTAGGACAGTATAAATAGGTAAGTAATATCTCCCGCAGGGACCGAGTTCACTGGAGCGACTAATAAATCTGTTGACAATCTTTAATTCGTCCGCATCGTCAGAACGCCATCTCTTCATAAAAATGAAATCTCCTTAAGAACACCCCTCTTTTATACATTGTTTAATGTTGATACTTCGCAGATGACAGATATTATGAAGATGTTATAACTTTACGATTTTTTTTAACTTCAACCATATGCTTCAACAACATTCAGATATATAATTATTTAACTATTGGAAGTATGCGATGTAAACTGAACTCCATGTACATGTTTCGTAAATAAATATGTATGAGGAATCACATTTGATCGGTTTGGTTGATAATTATAAATCATCTCAACAAGATCTATGCTATATATATGAACATGTAACAAAAATATTTTAAGGTCTGTAGCAATAAACTTCCTCGATGAAAAGGGGAACCCGTAAAAGAAATAAATCTACTTTCGTTGAATGTGCATTCATAAAACTAGGTACACAGTTCAATGCAGACATTATCTACATGAAGTGAATGTTCCCCAAGTATCTGTTAAAACGGCAACTAAGCTAATAATGTCGTATGAAACGCAGGCTGCAGTAAAATACACGTGTCGCAATGACGAGCGCTCGTTCACGACTGGCCGCGTCCGGCCGCCGCGCGTAAATTGTAGCTTGCGCCTATTGAGGGTAGACGGTCAAAACCCGAATTACCGCTAAATGGGACGCTGTAATTTGTACATTGCTGGCGAATCTCCACTAAGAGAAATTGCTAGCCGCGCTATGTAGGTCACATCTCAGATCGTTACGATCTACGTTAGTATTTACATGATCCTATTAGAGACGTATTTTTTTTACCAGAAATTAAGTATCTTTTTACAGTACAAGTCGGGTAATTCGTATTTTACTGATTTGATTGTGGTAGTGATTAAGAACAATGATGGAAACCATTTTGTTTTATTGATGAAGGACCCATTCACGAACTATGCTAATTAGACCTAAAAATATGTAATATAATACTATTTTATTGTATTAAAATAGTAAAGAAATTATTACGAATTCACGTTAAAATCTATCGAAACTGTTAATGCTGCATTTTTCTAGTATTTGAATATTCTTCTAGAGTTGGTGAAGTACAGTAGATTTTTCGTATTGCAAGCATCCATAATGCTTAAATATTGGCTTATCATCAGAACACTTGTATCATCATCACAGAACCTTTCTTTAAATAAATAGGTACCTACTGGAAAACTTGTAGTATTCCCTTTAATAGATATACAAGCTAAATCACAAAGGTTACAGCGACCGTTAGTCGGGATCTAGGAGCTTAGTGAGCGATACAATGGGGCTTACAGACTCACGTGAAACTCTGTCAATGAACCACCTTTCGTAGTTTGATAATTAGTTTGAAAAGTCAAATAAACGTTCATGGTTTTATTGTGTGTAGTAAGTATGTCAGGTTAAAATCATTGATCCCGTGCATAGAGTTACTTTTCGAGTTATTCATCATGAATGTCATAATTGGTAAATTTAAAATTTAAAACACCTCCGACTCGAAAATCTCTTCAACGATTAGAAAATGCCTTACATCATTTTAGAAAAGAGCTGATACTCTTACACTGCTGCACTGATATTAACCAAACATAGCTAAGAACCACAGAAATCGGTCCATTCGTTTGAGAGCTACGATGCCACAGACAGACACACACACACAGACATCAACGTCAAACTTATAGCACCCCTCTTTTTGCGTCGGGGGTTAAAAATGAAATGCACCAGTACATGCCTCTGAAAATATTTTTTACGTATGTATACATAAAAGCAAAAATTGTGAATTGTTCGGTATAAATATACCATGTTGTTAGAAGCACAGAAGCAGAACAAAAGAAATGATAAAGAGAAGCCATTAAGAATTTTAAGAAAAAAAATCTTATGTCCGGCCAACGAGCGTGAGTGAAAATTAGCACAATTAAAAAAAAATATTTAGTGCTGGCCAACCAGAGAAAAATCTCCACAATGTGAAAAATCACTTGACAGCACTGAAAACCACACATTGCTCAAGGTTTCGTTCCTGATGGCGAGTAGGGCTGGTGATGATGGTAGCTTAAGGTGTTAGGTTTTTAGGCACCCTAGCATAAAAAATGGGACGAAAACAGTCCTAAAGAGAGAGAATAATAAAATTATGAAACATAATCAGTCTCATACTCTTTAGCACCAACAATAACTGTAGCTGATTGTAACTGAAACTAAACTGACACGGTCCATTGTATATGGTGAAGAATGCTATATAATAAAGATTGTTTTATCTACGTAATGTCAAAAACAATTCAAAAAATCATAAAATAAAAAGTCACGGCGGTTGTAATCCAAACAAAATTAAATTAAAACCAAACAACAAACTTTCAATTCACTTTGCCGAATGTCAGCACTTAAACGTTAAGCGTTCAAGTTTAGTAAATTTAATAATTTAGCAACGCCGTCCTCAGGGATGCCCGCGGAAACCAAATAATGTCTTAAAATGTGAAAGTTTTTTGAGCGAGAGCATAGAAGCGGGTCCCGGCAGACACACGAGAGTGCCGAACTGTTGAGGGTGCAACTAGTTTCGTACGAAGTTATTCCATGGTATGGCATCCCTCGAGTTTCAATAAACAAAGCACAGAGCATTGCAGGAATTCAGATATTTCCCATCACGTTTTGGTGTTATTTTTTAGTTACAGATGCAGCATATCACTACATCGATAAACATTTGGATTTATACAAATATCTATTTGTTTTTACATTTTGCCCGTGTGAATCGCACTCACATTATCTATTAGGTACTATGGCAATGCGGCACTTATATTTAAGTAATTTAAAAGTAAAGACTATTTAGAGAGGAGCAGAAAGTCGATAGGGCAACTCAAAAGTAACACCGCTGTTGTACCCAGTACTTATAGGCACTGGTAACCGCTTACCGTTAGGCGCGTGGTTGTCAAACAGCATATTTCTGCCCGAATTGGTGCCACCTAACTGGATAAAAACCCTTCAACCTACAGAAGATTACAGCTATTCAGCACTACAAGCGGGTGGTAGTTCAGGCGGTCAAAGCTCCAAACGACTATGAACGAGAGCAACACTGCTAAAGCAGGAAATAAGTATGAACACCAGTGACTGGTCACCCTCAGGGGGGTGGGCGCGTGTATCAGCTTGCAAAAAAAAACAGAAGATCTTTTCTCTAATTCGGGTCACTTTACTCACTTACACTTTATTTACACAGTAAGTAGAGAAGAGCCTCAGGCAAGAGTGAACCACTAGGTTTTTGTACATGCAAAAAATCACTGCCATGTGCACTTGACAAATAAGTATGTAGGACTAAACTCCTGTTAAAGAAAACACGAGTGAACACATAAGAGTATCATACTCTATGTTTGCTGTCTGTGGGTGTTGCCAGCGTTTTCAACTAGTAAGAAAATATGCTTCTTTACCACCTTAGTAATCTAGAGATGAGAGTGTACTGGCAAGATTTTAACCAGCAGCATGTTGCCTGGTTGGTTGAAACGCTATGTTTCACAATGAAGTGTCACTGACGTGTATGTTTATCGTGTCACCCTTATCATGATAATCCTATATTGTGTAATGGATGTTATACAGGGTTCTGACTCACATTCATTCATTTATTACTCGCCCATTGCAACTAACCGCTGAACAAAGACCTTTCCCGGAGGGATATGTGTGACACACGCATTTACAACATTACTTTTCAGAACAATACGTTGAATTGCATTATAATTATTCTTGGAGTATTCAAACAGAGCAAAAACCTTTCATATTGAAAGGAAAGTTTATTTCATACAATAAAATTAAAAGCGAACGCCACTAAAAAATAAATGTAAAAGAAAGTGCAGCATTAACCGGGCAAAATTAAAATTATTCCTCCTGCCTATTTCTGAAACCACCACCAGCGTCGGGAGATGTGGCGATAAACTCGCCACTGGCTTATTTGACCAAAAGACCACTTTTCCTGTAGGCGGTGGGGTCATTAGGGCTCAATGTGGCCTTGAAGATTAGGTTTGGCAACATGCTAGTGACGCCATAAGAACTGCGTCTGTTTCTAAGAACTCGTTAACACTCTCCGTCAGCTGGACCGTTTTGGTTTAACGAAACCTTTGTTTTCAAACGACATAAAATACCCTTCGCTTCACTAACCGACTCCTGAAGTTCTGATTTGAATTATAGAGATAAAATATATTGTCAAACAAAAACAAACAAAATATATACAAATTTTAAATAACACGACATTTAATATTAACAGTGAAAACTCGAGGAAGTGAGCGAACAACTAAACCATCTCGCTGAATATTAAATTCGAAAACAAATATGGCTGAGTTTGCATTGCTCTGTGCTCGCATGTCTGAGCTCATGTGGGCTGACGTATTTATTATTTATTTGGGAATTCTCGGGGCGACCGGCAGTGTACAGTCAGAATTATGGAAAAATAACTCATCTCCGACGACATATTGACTTCGCCTACAGACGGGGAAATAGAGGTACGCATCCTTTCGGGAATTGCATCGATACATCGCGCCATCGTTGTTCGGTGTTGCTACGTTTTAGTATATTACCGGTATTACTGCTGCTGCTGTTCGAAAGTAAAGTTGTTTTATGTCTGAATGATATATGGGGAAATATACTATCAATATTTGGGAAAACACTGAAAACTGTAGTATTGAAAACCGACTCAGGTATATATATAAGCTATATCTCTATATAGCTTCAATAACCTGAGTCGGTTTTAAAGACTCTTTCTTTTTTTAAAGATTCTTCTTTTCCACAAATCTCTTTTATTATATTTTAGTTCAAAAATAAACAATGAAAATGTATAATTAATGATATAAATAATGATACTTTTAATTTTTTTTCGTTTTTTCGTAATTTGTTTCAAATTTTTTTATAAAAAACTATTTTGTATTACAGGGGCTATAAAATATTAAACTATCAATGAGGGCCATGTGGTCTAACTATAGGCGTCTCACGCCAGCGGTTCGAGTTTGACTTCCGATCAACCTCTGACTTTTCAAAGTATATAGGCGTTTTACAAACTATCACTCTTTTACAAGGTCAGGAAAATCATTATGTAAACGTTGCAAAATTTAGAGTTCTAAATAACTTTCTCAGAGTTTTGTAAAGTCAGTCAATTACAAGCTGCACTAGATCATTGTGGCGGTCTATCGCACAACGCTTCTCATGCTGACAAGAGGTTTATTTTACCAAATTCCCAGCTTATAAACAAGGCTACTGTTATGTTTCTGCATAGCTTCGGCAACGAGCTACTGACTAGTATTACGAATGTCAGTAGGCAACTGCTTAATATTAGGGAGGCCGTGTGCCTGTTTACTGCCTATATAAAAAATATTAATTTATTTGAGGCCTTAAATTTACACAAGTGAACCCGTAGATACAAATCCCATCACCATATAAATCATACCTGGCAATGACCGTAACAGAGAATCATCATCTTCATCATCATTTCAGCCTTAGGAATGTTCACCTGCCGAATATGGGCCTCCCTCAATGATTTCCAAGTAAACGGGTTAGAAGCGGCCTGCATCCATAAAATAACATATATGAGAGCAAGACCGCATTGTGCCATTTTTGAGAAAAAACCAATCAGAACAACAAAGGCACAGACAAAGCCACAGTTTATTATCGTTCCATAAGAAAGGCTACTTTAAACGAAACGCAGATTTCAATAACAGACGAGTTCATTGAATAGCGTTACCTCATAACATTTTTATTGTACAATAAGAGTTTTTCCGTCGACAGGGGAGCGTAAACGGTCTGATATTGCTTATATCGGAAGATTAGGGTGCTGTTATATTGGGAGCTAAACGGTAAATGAGCGAGCGAAACGAAATTGGCATTCGGTAAAACCTTTAGTCTAGTTTTAGAGTTTGAAAAATAATATCTACTCACAATGTGTGGATGTATGTCTATAGTAAATATAACAATAGCACAAAACTATATATAATCCTACTAATAGTATAAATGTGAAAGTTTGGAGCGATGGATGGATAGATGTTTGTTACTCTTTCACACAAAAACCACTGAACCGATTGCGATGAAGCTTGGTATGTAGATAGCTGGAGACCTAAATTAGCGCATAGGCTACTTTTTATCCCACGATATTTCCACAGGATCGGGAATTCCACGGGTAAAACCGCGGGGCGCTGCTAGTAGTATATAATTATTGCCACTTGGAACACAGAAATTCGGAACTGATTTTCATAGTAAGTGAGTCATGGTATATGATATTTAGAATTTTTTTATGTGTTCCTTAAATAAACAAAGTGCCTTTCTTATCAGTAGCTGGTAAATAATGAAATAAAAGTTTTTCAGATATCGTTGTAACTAGTAAAAACTCATGAGCGACTTAGGTCAGGAACTATCAATCTAAAATAAGTAGGTACTACCAGAGGCCTACAGTTAATAAGAGCAGAATTAATGGAACAAGAAAAACTCAATATCATTCAATATCTCACGTCAATGTTATTTAAAAAAAATACAAGATCTGGTTTGTCTTAAATATCGATATGAACTTTATATTTAAAGGTACGACTCTTTTGCTACAAGCGATTGTTCGGTGAAAGTAAGACCGCAACCGCGGCTCACCTTAGTTGGAAACTGCCATTATTGAGTTCCGCCGTGGAATGTACTTGTACCTGCATCGATATATTGAGATGATAAACTCATGAGCTTATTACGAATATTGAGGTATGAGATACCAGGAAATAAGTGACTGAGATTGCTTAAGATATTATTGGAGTAAAAGAAATTAGTGTAAAGTTTCCTTGTGTTGATCCATAAAAAGTTTTCGAAGTTAGTTTTTATGGATTTTCTTAGTAACGGAATGGAAAATTCCAAAATAATATTATTTGTAAATAATATTTAAAATTTTTAATTTTACACATTCCACCTGATTTTATGAGAAACGGAGGTAAAACTACCTGGAAATTCAAATATTCATAACTTGTAAACGCATAATTTTTTTAATTTTTTTTTGTACCTGCATGCTAGAACCATGCCCTTTAAGTGATTTAAATAAGTGTTCCTTTCTCAAATACACCATGAATGTACGTTTATCAGTGTTCTAGAACCCATACTAGCTCTGCTTAGTTTGGGTCTAGATAGCAAATAGCAATGAGTTATATGTCCCAGAATATTATTATTATATCTGCTGATGAGCAGGTTCAACCGGACACCTTTATAACGCTCTAGTGGCATCACTGGTTTAGCGAGTGTTCATTACTACCGGTAACCATTTTACTAGCAGACGATCTGTAAACTTATTTTTCATTCTTTAAATAGACCATAACTAGATAGTTATGGTCTATTTAAGGATAAAATAAGGATAATATTTAAGGATAAAGAATACCCACCTACTACTATTTAATTTATATATAAAACTAGCTGGTGGCCATGACTTCGTGTGTGTTGAATCTCTGCCATACAAACTTTTGTTTCCTGTTTCAATACCTTCAAGATTTCTTTTCGAGACGAAAAGTACTTTTGTATTTATAATATTAAGGGCAAATATTTAATGTGTGATGTGGCCTGTGTAAAATATAGATACCTGTGAATTCCTCTGCATACTAACGACTTAAGATAGCTTAGTAACTATTTTAATCATTATTGGCTTCAACCCCGTGCAATTAAAGATATTCTGTACTTATTATTTCTCTAAGATGTCAAGGTAGGTCAAATCTTAGGTGAATTTATTATTATTTTTAGTAAAATGTCGGTAACAAATTGTATCCAGGCTTAATCTGAACAATCATATTAATATTAACATAAAAAATAATAAGCAATTTCATAAAAATGTAATGTATTTTAAAAGAGGTTGCCTTTTTGGGCATTGAAATGACTCCGATAACATTTCAGCAGACAGAGTCCTCTACACACACTATTAAAAATTAAATGACTCACTAACAGCATGTGTAAACACCATTCGAAAACTATTTCAAAACTTTTAATCTGACAAACAACTCATTAACCATTTAAGCTTAATCCGTCCACAAAATGTCCGTAAAAACGCACTCTAAAATGGGGAATAAAGTTTTATTCTTAAGATTAGAGCAGCGGGGACGATACCGTGCAGTAAAGTTGAGATAAACAGAGTCTGAGGCGCGCAGACAGCCTGTAAACTATTTTCCATGTCAGCGAAAGTGCGCGTTTATGAACAGCAAGTTTATGATTCAGGGGACCGCGGTGTCATAAAGCTATACGGCCCGGTACAGCCGGCTCCAGGTGATAAAGTGAAGCTTGCGGTTAGTAAATTCAAGCTGCATTTTAACGAGTGCTCTTTTGAATTATTTCACGGTTTTTAAGCAGGAGGCGTGAGTGCAGATTGCTGCGTTTATTGCTTACACCAAGTGGAAGTGGATTGTTAAGCGTTTGCGTTTGCGAAGAGTCGAAACTAGGATATTATTGCAGTAATATTTATAAAGGTCGTGCGTTTTATATATATCACCGGAATAACATGATTATATTTTTAGATTTAGATTGGTTTTATTGAGCTTTGTATATCTATAGATAGATGTTTAAAACTTTATCGTGAATCTGTTTTACTTCCTGTAAAAATTTCAAGTGATTGATGGATACCAGCTCAGTGCAATTTGTAGGCATGAATATTTACTTGAATTCGTCTGAGTGCAAAAATATGCTGCCGTATGATATATTTTTTTCTTTATACATATATATATATATATATATATATATATATATATATATATATATATATATATATATATATATATATATATATATATATATACCACTACTATTCTTTTCTTCTGTATTTTTTTATACCTCCTTGTGCATTTGTTGGTGTATTTTGCTCCCTCTCAGAATAGGAAAACATCCTATTCTGAGAGGGGGGCATGGTGTGCAGGGAGGGCAGGAGTCCATACCACAGGGTATCCTAGTTTGGTTTCCTGGCACTCACATAAAATTTGTATATTTTTTGTGGGAATTCAAAAGGAACATTATTATTATTCTTATGATAGAGTTCTATTAGACACGAACGATAACAATAGCTGAGATATCGAAGTAGGTACATACTAAGTAGGTACTAAAGTGATTTTGTTTGTTACGCTTTTACGCCTTAGATACTCAAACGATCATCATGACGTAGGACATAAGGTACTTCTTATCCAGAAAAAAGAACATTTCCGAGAGATAGATAGATAACTTTTATTGCTGATAAATCTCTGACTGTGCAAGGCTACTTATCTAAGTTATGTCACCAATGGGGTTTAAAAAACAAGGTCACAAATACTATTCTGTAGTTAGTTTCAAGCTTTATGTTTGCTGTTACTGGTACCGCGCTCGGCTGTACAGGGCGCTTGGCTTCCCACCGGAGGGCGATTTCCGCCCGCTGGACTCCATTTCCGATCTCCTTCGATCGTCTACACTCTGTTTTGTATAGGCAATACATCGAATTGTTTCCAAATCTCTTTGTAGTTTGGTACTATTGAGGATTGAATAATTGCAAAGAAACTACATTAAAAATGTTTTTTTAATGCTATGGTGCGTAAAATATAGTGAACACACTGTTACACTTGTATATTTTACGTAACACACGAATATTTACACGAATAATTCTAAACTAATTGACAGACATCAGTTCATGACGCCTTAACTAAACTTGGAGATACTCTTCTGGCAACTTTTATTGTGAAAATTATAGAAATACCTATTTTTATGATTCACAGAAACCTATGGCTGTATTGTAACTTTGGGAGTAACTGAACGGCTTAGAAAACATGTAATGGCCATAACACTCACTATTACTTGTAACGTAGCGAATTTAGTCGCTATATCTACGATTTAAACGACGACCCTGAATATATGAATAGTTTAATTAAGTCTCATTGTATTATACCCTTTTTATTTATATATTATAACTTCTAATAAACTTGTAAAGGGACCCAGTGCTTTGATTTGTGTGATGTCCCTTTTAGTTAAGCAGTGTAAAGTGGTATTCAGATTCAAACCAACAAATCTTAAATAAATTTCTGTAAGCCGGGCTACCATCAAAAACCGCTAGCTAACACACTTGAAGAATAGTGTTCATATGTTTTTCTGCATAATTTGACACTATCGAACTCCAAGTTCTATTGCCTTACTACCTCCAAGTTCATAGCTATACTAATATTATAAAGCTGAAGAGTTTGTTTGTTTGGTTGAGCGTACTACTCATAGGAACTACTGGTTTAAATTGAAAAAATATTTTAGTGTTGGATAGTCCATTTATCGAGCAAGGCTATATAACATCACGGTACGACTAATAGGAGCAGAGCAGTGACCATAAACGCAGGTGAAACTGCTATACACCATATAGTTCAGGTATAAAAAATATATTTTATTTCTAATATCATGACATAAAAAATCTAGCTTGTATCATTCATGCATGGGGGAGATTCAGATGAGATTGATATGTACAGATTTTATTTACTCATTGTGGATACGAAATACATACTTATAATAACGATATAATACCAGTCTATAAAACAGGTATATCCCAACAACGTCTACACAAAAGAACCCCACAATAATAATAAAAATGTCACTGCAACTTGTAACACGAAACTCTGCTACCGCAGTTAGGGCTGAGAGGTTGAAGGGTCCAAAAATATTGCAGTAGGATACATGTCGAAACTGATATCATGGCTGTTGACTTTGTTTTCAAGTAGTTCCCTCATATTGTATAATACCCCGAAATAGTTCTGTGCTCACCCCACTTGAAAAAAATGAATGGCCTGATATTCAACCCACATTCTTGCGAAGTAAGCTTTAGTTTAGCCGTAGGTTTATTATATTTCATTGTAAGTAATTGGGTACTTCCTATTATTGAGAGGCACTTGTTTCATTATTAGTGGCCTCGAGTGTAACCCTTGCCAGTAAGCAATATTTGTATGAAAATATTTTCGTATTGGATGTATGATCACTTAAATTTTGAAATTTCCTTGCTCTCATGTTTTCAGCGAAGAACATTATTTTGAGTGTTTATACGTATAGATATAACAGATATATCCATTTATAGAATGATGTAGTTTCAACTTTTTTAATATACAGTCGACTTCGATCATTAAAAAAAAGGCTAGGTAACACATCCGTAAATAAGTATCTGAGCGTGACGGTCACGAGAGTGCTTTTTCCACATACCAAAAGTGCCCAACGTGCCTAAAGAAGTTTTCACTTCAAAAATCCCACTGAAGAACCCAATTATAAGTGTGAAACTAATTAAATCAATAGGAATAGTACATGAAATAGAAGAACCTTGGACCTGGAAAATAATATAGGCTAGATTTTAGTCACAGAAAAATATCGACGCGGGAACTTCTATTTAAAACAACTAAACTCAAAGTATTTTTCCTACCTACTAGTGTTATGAGCGTCTATACATATAGGTAACTGCTTACCTTACTGGTCCCGGTTATGAAATAGGCCATATTTTTGTTTAATTAAATATCGACTAAAATAGAAAACCGAAAGTATCCGACTGCAATACCATTCTGCCTAAGGTTGGTACTATTAGGCATTATGTTATGTATTAGGGTTTGGTTCCCGGAGGCTTCCTTCTTAGGGTATCCCGGGTCCCTTGCAATAGACCCACTTGTGACGGAACACCGTGTGGTTTTAGTCGGTTCGATTCCAACATACCACCTCACTGTTAGCTCCGGTGAGGTGATGATCCGTGGTTTCCACACGAAAAAAAAATATATTAGCTGGAATACTAAAGCTGGATAAGTACGTTTTAGAATTCCGGGTAGCAACTCCAGGAAATTTTCATTAAGCAGAAATCCATATTTCACGTACAAATAAGTAAGCTAAAACAACATGAATATCAAAATCTGGTGGACATTCCGTGAAAAGTTTTAATTTATTTATTGCTTTACCTCGTATGAATATTACGTTTCCTTTGCTTGTACTACAATGTACTTTGTGTCAATAATAAACCCACAAAAATAGCAGGAGTGAATATGAAATGAAGTCGTACAAAGTTACCCGTATTATTCCAGCGGTTTCGTTCAAAAATGTCGCCATGATACAATAAATATAAAAGATATATGTACCCTATCTCTAAGTATATCATCGATTTAGGGTGTATTTAAAATACATAGTGTACATTCGATTTCAACTCAATGGTATTGACAATAGCAAACACTTTGTCTAATAATTTCACATGACTTTCACATAATTATTTACAGAATCTTACACAGTCAGAACCTCTAGAAGTGAACGTGAAACCCAGTGGCAGTGGAAGCACCTCCACTGTAAAAAAGATCCCGGCTAAACCAACAACAAAAGAGCAATAATTTATTTTTGGTGGGACTGATCCTTCCTTGAGTCCTTCCTGGTGGAGCATTACTACCATAAGTCAGTCACTTATGGTAGTAATGCTCCACCAGGAAGGACTCACATGTAATAAATACAATCATCATCCTCTGCGCCTTCTCCCAACTAAGTTGGGGTCGGCTTTCAGTCTAACTACGATACGGCCGAACTTTGATATTTTACGTGAAGCGACTGCCATCAGACCTCCACAACTTAAGTACCTTCTAGGCAATATCGAAGTTCTGTAGTTAGACCAGGTTGTCGGACTTTTTAGAGCTCCAACTATGCAGTAACGAATGCCACAGATGTTCGTATGGCAACCGGGACCGAAGGCTTAATGTGTGTTAAGTAATGGTCACTCATCCTAAGACTAACCTCTCTAGTATTACTTGTCCTTGCAATGTGCTAACCTACTCGGTTGCTACTTAGTCACGAGCCCCTGTGTAATAAATAAAATAACAGAATAAATACAATACCACTACTTTTGAAAGCGTTTATGGACACCGATGACCGCTTACCGGCAGGCGGACCGTATGCTTGTTTGTCACCGACATGGTATAAAAAAAGTTTTGAGACCATGTAAAACCTATGGTACTGGCTGTTACAAACGTCTGCAATAATCGATTAATCAATGCAATAAATAATTTCCCTGAATTTAAAGATTTTAATAATTTATGTAACAACCTTTCAAAAATTTACCATGAATATTAAAGCTTTGCGAAAAAAAGAAGAGAAGGAGTTATAGCTATTCAATTCTCCAACAACGGTACATGTGTCATATCAATATTGTTATTTCATGATAAAAATATTGATTCTTGATAACATCCAACAACGAATGTTACAATGTTAGGCTACACTCCTGAATGATTTTGTGAGATCCTACATTATATCAATTTGGCTTAGCTGGTATTCGGAAGTACTTTTTGTATGATACAGCAAAGTTCTGCTTGGATTGGGAGCAGGAAGCACTCCACTCTACAGATCACTGCGGTTAACTAGCACTTTCTAGCGAAGTGTTTCAGAGCTCCAGGGCCGAGTTTGGCACTATTCCCGTTAGTGTTAGAAGGGCTTTTACTTGAGCCAGAGGTTGTGGGTTCAATTCCCACCCAGGACGAATAATTTTGTAATGAACGTGATTATTTGTTCGGTATCTGGGTGCAATTTATCTATAATTTGTCTACATTCAGTAATATATAAGTATGTTTATCAGCAATCTGGTTACCATAGTACAGGATCTACCGGGTTTGGGATCAGACAGCCGTGTGTGAGCAGCCTTCGTGTGTGTTAACTAACACCATACTCTTAGGGAGGCAGAGATGAGCTCGATAGAACTTTTTTAAAGTGGTAAAGTCGCGATCACTAACATTTTACGGAACTCAGCTATAACTGTGAGTACTATCTACCTGTTTTGAGATTTTACAAAACCTTCACGGTTTTTTTTCAGGTGCAGCGAACGAAAAGTAAACTTAAATATTCCTAACAAGCTTGGTGGTCCATTGATAGCCATGTGTGAGGGATAACCCCACAGTTACACGCTGCCTAAAACTATCAAAGTAGTAGAGGATTGGAAGGTAAGGGCAAACCATTGCTCTTTTTTCCCAATTGAAGTTCAATAATATAGAAGTACCGACCATTACTTAACACTAAGAGATGGATACATGCATGGAGCCAACATTTCTCGAAGAATGGTCTTGTGGCGATACTTTAATGGATAAGTAATCGGATTCGGAAGATTACTTAATGAACTCATCATCATCTTCCTACCCTTATCATAATTATTTGGAATCCATGCCCTACGTCTTTCACATCAACACAATTTCTACTCAGTCTCTATCTGGATATATTCTCTCTGATGTAATCCATTAATTAAATAAATGCTTTTGCTGCCATGCTAAGACCAAACTGCTCTGTCACTGGTGAGTAGTTTAACCATCAGCGTCTCACGACCGCTATTCGAATCACAATTTCCGATCACTCACTTTTTTTTTAAGTTAATGTTAAAAGTTAATTATCATTGGCTTTAACTATGATGAAAAACATCATGAGGAAGTCTCAATATTCTACTAAGCGCTATAAGTCTTCTATAATGTTTGCGAAAATCTGAAAAGTTTGCTAAACATCACTGGACCAGTGTGATTATGAATGCCCCATTCCCGACAGTGGACCAGCTTAGAAACAGTAGAGGTTTTATTCAAATATTATTTAATAGATCATATTTGTTTTATTATTATAACATGTACCTTGGCCGCATATTATAAACAACACATTTAAGAAGAAGAAGGAATAATCGTCAATGAGTGACTGTTTTAATTGGAGTTATAGATGTCCCATTCTGAAGCCTTTTATATAGTGTAGTACCCATATACTTTGAAGACAAAACTAAAGCTAAAAAAGAATTGCTTTTACTCGTAGGTGTGTTAAGTCAAAGTAAAATAGAGACACCAAGTCATATTTGGCATCATATTAAAATAAAGTAAGTCGGCCGTGAGATCGCCCGAACCGGAATCAATAATAACCAAATTTCCGAATTCTATGCAATGGGATCCCTCGACACTTGTACAACACGAACTAATTTATAGCTCTTATTCGAAGGCTCGAAAGGGGCAGACGTATTGCGTCGCAACTCAAACACGCACTCGACGTAAGTGAATAAATGGGTAATTCGACACCGGTTCCTTCCTATATTCTTGAGAGCAAGTTCGGGAATTTACCCTCGCTCCACACCTACTTCTACAAAGTCGATCAATCATCGTTGTGGACGGCGACCGATCATACTCTGAACTCTTTCATTTATCTAATGAGTTCTGTGTGCCCACACCCCATGTTTGCCGGGCGGGGTCGTGATACTTCGACACGTCTTGATGAATTAATCGGTTGAAAACGTTCTAATAATGTTACATAGTTTCTTTATTAGGTTTAAGAATGGAGTGACTTGAGCGTGTCTAAATGTTAGTTTATATTCTTTTGCCATAAGGGTGATATTGTGGTGGTCACTACGATATTAAGAGTAAGTTAATTGAAAAAGTGACATACAGAACATGAATTTGGATGACTCACAGATAAATTTATAACTTGCACCATGCGACATGCAACAATATTTTATGCTAGATCATAATTCCATTTATTTCTTCTACATTAGGATATACATTTTATACATACACAAATAACCATCTGTTAATATGTACTGTCACGCAATGAACCCGTATTTGTATTGTGTCTATAACAGAAGATCACGACTAAAGTGATCTACATAATATTTCGAATAATAATTATTTAAATAAAAATTAAATGACCTAACGGATGGTGCAATATTTAAATTATTCATCTCGCTAACTTACGTAACGTAGTAATGTGGGCTCAGCGACAATTATTTATGTGATTTAAACGAGGCTGTTTTTAGCTTGGGTGTCTCGCGCTCCTACCCACAGAGGAATTAAAATTGAGTTTAGGGGATGATTGGCCCCTTGGATCGGTCTGTCTTCTTGTAAAAGGTTTTAAAATAGTTGTCTGGCGAACATATATAAAAATGGAGCATCAGAATTCACGTGAAGTTAAGTAATTATTTTGGGAGCTTTAAAGCGTTTGTTAAGCAATACGGCCGACGGAAAGTGTCTGGGAGTATTGTCGACTTATTTTTAGCGATATTATCTAAAATATACGTGAAAATCAGCTTGGAGAATATACGTGAGGTAAGTAATGTTTTTATGTACCTTCATTACCTGATACCTGGAAATTGGCCATCTAACCAAGCTAGCAGGTAGGCTTGCGACCATAGTACATACTAACACTATACAATCGTCCACATTTCGTTCGTCAGAAAATACGTGACGTCTGGCGGCCCTGGGATCTTGGACTAATAGACGTACTTCCCAGCCGCATGTGTTCTTTAAAGATTGTAGAAAGCCTTTATAAAAATATGCCATAACCAATCAACAAGTTTTTGGATATTTTCGGACAACTATCAGAAACATATTGTTGTTATTGTTTCAAATCAGTCTCGAGATAATATCGAAACTTATGTTTGCCATTATTCTAAATTTGCCTCAGTGTCATCCTGAGTCGTCAAGACCAATTCTTAAGAACAAACGGGACAATGAATGGTTTCCTAATAAAATGAGTAGTTTGTAAATCATAGCAAAACATTTAAAGTTTATTAGTTTAAATTAGTAGAAGGTATACAACCAATACAATATCATCCTTTATTAAAAGTAGGTAAGAAACAAAAACATTTGTGAGTAGAGAGTACAAAGTGCAACGTCTAAGCTCTCTGTCAGACTTAATGTTGGATTCAGGCTTAACTAGATCTGAAATGCGCTGGCCCTAATCCTCTTAAAATAACAACGGGGTTAATGTTCCGCCACAGAACCTCGGCATTTCTTATTGTCTCGTGTCCCAAGGATTATGTGCCAATTTATAACAAGTTGTAGGTTATGTACTTCTAAGGAGGCACTTGTTTAAAGCAGTGGCAATTATAGAGTAATAAAGACTACAGAGAATTTGTGTTTGGAAAGACCATCACTACATATTATTATAAAACAAAGTCCTCCACCGCGTCTGTCTGTCTCTTCGCGATAAACTGAAAAACTACTGAACGGATTTTCATACGGTTTTTCACCAACAGACAGAATGATTCATGAGAAAGGTTTAGGTGTATAATTTGTTAACGTTTTGTGTAAATTGGTTGAAATGATGTTTGTTGAAGATGTCTCTACTATCCGTGCGAAGCCTGGGCGGGTTGCTGGTTTTTAGATAAATTTATATTTAAGCAGGTAGTTATTTATTACGGATGTAGCATATGCACAAAACTATCCATTGTTGTGACCTGCTCAAAACAGCAAAATATCTATATTCTCTAAGTAACTATCACTATACAACCCTCAAGGTACCTTCACAAGAAATTGCGCAGACAAGTTTATTGGCACTAAGATAATTCACCGTGAGTTGAAGTTACCATTAGTGAAATAGTTTTGAGTTTAATATAAATCATCAAATAATCAATCGATAGAACGAGTTGTAAATCCTATCATGTTCTCAAGCAATATTTTGTATTGAATATTCTATTATTTCAAAAGATTTATTCGAATGCGATGTTAGCCAAACACGATATATGTACTTGTGCGTCTGAATTTTGAGGTAAATTAGTTTTGAGCAGTTTCAAGTTCTCAAGTTGTTGATATCCCTTGGGTGAGAGTCGTTTAAGAGCGAACGCCACACATCCTGCAGTTAAAAGCATCCAACTTCTGACATCAAGTTTAAACTCTAATTGAAATTTAAATTGTCATACGATATTCGTCAAAAACAGGATAACCGATAGCTGTACGTACATGCTTCGCTAATTACTTTAATAATATGAACAACAAAGCCGGCATTCTGTGGCGCGCGCGCCGACAAAAACGAATCGCTATGAGCGATCGCTACACCCGTCCAACTTCGCCGACCGGTGTTCATTAGAACTTAGACTTGTATGAATTTTCACCAACTTTCCGACGTAATGAACACTAAAAGGAGGTAAGTTTGAACGCTTCAAATTTTAATACTCTCGCTGTACGGTTCGCTGCGGACACGGTTTAATACTAAATTGGCCGTATGGAATTCATGTACCGTCAGAGTTAGAAATCCAATATCCTCTCTAACTTCGTGTTAAATGAACTCTGCCTCCTGTTTGTCTGGATTTTGAATTGTCTTTTGTAATACTTCCCGATGTAGATACGGTTCTGGAAATGTTGGTACTGAGCGCGATTGGCGTAATGAAATGCACTGAGTACTTCAATTGTGTTATTAAAGTAAACCAACCCGATTCTCGATCATTTGGACATGCTAGGATATGCTTTATGTTCCAGAATATATAATTAATGTCTAATGTTAAAATTCCAGTGACAGGTTAATATGTCTTCAATGTTACAAATAACATATTTAGGTATGACAATTTGTATTCAGGCAGACCTTTTGTGGACTAGATATACAACGTATTACAGAGCAGTGAGGTCTTACTTTGGGAGCTATTTAAATGAATCGGCCTGAAAAGATTACAAAAAAAAACTGGTAACTTTATTTAATAAATATTATCTCCGTAATTTTTAAACAACGTATAAAACGTAACGTAGTTTTTGATAATAATAATAATACTTTTTATTTTACAACTATAGACAGATTTGTAGGTACCATTGGCGGCCTTACCGCACAAGGCAATCTCTTACAGGCAACCATGGGATACAGCGAATACGCCATAAAGATTTGTCTATAAAGTTAGTCGAATGTTCAACCTCAAATTGTCCGATAACCTCAAGTGAGTGTTTTGATGGATGTAAGCGAAACGTCTTTTAGATAGGATGAATAGATAGATAGATAGATATTCTTTATTGCACACCGTAATTAGGATACAATTAAAAAGAAGATGAGTAAGATGAGGAAGAAAAAGATGGAGTATGTGGGTTAAACAAAAGGAAAATAATGTGGGCATTGAGCTTTTTGCGATACTCAGAAACATCATCATACTTGCAACGTCTATTATAAATTGGGATTTATTTCCATATGTAAGCACATTATTAATGAATAATTCACGTCATGTGAGCGACAACTCAATTTTTTTTAGCTTTTATTAATTCTGGTAAACGCTTACCATCAAGTAAATTGTGCTTGTTTCATTGGTAGTGTAAAATCCCAAACTACAAAATATCTTGGCTATTAATACTACCTTTATATTGTTTAAAGAAACTATGTAACTGAGATGTCCATCTAACACAAAAGCAGGTCCTCCTCACTAGACAATCATCATTTTATTAAATTTAATAGTCCTACCTTTGTCACTATTTATATTTTAGAACTAAGATAATTATAGGTTTTGCATTCCTAAAATCTAAATTTAAATTAATTAAAATCTATTTTTGTAGCTTCATTGGCCCCGTGGTTTGAACTTTTTTGTACATATACTATTAAACTAACCATATTGTAAATGTTCGTGAAATATCATTAAAGTATCACAATACGGATATCAAACACAATACGGATCATCGGGTGTGTAAAACTAAAATCCAACTCTTTCCGGCTGTGGTTCCAATAAATATTAAATATCAATGTGACGAGACCCTTTGAAGTAGGCTTGTAGAAGGGTCGACAACTAACCTATTGTAACTTGTCGAATTAAATTCCAAAGGCAACCGATCCCGCTATTTGCCATTATAATGGTAGGTAGGTATATATTCGTAGATGAGCAAACGGAAATTTCGATGTCAAAGGTAATTTTTTAATAAAGTTACTTAATAGTGATTTTTTGTTGAAGCATAATATAGGTAATTGAGAAATATTAATTGGATTTTTTTACTTACGTATGTCAAATTTATGTAGAAACATTTAAAACTAACAACTGCCGTATTATAAGTGTGATAGTAAGACAGTCAGACAATGATGTCTTGGGGTGGCAAGGTACCATCACCATGATACAAGACCATCTTAAGGACCTTTTTCTAAGTGTTACTAGAGATTGGATTAATTTTCCACTGTTAAGTAGTGACTTTCCTGTACTCAATCTTTTGATACCTCTATTGTTTAATTGACGAATAGCTATTAATGGCTATGACTCTTTCGAAAGGCAGATAGAGTAGAAATCGCGCAACCATTTATTAATGCTCGTTTGTTACTTTAATTAAATAAATCTATAAGTAAAAAAATCGTCATCAAACATGCTTTTTTACATTCTAAAATGATCACGTAGGAATATCATCCGAGCATCCACCGCTGAACAAAGTGTGAGTGATTCCTGACAATTTAACCACGTCCATTTAGAAAGGAAACTTTCCTAATAGTCAAGTAGGTACAGTTTCAGCGTCTTTCTAGTATTTTCTATAAAATAGGTCTTTATTTTAAGCTAGTAAAAGTAATTTCGTTACGCCCATAAGAACCGAAAAATCTAATTTTAAAATATATTCTTAACTATTTCCAAAATACAGATTTGAAAAATAAATTGGCTATTAAAGTATATGTGTAATGTAATGTGAAGGAATATATTGTATTATTTTAGTTAGGTTTAATAATAAAATAAGAGAGTTTCTTACAGCACTCTTAAATATTCTTCATCGTCGTCGTAGACAAAAGAGTAAAAGCAATTTTACCTATGAATGGGAGCTATTGAATTCTACATAGGGCCTCCTTAATTGGTACAAAGACAAGCTCTCTTAGAATAAAATTCATACAAAGATAGATGGAACATTTTTTATTGTAAACTGAAATACTAATTAAAAGCCTTATATCTTTAATCAGTTATATAATTAGTATGTGCTTGCTACCAAACAATGGTATTCCACCACACAGTTTCAAAATGGATTTGCTCTCGACGACACTAAAACTATGAGGTGACCTCGCTGCCATGGTTTTTCATTGACACTATTACTTTATTATGTGTTCATTGTGTCATCTTTTTCCAATATAAGGCCTCTGATTGAATTGAGACCGATTTTTTCTTATTAATTTTTGAAAAGTGCCATCTAACTAATATCAATTAAGAAGGCTAGAATAACTGTATATTTATTATTTTTATTTATCCTTCTATAGACCCAGCGGTACATTATTAAAGTTACTAATGACTCCCTTTTCATGGTTTCTTAATGTGTGAAACCATAAGTACCACAGTCACCATAGCACGATGATCAATACCCACGTATGTTATAAGCGAACGGATAAAACAACATGGTGTTCCGCCACATAGCCGACGCTGAAATAGAATATTCGTTCGTTGAAAAAAATCTTCTATTAATTAGTTTTCAATAGAGTTTAATTGTTTTAATCTTTATCTTTTCAGAAAAAATACTTTACTGTCGCCATATTCCTTTTTTAAAATAACAATACAAAAAAAAATCTCTAAACTATTAATTGTTCTTTTTCTGCGTTATGGTTACTATAGGTTACCTTTATTCCTTTCCGTAGTTACTTCTTTATGTAAATTAGCCAGAATAATACACCTACAATATATTTATTTTAATTAACTAATAAAAGTAATTAGCGCTGCTATATCGTTTAATTTAAATCGTTCAGTTCTCGAAGATCTTAACCTCAATACTACATTTCATACTAACTATTGAATTTGAGATTGAGATAAAAGCTTTTAATAAGCTTTTTATAATTGTTTGTTACAGGCTCTTGTACCTCAAATATCACCATCGGTGTTTCAAACGCGCGTGACCGTTAACCACATACAATACCATATGCTTTTTTTGCGCATTACGATGCCCCTACATTTCGTAGATTCCAATTATGTATAAAAAAAATGGTACTCTATGTTCAATATAAACCAAAAACACGATTTCATTAATAAAAAGGAAAAAAAATAACCGTAAAAAGTGTGGGTGCTTGATTTCAGTTCATGTAACAAAAAAAAAAGAAACTAACGCTTTTGTTCGGCAATTTTTAGTTTTTTTGTTCATTTAACCGAATCCTTTAGTCTTTTGTTTTTATGATGAACCAACGCGGCGACGCCTGCCTGAAAAGAATCCCCTTTGTGCCCTTTTATACTCGTACATTTCGTTTGTCTGTAAATTAATTCAAATACTAAAATTCTGTCTCTGGAAATTTCAATATGACAAAAGTAAAACGAGCCAACGTGAACTAAACAATGGCAGTGCACGTTTTGTCGGCATGTGGGCGAGTGTTTAGCTCTAAGCACCCGCATACTACTCTTATCACTGTGATACGTGACTCGACTTGTTAATGAGAGCGATCGATACACCGCACTTCTTATCAACACTCCAAACTTTAGTTATGAAACTGTTGTCCCCTCTGTTTGCCCTTATATCTGATACTATCTGATAGTCCATCTATAACCAACCAAAAATGTCAGACGCGCGTTATTTAAGAATATTCCATCGGATACATTTTGTTCCATAAATAAATTAATTGTAAATAATCAGCTGTAGACGTTACACCAGTTTTGAAACCCTCGCAATACGATTAGTTTTTACTGCGACATTCAAAATTTTTAATAATATATAGTACTTGCCCAAAAATACTCCGTAAAATTATCCGTTTTAAAACAAGTTTTTTTCTACAAACGGAGCTGAGCAATATTTTCAAAAATGTACTGCTTACATAATGTATTTTTTAAGATTATTTTTCTATCCGAGTATATAATGAGTACATAAATGCTCATTAAAAGATATATTTATGATTTTTTCCAAATGTTTTTTATTTTTCTATTCGAAGACTAGTAAAACTTTATCCAAACTGCTAAAATTTAAAGCTTACGATGTACCAAAAATAACACTTATTTAAACCTGTGCTGATTTTGTTTCAGAACGGTGCCAATAATGTGTTTTGAATATAACGTAAACAGCTGCAGACGTTACATCATATTTTTTCAATACAATGCAATACTATTGGTTTGGACGACGACACTTGAAAATATTTATAAATATAACTTTTCCTAAAATTAACCGTTGTAAAACAGTATTTTTTTTCTAAAAAACGGAGCTTGGCTCTATTTTAAAAAATGTCCGACCTGTATAATGTATTTTTTACGATTTTTCTGTCAAAGTACATAATTAGTACTAAAAACCTGTTTTTAGAACACATATTTATGATTTTTTCAACAAGTGTCTTATTAATACATATTTGACGCTACTTTTTAATGATTAAAAACGTACTATTTATCACAGATATCGTAAACCGTAGACTCCAAAGGTACTGTAATTTGTTTTCCCGTTTCGTATTGCAGAACAGTCATATTTTACCAGAAATTTCTGCGAGAAAGGCAAGAAATTTAATATTGTAAAGCCCTCCGTGCTAATTAGTGCAAAAGACTGCTATCGGGGTGTTTATTAGCAGTTAATAGAATTGCGGAGCTCAGCAGGCGGGTGAAGGCACCGTTTCGTGCTCGAACGCCCGGCGCTCGCCAACCTGTTGCCGACGGGACCGCCTTCCGCCCATTCGCCGCACAGCTTTTCCGGGTTCTATGTTCCTAAGTATTGTGCAAATATCAAGCTAAGCTGCGGAAATACTTTCTTTTTTTACTTACCGACTTCTTCCGACCCGATGACCCCAACAGCTTCTACGGCTCGTTCTTTTAATTTACACAAAAAAGTAATGAACGAAAACAATCGAATTTAATTTTAATTTTTTGTTTTTTTTTATAAAAAACTCAAAATATAAAATCACTACAAATAAATCATCAACCAGAAATGAAATTTGTAATAATAAATAAAGAAACGAAGAAATATAAATGTTCGGTTTGAGCGCGAGCGGCGGCAGAGTTCGAGTTAGAGTTGAAGTCGAAAGTGGTATTAGGAGATCAGGATACTGGGAGAGGTGCCTTAACGAGGCGCGGTGCCGCTGCCGCGGCTGACTACAGAATGGTAGCGGGCTGAACGGCATCGGGCCCCACCCCTAGCGCACGCGCGTTTCAGCCACCCCACCGCGCATGACTGACATCCTACCGAAAAGTGGAAAAGTGACTCCTCCAACGTAGATACACCATTATGTACTAAATAAATATTGTATCGTAATAGATGCCGATCTCAGTACATAATTTTGACCTAGTTGAATATTTTTTATGCTCGATTTGGACAACGTAATTTATAAAAATTTAATAGTTATATCTCCATCGAGGACGTGTTTCTCCTTCTTATGTATTTCTAATGTACGCCCCATTTACACATAGGTATCTCGCTAGCAAGTGCGATTGAAAGGCAACCTAATGTTTCATCAAAAGAAGGTTTATTATTTTACTCGTCCATATTTTTTTTCATGGGTGATTTCGTTGTATAGTTCTCTTATTCCGCTCAAATATCCGTTTCTTAGTGACGTTTCGTAACCCCGGGGCATTGTTTGGAACTTTGACATTATAAGGCTCTCCGATCCCAGAAACACGCGCATCTCGAAAGACAAAGCTATGCCCAAATCAAACGCGTAGTCAACGCTATGACCGCAATGTGCCTTTCCTTCGGCATCATAAATGCTCGTATTAGTGAATAAATGAACACCTGATGTTCTCTGATTTACCCTTGCACTAACATCGGCGGCAACTTTATTAATATAGTTTATGTTTTGTGACGGAGACCTTGTATAGGCGTACGGATAATTGATGGAATGACCGTCGCGTTTTATCGATAGATACACTTTGGTATCTTTTTTGTGCTTGTTTAAAACGCTCTTGATGAACATTGTTTCGTTTTCTGATGCAGCTTGCGGTCCAGGGTATATTTGTGAGAATCCCCAGTCGACCTTGGGACATGAACCCCACTGGCTTTCAGAGTTGCGAGTTAAGTCTACGCCAAAACTTGCATCCTCTTGTGATGGTTTGAGATTCTTTTTCCATGGTATCTTGCTCTATAAAATCATTTAAACACAATTAATATTGTCGATTAAAATTAGGCCTCGGCGAAATTCTCTGAAACGTGTAGGTAATTAGTTACAAACGATAAAAACAATATTAAACGTTCGGTGGATTGAAACTAAACTGTGACTGAGATGCCTTCTGTGTTAATATTTTGTTAAATAGTTTGGGTTATTTTCGACATTAGAGAATGTAAAATTTAAGCATTAACATTTTCTTATTTCGATTTTCATCGATGAAACAAATCAAACATAAAGAAATTGAGGATAAATAATAGAATAGTCTTATTTATATTCAAGTTTTACTTTTGGAAACTTTAAATTTAGCCCACTTTAAAACTACTAGCAATTCAATCAAATAGTACAGTGGAACTAGATTAGGTTGGAACTTCTCAACTACATTTAATTCTATATATTTACAGGCTTATTGCATTGTTCTTGGCAGCTGCCATAGAAGTAACAACAAGCCAGAATAATAAAATTATAAAGTCGAAAGGATGACGAATGAACTTTTTTTGGAGCTCTAAGAGGGTACATCAGCAAAATTTTTGAAAATTTTTTAATATACAATATATTTTATGACGTTGTCGGTCGGTATGCTACGTTAACCTTAAATAGCGCGAGATCTCTAATTTTAAAAGATCTGACTCCCTTTTTTTCTTATTTTATTAGAAATTAATTGTAATATCATTTCTTATAATGGTCAGGAAGAGTATTAGTAAGAAGCCTGTGTATCTGAGTGTTCTATATAATGTTTTTGAAGGATTGTGAAATCTACCGATTCGCACTAAGCCAACAAGATGGCCCAGGCCCTATGTACTCGTTTATCAGATTTTCCTTACACTAGTATATTCTGTCAAATAGGAAGTAACGTCGAACTACATTGAATATTTAACATTAATATTATACATTTAATCATTAAAAAAACGAGAATTAGTTTATATTTACAATTATACTTTGAGAAATGCTTGTATCCAACCTAAGAAATACATATGTAAATAAAAAAATAGATTATATAGGATAAAAAAAATAAACTAATAACGAGACAGGTACTGCTAGTTTAAGAACAATAGATTTAAAAAAAAAAGTGTGTGTGTACTTATGTACGCACGTAAGAAGTTATACTTCTTAGGCGTAACAAGATAAAAATCTTTCTAAAAATTTTATCCTTCGCGTTATCCTGCGTTTGTAGAAAAAAACTACACTAATAATAGAAAAAAAGGTATTTAATACATTGAAAGTTTTATTATAACGCATTATCAAGTTATATACAGTTTATTTAAATATCATAATAAATAATACATACCGTCAACTAACCTCAAATTCTACAAACGTACTCAAAGTAATGTGTAAAAACCATTTTTATCACTTATAATCACAGTAAAGTATCTTTAAACCAATAAATTGTTAATAAATATCAGTCACCACGATATATTATTTGAAAAAAGATATATTTATGTATATTTATATATATTTTATTCGGACTGATACAACACACGTGTTGTAGGTTCAGAAACACTTGAATAAATATCGTGAAATTATAACTTTTTTTGAAAAACTAAAATGTTGACTAGCTAACTTCAGGGCTAACTTAACGTAAAAATTTACTCTCATGATTTTTCCCTAACGCGCCAAAAGAAGTATAACTTCAAAAATTACTTACATATCTGGAGTACTCTTGTCCGTCAGGGTTGGTACATGGTAATATGACCCATCGCACATTTTTAAGCATGTGGTCGTACTCCTCGCAGGCAACTAGTTGTTCAATGATGAATAATGCCAACATGACGGATTCCGAACCACCTTCCTGACCTGCTTCTATGATAAATATTGGCTTGGCTTCGTCTACTCGTTCTGCCTTCGGTGAGTTGGGGGGAGGGATAGTGTGAGCTAAATGCACCTAAACACCCATCGTTTTATAAATATGAGTAAGTAAGGTATAGGTAAATGTGATTTAGTCTGCTTAGTACACAGGTCGATTGTTGTCGTAAATTCCTGTAACTTATTGATCTACTGTTGATTGAAGTTTCGATTCCCTAACATGACAATTTTTTTTTTATGGTATAGCAGGAAACGAGCAGGCGGGTCATCTAACTGTAAATAAACTACCGCCTTCCATGGGCACCTGCAACTCAAGAGTCACAAGTACGTTGCCGGCCTTAGTAGTAGTAGGGGAAGAGTAGGAGGGGGGGAGGGTTAGGGCGTTCGGTAACCTCACTCACTCGGCGAAAAGTAATGCAAGCATTGCTTCACTGCCGGTTTTCTATGAGGCCGTGGTATCACTCTGGTCAAGCCGGCCCATACGTGTCGAAGCATGGCTCTCCCACAACATTTGTGAAATCCACAAATAGTTTTCCCGAGTTTGTAAAGTCTCCCGTGACACAGGAATCATGCCTAATGCGTTGTGTTTAAACAAAAAAATAAGATTAGCTTGGTATTGATCTATTTGTCGGATTGGTTGTTCTGTAGTGAAAAATGCAATTACTTAAAAATGACATAGAAGTTTGTGGTAACTAACCTGTAAGGACGCATTCACAAATTTTTCAGATTTTACTAATAAATTATGTAAAAATTGCTTTTTTTATTACTAAAAAGTTGGTAAAAAGTACATTGGTAGAGTTAAGGTTGGTTCTATAGGTTCCCGGATAAATTAGCAAAAATCAGTTAAACTTCTCTATTAGGAAGTTCTTCCTTATGTATAAGCACACACACATCCTTATGTATAAGCACTTTAGCTTTGTTGATATAATTTTCGAAGTTTCGATGACATTTTAAAAGCTATCTGGCGTTAATTTAGCACATAGACCCCTAATAAAATAACATTCCAGCCAAGATGTTTTACTATGTTTTAACGGTCACAATTATAAAATTATGGACATCACCTCGTAAAGAGTCCTGCCTTCAAACGTCATATGATCACCGAGAACATCGAACACGTCGTAGCAATATTGTTTCAGAGCCCTTAGGAAGACTGTTACCTGTAAACATTTATTTCTTATCTTTAAAAACATCGGTTTATTTGACACAGTAATCAACAATTAAACGCTGATAGGTGTGAAACTGTGTTGTACTTGCCAACGCCACTCGATAATTAGTAATAATTAGTTACAGAGGTATGAATTTAAATAAGTTTATTACATTTAAAAAAATATATAATATTAAGTAGGTAGGCATTTCGAGCAAGTAGCTGCGAATTTCCGTGATTCAGCGACATTGGAAATTGAATCAAAAATATAAATGGATATTGTTACGCACTACATAATATAAGTACGTCAGAAATTGATGGGTTATTTTATAGCAAGTTACAACATTTTTAACTGTTGCGATTTTACAAGGAATTACAATACAATAGCCATTACATAGAGAGGTTTTATTATTTCGTCAATGATAACATCCAGGATGTAGGGGCTGTAATACTGCGATGCCGTATTGAGTCATGGGCCATTGAGGGCATGAAATAAAGCAGGGCAGGTTTATGCTTGAACTGGAACCGTCCGACTGATCCAGCATCTCCATCCACCGTAGACCCATGGAAGTGGGATAGTGTTGGCAACGCACACGTGACACCACTGTTGTTGCGGATATTTGTAGACACCGGTAATGGCTTACCTACTGGCAGCCTTGTTTACCAATTTAGTTGTAGAGAAAATAACAAAAAAATAACGATTTCTTACAAAAACAATAGTACCACAAAAAAGTAGTACAAATATAGTCATATTTTTATACTCCCCTGGAATCGTAAGTCTAAAGTCAGGTAAGATTAACTTACAGAGTTAAGTTAAGGTTAGTACTAATCAAATTGTATTTAGAACTATGAAAAAATATACATATTTACGTTCCAGTCCAATGTTAAACGCAAATTGGTAAGTTTGTAATTGGTAAAAAAATATACATGGATGTGATTGTACACATAATAACGACTTTCGGATTTCCTCTGTAACTGGTACTCGGAGAGCTTACTTCTTGCCGAATTCCCTAATTTTAGGTCTAAGGGGGTCGGCTAATAAAAATCTACCGGGTACTAAGGGTTATTTATTATTACTAGGAACAAATTTCAATATTACGATGTAAAAGGGTATTTTGTGATTGCATTGCAGTGCACATATTGATTAATTTATATGAGGGACATTAAACCTAAGTATTTTAACTAAATAAGTACCTATGCGTGTTCATTAAATGTTTTAATCACGTAGTCTGGCAGACAGGCATATGGACCACGAAGTTTTTACAAAAGTTATGTTTTATTCGAGTTTTTCTCAACTTTCAAATTTATGGTTTCTCTTTCATATTGTACAACAGTAAAACAGTACAATGTAAAAGAGACCTTACGTGCAGTAACGTGACGGGTTGTGACGTGTCAGCTTAATATGGGAGACAAATAAACCGCAGCGACAATGATGCGGTAACAACTGTTACTGTGCTACGGCACAGCGAAGGCCTGCACGTGGAGAGAAAATGTTGCCTTGAAGTTTCTAAACTGAATAACATTACATCTACGGATTTGGGATTACCATACATATTGTTTATATATAAACTGGGTTTCATGATTCGTTAACATGTAAGAAACAGTCTCACAACCACTGATAGAAACTATGAAAATCACTAACTAACAGCAACTGCCAAGTTGTTCGTACCTCTATCCGCACTCAAGTGATAGTTCTGAACTTATTTCTATCGTTTTATAACCCCACTATTTTTTAATATTTATCAATCGACCAATAGCATTGCGTTACCGGTAGAACCAGTCAAAATAATGTCTATTAACTTATTTTAATTAAATAGTGAACTGTGTTATCATCTATTATAGTTTGTCCCTATTTTTAATAAAATAAATAAGAGTTTTTGATGTGGCGACAACAAACACGTTCTCAAAATGGTGTAGGAAAGGATTTTAAAAGCATTTAATCTTTGAAAAATGTCCTCCAATTAATGGTCTCGGATGGGATTCCAAAAGCGTTAAACTTCACTTCTTCTTCTTGTGATCAGATGGTACCATATAATACCAACATAACTGAAAGCCCTATACGGTATTGAAAGACTTTCGACTAAGCCTTTTTGCAAGTTGCAGCACTGGGCTGAGACAATTTTTTTCTTAAATAGGAATACCTACTAGCAACGTGGGTCACATGTTACTAGTATTCTTGTTAACGCCTCCAGCTAAGCTAAACGCTTTTGTTAGGAGTGGGTTCACGTCGGTAGTCCACTGGGTGGGGTTCGAACCCGCAATTGAATGCAAGTCCGACGCCATTACGCTACCGCCGCTTCGACCGTTTTGATGGTACGGTTATCGCGCGTAAGCCGTGTGTTTATGTAAAATATTCTAACACAGACACACAGTTAATCAAATGATAAACAAAAAGCGCATTGACAGCGAAAAGAAAACGGACAATGCCTACTTTGAAAAATATAAACGCCTTTGCTTTTTCTGTTTTATAAAACTACTAGCTAGCGGGCCACATGTGGCTAAGTAATAAATAAAAAAATATTGTGACTACAAATTGAGATAAAAACTATTCTATCTCTCAAGTTGGACCAAACTGCACACAGTGTGCAAAAATTCATTAAAATCGGAGTGTTAGTCTAGAAGTTTTTCTTTTAGAGATATGTATTGGCAACCAGCACAACGTTCACCTGATTTTAAACCGTGACTGGCTATAAATAATAGGTTCCTATAGCAACTAATTACCGGTGATTACACATCTGCGTTACCCATAGTCACTAATAAAAATACAACTAGGTATTAGTATTGTTAACCGTACTCTTCTCTAGAGAAGACCTCTCTCTCGGAGGTGTGTCCCGTTGTGTATCGAACGGAGGTGTGTAAGGTGGCTACAATTTGAGAAGATTTCTGTGACTTCTTATAACCATCCAAACACTTATTTATTTCAACCATTTATCATAAATGAAATATAAAATAAAAACTAAATAACAAATTACTTTACTGTTCGGGGGTCGCTGCTAAGTGGTAACCGAGTAGGTTAGCACATTACAAAGTTAAGTAATACTAGCCAGGTCAGTCCAGGATGGGTGACCATTCTTAACACATTGAGACCCCTCCGTGCCTCGTAGAGTACGTTAAGCCGTCGGTCCCAGTTGCCACACGAACATCTGTGGCATTCGTTACGGGTAGTTAGAGCCCTAAAAAGGCCGGCAACCTGGTCTAACTACGGAACTTCGATATCGCCTAGTACTTGGGTTGTGGAGGTCTGATGCCAGTCGCTTCACGTAAAATATCAAAGTTCGGCCGTACCGTGGTCCGACTGAAAGCCAACCCCAACTTAGTTGGGAAAAGGCGAGGAGGATGATGATGACTTTACTGTTTGGTTAGTGCTTTGTTCCTATTATCATAACATAATTCGTCTACTGTTTGTTGTGTTCCTCCTTCAAACAACACAATTTTTAGCTGTAGCTGTATTCCGTTTTTTAATAATACTATTTGACTACTGTTCTGTTATTGCTCTAAATAACCCAGTTTGTTTACCATACCCAATATGGTGAGAGAAGTTAGAGTTTGAGTAATAGTGCTAGTGTCACCAATAGCGGCGTTTTAGTTCAAAACTAACCCTAGAGCTGCTTTTTTGAAGTTTTTCTTAAATTTTTTAATTTGATTTTAAAGAGATTTTGAGTTTTAAATTGAATTAAACCTTATTATATGGAAATATGCTTACCGTGCTCAAACCTATAGCTGCATCTTCTATACAAGGTACTTCATCCATGTCAAGTAGATCATTTAACATGTCTTGATAACAACGTCTGACCGTTTTGCAACTGGACATGATATTTTTATTAAAAACCAAATAAACACGTACAGAAACTAACTCGAAGCTTGAGTACAAATGCGACTTGTTAATTAAATAAAATTATGATTGATTGATTCGTTCCAACTACGTAAAAAATGTAAATAAGGGTTGTCTCCTAGGTGTACGCAATATAAAAGAACATTAGTACTCAATACTGTGTCGTATAAAATATATGTTAACTTACCCACATGTCAAACCTTCAATATTGTTAATATTAACTACAAAAAAAGGAAATTAAAAGACGATAAATAAAATGATGAGTATTTTAAACGTAAAATCTGGCCATTACGATAAAACGCACCTATAACTACGAAGAATAATAAACATGTGTAACCATATTTTGTATTAATTAAGTTGATCATATTGAACGTTTACGTCCACAAAAATATATATTATTTATAGTCTAAGAAAACAAGGAAAAGAAATAAAGTGGGCAATTTTATTACAAAAGAAATGCGATCAATGTCGAAATAAATAAAACTAATTCAATTTTTATGTTTTATTCCTATTCACAGTGAGTATAGCTTATTTCACAATATCAGTCTTCAGTCGTCATAACTTCTCTTTTTCCGATGCCTGCCAAATTCATTTTTAATCTGTGAGCCAAATTCACGGAATCCTTCATAAAATTGTGGTAACGTACGTTGGAGAAGACCCTCCGGGAAGGAGAACTCAAATCCATCAGTTAATTCCATAGTATAAGAGTATGGGATTCCAGCTGCACCGAAAGCGAAGTCATCACTTCCACCAGCCGCTGGATACCACTTCCCTGCGCTCAGCACTTTAAAAGGTTTTCCACCAGCCCGCTGAACTTTCTCAGAAACTGCTTTCGCCAATCTATCTAATTTTTTCCATTCCGGTGGTAAGTAATCCCCTGTATAGCCCCATGGATAAACCAAATATTGTCCATAAGAATGTAATGAGACATAAAGTTTAATTCGTTTTGCGTTATCCATCATGACATTCCTGACAAGTCGTGTCTCGGGCTCTGAGAAGGCGTTGGGTCCAGCGTAGGTCTCTTTGTGACATGGATCATGAGACACTCCGCTAACAGCCCACTTAAAACCATAGTTTCGATTACCATCAACTCCATAACAAACACCATTTTTTGATCTTGTTTTTCTCCACATACGGTTCTGAAACAAATAATATTTGATACATGTGAAAGAGTTGCATTTAAATTTATTTTATATGTGAGACTAATGAAAAACATCATTCCAGTATGACAACAGGAAAGGAATGAGAACGTGAATGTGAGCCGTGGGGGTTTCCGCGCGATAAAAATATATTAAAAATGCAAAAGAAATCGTAAGAGACCACCTTCGATGAGTATTTACTGTGAGCCTAAATGTATTTCTAGCTTTTTTCGTATGGACTTTTTAGTAGAGTGTAATTTTTTTCAAAAAATACACATTTAATATCCTTTTCGAGCATATTTCTTTACTTGTGATAAGTTATTGTTTGAGTACTGATCATACTTTTCTTGCGCCAAATAAAACACATCTTAAAAACAGTTGTGTCATGTTTTATAATTATGAGTATAGTCATGCTTTTCTTAGTGCATTTAATAAATATATTAAGGAATACATTGTTTTTTTTTTGTAACTTAGGGCAGTAAAGGTTATAAAAGACTCGAAATTGGATAAACGCTTGGTCCCGTTTTGAGATTAGTCCAAGTTCTTAATGTATTATTTTTCAGAACTTGTAATATCCATGACCACACCTTTAAAAGCATCTTTGTAGCCGACCACAGACCACTCGCATGCTTGAATGTATTATGTGCAAGTAATAGCTAACCCCCGACAATCGACTTTTTAGCTTTATTACATTACTAAACTTGTAACTAATAAAAAATGTTATCAAATCTTGAAAGTCTATTTTAACTTTTTTCTAATAGTCGTATCGAAATGAAACATAATTTCTTAAAACTCTTTGGTGGCTACTAGTAAACCTGGAGTTTAGTCTGTTATAATACGTTTTATCAAACCCTTTTAGAATTTTTAGCATGTGATACATAATAACAGTAATAACTTGAGACACCTTACACACGGCCGTCTGATCACATCCGGCCGCTCGACCGCTGGCGGACCTAATACGCAGTCTCGCGCAGGGGGTTGCCGACAGCTGCATCAAGCGCTCACGTTTTTATTTTTAAATTTACAACGTACAGTAACGTAATTTGAAATCGTATTAATATACTTATATATACTTTAAATGCAGTCAAATTCACGGTGAAAATTGACATGGTTTCTGATAGTTTATGTGCTGTTTATGGATGTAGATCCAGTAATGTATGATGATATAATATAGTAGTATAATGATGTAGTTTTTTCTTATCTATTTTCTTTGCTCAACTGTTCTAATAATTTATTGATGTTTCTCGTTAGAGGTTTGGTTAAGCGAGGTCGCGTGGCTTTGGTGATATTTTTTTGGTAGAAGCGCGCATTTGTTGTTGAGTGATTTGGATTGATGAATTAGAGATTTGGTTATTCGAGATCCCATGGCTACGACGTTAAGTTTTTCGTGGTAGCATGCATTCGTTGTTAAGTGTTTCGTATTAGTAAACTTACGGGGACGTGGTATTCAGTGTTACATTTTTCTAAGTCAGGTAACACACCCGATTTTTTATGTAATAAAACTTCACTTAATCAACCTAGGCTTTTTTAATAAAAATATAGATATTGAATATTACATAAAAAGAGGTAACCCTAAACTCACGGCAACGCAACCGTGCGCTATTACGAGGCAATAATCGGCGCTCGGAAAGAGTAGGTAATTGAAACGGTAGGTATGGACGTTTTTGTAGGGAGTGATTTATCTGTTACGTAGTAACTACTTAGTAATCTGTGCCTGTACTATGGTAACCAGACTGCTAATAAATATACTTATATATTACTAAATACATATATTTATGTAATATATTTAGTGTTAATGTGTATATAATATCTTAACATAATCTTATATTACTACACCACAGACGGGTAGTATGTGAATTCATTCATTCATTACATTTGACAATATCCGTACAAAGGTTGTCTGGAAGAAATCACACTGTGTGATAAGACCGCCGATTGTTATACCTTAACATTTGTAACTTGTTTTAAATAAAATACATATTATAATATAAATGCGTATAAGTCAGAAGTAGTAGTGTTTTTAATTCTACGTATTATTATCTGTTTTCATCTTAAAATATGACACCCTATCCTAATATTTAAAATATTGTGTAGTCTCATTATATATTTACATATGAGATATTAAGATACTAACGCTTTTACTGGAGCGACTGTATTCGTAGCCGTCAGGGTTTGCCACAGGGAGGATGTACCAATCCAGGCCGTCCAGCTCTTGACCATGTAGCTTCGACGTGGGATCAGTCACTAAACGGTGAATAAGGTATATTGCCATACTTGGTGCAACCCATTCTCTGCTGTGTATACCTAGGAAAGTTTTACAAAAGATACAGTGTCTCAGCAAAAACATTTTTTAGGCTAATTAAACTAAAAACAACTTGACATAGACAAGCTCAGTGGCGTTAGCTAACTATCAACAAAATCACTGTGTATACAATTGAACAACTATCTGTTTCTCAAACTTATTAACCCTCCCGCGAAAACTTTATGAACGCTCTGCTCCTATTGGTCGTAGCGTGATGTTATATATCCTATAGCCTTCCTCGATAAGTGGGCTATCCAATACTAATTTTTTTTTTTTAATTCGAACCAGTAGTTCCTGAGATTACCGTGTTCAACCAAACAAATAAACAAACGAACTCTTCAGCTTTATAATATTAGTATAGACTAGCCTAACCCGCCCCAGATTCGCACGGTTAGCAAAGCATAATTATATTATTTTTGTCGACTACGATTTTACAAAAAACCTTAATGAATTATACACCTAAACCTTCCACATGAATCACTCCGTCTATTGGTGAAAACTGAATAAAATCCTACCTGCATCCACAAATATGATGGGATTTCCAGCACCAGGGTTCGTCGATACCTTTGCAAGTTTCATTCTCCGTCCTTCGTAGCTATTTCCGAGGGTCTCTAGAGTTAAAAAGTTTGGGTATCTGCGCGCCATCGTTTCTAGGTAATCTTGGATCTGAAGAAAAATACGAGATCCTATTATTTTGTAAATGTATTATTAGCAATAGTATAAATCTAGGGATGGGGAGGGAGGGAGGCAACTAGCTTCACGACCTACTTATACTGACTGACCCCTCCTGACAATTCAAAAATACCTACAACGGGTTTACTTGAAATTAATAATTTTGATTTTGATTTTGATTTTGATGTTCATGACTGAGAAAACTTTTCTACCTAGTCCTCTATTGAAGAGACCAAGAGAGGAAAAGTGGTAAGGTACCCTCTATAACATATTGTAGTATATCACACTTTTGTGATATACGTTACTACTGGTGTGTGTGAAGTCCGCACTGAATTCTATTCGAATTATTTAAAATGTAAATTGTTAGAACAAATAAGAGAATCGCCGCAGTCAGTAGTCAGAGTGGACGGCTGTCAAGTTGCGAAGCCACTTCTATGAAGCCATTATAAAGTTATATTATTGTTGTAGCTAGATCAGTTTTAATATATTATCTTTCAGTTGTCTTGTCGACTATCAATCACTCTCCTTACACATTAACACCACGACTTCAAAATCCTCTCTAGCCAAAAGAAGCATCACAATATATAGGTTAAATATAACTGCAAAGGTTTTTCTTATCCACGTTACACCTTCAGATTACTTAGGAATAACATTAAAAAATATACTAATCTACTAGCTACCCGGCCATGCATTGCTGTGACTAAGTAATGACTATAAATTGAGTTAAAAATTATCCTATCTCTCTAGTTAGACCAAACTACACACAGTTTGCAAAATTTCATTAAAATCGGTTCATTAGTTTAGGAGTTTATCGTGGACAAACAACGTGCCACGAAAGGTTACAATAAAAACTTTCGTGAGTGGTATTCATGTTTACTAAAGACTATACGGTTTTACTCACGTTTGTATTTCGAAGATGCCCGCCTAGAAAAGGGCCCCCGTCGGGTCCGAAACTAGTCGGGTATACTTTTTCTTTATTCCTTGTTTGAGTTTGATACCTATTTTACACTTGTTGTTTTACACTGGATTTTAACACTTACCATATGGAAGGAGTTATATTGGAACACGTTGAACTGTCGCAAGACTCTTCTTCTGGGCATGCGTTCGTTGAGGTCTTCAAACGATCTATTTCAATAAGAAACACACTTAACGTATTTTTTTAATACTTCTTAGTTGACAAACAAGTTAAACTGAGAGTTTCCAACCTTATCCTATGACCAAAGTCGCAAGTATTCATCACAAAATATTAATCACTAATAGAATTGTATTTTTTCTTGAAATATATTCGGTTCCCAAGAGAGGTGAGTATAGAAAACATTGATATCTTGAGTGAATAATTCCATGTAAGTTAGTGGTTTCTTTTAAGGGTTTCGTTATCTATCTGTGTTCAACAAAATTTATTGCTGATTGTACTTTATCAGTGTGTAAATGAACAAAATGTATATGCAATACAAAAAACACAACAATACAAATACATCATAATACAGAACTAACCTTCCATAGTTCGATTTTACGTCAGCTACTAAACCTTTTTCTTTAGCAAAGTCTTCAACATACTGCATTCTATCAAGTGGCACCAAGACATCGAGCGTGTCATTGATGCCTCTGCTGCTCTTCAAAATTTCCACTTTATCTTCAGGGTCATGGAAATTATAGGTTGCTTCCAGTTGTTCAGTATTTGTAGGGAATAAACGCAGTAACGTATGGCTGCAAAGTAAAAAAAAATTAAGTGCCTTATAAGAAATACGGAGCAATGTCGTGTCAGATAAAAAGTGTGTAGTAGAAGATTTTGAAACATTTAATTTTATTCAAATTTTTTTTTTTTGGTTAGACGTTATCACGGAAACGTGAAACTACTAAACTACCGTCCAGAGGGTAAGACAGAAAGACAGAGAGAGAGAGAGTTTTCTGCCTTATAAGAAATACGGAGCAATATCGTGTCAGTTAAAAAGTGTGTAGTAGAAGATTTTGAAATATTTAATTTTATTCAAATTTTTTTTTTTTGGTTAGACGTTATCACGGAAACGTGAAACTACTAAACTACCGTCCAGAGGGTAAGACAGAGAGAGAGAGTTTTCTGCCTTATAAGAAATACGGAGCAATATCGTGTCAGTTAAAAAGTGTGTAGTAGAAGATTTTGAAACATTTAATTTTATTCAAATTTTTTTTTTTTTGGTTAGACGTTATCACGGAAACGTGAAACTACTAAACTACCGTCCAGAGGGTAAGACAGAGAGAGAGAGTTTTCTGCCTTATAAGAAATACGGAGCAATATCGTGTCAGTTAAAAAGTGTGTAGTAGAAGATTTTGAAACATTTAATTTTATTCAAAATTTTTTTTTTTGGTTAGACGTTATCACGGAAACGTGAAACTACTAAACTACCGTCCAGAGGGTAAGACAGAAAGACAGAGAGAGAGAGTTTTCTGCCTTATAAGAAATACGGAGCAATATCGCGTCAGTTAAAAAGTGTGTAGTAGAAGATTTTGAAACAATTAATTTTATTCAAAATTTTTTTTTTTGGTTAGACGTTATCACGGAAACGTGAAACTACTAAACTACCGTCCAGAGGGTAAGACAGAAAGACAGAGAGAGAGAGTTTTCTGAAAAAATCTTTCAGAAAACTCTCTCTCTCTGTCTTTCTGTACCCGCTCAGAATCGTAGTGTTAAGCTAAGGACAAAACTAACTAACAAAAAGTAGGGATTAACAAATAAAAAGCCACGTTGCAATTTGGCCAATTTTCTATGAAAATCTTACCATGCCATGAATGCCATGCTGAGAAATTTCATGAAGCATATTTGAGTTTTTTTGTCGTACATACTCGTATTTTCGGGAGAAATTTTACATTCAGTAACTTTCACTACAGTGAAATTATCCTAATATCGATGGCGTACATACATCATCACTACATAGTATAAAACAAAGTCGCTTCCTGCTGTCCGTCTGTCCCTATGTATGCTTAGATTTTTTAAACTACGCAACGGAATTTGATGCGGTTTTTTTAATAGATATAGTGATTCAAGAGAAAGGTTTATATGTATAATACATGCATAATATAGTAGAGAAACACAGATAACTTTAGAGGTTTCTAATGTGATGTCGTAAATAAACACTTTGTTTTTGCGTTTATATTGCAAACACTGGCTGAACCCTACGAAATAGATCAAAATAATGTACCACAGCATTGTACACCTGAAAAAGTTCTACAAAATGTCCGCCATGGTATATGTCTATCTCTTAGGGATAACCCACAATAACCATTTTTTATCCTTTACTTTTTACGAGAAGTAATGGCTTATTTACGAAGCGATTTTAAGCAGTACAGCATTAATCCTTATCCGATTAGGTACCTTAAATACATTGTACATTTAATATAGATCAAAATGGCCTTTCACAGCATGTAATTTCAATGAATATTTTCGAAGATATTACAGATTTAAAATGCAGGGACATAGCGGTTGCCGCGGTACTGGCCAGAGGGCCGGACAATTTCCGGTAAAGATATCGTTTGCCACCATTAATAAATCGCAGGGTCAAACTTTCAATGTTGCAGGTTGCTTAGATTTGATTGAGTGTTTTTCACATGGCCAATTATATGTCGCGCTTTCAAGAGTAACCTCTGAAGAAAACATGTTTGTATTGTCTAATGACAAAAAAGCTGTGAACGTTGTATACAAAGACATTCTGTAGTATATTTAGTATCATCATTGCACCCGTGCGAAGCCGGGGCGGGTCGCTAGTACATGTATATGTTGAAACATAACATAATTTATAGAACCAAAATTAACTATTATACATTTAAGTCATAATTGTGTAGTTATTTAACAAATTAACAAGGAGAGCATAAATTGTAGTTTATCTAACAAGACATCACGTGACAAAGAAACTGCTAATTCCGCCTGTATGTGGAATCAGCAGTTTTTTATTGATAGTTTGTTTAAAGACACTTGAAAAGTTAGTCACACATTACTAGTATTTTCGGAAAACAACTCGGCTTGTAAAAGGAGAAAACAAATATTTTGATTAGTAACAGGTGAAATTTTCATGATATAAATCTAGCGTTTTCTTGGAAATCTGTAGTTTAAGTTTTCACAAACATATAATGAATCGCGTCCATTCTCTCAATAGCTTTTGTGTGCTGAGGTATTTTCAGCAAATTATTGAGTAAATCGACTACGTATTAGGGGGTAGGGAAGGGTTAGGGCCTCCGGTAACCTCACTCACTCGGCGAAAAGCAATGAAACACAAACAAGACAGCGTTTTCATTGTTGGGGTGAGTAAGGCGTTACTTTTTTATGAAGTGAGATCATTTACCAAAGTTACTCAACTTCTAGTCGCAGAATTGAATCTTGTGCTTTATTTTTTTTATGCGATAGGGGGCAAGCGAGCAGAGCATTGTGTCACTGCCGGTTTTCTGTGTGCTCAGACTCAGGTCGAGCCGACCCATACGTGCGGAAGCATGGCTCTCCCACGAAATAAAGTAAGAATACGCTACTGTGTATAGTTTTATCGCGTACTTAATCCTGATAAATATATTATGTAAAGCAAATGGATTAACTCTTACTTATAAAAAAACAAGATATTTTAATATTAAAGATTAAAATAAATTATTTTTGTTTTACTCGCCTCGCTGTATTAATAGAAATATGTTTCATTATAAAATATTATTACGTTACAGTTTTAATTTTCACGCATTTGTTACGCTTCACGAAAAGAAATATAACAAATTGTGTGCGAATTGAGTTAAATGACTTTTTTACGCATCTTTCTTCCTACTGTCACCAAAATTGCACTTGCGAATACGCTACTACTTCTTATCCTTGATTACGCAGATGTGAGCTATCCAGATCTCACCGAGATCCACTTAGACAAACTCGAGCGTCTTCCAAATTTTTGTATAAGATTCATATTTGGTTTACGCAAGTATGATCACGTCTCAAAATTTCGTCAAAATCTCGAGTGGTTATCAATACGCCTTCGCCGGAACGCTCATATCCTTTCTTTATTGTATAATATATTGTTTAACCCTTCCGCACCTTCCTATCTTGAGGGGCGTTTTGAGTTCCTCCATGATACACATACGAGATTCGTAAGATCATCAGAAAACCTAGATTAAAAATGCCTTTACACTCCACGTCGTTTCTTAACAAATCCTTTGCCGTTATTGCAATACGGTTGTGGAATGCATTGCCAATAGAAATAAAGAAAGCTCAAACCATACACTCATTCAAAGCCATGGTTAAAAGTTACTACCTAGGCTTATAGTTGCACTAGTATATTATGTTATTGTTATCGTTGTAATACTATTTGGTAAATATTGGTATGTATTATCTCTATATATGATAACTTATATACGTATGTATTTGTTTAGTTATATGTCATTCCTGTCACTAAAGCCATCCAAATGTTGTCTAGTAGAGATCGCTTAAAGCGATAAGACCGCCCATTGTACCTAACTTTAGTAATAAACTTAAAATCCATTGTTATTTTTATATGGTTTACAATAAATAATGTTCTATTCTTTTATAAAGCACACAACTCAACCCTCCCTTCCGTTGTCTCAGTCTTTGTTTAAACATCAGTTATCAGTGAACTCTGATAATCCTCACTCAAACCCTCAATCAGGTAAATAATGCTATGCTACTCTGCTGTCTGCTCTTATACTCTGACCAATTACTCAAGGTATATATTTTTTTTAACCTCAATGCGTGATGTCTTACCAGGGCTATCGGTGGGGTTGTATATTTGAATTAAATAAACCGACTAAAACCCCCCGGTTTGCCATACTGAGAGACCTAAAATAAATAGACCGTCGCCGTCGGTGCTACAACGGTATGTCCTCATCCAGCATAACAGGCGATGATAACGGTAAAAAGTGAGAGTTTCTTTCAAAAACACAATAACCAAATGATCAAACAACGTTTAATAAAGATAATATAATTATGTTCTGGAACTAAACTTCTCATTACATCGTTATTAATTCTTACAAATGCCTAATGTGCGTCACAGTCATAGTTGATTCGTCAAGTGTATTAAGAAACGTTGAAAAATACGGCTATTATTATTTTTACACTTCTACATCGAATATAAGTTTACGTCATTTAATATAAAAATAAATCGTTTTTTTTTCTGGGCAAAAGTGTGCTTATAATTTGACAGTGTTCAATTTAAAAAAAAAATATAAATTAAAAGTAGCCACAGAAATAAAATATCAAAATTACAATTAAAAATAAGCTCTATATTATTTATATTCTATATCTATTTTAAGACCTCTTCAAGGTACCACAAAGATTCTTCCCTACAGGCATTTAAGTTGTTGTTAATTTTTTTCTCGAGTTTCTTTTACCACAACGAAAAGAGTCTCCAGAAACCCAGAGTAAGCTGTGTAAGGAGCACAACTAAGATGCGTGTTTTTATAACTATTTGCGATACATAACATCCTTAGACCAACTGGTCTTTATCGATGATCCCAAAATGACTAGTTAGTCATTTTGGGTGATAAGGATCACCCAAAATGACTAACTAGTCATTTTGGACCTTGCCTATGGACGATTTTATGCCGAAACAGTGATTTAAATAAGATCGAAGTCATTTCTGAGACAATTAACAAAATATAAACTTTCATTACCGATCAATCAATTTATTTTAATAATGTACATTAAATCTATACATATATTATAAAGCTGAAGAGTTGGTTTGTTTGGTTGGACGTGCTAATCTCAGGAACTACTATTTCGAATTGAAAAATTATTTTACTTTTGGATAGCCCATTTATCAAGGAACGCTACAACATTACGCTACAACCAATATTAGCGGAGCATCAAAAAGAAATGTTGCAAAAACGGGAAAAAATTACAAACGCGGACGAAGTTGCGTGAGTCACCTAGTATTAATAATAATAATTAATAATAACATCACACATCTCACACAAGGCCGTCTGATCCCAAACTAGGCAGAGCCTGTACTATGGTAACCAGACTGCTCATAAACTTACTTATTCATTTCTAAATACATACATATTATAGATAAATTACACCCAGATACAGAACAAATGATCGTGCTCATCACACAATTATTTGTCCTGGGTGGGAATCGAACCCACGACCTCTGATTTAGTAGTCAGGGTCACTAACCACTAGACCAACAGGCCAGTCAATATAATAATAAATAATATAATATAAAACTAAATGAAGGTCTTCATAGTAACTGTGGGTGGGTGGTTCGATGTACCTATCCTTATTACTTATTAGGCTCCAGAAACAATTTGTTTTATTTCAATTAAAGCGGTTTTGGATATCATCACCGTTTCGTCAATTGAAATCTGTCCAAGTAATGCTATAAATTATGATGAGTATGAACAAGACTACCGTTCAAAAGTCGAAAGGACGTAACTATTTTTGTTAGAAATATATTTATCAAATACAGCTTTAGTTAGCTATATATCTTCTAGGAAACATTTACTAACACAACTGCATGCAGGAACAGTCATGTTTTCCTTCCAACCATATTTAGCACAATTGTTGTGAAGCGCTCATGGAAAGAATGCCTGTTGCAATCATAAGGAGCTTAGAATTAGATAAACTGCAATTAGATAAACTTCAATTTATTGAATAAGTATTACTCTATATCTGAAGTTGCCGTGACCGGGCAATACAATAACAGTTTAATAATAATACATGTTTGATAGATTGATTACTGATCCAGGCTTCATGACAGATTAATCGCTACATATTATAAAACAAAGTCCTCTGCCGCGTTTGTTTGTTCGAGATAAACTCAAAAACTACGGAACGGATTTTCATGCGGTTTTCACCAATATATAGAGCGATTCATGAGGAAGGTTTAAGTATATACTTTGTTAAGGTTTTGTGTAAAATGTCTCGGCTATCCTTGCGAAGCTGGGGCGGATTGCTAGTGTTAGTATAATTACTTCAATACTTACACCAAACGGCGACTAATGGCCTATTTTCATATTTTTAATCGATTATCTCTAGATTAAAGATGTAATTAAGACCGTTAGATTATTTTCCTGATGAGATCACAATGAACTTGACGAACTCTATAAGAAATGCCTATTAAACATATCTTTAGATACCAGATTATTAATTTCAAGCGTTAATCCAGTGCTTTTATATTTATGTACATACATTACTGAAACATATATACATAAGTACGTTCTATAAAGTCGTATACCAAGCAACATGAACCTCTCTTCAACATAACTTAAAAGTTAGTTTTTAAGAACCACAAGGTTCTTAAAAAACTAAGGCACATGGCTGACCACGTTGTAACGTCTAAAGACAGTCTGCTGTGTCATACAGCTGTGTTTACTAACATACTGTGTAACGGTTAACATTAAAATTATATATATTTTATTTCAGTTTTTCACTACAGTTTTTAAATACTAAATTGGAACAGTTTATCGTACTAAAAGCACTGCTCTGAAAGCTTCCTGATCTATAATAGGAAGTACTGAATGGCTGCAAAACTTAAAATTACCCGGAAGAGGTAAATCTCTTACAAATTTCAAATTATATCAAACATTAATCATCTTTTACACACCTACACTACTGGTACTATTATGTATTCTGTGCCAACACATACGTACAAGCATACGCTCTAACCATGGTACTACAGTTCAGTAAAATACAATGGAAACTGTTATATTGTATTATGTAGTTACATTTAAAAGTGTTATTTATATTGGAATCCTTTTTTAAAATAAAATGAAATCAATCAATCGATCAATAAAACACCACTTTCATAATAGATACATCCCTGCCAGACGCCAAAAATAGAATATAATATTTTAATCAACAATATTTTACTTACAATAACATAGTTGTCATTAACGTGAAACAGAGGAGAGTGTGAATCTATACAAAATTTAAAAAAATATTTTGTACTTGTTGAAAATGTAAAAGAAGCTATACTATCCATCGTATGGGTGGACATAAGTAAATTATTAATTATAATTACGACAGGTAGTCAGGATTTGGGTAATACGTCGGATAAAAAAGGTATTGTCACCTATTAATATATAATTCGAACATTAACCATGTTGCTCTATTTGGCAGATAAACGCAGATCATAACAACATTGCCCAGTGGTTTTTAACATTAGTACGAACATACAGAATTAGGGAAGCTAAGGATAAGTTAGTTCTCTATTTTAATATACTCACTTATCATATTTGCTACTGAAGCTTCCTTGCCAGAAAAACACGAAAATACCTGAAACAAAACATGCAATTACTATAACAGCTGGTACACTTATAATCTTTGAGGCAGGTACACTTTTTTTGGGATTCATACATTAAATTAATCCAATTAATCCGATATCCCTTTATCGGACTACTAGGCGCAGACAGAAGTTCCATCCTTTCATGGTCGAAACGCCAAAAAGTCGAACTAAACGCTTTGACAAGGTATGGAATGACCTGCCTGCGTCTATGTTTCCAATCAATTATAATCCAGGAGCGTTCAAGTGTAGAGTGAATAGGTTTCTCTTGGATAGGCGTGTAGCATCTACGTCTTCATTGTCACTTTCCATCAGGTGAGTTAGAAGACAAACGCCTATACCATTTCTAAATTAAAAAAATATCCTCCATCCTCCGAGCCTTTTTCTAACTAACGGTCTAATTACCATACGGCCGAACTTCGATATTTTATCTAAAGCGACTGCCATCAGACCTCCACAACCCAAGTACTAGGCGATATCAAAGTTCTGTAGTTGGACCAGGTTGTCGGACTTTGTAGGGCTCCAAGTACCCGTAACGAATGCCACAGATTTTCGTATGGCAACCACGGCTTAACGTTCTCTCCGAGGCACGGAGGAGTCTCAATGTGCTAAGAATGGTCACCCATCCTAAGACTGGCCTGGCTAGTATTACGTAACCTTGTAATGTGCTAACCTACTCACTTACCACTTAGCCACGAGCCCCAAATGCATTTTTTTAACTGGTGTTTAAAATCATAAAATTATTTGTTTATACTAAAGGTAAATTATTATGTTCTGTTATTGTTGCTTGAGAAAATTTAAGTGTGTAACTGTGTACCATATTGTGCCAAAAATAAATCTTTTTCTTTCTTTTTTATTTTTTGTAAGATTAAATATCAAAGTTGCATGTCTGCATTAGGCGCACGGGTGACTTCAATCAAGCTGTTTCATCATTTGCCCAATCTATAGTTGCCTACTTAAGTAGTTACAGCTCATACGTCGACTTCTTCGTCTTTTTATACAATTAAGCTCGTAGCCGGACGGTGAGCAGTTACAGTTAATTAAAAATACACGACACTTACATCAACATCGTCATTGTCAATGTTACCTCCATCTCCCTCCCATGCAACTTGTGTGCTTTTTACCGGCAGGAAGAGAGTTCTGTTTTCTAACAGTGAAATAGGGATATATAGTTTCTTTTATAATAGAAGTATCCTGGTACCAATAGCCAAAGACATACCCCTTAATAGACCTAACTCCGACTCACTCCGACACACTCCTGAGTGACAAAAACAGTTCCCGTGGTAAAAGTCACCTGTTCGCGCCGTGGTAATGTCTCTTTCATTTTATAAGAAACGTAACAAAAACATTTAGTGGTCCGATCTTTTTAAACTTAAAGTTGCGTTAAGACTTCAACACAACATAAATGCGTAGTATGATAGCAGTAGGAAGTTCAAAAGAAAAGTTAATTATTCCTAAAGGTTCTTTACATCGCTATAGAAAGGCAACTTCTTTTCATAGCTGTTATATTACAAAATATCAAGTACGAATGTCTGTTTGTACATACATAAATAAATTTTGGTCATTTAATGTAAAAATGGGTTCAGACTTAGCATTCAATTCGTAGTATTCGAGTTATGAGTATACAGACGCATGTCTACAAGATGAGGTAGGTTACCGGAATTAAAAGTTTCATCACTTATAAATTCAGTATAAGCTACTGAATTTAAAAGTGATGCACATTTTGTGAGTACTTGTTACCTTTTCGAAATAGGCTATAAAATATGACATGCTTATTTTTTATACTGTCCTTTAACAATGTAAAGTAAAGAGCCTAATCATTCTACAAGGCGAACACGATACAATATTTTCACAAATCAACTGACTAAATACTTATAGGATCTTTCGGTATTTTAGCAAAATAATAATATAAGTATATGTATTACGTGCGTAGGACTAAATTACAGTTGGCAAAATGTGGGAGTTTACTACGCCTCTGCCTAGCCCCTTCGGGAATACAGGTGTATGTATAAAATAATATATAGTATGTCGCTGGGTTATACATAAGGACGAACGTATTATATGATCCAGTTGTCCATTATGTGTATACATATATATTTATGGCGGTAATTACATAGTCAGGATATTTCAGGTGCGTGTAAGTATGAGTCTGATCTTTTTATACAAAACATAGTCGAATAAACAGTGGCCGGGCATCGCATACAAACAGCAATTTGCCGACTGTATAAATGTACATCTCTGTGCTACAATTATTGAAAGGCTCTGCTGTCCACGACATTTTTATGACGGGGACCTATATCAACGATAAATACCGGTGTAATAATTTATTTTCCAATGTAAAATGATTTCGGTTTAAACTGTATCTGTGCAAAGAGGATTTAATATTTTTAATTGTATAGAAAGGAAATATTGACTGAACCTCAAAACTATCAGCTTTTTAACTTTCTATGGAAAGAAAAACAAACAGTCTAAATTTAAAAAAAACATCTCATTTTACTTTCCCTTGTTTTGTTCGTATTATTTTCTATTTAGTTAGTATTTTCAAACATTATTTACTCCTCTCGGAGTATGTTAAGTAAAATTTTAGAAGCATACTTACAAAAGAAATAGAACAAGAAGAAATTATAAATAAATTGACTTTAAATTATGCTTGCGTGAATGGAGATTTTGTCAATGAACAGTATTTTTTCCCGAATGAAAGGTACCCTATATCCTTTTCAAAATGTGTTCAAGTGTGTGGCCTTTTCAAAATGTGTTCAAAGTGTGCGCAAAATTGCATGATAATCGGTTGAGAAGTTAAGATGTGAAACGGTATCAAATAAACAAACAAACACATTTTCGCTTTTATAAATAACATTAGTTAGGATTCGTGTTCTCTTGCTACCAAAATGTTACAGTCAAACATCTGCCTAAAACTGTCAATATACTTAGTTATTATCATACAAATAACATGCTAATGTATCAACGTAATTTTAAATTTCAACACACTTTCTATATAAAATAATAATAATCATAGTTTCCTGTTATTTACTAAATGATGGGTGCGTTTATAAATAAACTTTCTCTTCGTCTGACGACGCGTGACGCCGCGGTTCAACAGTAGAGCGATTCCTTTATAAAGACTTCCACTATAAGAGTGCTTGCATACAATTTGTTTTTTGCTATCCGGTTTGGTTCCGTGGTGCGATTGAGGTATCACGGAATTCTTGACGCACAATAATATTTAAGTACACTCATATGAAACGAGATAAATGTTCAGTGTGTCCATTATTATGATATTAATAATATTTTTAAAATTAATTCTAAAAGCAAATAACATCCAGATTCATCAAATCTATATAGTTCCATCAGAAAGTTCAACGTAAAAGCATACCATTTGTTACCTCTTACAATTCTATGAGATAGCCGCCTATACTCTACTAATGATAATTAACTTAAAAAAATATATATTTACATAACCGACTTCAATGCGCCTAAATCATGATAAAAAGTAAACTCATAATCAGATCTTTACGAAATTTAAATGGGACCATTTCAGAATAAACCTCTTTCGAACAAGAAAAGAATTTAGCAATTTTTTTTTTAATTAAATTTTTTTTTTTTAGCAGTTTACAATGCACGAGGCGGACTTAATGCAAATCCGTCTATATGATGGAGAAATGCCCAAACAAACATTAAAAAAAACATCCACTTAAAAATTTTAAACAACGGCATTGACAGCTGCGAACTGTTATCAAAATTTAATTATTAAGTTATTTAAGGGTATGATTGTGAGGTCAGAGCAGAAGTAGTAGAATATAATTATTATTGTGATATGTGTATCTGTGTCCGTATTTCTGTTTTACTTCGCTATAAATATATCATAGAAGTTAAATACTTTGCGCTTGGCTCGGCTCGGCGGTGCAAAACAAAAATTATATAAATCGGATACCAAGACCAACAGCATTTGGTACATTCTATAATAATGCTTCCAGTTCAGATATTATTAAATGTAGATAGTCAAAAAAAATATGCAACTTTTACTGCAAAACCTATCTAGGTAACTGTTAAAATTGGCTTTACATTTTAACCCTATTCTTGTTTTATCATTTTATCCATTACTCTTCTTTACACATGTCAAATGAACAGACGTAGACTAAAAATACTTAGCCTAAAGTACAATATACTACGAGTACATAATTATGAATGTGAGGGTTGTACTCTACGAAGCTTTTGACGTACCGGACTGCTGCGTAAAGTGTGCCGTCCTCCTAATTGTTCGGTCCCGCTATATTTGTGTCACACTGTGCTCTCGGAGGGCAGATTATTTGCGTCGAATGATTCTTTAATTTGTGGCGACATTTATCGTATTTTCTTTGGCTTCAAGTAATTGAGCTCTCTTTACAACGATGTGATCCGGCTTCAGTTCTTAGACCAATTTCGTACCAATTGACATCATTACATGCCTTTGATCGTTCAGAGTCCCCAATCATTTTGATTTATTAAAATCGGAGTGTTTCCTATTGAATTTAGCCGCAATGGGCGTTACAAAATTAAACTTAATTTAACAGAATTTCTCTTTGATGATGTTAGTGCTTACTGCGTTCATTTAACGTAGTTTATATTAAAATCTCGATAAGAAATATTAAAATATTAATTTATTTTACATGCAAATGTGTACATATTGTTATTTTAACTGAAATAGTAAGTAAAAAGGCAGGCCTGAGACGGTGACGCGCCGTGTTCCGCGCGCGCTTCTCTGCACTGGAAGGGGAGCAAGGCCCTCCGCACTCAAGGGTGTGGCTGCCTTTTGTTTAAGAGGCAGCCAAGGTCTGCCGGGGTTCTCGGGGACTTACTTTCTAGGGTATACCCAAGTCCCTTGCAATAGACTCATTTATGACGGAACAGCGTGTGGTTTTAGTCGGTTCGATTCCGACATACCACTTCACTGGCAGCCCCGGTGGAGTGATGACCCGAGGGGGTTTCCACACGATAAAAAAAAAAAACGTAAAAAGCTATTTGTTCGAGCAGTTACCATGAATAATTAAATATATTAATACGCTTTATGTCACACAGGCCCGGAAAAAAAAGGTGGAATGTTAAAAGTAAGTTAAATGGTCCTTGTTAGTCATAGATAAATAAATATTTGAAAATTAAATTATCGCATGGTTCAGTTCCGTGGATAGAACTATTATCATACCACTATAAAAAAATAAAGAAATATGTCTCTACCTACGAGTATTACGAACAATATAAACGACCTCAGAAAAAACGTAGACATAAATGTTCTAGCAAACGGCTCCTTTTTATTTTAATTTGTATTCGACATCCTGTAATTGTGTTCATAAATTATTTTGGTGAATGCTTTCTTAAAAATGTAACGAAGTATTAAAATTAATTTTTTAACTTTTTCCAGCCATCATAATCGCGCTTTTTCAACGCTTATATTGACTGTCGCCATTTGCCAATGTGATATTTCTACTTTTACATGAACACTTTTAACCAAGAAAAATATTACAAAATATATTTTTATCTAAGCAGCCTCCTTTTAATCTGCTGTTCTGTGCAACTGCGTTAACTAACTATCATATATATTATCGGAAATTAGCAGATAAAAAAACAGTAAAAATATATAATAATAATAACTTCACACAATTCACACACGGTCGTCTGATCCCAAACTAGGCAGAGCCTGTATTATGGTAACCAGACTGCTGATAAACATACTTATATACACACATATTATAGATAAATTACACCCAGACACAGAACAAATGATCATACTCATTACACAATTATTTGTCCTTGGTGGGAATCGAACCTACGTCCTCTGGCTCAGCAGTCAGGATCACTAGCCACCAGACCAACAGGCCACACGAACCTTTTTCACAGAAACTAATATTTACATAAAGTACTTTTAAAGCCCTTTAATGAACCTTTTAATGTAAACTGTGGCTTGTCATCTGCAACATACGTGCGTGCATGCAGTAAACTGTTGTGGATTAAATGTCTACCACAGCAAACATTTTATTTACTGTAATAATGACGAATATAATTATTCATACTATTATGGTATATTTAAAATATTTTAATATAGTATTATGTATTTACATTATTATTATGTAAATAATTAGTTTAAAGTCAAAGTTACTTTTATTACAAATAAGGGTACCACTACACAGGATACGGGAGCTTGACTGGTGCCCTGAAATACAACAGCAGAGTTTCATTCTAAAGGTTCATAGTTCGTTCTTCTCTCAAGATGCTTATACCCAGTGACTACAGAATGCGCTAGTAAATGAGTAAACTACAATACTATTTACTCTTAGATTACCTATAGTTTTACAGTACAAATAACTCGACCATGTTGCAAGTTCGTTTTTTAGGTTATGTCAATGAGATACGTGAACAAAGGGGAATCGTATACAAGATTACTTTATACTTCATTTAATACAAGTTAAAAAATACAATTGTATGTATTACTACTGAATTCATTTAAAATAAAGCATTCATTATTACGATTTGCGTCATATGTTAGGTTATGATCGGGAATGAGCAGGATAATACAGCTTAAAGAACAAATGTAGAATAAATCACTCATAAATCTTAGAGGTTGAATATAGTTTTAAATATAAGATCGTTTACAATCATCCCGGCTTATCTCAGGTCTATCCAGTATTAAGAGGATACATATTCCATATGAAGTAGAGTTACGAATTAATTACCTCTTACTCGATATCGAAGCTATAAGTTTTAATTTTCCTAGTGACTGTTAGGAATCTGCTTTTAACGAACAATATAAATATATTATTAATATTAACAAATTTTAATGAGGTCAGTCAGGTCAGATATTTACAGAGAACGTAATAGATAGTCGATACTATGTGTTCTCCGTAAATGTGTGATAAAAACTGTTGAAATTAATTGACTTTTGAATTAAATAATAACATTTATGTACATACAAAACAAACATATCGTGAGTGACAAATGTGGTGGTATACAAACTGTATTTAAAATTACAAAAATAATTTTTCAACCATGATCATAATACAGTTTTATTGTTTCGTTTCTTATCTTCCAGTTGCTCGCCCAACGGTGCAGATAAGAAATAAGGTAAATTATCCAGTTTAGTTTGAAGACCAGAAAATCTATCAATTAAATTGAATTGGCGGCAACCAACCATTACAATTGACACGATAAGAAAAACATTTTTAAATCAGAAAGACATACTTCATAATTGTGTGTGTGCTCTTTCAAGCCCAGAAAATTTCTACATGCGTCGAAAACTACACTTGTAGACTACAATAGTGTTGAGAAGGAACGGATGTTATGCTTCTACACAAAGGGGGATGGGGGGGAAAGGGGGATCTGCTACTGCCAGACCACGACTGAGGGACACGGACAGACCGTTGCTGTTGAAAATTTGTATATATTTATGCTAATCAGTGCGAGAACTTTTATTCCGCGATACAGGATCTTAGGACAGGATCAGGATCAGGACTTAATTTTATTATTGCCAATTGTAATCAAAAACCTTTAAGCAAACATCCCCAAATCCCCGTTTCTCCTCTTTTTGCATGTTTAGACTTAGGACTTATTATTATTACTAAATATGATTAAAACTTTCTCCTTTTTATAGTCTTTTAAAGCGTATACACATACAGACAGACGAAAACAAAATAGACCAGACCTGATATGGACTTGCATGGTGGCAGTAAGCATAAGATATTTCTAATGGAGAGTATCGTATGGAGGAAAGCTCGAGCGTCACCTGGTCACCCAGCATCTCTAGTGTGAGTTTTTACGGCTCACGTGAACGATTCACAAAAGTACAATGTATGTTGCGTATACCACGAACCATTAAAAACGATTTACGAAATGATTATACATCCTGTTTCTCTATATTCCCCAAAATACTAGAATCACAATTCATTGACGTAAGGTGTATAGAATAATGACTTCTATTGTGTTGTGTTCAACTCAAAACATTTAAGAATAATGACACTCAAATATAAAATTGAAAATAATGGCCGACATGCATAGTGAATCTTTTTGACGTGTGGCTGATTATGTCGCAATGAAACGGACTGCTTAAGTTGTCCTCCAAGACGGCGCAGGAAGCTGGAAGTCGTAGGTATATCATTCTTGTTGCGGAAGAATGCAATAGCGATTCTCGCTCCCCTGATCATAGGCAAGTAGTGGAACACCGGGGTGGTTTTTAGTCGGGAAGAGTCCGACAGACCCCTTCGCCTCTCCAAGGCGGAGGACATCAATGTAGGATCTTCCACCTCGTCAACAAAAAATGGTATATCATTCTTCGGCGAACTGACCTTCTTCTGCGGTATGCTGTCGTTTCTCATCTTAAACACGAAACGGTCGATTCGCTCGAATCGACAAACCACCGAAACATGATCTTTTACTAACCAACTTAAAATATGAAATGTAATATGCATAAGTACTTGCACCAATAATTACGCAGATTGACCTTTTTTTAACTTGTTAACACTGAAACCGTTATTTTATTGTTTGATGTCTTACCTTATTAATATTATCCGGGATCAAGTTTCATTTTATGTCCAATAAAGTATCTCATTTTATATTATACTTGACGTTTGTGAACTTCCGATCAAACTTATAACTAATAACATTTGAGTTATTATTTGATGAAAAGTACAAATCTCCATTAATGCATTGTAAGTAGCGAGTCCGTACATTTTTATAACAATACACTGTCAAAGTTTTCTTTTTTTCCTAAAAAACGTTTCTCAGATAATTGCACAGCTCACTTACGTGTTTAAAATAGATAAAATTACGTAAATGAATGTATGTACAAATTATGATACGGTACGATTTAAATCGTTCTGTTAGACAATAATACAATATTTTTCAAAAACTATAATTTATTTAATTTATAATTCCCTAACTTCTTTTGATGTCATATTAAAGGTCTTGATTGAAAATATACTACTACTTTGGATTGTACTATAACATCTTTAAATGTATAATATTTTATATAATGTATAATATCACTTTATAGATTATTTGATACAATATAAATCAAAAAATGACCCGCTAGACAGATATTACGTCTATGTGTTTGCTTATAGCATTTGCTATTGTCATTCATTTAGTTATTGCAAGGAACAAGCAACAAGCAAAGTACTATAATTGACAGTTTAGAGTTAGAAGTTATGACAAAGGGTATTTATATATATTTAAACTTTTTTAATCATAAAAGTTTTAATAACATTCAATAATGCAATTGCTAATCGCTGATGCTGATGGTTTAAAATTGTAAAAATTTAGCAACTGTGAACGTGCTTACAGGGTTCGTTGACTTCAAGGAAAGCGATGAATGTGCTCCCTGGCCGCAGGACGCTTTTACGCTTCCTTTTTTAAAGTAACAATAAAGGTACCAGCGGCAGATCCTTAACTGATAATGTCCTCTTTTTGTTTATTATGATCTGATCAAAATGAGCTACAGTAACAAACGCGATATGTATTTTATCAACACGTTATAGGTATGAGGTGCGATAGCAATTCGATTTCAGCATTTTTTTTTTGCGTTTTAAGTCGAATTTTTTTGTTAAATACTATCTAACAATAGTACAAAATATAACAAGACAATTCTTTTGCTATGCCATTGATTCATTTTTGATTCATTTTGATTCAGCAGATGTGTGTAAATTTTGGGAGCTCCGAATTTTTGGAAAACTAAATTTAACACTAGCCATTGACCAGTGATAGTATAGATGGACATTTAAGGAGGCTGACTGACTTCCTAAAACGATCATTATGTAAGTCATGTTTTTACTTTTTTCATTGTAAAGTTCTTGCTTTAAAACTTAAGTTTTGTATTCTGAGATGTTATTGTGTTAACTGATAGATTTAATTGAATAGAAAATATTTCAACAATCCAAATCAGTATGATAGGTTTGGTTATTATAACTAACAACAAATAAATTATTTGTACATAAATGCTTTTATAACGGTTTCGGACACATACTATGAACATTGACATTTCACACTTGAATAGCTACTCAATTCGAATCTTTGAAGAACTGTGGCTTCATTTTCTGCTCTAACTCATCAGGAAAAAGAGCGTGACGTTCGATACACTGTATATCTGAGATTAGCCCGGTACATCTTTGTATCAGATGTTACAAATTGTATAAAAATCGTACAATTTTTTTTTAAGATTTTTTTTCAAAAAGCTCAACATTAACCAAATCGTACTCACCAAACCCAATTAATAATCTCGCCATAACAATAAATATGATTACATAGGTGCACAAAACTGTGAACTTTGATTAAAAATGTATAATATTTACTTTCGCGAGATGTGTATGCGCATGCGCAAGAGAGAGGCGCGTGCGCGCGTTCTTATATGTTAGTGTTCACTGCGCATGCTTACAGCCGTTACCGCCGATCCGGGCCGAGAGGGAATCTTCAAACCGTAACGGTAAACATCAACCCTAATTACACGTGTAGCAAGGACGAGTGAAGTTATTGTAGAATGCCATAAAATTCGTGATGTCGATAAGAAAACAATCATTTTCTTAGTAAAATTGAGACCATAAATTTATGGAGTAAGTAATGCAAGAATAATCACAAGTGTTATCTTTCGTAAGTGTTTAAATCAATTTTTTATGACTAATTTAGAAATTTTACGGATTTTACCAAACAATATGTAATATTTGATTTTATTTTTATTATTAAAATATAAATATTTAAGAAAAATATTAACTAGTTTATTAATTTGTACGTTTGTAATATCCTTTAATCAATGATATTCTTGCAAGGATTCTGATAAAGTGAATAAACATTGTGTGATGTACTGATGAGTAAGTACCTATATAGGTATACTTACATCACATAATAGAATGAATGAAAAAAAAAACAATGATAGAGTTCATAGTGGATAAAACATTATTTTGTATGCAACTAGTGGTTTATCAAGTAGTAATAGTTATATATTTGTTATATTTTTTAATAAAATCAGCATCTTCACGTGATTGACTGGCCTGTTGGCCTAGTGGTTAGTGGCCCTGACTGCTATGCCATAGGTCGTGGGTTCGATTTCCACCAGAGTCTGGGTGTTCTTTGTGTCCGTTGATTGTATGTTTGTAAAGTTCTCCGCGACACAGGAGTAATTCCAAATGCGGGAGTTGTCGTTTTAAAAAAAAATAAAAAAATAAAAAAAAAATAAAAATTGCACATTTAATAAATAAATTTTCGTACAATTAGATGATATTCGCAACCTTATTACATAACTATTGTTTTCAATTTTCGAAAAGAATTCGATTTTAAAATTCCTCGATTCAGTATGTTATTTATTACTCAGTCCTTTTCTTAGTTATATAACATTTTATTCAAAGTATATCTAAATTAAAAAATGTAGCTGCAACCTAACGATGATTGATAAATTTGTTTAATCACACGTCATCGTATGTTTTCTATATTTGCCTTAAACGTCATCATTACACAGTCAACTTGATGTATTCCTTTTATATATTGCATTTTTGTTTTCGAGAAAGTGATAGGTTTATTATTTATTTTCGCATGACCAATCACGAAGTACTGTTCTTCCTCCAAAGAATATACCGTGTTGCTTGGTTCTAAAGGAATTTGAACATTACGAATAAGCTGACGAAATGATAATATCACACACTTTTGCCTGCCACTTCAGGAGAAAAAGGGCAGTTTCCTTATTTATGCACCTTCACCCGTAGGGTACTGAAAATGCCATTACGCCACTACTGCGAAATTTCAGGTGTGATAAAGAACTTATATGGGACTCCAAAGTTGCACTATTAGCTTTGGTTGATTTCTCTAACGCCTTTAACACTCTCAATCACAAAATCCTTCTATCTATCTATTAAATCGTAGGAGAGCCATGTTTCGGCAAGTATGAGCCGGCTCGACCGATTTTCGCCGAGTGAGTGAGGTTACCGGAGGTCCTAACCCTTCCTTCACTCCTCCTCTTTCACCCTTTCCCTAGTCCCACCTTAAGGGCCGGCAACGCACTTGTGACTCTTGAGTTGCAGGTGCCTATGGGCGGCGGTAGTCGATTACCATCAAGTGACCCAGCTCTGCTCGTTTGCCCCTATACCATAAAAAAATCCATCGTCTCCCATCTTATGATTCCACCTGATGGACTAAAACATTTCTCGTCATATACCCATCAAAATCCCAGGCCGTCATTGTAGGCAGTCAACGTCTGATTAGAAAGCTAGACCGAGAAAGTTACAGATGGCAGTCTATCTTGGTCTAAACCAAGATAGACTGCCATCTGTAACTTTCAACGGATCTGTAATACCTTTTAGTCCGTCTGTCAGATCTAGACCCCGTTTATTGATACTAATTTTAACTGGCAAATCAAGGTTATTAGTGCCAGTCAAAGTGTTACAGGATCACTTAAACCATGTTTTCTCCCATCTAAGACCAAAACTATGTTGGTTCAGGCCTTGATTATAATCATTATGGATTATGGTGATGTATGCTTGACCGCCAAAATGCAGATCTTCTTAAAAAATACGATAGTCTTTCGAGTAACTGCATTCGATTCATTTATAATCTTTGAAACTATGATCACGTTAACTTTTTTGCTCTGAATTTAATTGGCTTCCGATTCGTAAGTGCCGTCATCTGTGCGCCCTCACTACGATGAATTCAATTCTCTATTCACACACTTCTACATATTTTACCCCCATCTTCTAGTATCTTTGCTATTAGAGCATAACAGAAATATCCACTCTTCAAATAATCTTCTCCTATGATTTCCCAGTCATTCTTCAGCGTTTTTGAATTCTTCCTTCATTATTCAGTCTGTCCTTCTCTGGGACACCCTACCCAAAAAATCAGGATGGCCCTTAGTTGCCTATCGTTTAAAGCAAAGGTTCGTGCTCTGCTCTTACGTGAACTAGCAGCCATCAGAACAGTAGAAATATATAATTATATATTTATAATATATATAATTATGTATATATACATGTTTATATGCATCTATGTATAATATTTATTTACCATCCCATATTTTTTTGAAGTTATATTTCTTTTGGCGCGTTAGGGAAAAATGATGAGAGTAAATTTTACACCCTAAAGATAGCTAATCAAAATTTTAGTTTTTCAAAAAAGTTACCAACTTCACGAACTTGAAAAAAATGGTTTTTTACATATTACTTTGAGTACGTTTGTAGAATTTGAAGTTAGTTGATGGTGTGTATTATTATGATATTTAAATAACTTTTATTTAACTAGATAAAAGTATAACTTCTTACATAAGTACACACACACTTTTTTTTATTTCTTCTTCTCTTAATACTCATTCGTATACATTTTAATGCACCTACCTAATTCATTTCTACATCATCCTAAGGTAGACTGGCAGAGAATGCCTTCGGCATTAAGTCCTGTACACATTGTGTCTAAAGTATTATTTAAAAAACCATATTCAAGCAATCAACAAGTAACATTATGTTTAAACCTTACCGATGATGATGAAGAAATAAGATCTTAAGCGTGGCTATTGTTTATAGGCGACGGCAACCACTTGCCATTAGATGGGCTCGGTGGTTATCCACCTATCTTAGTAGTATATAAATTACAAAACAAGTTCCAACACCAAGTTTAATGAACCGGTTACTCTTAGCACGGCTGGAAAGAGCCACCCACACAACGATAACGGAACCCATTGTCCTACAATAACATAGACATAGGTCACTAAACATCAGATAAAAAGAATTACAAAAAGACTTTTGCATGATCATTAACACAACAGGTTTTTAATACATTCGTTAATAAGCAGGTATTTTATTTAGTCTGAAAAGCTATACCTCTAACAAGAAGACACATATCACAAAACTGAATTCATTTTTTTTTATATGTATGTAGGGTAGGCAAAGGTATATTATGGCCAAATTTTGGTCAGATATTTTTAGGTTGGACGAGCGTGTAGTTACACGCCATGTTTCTAGATTTCGTACTGCTAGAATACATAGAATTTAAACAGGGAGTGTTACAATTTACCCAACAAGGGTTCGAAACAGAAAATCACGATCGTAAGCAAACATACATACGCGCAAAATCATCATAAGGTACCAAGGAGATAGTCTAAAAAGTTTAATAATTGACTATTAGAGATGCACCAATAGTTTATTAGGTATATATTTCTCTAGTTTGAAGTCGGTACCCGTAACTCTGGCCGTGGCGACCGATTGTCATCATATGACTATAAAATGATGATAACTGATATCAGGTCTTCAATTATGAAATAACCGTTTAGTAGTGGAAGGTTTAATTTAGAGAAAAAACATCTTTAATGGTATAAGATCTTGTGTGTAACTATGAGTAAAGTTTTCATATTTTAAGGCCAATTTTGTTGATGCATAAAAGTCGACGAATTCGAACATTAAAACACTAAACAAACAAAAATTCTTAATAAATGAAATTTTGATAATGCTTCAGTAACTTCTTTCCTCGCTTTAAACTATTTAAAAAAATATAATTACTACCGTCATTAATGGATTTTGTCGTCGTCGCAAATTCATGTACAGTTTCAAAGTTGTTTTACGTGTGTATTATTTTTATGATAAGAATAATTACCTTTACAGTTAGTACTCGCACACTATTTGAACTTTTATTTTATGCAACTACTCATAAGATCTCATTCTCAATATTTGCTTTTTGACTTTTTAATCCGGTCATTGACCCAATACAATATGAACAAAGATTTGACAAGTCCAATAACAAAGGTGTTAAAAACTGTCAACCAACTAAGACAAGAATCTTAATGTAGGTAGGTACTGTTGAAATATAATTTATGAATGTCACTGACTTGTATTGTCATGAGGAAAAAGGGGGTTGGGCTTTGAATAAGCTTATACCTGCTAGTTAGTACTTTATACATGTACGCACAATGGCAAAGCAAGCTACTTTGATCATATCATGTTTATCATTAGCTCACTTTTAATATTACCTTAATCAAGTACTGTAGGAAGGGTCGTATAAAGTTTGATGAGTTATTTACGTAAATATCCATTTGTTTGTTTAGTAACGCAAGAGTAATAGCAACGTTCGCCATTGCTAAAGAGTTCACTCGTAAATCAAACTAGCTTTCCAAAAATCCGAAACTACTTTCCGTAAATGAAATCAAATCAAAAACTTCACGGTCAACAAGATTTTCTAAGCATTTTGACGGCAACGTTTATTGTAATATTATAAATGCGAAACTAACCATGTTTGTTTGTTACCTTTTCACGATTAAACAGCTGAACGTATCGTGGCATTGAGATAGATTATGTCCTGGGGAAGGACATAGGCTAAATAAAAATGAACAGAAAAATGTGCAGTTCCCGAAGTATAAATTTGTATTTTCACGGGAACGAAGTCACGGAGTGAGCGAGCGGGATATATGTATATGCGAAAGTGAGTTACTCAACTGATAGTGGTACAGAAAAGAACGTACGGGTACCTTTCATCCAGATAAAAATTACTGTATCCAAGGGGTATCTGAATAGACTGACAAAGCCTACATACACGCGAGCAAAGCCAGCAAAGTCAAAGTCAAGTGTGTTTCGTCACCTTGAAGTATTAGATATGATCGACTGGATATGATTAAATACGGAAACCTATCAATCAAATCCAATGCTGTGGGACACAACAGTATATAATATTCTGCATAAAAGTCTATTTAATTCAATTCTTAATTATGCATTCCAATATGTTTACAAAAGGAATTTTCGGACCTCGATCACCTTCTTTGAGTCATTTTATCAATTTCTAGACTATTTATTAAAAACACTACCTTAGATTCCATTGGGGAAAACCCCAACGGAATCTAAGGCAGTGTTTTTAAGATAAGTGCGTACTCAGTCCATGATATAAACATGATTTGGACATAAACAAAATTAAAACATAACATAACAAAATAAACAATATTGTATAGAAAATAAAATAGGCACTTCAATATTTGCACCGCACGATTTCGATCCAAACATGACTGTAACAATGCATTTCATAACAATTATATCTACGCGGTGTATAGTCCATAAGGTAAGTCAATGAAATAAAAACAAAATTTGACTGAATGTCCTTTCTAAAGCTATTTTGATACAGCAGATAATGAGTAAAAGGCATCGACCTCAGGCATCAGCTGATTTGCCGCATAACGTAGGTAACACATCGCATTGTAGCAAAGTAAAATGTTGATTTTGACGAAAACGCCAGGTTTAATAATTCCTTTTTTTTAATAGTTGTTTTAGAAACTTTAAAAGCTTTTATATCATAGTCTGAATACATACTTTTCTTAAAAATACTGACTTAGCTTCGACGGTGTTTCCCTTAATAAAATGGCTGGAACCCTTTATTCCCACACATTTTCAAAATGAAAGTCGAAATGAATAGTCAAAAAATTACGTGGGAGTGTGTTTTTGTTTTGTGATATTCGTTGTTGCCTTTCTTTTCTAGCTGTAGCACAGTACATTGTTCGTTGTAATTACTGCACTTCTACTCTGTCACCCACAAATATCTGCAGTTATTGATGTCAAACTTTCAATTTTAAATTCACTTTTAGTTTGAAATACATACAAAACAAAACAGCCAGATGAATAAACTCTTAGGTTTTAAAGTCGTTTAAACTTATAAAATAGAAATTTTATAAGTTTACTAGTATTTAACAACTTTATCTTTTAAACGGCTTCCGCACGCCTAGATCGCGAGGGTTTGCGTAAGAAAATACTTTTTTTATTTCTGTTATAAGAAAGTAGATACCTACTGGATGGTTTTTATTGAGTTAGTGCATTTTCTGAAGATTGGTATGAAGTTTTTTACCAAGGTAGGGGCGATGCTATTTAATTTATTTCTTATTGCAAGCAACGGCAGCAACCTAATCTAAAAGTAGATTATTTAAGCAATTATCCTATTCGATTTGTCAAATTATCATTTTAACTTCATATAAATAGGGGATGCTAAATTGGAATTGGAAAAATTGATGTTTATTCCTTAACTTTGCTTGCCATTTTTTGCAAAAGTTGTGAACCAATTCTTAAATGATTATTATGTTTGATAGACGAGACAGGTTAATGAGGTTAATTAATGCTAATGAAATATCTATTTAAGAGTGGGGGAATGAGGTTTTTAGAACCGATTACAATGTATTTCTTGTGTGTAACTTTTTGATATCATAATATACAATCGCTATAGTCAATTTAAGCCTTCTATTGCTCCTACCTTTTAACAGTATACCTTCAAAAATAAAAACAAAAGTACACAAACTTGATTGTCAGCTCGTTCACGTGAACGTGAGTCACGTAATGCTCCGAATACCTGCCGCGAGTGCCGCGACAGTACGGTTTAAAACAAAAGTGACAACGCACTCACCGGGTCAAAACTACAAAAATGATGCGCTCACTTTCTTTATACGTTCTCTCAAGAGCCTCTTTGTATGCACAACCAGTTACTGGTGACAACAGGCCTGACCTACTTCCGAACCACTTCACGTTTCTATACAATCCGCTCAATGACATACATTAACGGCCACAAATACAATATCTGCTCATTATTTTACAATAGACTAGCAGTGTATAGCACACATCACAATTTAATTGGCGTGTGCTAAATACATTTACACTATAACTGATGACGCATATTTTATAAACACGAGAGAAAGTGTCACATGTTTAGCCGAATCGGTTTATAGGCCTTAGGACGTTGCGAGGTTTCTACAAAAAAGTATTTAATTGGTTATAGGTATTTAATATACCTTTTTTTGTAATGTAAATAAAGATATTAACATTTTTCTGATAAAGTCTAGACGAATTTTTTTATAGTTATTTCGATTTATACACAAATCAAATAATAAAAGTTTGAATGGTATTGGTTATTAAATCCCTATAAATAAGGCTTAAATTATTGTGTTTCTTATCGCCACATGGAAAACGCGTATTTTTTTTTAAATAGTGGCAGACTATAATAGGTGATAAAACTAACTAAGGTAAAAAAACACTATTTAATCAAAATGTGTTAATAGACATGATTATGACTAGTTATATCGGTAGTGCTACGCTATTGGTCGGTTAACAATAGTAGGGTGTTAAAAGGACAACCATGCATTATAAGTTGATAATAATCACTTCAGTTCTGATTGAGGTACAAACAATATAGCAGTTACTGTTATTTATTGATTTTGATGGTTAAGATTGTCTCTAACATGTTTGAGCTCTAACTGAGGGGATTGACCTAATAAAGTGCTAATCAGAACTCGTTTTACAGAAAGTCATTGAACGCTACTGTCAAGTCGTACCGGAATTTTGAAAGGGAAAGAATTATTAGAGGATTAGAAGAGTAAAGGAGAAGAGGTAGAAGAAAAAATTAATGGCCCTTTATAAAATGTTACTCATATTAATAGGTAGAGACAGCGATATGTGCAAGATCAAGTATCCTAATTTCTTTTTTATTTTCCTGCTATCATCGCAAATAACTCAAAAAAGGTCATTCATTTGTGTTCTCACAAAAAATACCCTCTAATTATGGACTTTCCTCGTTTCATTCCTCGTAATTTAAGTGTTTTTTTAATTCATGTATGTTTTGAATGAAATCTAAAAGGAAAACGAGTTAGCAAGAACGTCATTGAATCAAAAGGAAATATTTTAGACTTCGCTATGTTAACCTGCATTGGTTTGGATTAAAAAAATTATGTATTTGAAAGCCCAATTCTTGAGGAATGTTCTAGGCTATTTAATATCGCATTACGGTCCTTAGGAGCGGAGGAGTGTTATAGCAAACAAAAAAAAATCCGCTTATAATCAAGCATTTCTAAGCGGTTATTGTATATATGTGATCTACGCTCATATTTTAGACAGAAATTATGGTTCCGTCGAGGAGAAGAACAACCCCATAAAAGAGTACCCTAAACTAAAATACTACTCCAATGAGGTATAAGACTACCTAAGGCACAAAAGAATTCCAGGTCCAATTAAAACTACTGCGGTGACTTCAACATACAGCAATTCATGCTCCATCTAGCGAAGACAAGCCGAACTACGTAGTAACTTCTGATCCTGCATCGCGCATTGAATGTTTTCAGGCTGATTAGCATAATATAATAAAGAGCGTACTATAATCTCAAAGGTCGGCAACGCACTTGTGACTCTTGAGTTACAGGTGTCCTTGGGCGAAGGTAGTCACTTACCATCAGGTGACCCGTCTGCTCGTTTGCCCCCTATACCATAAAAAAATATAGAACTTCCCAACATCAATCGCTGGCCGTCGCCGCATAAAATATGTTGCTGGTTGCCCGAAGCTGGACCTCCCCAGTTATCGTCTGAGGTCTCATCTGAACGGTGAACCGCCTAGGCCGTCTACACCACCTGACAACCCACTTCAGTTGCACACCAAGACCTACCCCTGTTCAGCGGTAGCGGAAGACTCTGCTAGCATGGGGCCATCGCCCCGACCCAGATTCCACACGTCTCCTACGGGGCGTTGTGAGGACCACGAATTGAACTGTTGGGCTGCGGTTCGCCAGGCCTACCTACCTATGAATAACCTAATGTAGCTCCGACAATCCTATTCACCAATAGATATACACTACGCTATTCATATAATTTAAAAGTAAACGCCAATTGCAGAAAAGTGCCAAGCCTACCTCATCAATACAAACAAATAAAATTGAAGTGTCTATTTGTAATGTCAAAATAATAGTTTTCTCTTTGGCTCACAAAGTTATTTGTTATGCCTAAAAATCAGTTTTTAAATTTTTTGTCTGTCTGTCTGTTTTTTCCGTCTAATCTCCGGAACGGGTGGACCGACTTCCACGGGACTTTCACTGGCAGATAGCTGTTGTTATAAGGCACTTTTATTTTGTAAAAACAATTGGGTTACGCGCAAAACTGTCAGTCAAGCGCCCGTTTTTTGTACAGCTCATCTTCAAAGCACGACCGAATACGTTTGACCGCAGTGAGCATAATTTAGTTAAGTTTAATCGCCAAACTAAACTGAACAATTTATGACCATAGTCTCGCAATTGACAAGATCGTCAACTTTACAACGACACAATTTTCTCTCGCACCACACGAGACATCCAACTAATCGGCTAGTATATTTTATTGGTTATATGTCAATGACTATCTTGACCCCCGTTGAGCGACAATCATCTTCAATTAGGTCTAAACTAGAAAGTTAATTGTTACACCGATTAGATGATTTAAAGATAAACAGACTTATTATGAAACGTGGACTAACGGAAGTCTAGGTGTTAATCATATAAAACATAAAATCATCATAAATCTCTTATTAGTCCCTTCAGTGTCACAAGCGTTGTATAGTTACTACTTGCCTCCTCTGGTTTGTGGTAGAACTAGCTTACCCATTTAAATCAATACATACACACGGCGAAAACAAACGCCATGACCGTAATACACCTTCCTTTGTTATGATGATCATCAGATTTTGTTTATACCGGTTCCAACAAAAGGATCCTTTCACTTCATTAAAAGGATATTGTTAGTATGAAACCTGTATTCTTTTATAATCGTCATCAAAACCCATTTTAATAATATTAATACTTTAATGCAAAATTTAGTAAAACATAAATTATAACCCGTTTAATCATTGTTACCGCCTTTACGCACACTTTTCCATATGTTCCTGAAGACCACGTCAATATTCCGCCGCCAAATGTGGTACAACGCGTCCTGTTCAATTCTTTCATATACTTGCATACAAAATTCCATAGCATAGGGAATACCGTATACCTGTTAAACAGTTTTCAAAAATTTTAAAACTACAGAAAGTACCCAGATGGCAAGTGAGCTTGCCGCAAACTTGATTTCTGATTGAAAATAAATTGTCACGTCACATATGATAAGTTCATGACAAATCTAATGTTAGACATGTACTTCTTAAATAGGTGTGTTTGTTAAGCACTCATTGCTTAACAAACACACCATGGACTCCTGGTTAGTAGAGTGTGCACACATACTCACAACTTATTTTCTTATTAATTATTAATAAAAATCTAACTTCTTATTGAGTCTAACGACTAATAAATAACAATTGCTTTTTTAAATTAATATTGTAATTTGGTTGCTGTTTTCTCTATTTCTTGTTCTAATTTTTAAAGTTAATTTCAATATTTGATCTAGTTGGTTGTATCTTTAATAAGACCAGTTCATCACTAACGAAAATAATAAAGAAATTTTCAATAAAAAAATTCAATATTTCAATACTTGAAACAAAATGTTCCAGATTGGCATTTAATCCATAATTTCCAAAAACTCCTTAGACCTTAAGACCTTAATCAATAATAAGAATATAATACCCCGTGAAGTGTTTTTATTATTAGGCATTAAGTAGGTAATATATTAAAAAAAAATTCTTACTGATGAGGCGTAATCAACGCTAGCTCCCACTACTTTTCCGTACCAGCTGTATAGAGATTCTACTGCCACAGAAATTACTCTAAAGGTTGCGTTTTTCATGGACTCTTCGAGTTCTCCCTTTATATCCATATACTTATCATCATCGTTTTGAACATTTGTATATCCTCGAGGAAATAAAATGGCATCACCCTAAAATTCAAATGACAATAATACTACCTTGATATCAGTAAACTAGAGTCTTGAATACTGCTAACAGACAATGGAACGAGGGACCAAACAGACAACGAACTTGTCGCGAGGTTGAGTTCGAGTCTTTAAAAAATATATATATGCCAATAATTATGTAATTGTTTTTTGTCGAGTGAATGTGCCTCATAGTCTAGGGGTTTTGGGGAAAGATTACCAGTTTTTTTTAATTCTTTAAAAACGAAGTGCTTTTATCTATACGACTGAAGATGTTTTACGACTGAAAATGTTTACTGTTACTTTAAAACTACTCACATCTATACTAATATTATAAAGCTGAAGAGTTTGTTTGTTTGGTTGAACGGTGCTAATCTCAGGAACTACTGGTTCGAATTGATTTTTTTTTTGTGTTAGATAGTCCATTTATTGAGAAAGGTTATATAGGCTATATAACATCACACTACGACCAATAGGAGCGGAGCAGTGACCAGGTGAAACTGCGCGTTGCGAAACTGAACCTAGTAGTTATATGTTGAAAAATATATACTAGTCAAAACGAAATAAGGGCCACCCGTTAAATCCAAAGAATAAGTCCAAGAAACACTATTTTAAACTTGTTAAAACGAGGCAAACGTGTAAATTTCAGGTGCCATCAAATATCCCGATAAAAAAAGTTACTTCTGTCCAATTGATATCATTTGTCACTAGAAATATTACTGACACTAAAAAGAACCCAAAAGGTAACATTTACAAAATGTTATGAATATGAACCAAAAGTAATGCAATTTAACGTGTGACCTTTATTTTGTTTTGACTAGCATATATTATACCCTTCGAAGCGACGAGTCTCCTAGCCGGAACTGCACCATGGGACCTCGAGGTGAATACACTTGTACTCGTGTCTTGAACACTCATCATCTTATAACGAGTTGACTACTGAACAAAAATCACCTAATCAAAAGACTTTAAGTTCATACACTTCTCACAGGCTTTTGATAAAATGCTATTTAACCTTTTATTAGTGTGTTTTCATAGGTGTCAAATCCTTTAACTGTCATACTATGACCGTTCTAATCTAACATATTATGTTAATACTTAGTTCTTCCAAAATGCATATCTATATACAACACGAAATTTATATCTAAGATAATGTTAGTTTATTTTTTTAACAAGTGATATTACTGTACCTTAAATATTGAAGTGTCGTATGTTGAAGCGTGTACATGTATGTAAGCTATGATCTTCTGACTGTATAGATGCAAGACATCGCGAACAGCTCTTGTCTCCGGCTCAGAGAATGGAGCAGGACCCGGGTAGAAATGACTGCAGGGGCTTATCCCATGCGATGCATTCCATTCAACATCAAAGTTTCGATCTAACATCACGCCAGCACAACTGGATTGCGGTGACATATTCTTATTCCAAAATTTTCCATGGTGGGCCTGATATTAAAAGTAAAACGAAATATATAAAATTAAATGTATATTTTATTAAATATGCTGCAGTTTCGTATTCCTACTATTGAAGAAGATTTAAAAAAAAGTCTGCCTTATTCTTACTTTTCTCCTTTCTCTTCACATTCTCCTTCTTTTTTTCATCAGTAGTTTTGGTTTTTAATTAAAAAAATTCAACTTCCATGATAGACTTACGAGATGGGGAAAACTAAAGGTCGACCCGGGCAGAGATCCCCAATACCCGGGCAAGCGAAGGTTTATGCTAAACCGAGGGGTCCGCAAGTGCCCCAGCTGGGAGTGCGCTTGCGACTGAACTACCCATCAGCCCATGCACCCCCTGGTCTGCACCAGAACACGATATTTGGGATAATTTTTTAGAGTGGTTTTCTTCCTTGCAGTCCGGGCGGCTAAGCCAAGACCCTCGTCCCCCATCGGAGTCACGATTCATGACCACGACTCTTTTCGGGATTACGATATGCCGACGGTGGCAAGGAAACTAAATCTTCCCATGCCTGCTTGGTGGTCCTGAGGACAGCGGAGAAACTCCAACCCATGGAAGGGTCCTTCGTGATTTTTTACTGAAGTTTTCATCCTTATAGCTCCGAAGAGCGAAGTGCCAACAGATAGATCTGCTCTGTTGGGCCAAGCCTCAACCGATTCGCCGAAGAAAGATGGCCTCCTCTTCTCACTAGAATATTGGCCGTTGGGGATGACGCCTCCTTACAAAACGGAGAGAGAAAAGCAGCGTCATTGCCCACGTTTCCAGGGTGCATCACGTAGAGGTCGCTAATATAACTATTTGCATTGGTTTGGGTGTTTCTATGTACAATGTTGTAAATATATTATATTATATATTAAAAAGTATCTTAAGTATGTTAATCCCTGTTCTATGACCATTGTCTGTCACTGTTCTATGTCAAAGTTACACTTGGCTTGGATCTAGATAGCCTTTAGTTATGAGTCCCAGAATTTTAATTATATTATTACCTTAATACTTACATTTAAAACGGCTGTAAACCCATCTGGATTACCAATTGGTATTACAAATATATCAAAGTTGGAAAGATGAGCTGCATAAAAAGACATTATAGTTGCAAATGTAATTTCGGAATCCATTAAGACACCCATTCCCCTTACAGCAAGTCCTTGGACTATGAATATTATTTTCTTTTCCGGAGCATCATCAGCATACTTGTGTACGCGGAAGTAGCTGTCCTTCTCTTTCCTAATCTCAGTTATTTTGAGCAGTACTATGTTGTTGTATTCAGCAGTACGCCCTATTACTTCCATTGTTATGTTCATGTTGCCACTGTGTGTATCCATATAGCGCAGCATTTGTTCGTTAATCTAGAAAACCGACGAGCACTTGTTATTTGTATCTTTCAACATCAATTATTTTCCTTTCTAAGTATAGGGTTTACTTATGGAATGGCCAGTCCAATTTGGAGTATCTACATTACCATCGTGAAACCACTTGTATTTAATAAGTTTAAAAGGACGTTACTACGTTACGTTATGAGAGGCTCTATGATATTAAGAAGTCGACCTCGCTTTGAAAAGAATCATAAATTAAATAAAATATTAAATATTAAGTGTTTAAATATTTTTTGAATTTAAGATTCAACGTCAACTCAATTCAACTCCTGGTCTTAACTACAAATAGGGCGTGTACTCACTGCGTACGGATTTAAACGTTCCTTTCCATAACATTTATTCTTTCCCAATATGCTAAAATCAAGTTAAAAATACACTTGTAAAATTAAATTACAATTTATGTAATAAATAGGTACAAACTCTATGTAGGTGTGTTGGGGCATGATCTGGATTACTATAATTTTACTGTGATAAAGCTTATCTCAAAACATCATCTGCCCCAACATTAGCCTTTCTCAAAGTCCAAGACTGCAAAAAGCTATATATAATCTTGCTCCTCCTCCAGAACAGCCACTTTGTCCAGTCTATACTTTGTCATTATTACTCGTCGTGGTGATTTTGACACGAACCACCGACTTCCACCATAAGTAGGGGTAGTCTCCTACTAAAATGAGCAGACTTATATCGCCTCCACTAATTTATTTAACTTGCCTTGACCTTTACACAACATTTTATACCTAGATGTACTAACTTCTAAACTTTGAGGTTACATTATTTAATTATGTATTATTAGTATTGCCCATTATCTATAATAATAATAATAATAACTCCACACATCTCACACACGGCCGTCTGATCCCAAACTAGGCAGAGCCTGTACTATGGTAACCAGACTGCTGATAAACATACTTATATATTTCTAAATACATACATATTATAGATAAATTACACTATATTATATATATAGTAATTGACCGAGATCGCGTTAATTCCCGTACATTTACATAATTATATGTTTTAGTAGTAATATTTTAAGGACGTTGTGTATATGTCGTAGCCAGATCAAAAAATCAGCGTTTGACGATATAAACAGCTAAATCTATGTTACTACTTAATGATATGGTCAAACGTTTGTAACCATATCATTATCGTAAAATAGTTATATTTTCCACGGTTAGAGTTGCTGATATCGTTTTGTTTTTGTAATGCATACGGCGGCGGACAATTATTCTGTTTTAAAAGCGAATAATAATGTGCGAATAGAAGACAACAGTGCAGTGAAATATCGTATAATGACCAAACGTGGATTGGCGTATCAACAAACGTTGACGTTTAGAGCCGGCGACCACTGACGGCACGGCATATCATGGTGCGGCACGGCACGCTTCGCCATACCGAATGATCCTGTGGCATACCGCAGCATACTGAAAAGTTCCGCGGCATACCACACGATCTTGTGGCAGAACACGTCGAGACTAAAGCAAGCACAATCTGGCGCTCACTCGTTCAGTTCAGTAGTGTGCTAATGTGTGCAGTGTAAAATTGGTTGTGTATTTTGTTCAAATTATTGATTGGGACAATACGCGCTGCTAAGTACAAGAAAATACAGTTGGGGGTACATAAATTGTGGAGAAGAAGATGTACTGATGGTGAATATCCTGGGGAATAACGTGACGTGTCACAGTAATTTGGGGAATGACGTGACTTTCCGCGGCATACCGCGGTTCGTTTCGACTTATTCGTATTAAAATAAAATAATGTCAGTGTTAAACTCATTGAAATATAGTCGAAAAAAATTAAAAATAGCAAGCAAGCAGCAAACGAAAAAAATCCTTTGTCCCTTGTCAGTGGGCGCCGGCCCTTAAACGATACGGTCAATTTTAGCTGGCTTTGTCATGAAATACAACTGTTTCATGAAATAGTGACATCATGAAATAATCAATTGTAGTAGTTGGCTGTTTGTATCTTTTTTTATAACTTATTCAGTCAAGTGCATCAAATTGCTAGACAAACTAAAAATCTTACCACCTTATCTAAATAACGTACATACCTACTGATCGAAATCGAATCGAACTCGAAATGCAATAAGTAATACTTAGGGATATAAACAGCTTAATTAAGAACGGAATGTAGTTCTAATGAAATATCTGAATATTTTGTTAATTATTAAGACCAACCGATAAATTACTAGTACTTCTACTTGGCACCGACTTCGAACAGAGCGGTAGGTACCTAGTGCCTTTATAATGTTACCTGTTATTTTAAGTGTCATATGTATGTAGTCTTTTTAAATAAGTTTGAAGTCGATTATTTTTCACTTTTAAGTGCCCTTTCTTAGTGCTTTTTTAAGTCGTTTTAACTTTTTTAAAGTGTTTATTTTCTTTATGGTAGAAAAACAAAATTTACTTACTTTTCATCTTCCTGCAATTGATACGCCGGATGCATTTTCGTTATTCTAGATGAAAATAATATATTTATTACTAACAAATTCATTTTAAACTTTCGCCTTCCATGGCCAGTGCATGATATTAGATCATGTAAGTGGCCTACTTATTGTTTTATTATAAAATAATAAAAAGACAGTCCGTATTTACCAACCATAGGAGTTGGTAAGAAGTGTTAAACTGATGAAGTATCATGAAGAAGATGAAGGTGGACTACGACAGTTGATTATGTAATGTAAAAAGAATGAGAAATCAGACAGAATAGGTGTTGTACCCCAGTTTATGAAGGCTTTAATAATTATACGGGCAACAAAATTAAACCCGTATATCTCATATTTCTTAGATTTTGTATGTACCTGAAGAAGGAAGTCAAAACACTTTAATTCTTCCAGTTTTAATATTTTTTTCAAATTTTGATGAAGAAGGCTAAAGTAGAGAACAAAAAAGGAATGAATATAACAGTGGATTCTTCTGGCTTTATTTTGCTTATAATACGAATACTCATCAAGTTAAATTTTCGTTTCTCTCGTACTAATTGGATCTAGTCCAATTTAACAGGAACTCGACACAACAAAGACACAGGTTTGCGCATTCACCGCCAAACAAATTGGTACCGTTTCTCGTATCACCTCGCTTTGAGAGCACTTCCCTAACTGCCAAAGCTAGCATCGGAATCCTTGGCGTCGATATATCGAGCGAAGTCCAGTTTCGTGGTCATTTAGAGGGTAAGGCTAAATTAGCCTCACAGAAGCTTGGTGTGCTGAACAGATCGAGACAGTGAAAACCCCGACTCACCGCCTACAACTTTATAAGGTGCAGGTTCAGCCGCAAATGGAATACTGTTCTCATCTCTATGCAGGAGCACCCCAGTACCAGCTTCTCCCTCTAGACCGCATTCAACGGAGAGTAACTCGAATCTTGTTGCGTTGCGTAGAGATGTAGCTTCATCCTGCATTCTCTATCGCCTGTATTATGGGAAGAGCTCCGAGGAATCGTTCGGACTTATACCGGCTGCAGCGTTTTGCTATCGTCCTACGCGACGCAACTATTATCCCCATCACTTGGATAATTGGCGATCCTACACTGTGCGGTTTTCCAGAAATTTTTACTCGCACAACCAATCTGTGGAACAAATTATCGCCTTTGGTATTTCCGGACCGATACGACTATCAAACCTTCAAGAAAAGAGCGTACTCGCATCTCAAAGGCCGGCAACGCACTTGTGACTCTTGAGTTACAGGTGTACATAGGCGACGGTAGTCACTTACCATCAGGTTGCGTCTGCTCGTTTGCCCACTATAAAATAAAAAATGAGTACTAGGATACTCAATCTCCGTTTTTTTTGTTACCTTGTAACTCGTTTGTTACCGTAATTTTATTTAATGCATATAAGTAATAGCTTAGTATACATATTATGGATAAACTACACCCAGACACAGAACGAATGATCGTGTTCATAACACAATTATTTGTCCTGGGTAGGATCACTAACAACTAGATCTATACGCCCGTCACAGAAAAAATACTTTTTAATAATTGTGTTATTATTTAAATATTCGATTAAAGCTACAAGGAAAATACTACAGTTACCTCACAGTGGTTGGCTTCCTAAAGCGATTCTTCTTCATTCCTACGTTTTCATTAGAGTCGCGATATCTACCTGCCCTCACGGATAGTTTAGGGTCGACACTTTGGTTTCGTTCATTCACCTTTTGTCCAATATCTTGATCTTCCCGCAATCTGAATAAGAATAGTTCATATTTCATTATTTGATCATTTCCTATTTTGTCATAAAATTTGTAATTAATTTCAAAATCAAGCAGAAGTCTTTGTACATTTTCTTTTAACTTTTAAAAGTTAAAAAAGAAATATATCATAAATGTCCAACACGTAAAACAACCTACCAATAAATAACTAACTGTACCACAAATCAAGTTGATTGAATAAGTAAAAGAAAAGTAAAGTTAGTGATTCAATTATTAAATCTGCATTAACTCAATTCATTCGTTTAGGAGCTATAAAGCCACAGGCACACATACCACCATCCCTCGTTTTTCGATATCATCGGTGAGTAAAATTATAGATACAAATAAGAACCTACTGTTCTGCCTTTGCTTCTATCTGGTTTGGTTTAGATTCTGTCTTAAACTTCTTTTTCGGTTCAACAGGATCATCAATTGGTTCTAGATAAGGTGATGTACCTCGAAGCTCGGTGTCATTATCACCATTGTGGTCAATGTGATTGTGGGATTTGTGGGAATGATACTTTGAAGTACCTGGTGGTTTCTCGATTAAGAAACGGTGTCTGAGAAAAAAGTACAACAAATCAATAAAAACAAACGTGAAAACTCAAACAGGGCGATATATTGTAACGACGGCATATACCACACTATTTGAAAGACTCGTAACGATTAAACAATTTATATATGTTTGACCAACTGCAATAATACGTTGAAACGATCTCCAATCTACGATTTGTAAGGTACAAACCGGATGAAGGAGATCGTTTTTGATGGACTGTATAACTGATAATAACTGTGGAATACTCCACGTATGTATGTATGAGTGATGGCGTGTTACCTGGTTACATTATTGTGACTTAAAAACATCAAAGTTCTACACCTTATTAATTTAATAAATCATTTGATAAGGTTAACACAATATAATACTAGTTTCATAATTTTTACCAATTTGAATACTATATGGTTATAATACCGTTAGTTAATTCTTAACAAATACAGTACAGAATGAATCACAATGTGATCTGTTACTTTGAATTAGTTCCTAAATAATTACCTCTAGAATTGAACCTGCAAGACTAGACGCAATCATTGAGTATTGTGGGTTTTCAATATACGTATGGCAACTGGCAAGTTTTTATTTGATTCGCAGATAGTTGTTCTAAGTCTGAGGAAGCTTTACTTACAATTTTTATTTGTTCTTTAAGTACACAATAACAAAGGGATAGTTCTAAATATTGATTGCAGTACTTTTTAACATGTTACTGATTTTATGTTTAAAAAAAATGTTAAGAAATATAATGAAATAATAGAAATATAACAGGTTTTTCTATCTATTTGTTAACTCTGTGTTTTAGTTTAAAGAAAAATAATAATTTTATTAAATTACTTGGGTTTTTCTGCTTCTTTTGTATTTTGTTTTGATAGACTTTTATCGGTTGAATGATGGCTACCCCGATATTCCATAAGTCCACGTTGCCTTAATCTCGCTCTTTTGACAACATCCTCTTCTTGTTGAGGTTTGAAACTTGTATGTTGTGTGTCATTACCTGAAAGTAAGAAATGTATTTGATATTTGTATTTTATAAAAATAAATCACCGCGGCTTTATTCGTGTGATTTTAAGAAATTAGAAGGAACTTTTCATCAATAATCTTTAATTTTTAAGGCTTAGAAGTTGCAGATTTATTCACGTGTTTTGGTCATTAACATTCTTCTCTAAAAAATTATTCCGATTCCGTATATTTTGTCCAGTCGTCACATAGCAACGTGAAGAAAGCACAGTACTCACTTTAGCATTTATACCAGTAGTTTCGTGTTATTTTAATAGCCTTATTAACAGCAGTTAAATTAAAGTAATATTTTTTGTCTTATTTTAACAAACGTATGTTAAGACAGAAAGAAAATCATTTATTAGTTGAAGTTATCGTTAATCTATATACATTTCGTGTCACCTTGTTTGTTCGCGAGGAACTCCTAAAGTAATGAACTTTTGATTTTAATGAAGCTGTGTGCCGTTTGGTCCAACTTCAGAGACAGTCAGATAGACAGCAACGCGTGTCTTTTATAAATAAAAAACTTAAATGTTACAAAAGCAGTAACTTTAGTAGCATTTAAAAATTTACCTCTTTACTTAAGTTTTATTTATTTATTTATTTACTAAACTTATAACTATTATTACAGGTTTAAAACCTAATGCAATAGCTAAGCAACTATACTAATTTCTGTATGCCATATTTTTTATTTATAACATACTATGAATAGTGTTATCTTAGTGAATTCACTCAGTGAACAATAAAATATGTCCGTCTCTTCGGCAACGAGATTTACTCGTTCGAGAACGAGGCGCCTCATAGAGAAGATTGGTGCGCCCTCTTGGCACCGCCAGCAGCCGGGGCCGGCTTCGCCGCCACGCGTACCTATCTGGTACACACAACCTTACCATACCCAATATATCTGCATTGTGTATCCTGCCTCTAATAATCATAAATAAATATTCTATTAGCGTGAACTCCCTTCTGACCCTCAACTCATTGTATCCAACCATGCCTAAAACAAACAGAGTTGTATACATGAGTGGGTAGAAAGGATACACTCCGTATAGGCGTAAATATAAAAACCTAATGAATTTGTTTTGTACACGCTCCAACATGAGACTATATTTAGTTTCATGTGGAGCCCAGACGACTGCGTTGCATTCTAATTGGCTCCTCACCAGTGCATTATATAAAGCGACAATTGCTTTAATATTTGTGTAATTTCGAGAAGTATGTAATAAGAAACCTAAATTTCTGAAAGCCTTCTTACAGCACTTGACAATATGATTACGAAACGTTAGCTCCGTGTTAAAAATAACTCCTAAATCTCGGACTTCTGTGACCCTATCCATAGGCACACCATCAATACTATAACTGTAAGTGATTGGGTAATGGGCGCGTGAAAAAGTGATAGTCACGCATTTATTAAGATTAAATTGTAATGCATTATCATTACTCCATGCCACTACGCTATCAATGTCTCTTTGCAGACGACCGCAGTCATCCCCACTATTTATAGGTAACGATAACTTGAGATCGTCCGCAAAGAGCAAGCAATTTGCGTTTTCAACGGACTTCGGTAGGTCATTTATCATGATAATGAACTGAAGGGGTACGAGGTTACTTCCCTGACTTACATCAGACCATGTAAAATATGGTGCCGACACATGTCCCGCATACTCCACATACTGCCTCCTATCATTCATATAACTGGCAAAGAAACGGAGCAAGTGCGGGGTGCAACCGACGCCTGCTAACTTCTTGAGCAGTGTGTCATTGTCGATTAGGTCGAATGCTTTTTTGTAGTCGAAGTAAGCCGCATCTATCTACCCCCCTCCGTCCACCGTAGGTATCACGTGAGCCACGTGGCTCAGCAGATTACTGGTGGTGCTCCTCTTTGGCCAAACCCGTGCTGAGCCTCAGAGAGTTGTTGCGCTTGCACCTGTGAGAAAACTCTTATGGATCGCTGACTCCAGAACTTTTGCCGGCGATGACAGCACTGCTACAGGCCTATAACCCTCGATTTTATCTCCTAGCGCCCCCTTTGGTACTGGCACGACACGAGTCGTTTTTAATCGGTCGGGAAACTCAGCTGCTTTGAGACACTGATTGTAGATGTGCAGCAATGGTTCAGCTAACACCGACATACAATCCTTAAATATGTAAGGCGGGATGCCGTCTGGCCCCGCGGACCTCTTCGGTTTTAGTTGTTACAGCGCGCGCCTCACCTCACTCAGCTGCAATTCCTCCAGGTGAATACGCGCCGCTCCATTATCACCGCCCGCTTCTGCTATCGCTGCACTAACATACAAGTCAGCTCTTCTTGGTAAATAAACTGAATGAAAATACTGAGCAAATTCTGCAGCGCATTGCTCTTTTGAAAGAGTCTCCCCGTTTTTTAATATCCTATTTGGAGTTCTATTACCTCTTTTTGATTTAATAAAACTCCAAAAAGATTTAGGGTCCTTTAACACTTGGTGTTGCACTCGATCACTATACTGTTGTTGTGCGTGATGAATCATCTTTTTTACATTAGCCCTACACCGAGTGAACGCCTCGTAATCAGTCCTTGCCTTGCTTTTTTTATAACGCTTATGCAGAGTGGCTTTGTGTCGTATGTTGCGAATTATTTCAACTGTGTAAAACTCGGGGTAATTGTACTTCGAACTTACACGACTTCGCTGTTTTCTTGGAACACAGTCATCTATTATTGCGTTAATACTTTCATAAAAATAGTCTTTACTAGTTGAAGTTAAGGCCTAAGAAGGCTCAAAGCTCAAACTTCATTTACATAGCTCTTCGGTGAGCCAAAATAAAGTATAAATGTTTCCAAAGGACCAGACGCACCTACTCTTTTAACTCACAAAATGACTAAGATAAATTTATCAAGAATGCTATTACAATTACCTATATATTTCATTAAAGTTTATTAGTAAATAGTATCTCTTATAGTATTTATAATAAAAGAGCATTTAAAAAATGGGTGACTGAGTATTTTTTATACCTCCACGTTCTAGAAACCTCCTAACAACACGCCATATATTTGCACTTGCTTCCCCTGAAAAAGAAAATGAATTGTAAATATCACTTATACACATCTTAAAAGTTGCAAACTAACTTGTCTGAACACCGTATACATTTTAAATGAGAAGGACAAAATTGGTCCATAATTGAATAGCCATCAATTAACGTCTTTCATGAAACAATTGATGAATGATGATGAGTCGCATTTAGATTAAGATTATTGTCAGTATTGTAAAAAGGCAGTTATCAAGCAATTTAAGAACAATTAGTCTCTACGCCTATTGTGTATATTTGATAGACTATGATGAAACTTTTGGCGCCATAAGAACCTATATATCAAATCCGATATATCAAATGCCACCATTAAGGTCCCAGATCCCAGACGAGAAGGTTTTATTAATTATAATAAAAAAATCACATGTTTATGCTTATAATATCATCGAGAGGCTACCCCCTACCATTTGGACAAAGATGCCTTTGTGTGCTTGGGTAAAATTCAGGTGAGTAGGTGATCCCCGGGCGACGCAAAAAGCGAAAGTCCTTGTTATTTTTCTTTGGAGTATTTCGTTGCTGCTTTTTGTTAGTATTTGGTCGAGACAGAAGTGACCCCATGATCCTTTTGGGGAGTAAAATTGGTCTGACACAGACCTCGGTGCATTTGTAACCCAAACCGATATAGGAAGCGCTCGGCAAGGCGGCTTTTTCGAGGATGCAAATATGAAAACCTCTGAAACCTCTGCCTCTAGATTCGGTCAGAAGTACTGGACTCGATTGTGCAAAATATCCAGCTAAGTCAGCCGTAAACCTTCGGCAAGGCATAGTAACGGCGAATCTTTGCTACTGCCATCATTGTGTCAGAGCAACCAGTACCTCGCGCTCTTCCAGAAAGCAGAACTTTTCGTTTTTCGCCAAGTGGGAGAAATAGAAAGAAAAAGAACCTGCTGGCAGTTGGTGGCTTAGTCAACGCATCATGAGTCTACTGCCTCTCCCGGCGTTGATGTTGGAGACATGCTATTTTTTTTAGTTATAGGAATCAATTTTATTGTAAAATCAAATCTAAACATTAGAAGTCTATTAATTTTTATATCAGCTTTTCCGACCTACTGGTTTACCAAGTTCTACAGTTCATGGCATACCTGCGTCACCGCACCAATATATACATAATATGGTTGTCACAATTAATTTCCACTTATTTTGCAATATTTTCACCATTTCTAGGTTTTCATGAACAATTTAACAGTTTATTGATTACACGCATCTGAAATATTCGCATGCGTGAAATCGATAAGCTATATTCATAACAAGTATAATGTTGTAATGTTTCTAACAAATTTATATTTTCGCTATAAAATACTCTCAATAAAAGACGTGAATTCATAGATTAATTTTATTTTTTCTCTCTTTATATTGAAATAATGTGTTTGAATAATCTTTCTGAAATATATTTTACTGTACGCAAATGATTAAATTTAGTTTTACTATATTAATGGATAAGACAGGGGTAACAGATGCTCTCACCTACGCCCTAAAGTTAAAATGGAGATGGGCAGGATACGTAGCGAGAATGAGCGACGATCGCTGGACAATCCGCACGACGTCATGGCCAGGCCCAGCGGGTACCCGAAAAAGAGGAAGACCTATAACCAGATGGGTGGACGACATTACACAAGTAGCAGGCAAAGACTGGCAAACAGAAGCCAATGACCGTGACCACTGGAGTTCTCTGGAGGAGGCCTTCACCCTCACAACTTGAGGGGTTCATGCATATATTTATTGGAAACTTTTCATTCTTTTACAATTTTATTATTAATATTAAAACAATGAATTTTAATTTTAATTTTACGCATCTTTAATAATTAACATTATTATTATAAGAGCAATCAAAATGTCATTATTTCTAATTAATCTATTAATCAACTAATCAATTCTATATTATTTTCATGATTGTATCTAGTGTTAAGCAAGAACAAAAAAAAAAGAAATTGTCAATTTCGGATATTTAATGCATGAAATAAAAGGCTTTTTTATTTATTTATTTTATAATATTAATAGATTATTGCAACACGAGTGTACATATTATTGGATTAACAATTATGAGAGGCACAAGGTGTAAGCGTTGTACCTGCTCAGCAATGGGCCCGATGATAAACGTATCTGACGAGGCCAGATCTTTTTATTACTACAGAGCAACTGATAACCTTCAATTATAACAATTCTCTCACTAATCAATATCTGCATAGGCACTTTAGTCACCTACCGGCCACAACATTTAAATCTCATATATATATATATAGAAGCATTCCAAGACGCAGGTAAATTTTCAAGATATTTATAGAAGGAGTCTTCTATAAATATCTTGAAAATTGACCGGCGTCTCGTGCAATTAACTCAATATTTTATAGTGTCTTAGTCAGTGGGTGGCAGACGTGAGCCAATCTAAAATGACACAAAATGTAAACTGTGTATTTTCTCTGAATAACCCATAGACATTATCTGAGGATCTAAGTAGGGGATAATATTTCTCAGCCGGTTTGATTTTGGATGCTGAAGAAATAACAATTATTAAAAATAAAAAAACGCGTGAGGCGTCTTTGGGACAACCTTTGGTTGGAACGAAGTTCTTTTCATTCTTTTCCTTCATGATTTGATCCTGACACGACTTGCCTCGTGTCTGACTTCTTGTTAAGTAACTACAAAATCGCACAAATGTGTAAAGTAAATCGCCGACGCGGTAACGCGTGTGGTAATTGCACCATACAATATATATATATACATATTTAATGGATTGAATAAATTGTATCAAAATATAGTAAATATTATAAAAACTCGCAAATAAAATTGCGCCATATTTTTTTTCGTCTAGCCCTTATCCGCCGAGCGTCTGAAGTGTAACGTGCGTTACAGAACTTCATTGTAATAACATACATTATTTCCAACTAGTTGCGCCCCGCGGTTTCACCCGATTTCCCAAAGTTTCGAAGTCCCGAAGCCGTGGGAATATCGGGATAAAAAGAAGCCTATGAACTGATCCAGGTGTTCAGCTATCTACATACCAAGTTTCATCGCAATCGGTTCAGTAGTTTTTGCGTGAAAGAGCAACATACATCCGTACATCCTCACAAACTTTCACGTTTATAATATTAATAGGATTTATCGAATTCTTTGTTTACTAAATGATTAGTTGAATATCTGAACTGAAATGATCGGCCTGACACTGTCCTTTTATATGTAATCAATGGATAACCATCCTTGGATATATCAGACGTCATATTAATTATTATTGCTATTTTGTATATGTATCGATCCTTTATGCATTAGCGATTCCGCTTCCAGAGATTATTTTTCTCACTCTCTTACAATTCAGGACATTGTGCAAAGTTTGGCGGAAAATTACTTATGCTCTTTTTGGTCGCGGGTTTGGTTCCCACTCAGTGCAAATATATGTATATATTGTCATGCTGGACTCCACGCGCCCACTTGCAACCCTTGATGATAAACCTCTTTGGCGCATGAAGTCTTACTGGCGACTCCGTTCTCAAAATTCGAAATAATTCGTATTTGATATAGTTCAGAGAATGGAACCATGAAAAAGAGGACTCTCGTCTGAGGAGCCTTGGAATACAGGCGTCATGTGTTGATGCACGGAACCGCAAGAAATATCGATTATTGTGTATTTTTATTGTGATCAGTGATCAATGTGAATGTAATACTTTAAAGGTTTCATTAAAAACCAAAGTTACCTCCGCGTAATCTTTTATTTCTCTCCCTAAAAATTAGATCCATCCTTCCTGTTACCGCCTACCATCTGAGTTGCGACAATATGAATGAATACGGGGTTTCTTATTTTACAAAAAAAAAATCTGAGTAAGTTTATCCGCCTTCTAGGTCCTATAGTACTCGTATTCATATGTAAATACTGTGCTTTATTTGGGCCTAGAAGGAGAATGAAAACACTTTGTTCAAAAGAGTTGTGAACTATGTATGTAGTCCGTATAATTAAGTTAAGGTCAAAAGGTCTAAATAAAATAAAAATTGTATATTAATTTTATTCAAAGAAACCAAATAAAGTAAGTTATTCATTTGTCATCATCTTCATGTATAATACCCGCACTTTTTGCAAAGTGTTTGAAAACAACAGCGATGATGCGTTTCCAAATCTGGGTCAAAACATTGTATTCGACGAGTTCAAAGTCTTGGGAAGCAAAAAAATCACTTTGATACAATTGCATTACAAACTCCAATGCAAAAGGAATTCCAAAGACCTGTAAAAATAATAACATGGTGTGAGTAATGGTGACCAATTACCATAGGCTTGGTTGTCAATTTATGAGTAAAAAATACTCTTATTGCCTACTTAGCGTTCAACGGTGCGGTGCCCACCGCATCCTCTGCGGAATGAGGGTTGGTCTCACATTTTTTAAACGACAGTATCTAGCCAGTATAAAAAGGCGATGAAAATGAGGTTGAAATTAAGATTGAAATTTAAAGACCAACTACTATGAGACACCCATGCCGCAGAGTGGGTTCTCACTAAATAGTGCAAGTACGGCATTCTCCCAACAACTTTGGTATTAACCAAGGCTTTCGGGAGAGGTTAGTATGAGGCTCTTTGGCTGCTTACGGTATTTTTGTATGGAAATTGTCTTTCTAATTCAATTATAACAATTTTTTTTGAAGGTGGTTAAAAGTTGATCCAGGAAAACTTGGATGATGAGATTTTTCCGACGAAAGGTTTTGCAATGTGAGCTATAAGCCTTTCAGGAGAGATTTACCTCACCTGAGTTCCCTAAATCTTGAAAAGTATTATTTGAATCTAGGCTGTCTTCTGCGGGCTGTAAAGAAAGTCTACATAGCTATAACGAGAATTAAACAAGAACAATGTTTTTTTCTTACTTGAGCAGCGTAATCCACACTGGAGCCAGCCACTTTCCCGTACCAATGATACAAATTATCCATAGTCACGGACATAACTCGGAAGGTAGCATTTCTCATCGCTTCTTCGACTTCACCTTTGATATCGAGGTACTTATCATCATCACCAGGGACATCTGTGTACCCTCGAGGGTACAAAATTGCGTCACCCTGAATATAATAATAATAATAACTTCACACATCTCACACACACACACGGCCGTCTGATCCCAAACTAGGCAGAGCCTGTACTATGGTAACCAGACTGCTGATAAACATACTTATATATTTCTAAATACATACATATTATAGATAAATTACACCCAGACACAGAACAAATGATCGTGCTCATCACACAATTATATTTCCGGGGTGGGAATCAAACCCACGACCTCTGGCTTAGCAGTCAGGGTCACTAACCACTAGACCAACAGGCCAGTCGAATATTAATGTAAAGGTTTTAAAATCTTTATTTAATAATATCCATTATAATACAATTATGGAGGCCATAAGCCAGAAGATACGTTTATAATAAAAATTACCATTATACAAAAGTGTCTTTGGCTTTACTTGCTCCGAAAATCTAGAATCTAGATATTTAATTTTCTATTTTACTAGCCGTCTCCGCAGTTTCACTTGCGTTTATGGTCACTGCTCCGCTCCTATTGGTTGTAGCGTGATGTTATTTAGCCTATAGCCTTCCTCGATAAATGGGCTATCTAAGACTGAAATAAATTTTCAATTCGAAGTAGTAATTCCTGAGATTACTGCGTTCAAACAAACAAACTCTTCAGCTTTGTAATATTACTAGCAGTTCCCGCGCGGTTTCGCTCGCGTGTACTTATTTGTATATTTTGCGCGGATCCCTAATTTTTTTCTAAAATAAAAGTAGCCTAAGTTAATAACTCATAACACCAGCTATCTGCCTGTGAAAGTCCCGTGGAAATCGGTGCACCCGTTCCGGAGATAGCTAAACAACCACACAAACAGACAGACAAAATTTGAAAAAAACTAATTTTTACTTATAGGAATCGTGCAAATAACTGTATGAGCTTAAAAAAACCTTTTATTTTGACATACAAACAGACACTTCAATTTTATTTATTTGTATCTATGTGTGTATAGATTTAAGATAATCGCTTTTCTCCATTCTAGTTTTTACCACTATATACAGCAGAACAGATTTCAAACATTTTTCAACTCTTTATCTTACGAGAAGAAACATTAACTATTAACCATAAAAATTTACCTTAAACGTGTTGGTATCGTATGTTCCCGCGTGAACATGAATGTAAGCAATGATCCTATGACCATGAAAATGGAATACATTAGATATGGCTTTCGTCTCTATTTCAGAGAATGGATTAGGCCCAGGATATGACTGGCTACAAGAGCTTAGGTCATGCGTATCGTTCCATGCTACATCAAAGTTCCGGTCCAATGCTACTCCCCTGCAGTCAGCCTGTGGAGACATGTTCTTGTTCCAGTAGGCCTAAAAAATAATGAAGTTGAGATTGTTTAAGAACGTTAGTAGAACTGCTTTTTCTCTCCATTATCCATACAGTTGCCAGGCACTAAGGGTTTAGGAGGTTGGTCAGTTAAGTATAGGTGGTTGCCGCACTTTTGCAGGTAGGCGCTAAAAGGGGGAGCGCTGGTGTCTTAGCTTAGTTCGATTCCGTAACAGTGTCCCACCGGAAGTGACCATGGTGGTGTAAGGTTCACGTACTTAGATTTTTTTTTTTTAGAAAGTGACTTATTTTTTTAAATTTTAGATTAACAACGGATGCCTATATGAAAATGTATTTTTATTAAGTTTCAAAACAAAATGATTACATAAATTACCAGGAAATAAATCGCGTTATTTTTAATTATAAACTTTTTTCTTTTAAATGGCTTTTACTTTACAAACAGGTAGTATAAAATCCGAAATAAACTATAAGCCTTGTTGGCCCAGTTATCCTGAATACAGGTGCATTCGTGTATTTTTTGTATACTACCAACATGTTATTTATTGTGGTAATGTAATTTTCATACACTGCATCGTTGGCTAACGATAACCTGCTTTGAGAGCAATTTTTTGCCATTTCTGGTAAATATGTGTAAAGTAACAAATTACAGTCATTTAATGACAGTAACATTCTGGGTCATATTAAAGCGCCATCTAGAACTTAATAAGCATAGCTTGTAAGATCGGTTCTAGACAGTGGCGTAACTATACCATCTGAGGCCCGTGGCTAATTCATTAATACATTTTGTAATTAGTGCGTTTTCTGTGTTCAGAGCCGTTGGTGCCCTGGGCCCCCCTGAGCAGGGGCCCGTGGCATTTTAGCTGCTCTGCCACCCTATTGCTACGCCACTGGTTGTACTCGTAGAAGAAAATATATATAAAAACGTTACAAATATCACGCACCTTATGTTTAGTGGCTACGTAGCCGTCTGGGTTCCCCATCGGTATTAGAAATATATCGAACTTGTCCAAATGCCTTAGATAGTAACCTAAAAGTATTTTCAATTCATTCTCTGCGCTAAGGCAGTTTAACAAGTCTAAGCCCATTACACTAAGCCCGTGGACTATAAAAATGATCTTTTTTTCAAGATTTTCATCATCATATTTGTGTAAATCTGAAGTGCGGAATTTTGTGTTGGTGTCATTTCTATTTGCAGATATTTTGAATAGCATTATGTCATTAAATTCCGCTGTACGTCCTAATAATTCTGTTGATACATTCGTATCTCTAAATTCGGACAGGATTCGTGTCATTTGTTGCGATATCTGAAAAAACAAACCATAAATTATCACTTATTTACTTTTATAGTATTAATTTCAAGTAGAAGACTTACGATATTAATCGATTAGTATAAAATGATCTAATATCTAGATATTATTTACAATGTTAGAACGAAATAATAATAATAACTTACAATCAAACAATAAAACACACATCTCACACACGGCCGTCTGATCCCAAACTAGGCAAAGCCTGTACTATGGTAACCAGACTGCTAATAAACATTCTTATATATTTCTAAATACATACATATTATAGACAAATAACACCCAGACACAGAACAAATGATCAAGCCCAAAACACAATTATTTGTCCTAGATGGGAATCGAACCCGCGACCTCTGGCTTTCTAATAACTGCTATAATACTAACCTACAATAATTTTATCAAATTAAAATCTTTTTAACAAATAATTAAACCGACGAAAAGAACTAAAAAGCCAAAAATAAATAAACCTTTTAATGCTTAAGTATTGAGCTTATTTACATAAATTAATTTTGAGTCGACTCCAAACAACAAACTGAATAATTATCTAAATTTTATACGAACCTACGTAGAAATGGACATGGCTCTACGTAGGTAATTAATCATTTTATTATGTGACACCGAGTCAAAATAAGCTTATATAAAATTTGATAGTTTATGTAAATAAGCTCAATACTTGAGACTTATAGGTTTATTTATTTTTTGCTTTTTAGTTCTTTTCGTCGGTTTAATTTTTTGTTAAAAGATTTTTATTTTAGGATTTTTTTTCATCATCAGCTCAGCTTTATGATGTGATGATTTCTAAACGCAAATACCTGATAAAGTAAAGAAAAGGAAACAGAAACACTATTCGTTCCTACAATTTTCGAGGGTTTCTCTTAATTTTATCAGGATCCCATCATCAGATCCTGACTTCTTTGACATGGGACCACCCTTGAGGTATACCCTATCTAACAAAAAAGAAAAATCAAAATCGGTTCATAAATAACAGAGAGAGGGTTGAACATACATAAAAAAATATATATACATACTGTCGAATTGAGAACCTCCTTTTTTTGGTCGGTTAATAAAAGATGGTAATACATTTTCAATTACAGATGCGAGGTATGCGATATGTACCTGATTGGTAGTGTGAGGCACGGAAAAGAGCTATATATTTAAAGGTTAATTACTATTACTAATATTACTTTAATTTATTTACTCTAGCCAGTTGCTCTAAAAAGTTTTGAGATAGATCTTGTTCAGATCTATCTCAAAACCGCTTTCAATGTCAGTACTAAATACTAATTAAAGAGTACAGCACGTGTTAGCCAAGGTAACAATCTAGTGACTAAGTAACTTATCCTACTAATATTATAAACGTGGAAGTTTGTGAGGATGTATGGATGTATGCATGTTTGTTGCTCTTTCACGCAAAAACTGATGAACAGATTGCGATATGTAGATAGCTGGACACCTTTTTTCTTTTTTGTGCGTGTGGAAACCCCCTCGGGCCGTCACCCCACCGGGGTTTTCGATGGGGCGGTGTGTCGGAATCGAACCGACTAAAACCACACGGTGTGCCGTACTGCGCCTTAAGTAGGAGGGATCCGGGAAGATAGCTGGATACCTGGATTAACACATAGACTTATATTTTTTTAAATATTATATTTTCTACGGGCTTTAGATTTAAGTAAGTCTTAGGATGTTACTCACAGCGTATGGGCTCAGGAAATCATCAGTTACTTGTTTTGAATTTTCTTTGGGTGTATAACTTAAAAAATAAACCATTTGTTATAAGTTTTAAAGGCCTAAAGGAACCGTAACGAAACGAAACTTACATATTGTATTCTAATCATTATTCTAAGTTTAAGATCGTTGGAATTATCTGCCAGAAAATTAGTTTTTGTTATTTCTTTTTTAATTTTTAAAAATCATAACATTGTGAATATTGAGATCACTATATTGAAAAATATCGATAAATGCCACATACTGTAGAAAAACTGCTATGTTATGAATCAAACAACATCCTCAATCAACTGTTTCACAAGCAAAGCGTTAAAGATCATTCGCCTAGCACGCTTGTTCAGCGGCCGTACAGACGTACATTGCGTAGGACGAATAAAATTAATAATTATAAATCCTTGCATTTTTATGATGATCTGACTTTTGCATCGTGATAAGTACCACATGAAGGCGTTATTAAAAGTTTTTAGTTGTACGCCGTCGCTCTATGAAGACGGATCTGCCCTAGGTATAAAGTACGAAGTACAAAATATATTAACACACACAAAATATCAACAGTGTTCGTGTCGAATTTATAAATACTAAAAATCAATAACAGCTAAAGGGCCAACCTGAGGGGTGTTCGAAACCGAATACTTGGTCTAATGTCAATAGAAGACATTAATGGCGAATTCCCTTTGAAGAGAGTACAGTACATATAATTTGTACCTGAACAGTATCTGTCGTTTAACTTCCGGTGCTCAGTGGTAATGGTTCAACAAAAGTAGAAGATTCTTCGGTGTTACGGAGCACCGAACAAATAATGAACTGTGCTCTTAAGTTATGTTTCCCTAAAATATGTTATTTTAACAAAAGAAGTGTTAACAATAACTGTCTTTAAATAACCTTCCCGCTTGCCAAGGAATCCAGGGTACTCTCTACCGGGGAATATTGCAAAACTTACCCAAACAGGTCTTTTGTTCGTTAGGAAATGCCAGCTCTTAGTTTTGTTTATAATAAGTATATCAAAATATATACTTACAGGGCGAACGGCTCTCTTTCCGTAATCGTTGTCTCTCCTTGGCGTTTAGTGTAACTAGAATAATATAATAAATTGTTTTTTTTTTCTTTATGGCTCACGGTTCGTATCGCCACTAACAAGTATAAATTGTCTCGTAAAAATCTTTTTATAATATTGAATTTAGTGTTACCATACTTTACGGTCATATAATATTATTTTAATTTAAAAAAATATTAGCGGCCACATTTTGATTGACACCTCGACAAAAATATATTCCCCTATTTATTATTATGTCTAAAAATTATATTTTGATTAAATATTTGATGAACGTAGTAATCCCGAACTATAACAACAACAAAAAATCTGCTGCCTTGGATTTAAAACTTGAAGTACTTTCCAATAAAAAGTTAAAACATGTATGTTCCGTTCAGGATCAGGTGAAATGTCAAAATCAAAAAAAAAAAATCAGTTACCACCCCCCTAACGAGTGACCGGCAAAGAGATCCTATCAGTGTTTCGTAAACTATATTTCTAACTATATTTCGTAAAATATATACTTACTAGATAGGCGTTCTACTCGTTTTTCGTGAATTGTATTTCGTTGAAGTCCTAGAATAACAATTTAAAAGACATTATTGTTACACACTATAAACGAAGGTAGGTATGCCACTCCAAACTGCAACAATTACAGTACGTAAGATAATCCGAGTTGGATAGTTGGAGTATACCATGTAATTTGAAGTGTACAACATTCTGCATACTTTATTTATTTCTCTACGAATCAGATAGATTAGGACGCATTTACAGTATGATGTTGATTTAGTTGTAAAAATACGTTGTTATTGATTTTAATGTAAAATTTCTTATACTTTTAGTACTATTATGTCTTTACTCTAATGATAATGCCGATATTTAGTACTAAGGTAGTGTAAATATTTTTCGTTCTACATAGTAATCCAATTATTTTACTGACTGACTGAAAATTCTCTACATTTTAGTTTGTACGGAACCCTTGGTGTCCGACTCGCACTTGACCATTTTTTAGGGTTCCGTTCAGCAAAAGGAAAAAAGAAAACCTTATAGGATTACTTTGTTGTCCGTCTTTCTGTCAAGGGCCTTTTTCTCAGGAACCCGTGGAGGTATTAAGTTCAAAATAACATCCAACACTTATGTAAAAAATCAAGCTTCTAAGTCAACGCAATGAAAAGAAATGGCCATTTAAGCCTAAGATTTGAAACAATTTGAACATTTCGCAGGTAAATCAAAACCAATGGGGTACTTCCCATTGAATGAATTGATTTTAGAGTCATGAAGTTGGCAATAAGTTAAGGTCTCACAGCAAAAGTAAAGGGAAAAACTCTGAAAGTTATTAATTTGTTGTTATAAAAAAATTTTTTTTACCAAATATGCAGTTTACAAAATGTTTTTAATAAAGAGTCCAGAGAGATCTAAATTAAAAACATTTCGAAAGCTTGGAGAATTATTAATTAGTGCCCAAGTAATTAAAAGATTTTAAATTTGGATGTTGCAAAATTTTAACCTTGGTTTGGGTTAAGCGAACGTGTGCGAAAATGAGTATCTAGTTATTAGAATTTATTTCATTTTTGCATATTCGTATTGATGACTACCATTCTTATAGCTGCTACGTCAAGCAAATCTTAATCTTTGGCGCATCTCAGACTCTTTACACAGCTTGAAATCTCTTTGGTTGTTTTGACGATACGTTACAACTAAACATTGATGTCATATCTTAAACATTCTTAATTGAACAGAAACGGTGTAATAACATAACATAATGCACAGACACACATTCACAGGCAAACATAAGTTTGTTTTGGTGGGTGTGTGTCACACAACACGTACAATGTAATCACTTACAAGTACTCACACAAACACACGATTACACAGACACTTATTCATGGTCTTATTACTCTTATTACATACTGTACTTATGATAATTCAAGTAATCTTATAAGCACTCCAGTCCTCACCTTTATCCCATAAAGATTGGTAGTCTAGTGATTTCAAGAGTTAGGCCAATACAGAGTAGGGTAAATTTAACAGAAATGTAGAAGAGTAAGTAAAACCAGAGTAATGAGTTCTACAAATATAATTTCATTTGCAGGACTAACAAACCGCAATTACCAAGAACACGTGTCACAAGTTGATGTACGTTATGTACGTATAACAATTTTATTGCGATCCTTTAATCTGTTACGTATAAGATAATTCTTGTTAAACATATCAAAAATTTCATATCCGCCTTGAGCTGTTGTTCTTCCTCTCTTCTCCTGAATACCCGGAATTTTGTGAGACCATCGAAGGAACGTTTGCTTTGGCCTATTCAGTCCTATAGCAGCTTCCAGCGGCGGCGTGTACCTAAGCCAGAAAAAATCAACATCTCAGTCGCATGCGTACTAGATACAACTTGAAAATATCGGTTGAATTCACACTTTTTTAATTACTCTTAAGAAATTCAAAGTTGTTAATCACAAGATTTAAATAGCTGTTGATAAAAAACTTTAGCAAATTGCGAACAATAAACTGTCATTGCTTGCTGTTTTAATCCAACGTTCTTATAAGTATCTTTAACAACTTAAGTATCTGAAAAAAGACGTGATATTATCTTAACCTATTTCAGTTATAGGCAATGCAGGCTATATGTACTTTATAATGTTTAGCTTCTTCCAAGATACAGGCTGATGTGGATTAATAACTTCAGTGTGTTCGTTTTCTTTGCGAACTTTTGCAGTTTTCCCATTATATATTTGCTCATTGTTAGAATATTTCTTAAAGTGTATGTGGTCAATATCAAAGTTATTTTTAATCTCAGTAACTTTTGTATCAGGAATTCTTCTGTAATTTTTCGTGTACCTAAGCCAGACAAAAAATCATGATCAGCTGTTTTATTTTTGTTTTTTACAACATTGAATTCAAACTTGTATTAATTCAAAATTGCAAGTAGCTAGGAGACTATTAGGAAAATATATCAGTATTAGAAAACATTAATATTAAATAGTATTTACTTTAAACTGTTTTCTTTCTTGTTCTTGAATTTATCTTCCTTTACATAATTCTGCCAAACGATAACAGAAGAAGGATTGTTTTCATTACTAGCACTCAGCAGGCTTCTTCTCTCATGTTGGTTCTCATCCTTGTATTTGTTATTTTCACCCGTGAGTGCTTCATCGTAGCTGAGAATCTGATTTGGTTCGTTAACATCTTCTACAGCTTGAAAAGTCCTCGGGTACCTAAACCAAAAAAAAATTGATTTTGATGATTTCACTTTCCGAAATAAAGGTTAACTTCACTTTTTAAGTTTTACGCCTTTCACCACCACAAAGACCACTTTTCCTTTTTTCTTTAATTTTCTTAAATCACAAAAGAAGGAAAACATATGATAATTTTACATATTCGCAAATCTAAGGCACTTTTTGTCCACAGAATAATGTCGTGGAGATATTATTTTGTTATTGGGATAAATAAATGGATTTAAGATAATTTGATAAGGGAGAGCGAGGTGTGTTCAATTTGCTGAGCTGAAACGTATTCAGTATTAACGTCAATATCAAGCGCTCAATGTCTTCCATCGTCTTTGTAATCATAAAATCTCACCTTCTTTTATCCTTGTAATCATAGACTCGCTGGTGAACTAGGTAAAATACTCAACTATCTTTGTAGTTGCTTCCAACAGATAGATAAAAAGTGACTATGTTAAAATGAAGATTATGTCTAACAATTACATAAAAAGTAACTATGGAACGAAATTACCAGTGTTGTTTATAGAGACCCTCGATCGAGTTAAGTTTCGATATTCTGCTCGCTTTCAAGAGCTTTCGATTATCGTATTCGTATATTACGGAATCAGGAAATTTCAAATTTATGATATATCTTCTGTATTTCGCCGAAACTTGATTTAGATCTTCGTCCATCGTTTGTTCGTCCGTTCGATCGATCGTCGTTCGAAATTTATATTTTTAGCTTGAATCCATAGGGCCTTCTTTTCATCAACTGGCTAGTCCAATTTCGAACTTTTTGAAGAACCTCTACATAAATAAGCCCTTCTTTCCTATGTAATCAACTGAATATTGTCTTCAACTAGAGTATACCCCAAATTGCCTCATTTTTGCTCCACGTATGCCTGATTTGCACTAAACGTCTTACAACGGTGAAGTGTTTTCTGAAGCTATTCATAATACAGGAGATGTCGGCATACGTAGTATCTACCTCATGGTCTAGATGCGTGGAGGTTGTAACGTAAACCTAAATTACTTTCGAAAAATGCCTCAAGATTTTGAGTTTAAAGTATTCCGACTAGTTCGACAAACTATTATTAAGGACTTAGTTATATCTGACACTTTGTACTTTTACGCAAAACGTATACTGTTTGCAATAACCTGTTATATAAATGCAATGTAATATAAAAATTAAAGAATTTTCCACGATTAAAAGAGATTACAAGATGGAAACGAGTAAGTATACAATAAGTGTATAGATCCTTAACAGATAAATAAAAGCGGTCAAAGATTACTCCATGCACATTCCATAATCGTACAACTTGTACTACCAAAAGATATACTAATGGCGTGCACATTTGGTCGCTTGCTGAGTCTTCAATAGTATTTTTAATACAATCATTATAAATGCAAATATTTCATACACACATACATTTACCCATTTACCTAGATATATTTCCAAATTTCAAATTTTAAATAAATTCGAAATCAATCATTCAAACATAGTCTAAGTTGTAGCAAGAATTTGTGAATTTAGAGAGAACGGGGTTATTCAAACTCTTTTGACGTATTATAGCACTATTGAACACCACACACGTACCTGAAACTCTCATATAGCAATAAGAGACTTTAGAGCTACTAGTGACACCTACTTTGATTTCTAAGCCTAGAAGGTCAAATTAATTATGCAACATTAAAAAATTAAAAATAGAGAGCTAAGGATAGAATAGTATGGAGGAAACACTGTTAAGTTTTAAATGATGCATTAGTTGAGAGTATTGTTATAAACTCCTAAACTTCATTGGCTTAAATTATAGTATTTCTTTGTAAACGATTGGTACTGGTAATTGGTACTTATGTCCAAGCATATGGGCCAAGTGTACCTACGTATCCAACACACTTGCAATAAATCAATGGGTAAATCAGGTATAAAAGTCATCGTATCTGAACCTATACATTTGAATCTATATAATGTAATATAATAATAAAATTTGTATAATTACTTTTCGTTCCTCGTTTGTTTCTTTTGCTGTCTTCTAGTCTCGTTAGATACTGTTTCACGTTTCCTGTAAAAAAGCAATTAAATTTATTTTAATGAAATCATTTCATCTTTTATATCTCCTTCATATAAATGTGAAGTTAAAACGTTGAATAAAGGTATCTAAATATGATTGGAAGTAAATTTAGATTACGGAATTCCATTTTTTATTTTCTGTTTATGGATATGACTTCAAATCACAATATTATAATATTAATTTACAGCAAGACTGATTCTTCTTCAAGTCAACAAGTCTATTAAAATAATCCTACTTTCTCTACTTATCAATAGTAAATTTATAACCACAGTATAGTGTGTGCATTCTCGTGTGGTACCTATTTATTTTATATGGAGTGAAAAATCTATCTTTTTTCAATATTAGAACGATATCCGCATATATTGTCAAGTTCTAAACATTTGAAACTTAATATACACTAGCAACCCGCCCCGACTTCCCACGAGTACAAATTATACACCAAAACCTTCCTCATGAATCACTCTGTCTATTAGTGAAAACCGCATGAAAATCCGTTCAGTAGTTTTTTAGTTCATCGCGAACAGACAGACAGACAGACGCGGCGGGGGACTTTGTTTTATAATATATAGTGATTATAAATAATTTTTTAGTGTTCTTCCGTCACTTTATTAAATAAGTTATTTAACACTCCTCATGAAACTAATTCGCTATTATTACCAAGTTTTTATTACTTTTTTAAATTGTTAAACCAAACATTAAAAGCAAATAATTTTACTATACCAAATCATGACGTCATAGATTGATATTTCATACTAGTTTCTATAGAAAGTAAAGGTTTGACGTTTAAGAAAAATTAACTAAAATTACTTGACAGTCAATGACCGTTTCAGTTATACATAGACTAATAGAAGGTAGTAGATTAAATACAAAACAGCGGTAGACAAACAATCCGCCATGTTGAATGATTTATTACTAAATAATACTATTACATTAGCCGTAAGCTTCATCATCTATAATAATCATTATAGTTAAGCAAAATTAAAAAAAAAACAAGCTTTAAGCCTGGCTTCATCATCAGACCATCGTAACTAAGCCCAATCTGTTGGACTCTTCAAAACGAATCATATGAGTCCAAACTCGAGGAGTTTACTACTAACCACTGAAGAGTTCCACTATACACCTCCTGGCACCGGCATGTAATGCCAAATTATAGTATTGTCCTCCAAACTTTCGTTAACATTTCGATACGACAATTAGAAATAGGTTAAAGTTTACTTCCAAGATTTGTTTGCATAGTTACAAGTTCTTTAATGGTATAGGGGGTTAACGAGCAGACGGGTCACCTGATGGTAAATGACTACTGCCGCTTATGGGCACCTGCAACTCAAGAGTCACAAATGCGTTGCCGGCCTTTAAGGTAGGAGTAGGGGAAAGATGAAAGAAGGGGAGAGGGGGAAGAGGGGCAGGAGAGGGGGGAGGGAAGGGTTAGGGCCTCCAGCAACCTCACTCACTCGGCGAAAAACAATGCAAGCATTGCTTCACTGCTGGTTTTCTGTGAGGCTGTAGTATCACTGCGGTCGAGTCAACCCAAATTAAATTAATAAAAGCGTGTTAAAACAGCAAATTTAAAAATCAAAGCACGGCGACGTTAAATGCCCTATGCCCTAAACGGTTTGTTTTACATACGGACGGTAAAATTTTCATCAAAAATTCAACGAAATTTTACCGTCCCTAAACAAAACGAATCGTTTCTTGATTATAGAAACCGGGCAAAAGAGGACTTCAGCAAAACGGCGCAAATAGAAACACATATAATATGCAAAGGTATTAATAATACATACTCTGAATAAATAAATAAATATTTGCATTCGGAGATAGCAGCAATTGCAGCAAGTAAAACATAACACCGAATCTGACTGCAATTATTTATCATATTTGATTACCCTTTCACGTAGTTGTTTTCAATTTTCTTAAAATACTGTAGTTTTACCATCAAAATGTCGACATTGATACTTACCAGAACTCTAGCTTGTTCAGATTGTTGGACTTCTGATCTGTCGACAAGATGTATATTTCTACCATTAATTAAACAATTAAACTAAAATTTTCTTGTAATTTCATTTGTAAAAAGTAAATCTCAGGACGGGACTCGCACCTGTGACAGATTATCGCCGTATATATTTGCCAATTGACCTTTCCTCGGAACAATAGAATCGAGGTAGAAAATGTCATTATGCTTCATTTGGAAATGAATCGGTGTAAAACAGATGAGCTCTCACCGAGTGATCTTCTCTTGTTTTGTTCTTCCGTATAAACATAACATAATAGATAACACTTTATATGTACACTATTGGTATAGTGAAAGTATCACACATATATTAAGATTAAGTTTATAACATACAACGTATAAAGGGAGGCCGGATTGCTAAACGCAATCTCTTCCTGCCAACCTTAAGATGAATCGAAATGATTCGGAGAGAGAGTGGTAGTTGGTGGAGTATAATTTTTTTTGAATTGCTAATAAATATAAAATATTTTATACAGATATTCTGTAGTCTCACCTGCTCTCATTCTTATAAATACCAATATTTATCTATATTCGTACATAAATATATATACATAACCTTAAGTACAATACAATACATATATATGTATAAGTAATGTTCATGAAGCATTTTCTTAAAAATGGTTATTAATTGCGCTCGCCTAACTAACTGGTAATGCATTCCACAAGCGTACAATTTAAACAGTAAATTGATCACAAAATTTGGTGAAAAATCTTCAGATGATCTAAGACCTTTTTCATGAGTATCATGAAGGAACTTGAACAGTTCTTTGAGATTAAAAAAGGGCTTTAGGTACACCGGCGACAGCGAATTGGGAGCTATTATTATTGAGGTTTTGACAGAATTTAGAAACGTAATCAGATTTTCGTAGCCCATATATGAACCTCATACAAAAGTTTAGAAGTCTGAGCGACTTCAAAACTTTCTTCTTCTTCAAAGCTCATCATGTTTTGCTTCAGTGAGATTCAAATAGCTGACATTGGGGTGTCTATGAAGTTAGCGTAGCAAACAATTAATTTCTCAGTCAAAAAACAGCAAATAATTAGCAAAAAAATATGCAACAAGGCCTGTTTTGATAAGTGTAAAAATCCGGTGAAATTTGCGTTGGTTACGCAGGCTTAAGTCTCAAGTCAGCAGGGCGATTGTTTCTGGGTAATAACTGTGGCAAAAAAAATGATTCTTCAACAAAAGCACAACAAATATTTAGCAAAAAAATATGCCACAAAGTCTGTTTTGACAAGTGTAAAAGGACCGGAGATGTTGCGTTGGCTACGCTGGCTTGAGTTACTTGTCAGCAGGATCATTTTTTCTTGGCAATGGATATGGTTAAAAAAAATAATTCTGTGGTAAAAAAATAGCAAGCTTCATAGACACGATGGTATTGTCGAAATATGGAAAAAGTATTTGTGGAAGTGCAGATTTAGGGGCAGTCGGAAGAAGGTTACGTAATCTTCGTAATGATCTCTCTGAAGCGAAAACTTAGCGAACGAAATCCTGCAACTATCCAAAAACTCTCAAGTTTTTGACACTTATGTGTGAATTTTCATGATGTTTTATGTAGTGTCATTACACTCTTTCTCGAGAAAAAGTGTCTCTAAGACCATTGTCTTAGAGACACTTTTTCGGACGGGTCTCAGGTGGTTTCGTCTATCAGAGTATAAAATTCTCTGTGTGGTGAGAAAGAAGCATTTTATTAAGAAAGCAATTGACACAATATAGGCTGGTTACACGTGTACTCTTTCCCCTAAGATGCTGAACTGTATGAACATGGAAGACGCAGATTAATGATAGTGAAAATATAATTACCTGCCCTGACTTCACACCAACACAAATACAATATAGTTATAACTGCTAAAGTCCAATAATTGGCAATCATTTTCGTTATTTTAATGAGCTGATAAACCAATGAAATACATTACAAAACGTCCGTATAATTGCGGTGAAGGTATTTGCAAATTGATGGATAGCAACACGATCCGCATAATATAAATGTTTTATTATGTTATATATAATAAAAACATAAATTTATTTTTGAAGCAATCATATTTTAGAACCGTGTCGCCTTATTCTTTATAGTCTGCGAATCGAACCAATCTATGTAAGCATCTAACCGTAGCCGCGTAGGTAACGAAGAGAGGTTGTTCGAATAACTTTACTATAGAAATTTACTAGGAACGTCTTAAGATTGAAAACTGTCTGGTAAGATTGGAGGGTAACCTTCATCAGAATTAGAAATTATATTAACTGTCAGATGAAATCTGCCAGCTCACTCTTTGCGAACGTAATCCACTATGACTATTTTTACTCGTCACTACAAAAGAGGAACATGGATTATAACTAAAGCCATTATAATTCAGTCGACTTTTGTGTATTTCTTACCAGAACGGTTCTACACAATGTTTTTTTTTCTTTACAATATTTTCTTTAGAATAAACAATTACACCCGTATTTCTTTTTTCAACGGTTTTTCAACTTTTTTCTACCCAGTTGAGAAACAATTACACTCCCCACGTCATAGTAAGATATTTTTGGCATTGGTGACGACAATGGTGTCACTTGTGTGCTACAGACCAAAACCCTCCTTCTCCCGTAGAGCTCCAATGACCCTACGCACTAACAAGACTTAAAAAAAACAAAACAAATCAGTACTATAAACGTTCCGCTTTCTAGCTGTGGTCTTCTGTAGGTAATAGAGGTAATATATCATTCGGGAAACCTTGCCCCTTTAAAAATATCAGACAAAAACACATACACACATATGGACATGTAGGTAATCGTATATGATGCTGTACTGTATGTTATTATAGTACATGTACCTATATAAAAAAATATAGTTATACGTGTGCCTCTTAAATCTTGACCGCTAAGGCATTAAAAATTTCACGACCCCTTTAAAAGTGTTGTTTTACTCTTCAGGGCTGCTATGGCAAAGGCCGCTAAACCATGGCCCAAGTACAATACTTATGGTGTAAACAGATTTATTTGTCATTCTATTATTCAAAGGGATACAGGTATTTGTCTATCCTGCTTAGGGCTGCCATCCGTCCGGGTTTCCCCGGATTTGTCCTAGTTTAGAGGGCGTCCGCGAAGCGTCCGGGTGGTGTTTTTAAAAAAGTGCCCGGACACTCTGTACCAGGGGACAATTATAATTGTTAGATGAATCGTTAACAAGCTAAAAATTTAAATGGAATCGGCCTTTTTTTTAAGGTGTCCGGGAAATAATCTCGATTTCACCTATGTGTCCGGATTTTTTAAAGTTTTTGTCCGGTATCGGCAATTTAAGTGATGGCAGGCCTAATCCTGCTAGATACAAACACTAAATTTTAAGAGAAATTCTGAAATTATATGAGCTTTACCATATTTGAACGCTAAAATTATTTGAACTTAATCAGGGGACATTCATAAACAACACTTTTTAAAATTATCTGTTAAAACGTTTAAATGCTTCATTAAAATTTGATGTTGGATCAAAAGATATCATAATTTCTCGACTGTTCAAAAGATATCTTTTTCTACTTAACTTTTAAATATTATTCTTATCAATGAATAACAAGGAAAAAACTACCAACGGCTGACCAGTAACAGTATGCATGAGCTTTCTATCAGACTCAATCGCTACCTCTCATACTTAACACCGTATTAAAAAGCATCGTAAACGCGTCCTAAGATTTACACCTACACAAAAAAACTGTTAGCCATGCTGGTTCAATCTACGTCCGGAGCACAACCGTAAATCGGACCACTGACCTTAAACGATTTCCGGGGGATCACGGAACTACCCCTTAATGTTTTTTACAACCCATTAACTGCGACGTTTAAAAAATCAAAGCTATGATACGTACATATAACAGGATCAAAAGATCCGGTAACAGTAGTCAAGAAGCTACGGTGCTCAAGAAGACAGCGACGCAAGTCTAAATGGCGTCAACCATTACTTAATATTGTGGGCTTTGTAGGTTGTTCCAAGTGAATATAATAATTGAAGTAAACACTGACCAACAACACGCAGCCAAATCACATAGCTGAATAAATATTTTTAAAGAATTAATTTTGAAAAGGGTAGAACAGCTGGTAGATAGGCTGTTCTCATTGGGCACGCAAACCGCAACCGCAAACAACACTCAACATAGTATCAGTTGGCAAGGAATCCACTTCAATCCTTACGTACTGTTCTTGAAGGCAGTAAAATTTAAATAATGAAAAGACAATTCAATCCGCGTGATCAGCAATCGCAATGCACAATTGACAGTATTAGCAAGTATTATTGGCTTCAATGGGATTTCCTTTCTAGGGTACATAAGAGGCCCGGCCATAAGATTCGGTGACGGAACACCGTGTTCATGCCGTTTGGCCACGGTGAGGAGACGACCCGCGGGGGTGTCCACACAAAAAAAAGCGTTTATTGGCGCTGATAAATTATTACTTTCCATCAAGCGAGAAATGTACTTGTTTGCTAAATATTTTGTTAAAAAAAACATATTACGCCACCCCTTATTTACATATTTCAGAGACGTGTAAGAGTATGTTGATAAATGTTATTAATGCAGCAAATGCATTAAAACGTCTTTACTTGTATAACCGTATTTTTATATTTGACATATTTATGTACATGTTAATATAATCAAAATTAATTTAAATGTGTATTAAATGTAATAAAAATTTAAAATAACAAAGGGTGATGAAAAAGACCTCAATACGTTAAAAAAAAAACGTATCTAATCATAATCGAGACGCATTTTTCCGCAGCTAGAAATTGAATTACTTAATCACTAGCGCATGAAGAAGCTGTCATAATTGTACAAAGTTAAAACGAATGAGTAGGATCACTGATGTTTGAATAACATCCCAGGCAAGGACACAGTATATCTTCACTTTTTTAAGTCGTGGATGGGATGGTTATGGCAAAGATCGATGAAAAATGGATGCACTCGAAATGTAGCCCTTGGACACAACAACAATGTCTCGATCCTAGACGAACTGAAAATTAAGGAGAGAACATCGACAATCGATATGACTGTGCAAATAATAAACAGTAATCCTTCCAAATACTTTGGACTCGTTGCCTAAGGATAAGTGGAAGGTAATCGACTGAGTGTCTACACACTCGTGCACTCGGTCGATCACCTATGTACTGGACAGACATGATAAAAGCTGCAACACAAACCTCCATAGTCTAGTGTTCCCATAACGATGAAGACCGCAACAAATGGAGATGCACTGCGAAAGATGCATTGTCAAAATCAGAGCATCACCATAAAATCACTACCGCTCTGTCAAGAGTGACCGACTGAGGAGGAGGGATGGTAATGTTTTTTACTCATTACCGAGTTTTTAGAGTTATTGAGAATTTTGAAATTTTTTACAAAAGTATTTAAAAGATACCTACCTAGTATTAAATCTTGTACGATGGTGCAGAACCCTTCATGCGGGAAGAAAAACAATGAGTCAAAAAGTGAGTAAAATATAACCATTTTATGTACTTATTTAAATGTTTTACTTTATCGAATAATAATAACTTCACACATCTCACACACGGCCGTCTGATCCTAAACTAGGCAGAGCCTGTACTATGGTAACCAGACTGCTGATAAACACACTTATATATTTCTAAATGCATACATATTATAGATAAATTACACCCAGACACAGAACAAATGATCGTGCTCATCACACAATTATTTGTCCTAGATGGGAATCGAACCCACGACCTCTGACTTAGTAGTCAGGGTCACTAACCACTAGACCAACAGGCCACACAAAGTCCAGAAACTTTGTGTGGCCTAAATTAATTTAACAGTTACAGTAAAGCAACCGTGGTAACGAAATATTAAGTCTCCATAAATCTGCTGGTTGTTAATTTAAATCGAAACTAAACAGCAAAAATGTAAGGGCACGTGCCGAAACAATAGTAGGTGACAACATTGTATATTTTATGTTCAGATTTACAAGGTGCTAAACCCTACAAACTGGAAATGGTCACGAAACAAGTACTAACGCCGTTCGCACTCTGAAAATATTACAGATTTCTGACTTTACTGCTGTTCATTCTTTCATTATGACTGGCCTGTTGGCCTAGTGGTTAGTGACCCTTACTGCTATGCCATTGGTCGTGGGTTCGATTCCCACCCGAGTATGGGTGTTCTTTGTGTCCGTTGTTTGTATGTTTGTAAAGTCCCCGCGACACAGGAGTAATTCCTAATGCGGAAGTTGTTCTTTAAAAAAAACTCAAAAAGTACTGAACGGATTTTCATGCGGTTTTCACCAATAGATAGAGCGATTCATAAGGAAAGTTTAGGTATATAATTTGTTAATATTTTGTGTAAATTGGTTGAAATATGATGATGATTGTTGACGATGCCTCTGCTACCCGTGCGAAGCCGGGGAGGGTTGCTAGTTTTTACATATATTGTTGATAATAAAAGTACTTCATAGTACTCGAGTAACGAAATGTTAGAACTCAATACAGTGGGGCTTGAATTGGCGCCAGTACAAAGGGTAAGTGATATCCATACCTACTAGCTACTGACCATTGCTCTAGCAGCGCTGTGTTCATGCTTGTGATAAGGTTGTTCTGTGTCTGGGTATAATTTATGGAATACGGGGCAAACGAGCAGACGGGTCACCTGAAGGTAAATGACTACCACCGCCCATGGGCACCTGCAACTCAAGAGTCACAAGTGCGTTGCCGGCCTTTAACGTGGGAGTAGGAGAAGGGTGGGGGAGGGGGAAGGGAGGGGGAGGGAAGGGTTAGAGTTCGGTAACCTGACTCACTCGGTGAAAAGCAATGCAAGCATTGCTTTACTGCCTGTTTTCTGTGAGGCTGTGGTATCACTACGGTCGAGCCGGCTCATACGTGCCGAAGCATGGCTCTCCTACAAGTCTGGTTACACTGGTTCTGCGTAGCTTGGGATCAGGGATCACCATACTACATGTGTGTCGCGAGGATACCGCACTCAACAGTTTAGTGGAGTGCCCTGCATGGACGCAGCAGCGTGCTGACCTCGCGACTGCTGTAGTTGTGGGTAGCCTCTCGTTGGAGACCATAATTATGTTCATGGTCCAGAGCGAGAGTGCGTGGGATCCCGCCGCCTCGTTTTACGAGGAGGTATGCCAAAAAGGCGGTGGATAGGGAACGGGAGAGAACTAGTACTCTCCCGTCCCGCAGAAGAGAGCCAGAGAGCAAGTCGATCTGATTGGACAGGGTTATACGATGCCGTAGCAGAAGCAGGCCCGAGGCGGCAGCGCTGTATTCCACCCGTGCTTCTGTCACTGACGGGTAATTCCCCCACAACACAGCGGGGTCGTCTGTTGTTTAACAGGCCGCCAAGTCACCCAGGGTTCATAGGGCTTTCCTTTCAAGGGTTCAAGTTCAGTTTCAAGACCTTAGGCCCTGGTCAAACTTTCAATGTTGCAGGCTTAGATTTGAGCGTTGACTAGCATATTTAATATCATCATTGCACCCGTGCGAAGCCGGGGCGGGTCGCTAGTTAACAATAAACTTTGGAACAGTAGTAGTTCCTATTGGAAACCTTTAAGTTATAAATTTTCAAAATATCGTCAACAATCCAGTACTTTTAATAGAGTTCAGGTAAAGGTGATCGTAGATGTACGTGTAGTTTAGCCATGGTAAGATTTCTAGATAATTATGTATGCATTTCCCTTTTTAAATCCTTTTATTAAACTATCTAAGATGTGTATTTATAAAGTTGAATGCATTGAAAACGTAAAGCGTACTTAAATACATTCTCAATAATTCTAAAAACCTGCACCAAGTAATAATGATTATACGTTCTATGTCCAATCAGTTCTTCTCTAGAATGCGCTCCCACTCGAAATCAGTATGTCCACAAACCGCTTCATATTTAAGAGGAGAGTACGAGATCTCCTTCACAATGAGTTTTGCAGAATTGACACGGCTCTCTCTCTCTCTATATCCACCTCCTGCCTCCATCAACAGATCAGGTCCAAAATGCCAAATTATAGTAATGTCATTCAAACTACATAAACATACAAAGTTTCATTTGGATACGCGACATTTAGAAGTAGGTTAAAGATGACGGCCAAGATTTGTTTACATAGTTAGTTAGTTACAAGTAAAACTAATAAAAGCGAGTCAAAAACGGCGTAAGACGATGATGAGTGGCTGAGTTCTGAGTTAATAACATTTAATTTCAAGGACCGCTTAGAATCAGACGAATGCACACTCTTCTATGCAGTTGCCTTCCATCGATCAATCAAAGCTTTGCTTTTCGACACACGTTTTGAATCTTTAGGCAACACTGTGAATGAGCCATGCTTCGGCACGTATAGGTCGGCTCGACCGGAGTGGTACCACAGCCTAGAAAATCGGCAGTGAAGCAATGCTTCACCGAATGAGTGAGGTTACCGGAGGCCCTAACCCTCCCCTCTCCACTTCTTCCCCTCTCTCCCCATCTTTGCCTCCCTTCCCCTACTCCCACAGGTAGGTAGGTAGGTAGGTTGTAGGTGCCCATAGGCGGCTGTAGTCACTTACCATCAGATGACCCGTCTGCTCGCTTGCCCCCTATCGCATAAAAAAATAGAGCACAAGATTCAATTTTGCGACCAGAAGTTGAGTAACTTCCTTAAATGATCTCACTTCATAAAGAAGTAACGCCTTACTCGCCCCAACAATGAAAACGCTGTCTAATGGCTATCTCAGAAGTACTCAGCACATTAACATCAAATTTCGTCGGCAATAAAACAAACCGTTAAGCCGTCGATTCGAGCTGAAGGCCCTTTTCATAAAATTCTTGGAACTAGAGTAATGACACAAATTATTATAATAAAATTACAGCCAAGAGTCCACCCTACCTTGTAAAATGTTTTACTTTCTCATTTAGTGACGTCGAGCACATTCGCTCGTTGACAATACTACAGGGAAATAATTGGCCGTAATGGATGAACTCTTACTGGAGAAACTTTACATGAACACCTACGAACAAGACTACTGAAAGCTAAGAAGTTACTTAGCCGGACAAGACACTGTCAAGACTCAAGGATCAAAGCAAGATCTATAGAACATTATTTGAGTGTTCATATCACATAACGTATGAACTTGAATAGACTTTGCTTTTTTTTTAGAATTAACCAAAATATCTTAATACCAGCGATACTTATAAGAACTTTGTGACCATTTTGTATCGAAGAAAACTGTATCTTACTATATTTTGGTAAAATATCAACTACTAGTCAACAACAAGATCGTCATCAGATAGGGTATGTAGGGTAGCCTAGTGTATTAGTATAAAGCTATTTTAACTGTATTAAACATTTTATTAGAAATGGAAATCAAATCGAAATAAATGAATCCTTTTTAAGCCCCTCTATCTTCATCCAGTCGAATGACTTTAATTTATTTTTTTGCCTTTATTTCACGACGAGAAATTTATTTTCATAACTGACAATAAATGTCAAGTCATTGGTAGTAATAAAGTAAATAGGGCTTGCTTCACCCTTCCCGTCGCGTTGTCGCCTGTCCCCACGATACGACACCCCAACGAGTATTGTTCAAATTAACGCATGAATATACATTAATTAACATTTTTGAGGCTTTATCGTGTCAACAATTACATCGTAAGAATATGCAGATTACTTATTACTCTATATCACCACCTATAAATGTTAGTTAAATCACTACATAAATAAAACAAAGTCCCTGACTGAACCACTATTGAACGGATTTTCATGCGGTTTTCACTAATAGACAGAGTGATTCATGAGTTAGGTTTAGGTGTATAATTTGTTAAGATTTTGTGTAAATTGATTGAAATATGTTGAGGATTGTTGAAAATGTCTCTGCTACCCGTGCGAAGCCGGGGTGGGTTGCTAGTATTCAATAATTTGTAGTATTTTGTGTATTTTTATTTGAAATTTAAATAGGAAATCTGGGTCTACACACGAAGAAATGAAAAAGTTTGGTGCATCTGCGGAAGATTGTAAGTCTTTGTCAGACATTATTCCTAGTTCCGAAAGACCCCAAAGACAGTGGACCCATATTCGCCTCTCGCTGTTTCTCAACTGTGCCATCAGCTAACCGGAGGGCCATGCAGAGAAACAGATTGGTCCAAAATATGGGATCCGCCTCCGTAGAACATTAGACGGTGCCAGCATCGTCTCCCCTAAAGAAACGAGAAGAGGCCCGTTATAATGTAATGAGCTCGTAAGACGTCAATAGACCTGCCCATAACCCTTTTACGTGTGGAACTAAGGCAAACAAGCACATGCCCCGGCCACTGATACTATGCGGTTACCGATACCTTTAAACACCCGCATCATCAGTGTCCTTGCCGTATGCTGCCATCCCTGTCCATCCGCCATACAAGCTGTAATCACTCAACAGCAAGAAAAACCACACACAGTACACTACTTAGTAGGCAAGCTGTCTAATCATCGGTCTTCTCTAGGCTGAAGATACTAGGAAACTCGGCTTCAAGTTTGAGACAAAACTCCTTTTAGAGTATTACACATTTATTCATAAGCTACTGAAATATACAAGCTCTATTGTTGATATTACCAAAATATTAATTTCCATACGAACGTAAATTGCTTGCGAAAGGTGAAGCCTGCCAGTGCATGTTAATTCAATCGCTGAACAAGTAAACAAAATTTAAATAAAACGAAACGTTGTTCAATGAAGTGATGTGAAATGTTTCAGGGGCGGGTTTTTATAGTGGCTGACGGCTATCCAATCTACTAATACGATGGAACTAAATCTCGGGAGGGCACGACTGGCCTTCCACTCGAGAACTTCAAATGAAATGGTCGCCAAGACGCTAGAGTAACATTATCTTACTTGGAAAATACCTATTTTAAAATTTTCTGTAGAAAATAATATTGCGAATAGTTTTAAAATTAAAGAGAAAAGAAAAGAATAAAATGTAATATTTATATCGTTATTAATGCCTACAATTCGTCCAATAAACTGATCACGATGAATATAGTTCACTTTGACCACATAAGACGATCGTAGGAACCAGTAGGTGAAACATGCTAGTAACTGTAGTATTAGTAATTCTCTTACTCTTACCATTCAAAAAATTACAACATTATACTAAACTTACCGTGAAATACGTTTAAAACTAAGCCATGTTTTGACATGCATTCATTGATCTCTGAAACAAATTAAAGTTAAACGATAATGGTTAATAAAAGTCTTTGAAGATAAAATATACACAAAAAAACAACCAAATTGAAGATATCCTCCCTTTTGAGTTCGGATTAACAGTTGAAGTACCTCCAGAGGATTCCATACCTCATTTTTTGCCTTATTTAATACCTGCTTTCTTTTATCAGAACGCAACAGAACTATTGCAAGGCAAAACTCCTTAATTTTGTCACTGACTCACTCACCCATCATCAAAATTCTTAGGTATATCTAGCAGACATACAAGCTTCAAATTTTAAAAAAGTGAGTGTCAGCCTATAAAGCAGGGAAAAACTAAATCATACCGCAATTTCAGTCATATTTTCTGAATATATAAACTGTAATTCCAATAATATAAATTGTAATCCCATATATGATTATAAGTAACTTTGTAATCCCATAGATAGATACATCCCATACATAGATATACATAAGAATTTTGATGATGGATGAGTGAGTGAGTGAGTCAGTGACAAAATTAAGCTTTGCCTTGCAATCGTTTTGAAAGTACAGATTTAAAATAAATGAAATTTGGGAATATTTGGGGTACCTTGTTATATTAAGCCATGGTTCTTGATCACTAAAATTTCGTGCCAATCCGAGCTTTATAAAGAACGATGTTAAAAGGGTTTAAAAATGTCCTGAATGGCTTCAAGGAAATGTCAAAGTGCCTTTGTTTTTTTTAGCTCGACATCTGGGCCACGGCCGTGCCCCCAGATTAATAAAATACCACTCACTGTAGTTTGTATATAAAAAAGAGGGGATATTTATACAGTCTTTTCTTAGACTGGCTAGCCAGTTTTCTCTTCAGCAAAAAAAGTAAACGACTACACAGTGTTGGCTTCAGGGCAACAAATTTCAATCAGTGTTCGAGTAAAACCCGTACAAATGCACAGCATTAAAATAGAATAGTGAACCCTTTTGGAATCCAAATGTATGAAACCATCTTACTGTCAATTACATTAGATCTTCCTCCATTGGAGCGGCATTTACATACGTACATAGGTGCACTCGGCTTGATTGGTGCGGTCAAATGATGTGCAGAGGGACCTACATCGTTTTGAGACCCAGCCACTGCACGGTTCACCGCCATTTGCCTTTGTACAATGTTGTAAGAGGAAAAATTACCCCAGAAACGTAGTTTTCTTTCTTTATTTGAAAAATATTTACTTACAGAACATTTAAAAAATAACGTAAGTACGTTAGTTACGTAAACCACTTTGAAACATAATCTATGTTACTATATAATATATAGTTTTCCGTTACATAATAACAATAATATATATTATGTGTACCTACGTACTCAGTTATGTTTTGTTATAGCCTGCAGATATAATAACGGTAAACAAAACATGTATGTATTAAATACTATTATTATATTATAATGTTTGTTAATTCGAGCGCACGTAATATCGGTTACTCTGCTGACATCGACTAGAAATTGTGTCCGTGGTACGACGTAGAACAATATCCGGAACTGTATCATCTGCATCCGTGTTTATTGCTTGCGATAGTGATGAGCGCTAGAACATCCTACAGGCTTTTCTCGCTCGCTATACAAACAACTTCACTCCATATTTTCAAAACCATATGATAGAAAATTCCACCTTGGTCACATCGAGGTTAGAACGTTACGATTTTCCGTTAAAATAATAGCCATGTCAAAAGCACTGCTCGGCTGACGCGAATACTTTCCGACTGCTTGGCTTTATTTTATTGCGCATGTTTTAATATTAATTGTAAGTTTTCTGCCTCGATGAGTGGCGACGACTTAATGCAAATGTATACGCTTGTCAAAACGTTTAAGGCGTGTAGTGAAATTCATGGCAGTTTATTTTCTCGCACAATTTCGTTCTCGTTATAAATAAAAGGGAGTCCATATAAAGTGGATTGTTTTACCTCAACTTCTACGTGTACTTCGAGAGTTTTGCGTAGACAATAGCGGGAAGTTTTTAAAGGGAAAATTATGACTATAGCTGGATTTATAATAAAGCGGGAGCGTGGAGGGAGTGGGTAGGGGCTCCGTTTGGCCAGGGGGCACGTGCGGCGCTCACGTGGCGAATATCGACTATATGCAGCTGCCGACGACGTGGTCATGGAAATGGCGATTACTTACATAACCAACCCAATTTGGACAGAATTTACTGAATAATTTACGGTTCCTGCAATACGCAAATGTTTGTCGTAGATTTGTGCTAAGTATGTGTGTTGTCTAAATGGTATTATTTAAAATTTTTATTTAAAATAAGAATGGATACCATTAGCTTGAGTCTAAAGTAGCAGGCCGCTAGAACACATGGTTTATACGGAATGAGATTGTGGAAGGAACGAAAAAAAATAAAGAGGCGAATCATTTCATATTAACCAAAATTCTTTTTACACAACATACATAAAATATGGATGCAGTTGTAATTAATAATAACAATTTATTTAAAATAGAAACATTACAACACACAGTATCTATCATTTGGCATAATATTACTAAGTGGGTATATTGTTGTTATTTCTATTTTCTTAAGCAACTAAGGTTGCAAACATGTATACAAATGTACTAGTATGTACAGTGTTACAGTCACCAGACTTTTTCACCAAGAATAATTCATACACAAGTGTTTGTGTTTAAAAAAACCGTTTTTAAAAGATTTATATTATAAAATCAAATCAAAATCATTTACTTCAATTAAAGCACTGATATGTATTTTGAATTGTCAGGAGTAGGAGTCAGTCAGAATAAAAAAAACATGCAAGAAACTTCAATGATACTCTTTTTCAACATGATGTTTACAATTTTCTGGTAACATTGCTTATAAGCCCTAATGAAATGTAAGGACAATGTAACATTTTATATATTAGCAATGGATGTGGATACATAGGTACATTATTAGGAAGAGAAGTGGTCTATTTGTTGGGAAGAATAGCATTAACTCGGTACTACAGATTCGGAGAAGTATTCTAAAGCTTCTTTCTAAAGTTTTTATAAATTCTCTAAACATAAGTCAACGTAATTACTTTATATTGATCCATCTTCGAGGGGGGTCCACGCTGCGCTGAAATTTCCATTATATTATATATTCACACTATTATTTTATACCTAATGGTATTTATAACAGTGATATGTGTTTATCTATCCTCTTTGGTGACAAAAGTTGGCTTGCGTGTGCTCATCACCACCGGCTCCAATGCATGTGAACTGTACCTCTATCATGAATTTTTACACTTTACGTTCACTACCTATCATTGTTGTCGAAACTTCCCATACATTATTTTACCCACTGCTTCTACAGGTAGTGTCAGCAAATGTGTATGGAAATCAGAGAATATGCACCATATGTAAAATCGGACGTAAACTGCACCATAAACTCGTACTAGAAAGAGAGTACTCGCATACGAATGGATAAATACATATACGAATATTAATAGGTTTCTGCGATGTTATATTCAACTAGCAACCCGCCCCGGCTTCGCACGGGTACAAATTATACACCTAAACCTTCCTCATGAATCACTCTGTCTATTAGTGAAAACCGCATGAAAATCCGTTCCGTAGTTTTTCGGTAGTTGACAGACAGACAGACGCGGCGGGGGACTTTGTTTTATAAAATGTAGTGATTTAGACTCAACCGGCATTAATTCCATAACAGACGTAAAAATAAACTAAAAATAAACCTGCTACACTCCACTAAGTAGGTACTTATATTTTGTCAAAGATATTATTTTGTCGTCGAATGGACGGCTAAGATTAAAATCTCAAAACAAAAATAACGGGAGGGCCCCCGTTGCCGACTGACAGATCCCGTTGAAATAGATAAAGCCGTGAGATAGAGGCCGTCAACGTCCCTTGTGTCAGAAATGTGTGACAGCTCGTTAGAACCGCAACGAAAACACGTCCAGCGTTGGGAATATCAGCATATGCTCGTAATAAAGACAATGCCGTTTAGCAGACTGTTGTGTTGACAATGTGAACACACATAACATGTTTTTGTAATAAACGGCCTGTTCCTGAAGGGACGTGGGACATATCAACCTAATATATAACTTTGAAAAATAATGCAATTATTTGGATACTAGATAATAGCTCCGAAAAATAATTTTTACGAACCCTTTATGTGTAAACCTTCCGTTGTGCACATAAGAATTTTTTTCGAAAATTCTTCTGTGGCCACCATCTGGTGTGCCGGGTGGCCTGTTTATTTTAAACGAGCAATTCTTGTAAATATGAATATATATAATCTGAATCTAGGAAACGGCTCCAACGATTTTGATGAAATTTTGTGTACAGATACAGTTTTGCATTTTAAGTTCAACTGCATAGTTGTATTTCCTGTAAAGATGCAATTTTACAAAAAAATACGATTTTACAAAAAGCTACCGGGCTTTGCTCGGTCTTTCAGGTACTGTACATTAAGGTGTTATAGACTTAAAATTATGAGCAGCCACATTCTACCTCAAGGCCTGCAAAATGTGTTTCAATTTCATCAGCTATAGTCATGTCAATAAGGCTAATAAATTATATCTATGTATATATAAACGAATCCCTATTTCCCCTAGTCACACCATAACTTGAGAGCGACTTAACCGATTCATTCATCTTTTTTTCTGATACATCTGTATATGTATATCTGAAAAAAGTACTAAACTCCGTCACGGGTCACGCGAGTTTAGTACTTTTTACCCATACACAAAGTGCCCAACGTGCCTAAAGAAGTTTTCACTTCAAAAAACTGTCAGTCGTAGGACTGCACGTCAGAAGTGAAAACACACACATATCGGTATATGTATATCTGAGCGTGACGGTCACGTGAGTTCAGTGCTTTTTCCCCATACCAAAAGTGCCCAACGTGCCTAAAGAAGTTTTCACTTCAAAAATTCCATTGAGTACCTATAAATAAGTTGATTATAAATAACAAATAATATCACAATATTAACTATCACAGTGAGATTGAACAAATTTATCTTCCAGAAACTTCTTTACGCTGTAGTGCACTTTTTGTAATAAAATACATTTTAACTTACTTTTAAACTCAAATAGATTTTGGATAAAGCTTAAATCAGATGGTAGTTTGTTAAAGGTTCTTGATGTCATGCAGAGAATACTTTTCTTGGAAGTTCCTTAACGAACGTTACACTTCAGACGCTTGGCGGATGCGGACTAGCCGGTAAAGAAGTGTTAGCGCAGCAAGAAATGCTGACCGCGAGTTCATTTATTTTATTTTTACGTCATCTGTGGATTCTGCGCGATTTTACTGTAATTTGATGTTGATTATATACTAATTATCCAAATATTAGTTAGAGCAACTTTTACAGATGGCGCAATTTTAAGTTCGAGTTTTTGCAATATTTTGATACAATTTATTCAATCCATTAAATGTATATGTTTACTAGCTGCACCCGGCATACGTTTCAATGACTTTGTTTTTCTTTTTTTAACGATTAAAAAATGGGGGGTGGGGGTAGGAGGGTGAAAAATACTTTACAACCTATTCTCAAAACTACCAAATATACAAAAAAAAATCATTAAAATCGGTCGAGCTGTTTCGACCACAAACACTGTAAAACGAGATTTTTATAAATTTAGAAAATAGCGAAACGAACGTTCCAACCGGGTGTCCCAAAGACACCTCACGCGTTTCTTTTATTTATAAGAGCTGTATTATTGCGCATGGTTTTTATTATTTTATGCTCATGTCGAGTAACACGAAAATGTTCAAATCGCATGTTTAATTTTACAAAAATAGCAACTTGAGATAGTTAAAGGGCATGTTTAATTTTACAAAAATAGCAACTTGGGATAGTTAATATCTTTAAATTGATTAAGTGTGTTTTGCAGCTATCTATACTTTTATTTTACATATGGATCTAATACATTGTTTTTGAGCTTTGAATATCATTTCCCAATCCGTGTAGATTCTGCGTAGGCATGGTATACAGTTACCACGAAAGGGACACTCACTGCCTTAGTCAACATTTACAAAGCATATGAGATTTAATTAAGTTTTATGCAAACGTTGCAATTTCCAGTTTAGAAACGTCTATTGTGAAACTTAGGGACTTCATTACATTATTGACTTCTTTCATTTTTATACCTGCATTTTGGATCCCGACATCAAATGGGGGTATAATTCTATTAGTAGTCACCATGACATTAGTCTTACTAATTTTAATTGTCAGGTTATTTGGTACATCAGAGAGTATTGTTTATTGTCTTTTAGTACCTTTATAAGAGAAAATCACGGCACTGTCGCCTGCAAATACAAGCATTGTTGTTGTTGTCTAATCAAAATTGTACTACGTATACTGTACCTACGTCACATACGTAGGTACAGTATGCGTAGTACACTGTCAAGTGTAGTGTAGTGTGTAGTGCTAGACTGTCAAATAATTTTTTTCACAATTGTTTACTGAATGTCAAAACAGTAGATTCCGTTCATACCTATGCATATGCAGCAACAAGGCGTGACGTCACGCGTTAATGTTACTTACATAATCCAATATTCACTTTTAATTTTCACTTGACAATCATAAATTTAAAATGTTGAAATACAAACGTAAGGACACTTGTCGCAATTTTAATATGGATGTTACATTGCCTGCTTCAGGCAAAATAGTCAATTGATTTTGAACGTAGAAATCTATCCGATTTAATGAATATTGTTAACGCTTTTTTATACCTGATCCAAATATAAATGTCAGAACGGAATTGTTGTGACCGGAAATAAAAATGTATTTGTAACATAGTATAATATTATTTGCTACATTTTGAAGACACCAGCTGTTGTGAATAGAAATGCGTTAGATATAGAAAATACAGTATTCCCGACTTTTGATGTAGTAATTCAATCAAATTAAACATTAAAAGGGGTTGAACGTTGGATCAAATCAAGCATTTTTGCTTTTTTGGTATGTTATTTACAATATTTTACAAAGTTCTTATCCAATGAAAACAATAAAATTCGGTTTATAGACTTCTTGAAAACACAAATAGGGAAACACAATATACCAACATTGCAGGCTACAGAAGATGAGGACATACTGATAATAAGAACAGTGAACTCTTTATCGACTACTCACGATATCGTAATTGTTGGTGAGGATGTAGACTTGCTAGTCTTGCTTGCAGGCATCACACCACCGACCGTTGGAATATTTTTTTACGAAATGTAGTCAAAGCCAATGTGATGTGACCTACCCCTCTTTAAAATATTACAGTATTAACCCTCAACTTGTTCTTGTCATTCACGCCTTCAGTGGATGTAACGCCACGCCTTCATTCTTTGGACAACGGAAAACAAAAATCGTCACCGCGTTTCAAAAACATTGAAATCTTTATCAAAATGCTGTGATTTTTTTGGACAGCCACGTCAACCCGTATGATATTGCAGCTGTAGGCGAGCGCATCACAATTGCCCTTAATGGAGGACTGCACAAAAAGCAGTACCTGAGCGATCTGAGATACAATTTGTTTTGATAAATTGTACAATTGATGATTTAACTTTATTTCTAGGCATTTTTTTTACAGGTCCAAAAGTGGTTAGGAGCTGGCAGGAGTCAAGAGGTGACCGCTGGTGACGGCTGCGCACTTACCAAGGTCTCAGCCTTAAAATCATAACAAAAGGCGCGGCACCACAACATCTCTTGAAGCTCATCTCCTGCAGCTACAAAAAAGAGTGCAGCAGCGACTGCAGCTGCAGGAAGGCTGGTCTGAAGTGCTCTGTAGTTTGTAGAGTAGTAGAGTAGAAATATCTCTCTTGTTACTCAAGTGGTTTAGGAGGGAGGTTCACTTTGGAGTCTCCTGAGATCCCAAGAGAGTCCAGTGAGAGGGTGAAAGAGGGTTTTAAAACAATATAATAGTTCTTCATTATGAACTTTAGCTAAAAATCGTGTATCTTGTAAAATTTGCCAAATTTTTAAAAACTGTATATCCGAAACTATTGGACCTACAATATCCGTTCAGGTATCAAATTGTTAGAAATTTAATTTAATTTTAAATGAATATGATAGTCATAGATAGTATACTATATGGGAAAATGACAGTCTTTACGAAAATTCAGTCCTTCCGGGTCAAAATCTACCAAAACCGAATAAAGGTAAAAAATTTCGAGATTTTCTTGATTTTTATCTTGCCGAGGTCGAAAATTTGTATTTAATATTGTCTGTCCATCATAAACAACATATCAAAAAAGCAGAAATACCTGATTGGATGCATCACTTAACGTATAATCTGATTGTACTATAGGTGATGACAATGACACAACGAGTGAACAGTTATTCAGTTAGTAACTATATAACTATTATTGATACGTCGATCGTAATGCTTGCCTTATCTATAGACATCCCAACGCCCACCCGTTTCGTAGTGTACATTTATTTTATGGCAAGTCGAAACTTTGTTTTTCAAATATGTACAACAATATGTACAATACCCGAAGAGATAGTAGAATGATAGTAGTGCAATTGACCTGATCCTGAAATATTCCAACTCACATTCACTATCTTTAAAGAAAAAAAATGTTAATTCAGTATATCTAAACTATATAAGCGATAAACCGTAGAAGACTATTAATGCTAAATCGTTTATCGTGGGCGAGCCATACTTTGGCACGTTTGGGCCGGCTCGACCGGAGTAATATCACGACCTCACAGAAAACCGGCAGTGAAGCAATATTTTCATTGTTTTTCGCCGAGTGAGTGAAGTTACCAGAGGCTAACCTAACCCTTTCCACTCCCCCCTTCCCCTCTCCCCCCTTCCCCTCTCCCCCTACTCCCACCTTAAAGGCCGGCAATGCATTGCGACTCTTGAGTTGCAGGTGTCCATTACTTTTCGCCGAGTGAGTGAGGTTACCGGAGGCCCTGACCCTTCCCCCCTCTTAAAACCTCCTCTACCCCCTCCCCCTCTTCCACCCTTCCCTCCACCCATCCACCCTTCCCCCCCTTCCACGCTTAATTTATTTATTTTTATTTATTAAAACTTTTGCACATTAGTACATAGGCGGACTTAATGCCTGAGGCATTCTCTACCAGTGAACCTTTGGGTGATGCAGAGAAAATAAGAAGTAGGTACAATTAATAGTCTTTTAAAAAGTTTACAAAAACAAGGAATGGGATACATACAAAATTTGATACGAATATATACACACATTATACTCAAATACTTGTAACTTAATGTAACAGATATTTACATATAAACATATGCACAGATACATATACAAACACATACATAGCTATATAATACATATACTATTATAAATACATATTACGACATTAATGATTCGAACTATTGACGAGTTGATTCTGCCAATTCCTTGAATAAGAGCTCTTTAACTTTTACCTTAAAAGTGTAACGATTTGAGGCCGTCCTGACTTCGAGAGAAGAATCGATTGAACCGGGAAAGAACGAACCCGGTAGTGTGAGACGGACAAAGTAGTAAAAGGTTGCTTGACGACCGAAGATCTTGGTCATGGTTATTGCATAAGAGTTGGAAGTATGGTGTCAAGTAAGTAGGGGGAAATGGGGAATTAAGGATAGGGAATAGGGTAATGAGAGCGCGCATTTTGACGAATAGGCAACCATCTGAGCTGGGAACGAAAGGTGGAAATATGATCATATTTACGAAGATTAAAGATAAATCGAATGCAGTTATTAAGAAGACGGTCTAACTTATCGAGAAGATCTGCATTCAGGTCATAACAGAACATATCACCATAGTCGATTAAAGGAAAGATAAGAGTTTGCACGAGCGTAGTCCTGGTTTTCGCAGGGAGAAAATTTTTTAAGCGGTATAAAGCTCTGAGGGTTCCGGTAGCCCTCTGACACACGTTGGTTACTTGATCGCGCCAGTTTAAGGTGGAGTCGAGATGTAGGCCCAGATCTTTCACCGAGCGACAGATAGGTATAGCAGTACCGTTAAAAATCACAGCTGAAAGCGTCTCGAAATTGACTTTGCTCAGTGACTTTGATTTTTGATTTGATTTGATTGATTTGATTTTGATCGGTGACTACCGATTATAATGGCCTGGGCACTTTGTCGGGTTGATTGATAACCCGAACCTATTAGACCAGTTTTCAGTTGCGTCCAGGTCTCTATTAATCGCGTCAATAGCTGTAGTTAAGTTGTCAACCTTCGCTTGGGAATACAACTGCAGGTCATCGGCATACAGATGATACGTACATTGAAGTTCAAGGGTTAGGAGATTAATGAACACAGAAAAAAGCAAAGGAGAAAGAATACCGCCTTGAGGGACACCGAAGTCCATATCGCACCAGCTCAAAGAGAGGTCACCGACACGAACGGACTGCTGGCATCCCTGAAGATAAGATGAGAATCATTCCAGCGCTTCAGGCGAGATCGTAAGATAGGAGAGGATGGGTAAGAGTATATTGTGACCGATGGTATTGAAGGCATTTGAGAAATCAATTAGAACTAAGACTGTAACTTTGGTATCTTCCATGCCAGCCCTAATATCACCAGTTACTTTAAGGAGAGCGGTGGTAGTGCTATAGCCAGACCTGAACCCAGATTGTAGTGGGCTTAACAAGTTATTTTTATAAATGAAATTAGATAACTGCTTGTGCACACAGGATTCCAGCACTTTAGAGAGGAAGGGAAGAATTGATATAGGTCTAAAGTGGTTAGGAAGTGTAGGGTTTGTGATTTTATGTAAGGGAATGATATAGGCTTTACGCCAGAGTGAAGGGAAAGTTCCGGAATCTAGGGAGAAATTGATGATGTGAGAGATTGCAAGTAATAGTTGATCAAGGATAGTTATGACCATGCGTCGGCTAATTTGATCATGCCCGCGTGCGTTAGATTTGATGGAGAGGATTATGTTTCTGATCTCACCTTGCGCAACTGGAGAAAAGTGGAAAGGGTTTATGTTTGGACAATTTAGACCCGCTAAGTAATTAACAGTGCGATATTACCTTAAAGGCCGGCAACGCACTTGTGACTCTTGAGTTGCAGGTGCCCATGGGCGGCGGTAAACATTTACCATCAGGTGACCCGTCTGCTCGTTTGCCCCTTACACCATAAAAAACAACAGTAATGATCAATAAAAAAATCATGTCATGTTTAATTCTTCAACTCCTAAGTAAGTTTGTAGTCAGATTCTCTTTTAGTTTTAGAAACACATTAAAAAATTTCGGAGTGACGATTCCGACTGTCGTGACTGCCTTTTAAGTTTGAGACTTTTAATAGATTGTTTGGAAAAAGTCTTTTAGATTATCATTATCTTGCCACGAAAATTGTTTTTTAGCGACCGTAAAAAGTAGGAGCAAATGTGTTGTACTTACCTATGTTTTTTTGCACTAACGGCTTAAACTACATAATATTTATATTGTGTTTACTGCAATAAGATTTAGCTAACTAAACTTATTTAGTTAGCTAAATAATTCTAGTTAGCTCGTACTGCGAAAGTGCTTTCTCGTTCTAGTTGAAAATTATTGCAATTCAATCTGGTTTAAATCACTTCTTTATATCGTATTGCAAATTAATGATACGTTAACCAAAATTAAATGACTAAAAACTCTTTACGAAATTTTTTCATAATAAAAATAAGAATACATTCAGGTACCCACTCATATTTTTAAACCAGGCTGGGCTCAGATAGGCTCATGTGTTAGTAGCACTAGAAGATAGAATAATCTTTATTGTACACCATTAATAAAATAGGTGCAGTTGCAAAATAATTAGTAGTAGTTTCCTATGCTTATTTTTTTTCTTCTAAGTCAGAACCGGTTTTACTTAAAGGTTTTTATTTAATTTATACCTAATCAATCTAATCATCAAATCAAATTAAAATTAACGATTTGACAACACAAAAATGTACCGAACTAGCGTTTTGAAGTTTAATGGAAAAAGACTGATTTGACTTGACAGTCATCTACCTTTTAGCTTATTTTGTAGTGTTATCACTACATATACCGCCATCTAGCGAAGATAGGCTCAACTACTCTGCACAAACGGCCGTTCATTTTCGTGTTTCGCAAAACCCCTATTTAAAAACACCTGAAGGTATATAAAATACTTAAAAACTTTACCTTTTACATAACACAAGTCCCGCATTGGTATCTACGTGTCACAGAGACAGATACAAGTAACGAACAAAAATTAGCATCTATGTGATGACTTGATGACCGAACTATAACACTCGATACGATGGCATCTGGTAAGAGATGGCCAGTTAAACTACTAAATTATGTATACATATACATGTACGCCTGCTACTTTATCAGTATGAGTAAAGTTATAACGTACACCAAAACATTTTAATTTTTTTAAGGGTGGTAAGAAAAAAAAGCCTTTGTAGAAGCCTATGCTTTTATTAATATTTTGCATTCATTATTTAGAGATAGCACAGGCTTTTACAATGTCTTTTACATTCAGACTTACTTACTTTTATTTCTGAGCGTATGCTGAGCAATAAAAGTTTAAAAGGACCAAACTGACTTTCTCGCCCTAGCTCTCTAACACTTTTTGCCCCCTTACTATATTTGTTACTGTTGTACTATAGTATTTTAGTAGCTTTGATATTAAGATGCTTTTTTGATATGACATTGGCGTAAATATTGTGAACGGGAAGTTCTACACGGTAGTAGCAGTCTAGCTCATCACCTAATGCTAGAAATTACATTAAAGAAAAGAATCTGACAACAACAGAGACCGATTAATTATTCAGGTGCCCTACGTACATATGGGTGTTTTCAGTTTACGTATATGATCACTCATCGATATTCACAATACATTATTTTTATTTATCAAAGTTTTGATTAGGGGCGTTGTCAGAAAATATGAAAAAAAATATTTTCTCATGTAAAGAGTGATAGCGTTAATCATACGCGTTAACAGAAAAAGTCCTAAATACAGGTACTAAACTATGTAACAGAATTGTCATAGAAACTCGTACTTACGAAAGATTACTGAATAAATATCATCACTTTCAGAAGCGAAGCTTAAAGAAGAGATATATGTTAGTCCAGATATTCAAAAAGTCGTGAAAGACGAACACATTGAAACTAAAATAGAATCTCAACAAAATGAAGCATACCTAATAGGTTTCTTTCTAAACAGGTAGTTTAAAAAAATGAGCATTAAGAAAACTACAGACTGCGTCCAGTTACTTAGTGGAAACTTTATAAAAACTTTAGGAAATTAGAATGCATCATGACCTTAAAAGTCGATTTCCTAAAATCTCACTTCTACTTCTTTCCAAAGAAAACTGGATTAAAGTGAAGAATAAAGATGGAGATTCCTTCAAGGCATAAAGACTTTGAAAATATATTACCAAGGGAAATAGAATGATTGCAGAGTATTGCTGGATATTGCAGGGGGACACTAAGACGAATTTTCGCCATTTTTTTTTTTTTTGTGTGGAATCCCCCACGGGTTATCACCTCACCATGGCTATTGGTGAAGTGGTATGTCGGAATCGACCCGCTAAAACCACACGGTGTTCCGTCACAAGTGAGTCTATCACAAGGGACTCGGGTATACCCTAGAAAGGAAGTCCCCGAGAAAAGACGAATTTTCGCCTGTGTTTACGGACGAAAATTTATAAAAAGATGCTTCAATGACAAGCTGAAGAGGTATGACAAGAATTTATAGCAGTAATAAACTGCTATAGGTCCTTGTAATACTTGTATTGTCTAGTTATTCTAATGTTAATGTTTTAAAATCCTAATATATGGAAGTGGGCTTTGTATTTCTTTTTTTTATTTAAATAAGACGATCTCTTGGGGCATAAAATGTGTTTTTATTTTTCATATATCTAGAAAATCGCAAATATACGTAATAGAAAAAAAAACAATAGGTACCTAGTATGTACGAAATCGACGCGAGTACTTTTCAAACAAACAATTTTCAAAAAGGTTTAATTGGCATACCAATTAGTGATCTGAGTAACAATGTTTAGCACAGAAAGTAGAGAAGACTGAGGTTAAGATTGAGAGGTCTTGCCGTAAGTGTGAGGTGGAGATTTGTTTGTTGTATTGTCGCATAAGATACCTACTGACCACAGACTAACTATGTAGATACAAGTAGGTAGTGTCCGCTATATGGTTTAGTTCTAGATTTCTTGAGTAAAGTGGGTTCCGTGTTCCCTAGCTTGTTTCAAGCTACGCCCAAGTGTTCACCATACCTACACGTAAACTGAAAAAATCATACTAGGAATTTTGATAATTTGTAATATAAATAACTGAAATTTTTATATACACCAGAAAAGAAGAATTATAATTTATTGATATTAATATCTATACAAATAAATAAAATTGAAATGTCTGTTTGTAATGTCATAATAACAGCTTTTTACTAAATGAATCTGAATGTTTCACGGTACTTATACCAAAAAATCAATAGTTAAAATTTTTGTTTATCAGCCTGTCCATTGGTCTGTCTGTCTGTCGGTTTGTTCCACGGGACTTTCACTGGCACATAGCTGGTGTTATAAGGTTTAACTCAGGCTACTTTTATTTTGGAAAAAGTATTAGGGTACCGCGCAAAAAATATAAATGTGTACACGCGAACGAAGCCGCGCGGGGCACAGCTAGTCTTGGATAAAAACGAAATATTGATCGGTGTCTAAAAGAAGTAACGTTATGTAAGTAGCTTCTGAGGAAGCTAAAAGTACATTTTTCTTGACTAAATACGAACACAACAATTTTTATGACAGGACGTCTATCGCTTTAGTTAGTAAAAAAAAATCATAAGTCTACCAAGAGTACCTACCAAATATCTTGCTATACTTTTTAGTCTTACTTACTAACTTGTTTTAGTCCACTTATATAAAAAAGAATTAAGTTAGGTTTGTTATTTTCATGATAATTTATTACATTTTAAATTAATGAATGACTGCCCTAAGCAATAAATTTAATTAATATTATTTTAGCTAATAATTCAAACAGTTATTTTATTAAAGCGCCATCTAACACGTAGAACACAAGCAACTCATTTTATAAGTGCCATCTATGCTTTCTTTAAAAGAATGTTAAAAGTTGGTTCTGTCTTCAATATACTACTTCCCAATAGAGAGCGCTGTCCTTAAAGATACTATCTATTCTACTTATCACTAGAGAGCGTCCTTTTACTGTGTTGCTATAAGAGAAATAAAACTTAGTTCGATTGATTTTTCAAAGTAGTAGATGAGTAAAATATATTTTATTAGCTAAAATACTACTTGCATATAAACCTTATTAGATATTATTATATTATATATTCAATTTGATAATATCTTTTTATTTCTCCTTTAAATTGAAGAAATTATTTTTCCACGTAAAAACGTGTTTTTCGATCTTTGCAAGAAAGTCATAAATTATTCCTGTGGCAAGAATAAATCCGGGACTCGGACTCGGGATGGGTCAAGTTTGGAGAAGTGAGGAGAGGAGTTGACTAGACTGTTAATTGGTGTGTTACTGTCGATTTATGTAGTGTTTTGTTTATAAATTAAAATTGTTTACTTTATTTTTTCTTCACTGAAACAAACGAACTGCAAGGTAAGTAAGTTAATTTACATTTTCTAAGTCATCAAACTTAAGATGTAAGGTCATGTTAAAATTATTAGTGAGGGCACTGATATTTTAATGTTTGGTTACAGAAATCCTTTAATAAAGTCAGTATGTGTTCTTGAAATAATCGCTGTATTTATAACAGATAAGCACATCATGTAATCAAAACATTGTGTACCGCACATCTTATTCACAACATTGATGTTTTGTTTGCAAGTTATATGTACTACGAGTAATTAACAATACAGTTTAAAACAAACAAAATATCTTCATCAGGTTAAGTAAAGTCACAGAGTTTTATGCTACGTAAACTTATCTAACCTGTCTGTCAAGTTAAAGCATATTGGGTGCATCTTACACACTGTCCCTGTATCCAATAAGTAGCCACGATACATCCTCTTTGTTTTCTACCTTTTATCATAGAGTATCTTTCGCTCATAACTTTTAATGTGTAATGTATCCTAACTTTTGTAATTGAAACAGTGTCAATTTGGCCTAGCCTATTTTCTTTTTCAAAAACTTGATTGATTTTGATAAACGTTTAGCACAACATTTGTATCTGCTTTCTTCTATTACTTAGTTTTAGAGGTTAAACATTATATTGCAAGGTTGTAATTCCTTTTTAACATAAAAGTCTAGAACAACAAGCGGAATGTTTCTTTTAATTAATGATAATAGTATTTATTTAGGTAATTAAAATTTAAGAGTAGAGTGCTAACAAATAATTAATTGTTTGGGATGCTTCTGTCCGATAATACCATTTGATAAAAAAAAAAAATTAAATGTTCAGTAGAGTTGCATAATACAGAAGACCTGCATACATTGCTCATAATTCAAATGAGTTTTAGAATATGTTCTCTAAAATACTTTTTATTTATTTAGTCCATAAACCATACATCATTTTAATCTGTTTAACTTCAAATGTTACTCTTACCATATAATCTGATTAAATATTTTTTTATATGTTGGGTGTCTTCGTATTACGTTAAACAGAACAAAATTATTAAAATAAATTAAAGCAAAAAAAAAACAAAGTAATAAACAATTAAATTATTGTATTCACTGTGATTCAATCTAAAGTTTCAAAAATTGATGATGTACATTTTAATATTTTCAAGATTTTTTCCTTGTTCTTCAATGTGAATAAATTATCTTAGTAAAAATGGATCTCCAAGATCTATTCTGTGGCTATACAAACAAAACCCAGGTGTCAACAAGCCACTTACTATTTTCACTACAATTTATAATAATTTAAATAATTAACTTATTAAAAAAATATCACAAACTTCAATGAATAATTGTAATAGGCTCTATTCTTTATCCCTTAATTTTCCATCATTAGAGATAGAATATATTCTTCAAATTTAAATTTGACCAATCTTGGATACCAACAATTCAAATAAAAAGATGAATAATCATGATTGTAATGGGTTCACAAATGGTGAAAATCTTGCATAACATACATATATTATACACAAAAAAAAACAATATTGAGTTCAATTGAACCTCCTCCTGTTAATTTTTTTGGTTAAAAACCAGCCTCACATGTGCACTAGCTCATGAATATAGACAGTCATGAGTTGTAAACTTTTTATCTGGTAAATGTCTGATGTATTGTAGGGATAATATTAGAATTGATTTATTAAAATGTCTTTCGTGGCCTTTTCTTATCATTTCTTTATTAAAATGTCTTTCGTGGCCTTTTCTTATCATTTCTTTTGTATGTAGTTATATAAGAATTTGTGATATAAAAAAGGGTGTAAAGAAGAAAGAGAAAAAAGTCCTCCCACTTTTAACTCATTGAAATTGAGGAAAGTTCTCACAACTTTCCTCAAATGCGTTACGTGAGAGAGCTGTGCTTCGGCATGTATGGGCCGGCTCGACTCCGCTCGATACCACGGGCTCACAGAAAATCGGTTCGAGTAAGGGTACCGGAGGCCGTAACCCTTCCCTCTCCCCTATTCCCGTTCTTCCCCTCTCCCCTCTTCCCCCCTCTTCTCCTACTCCCACCTTAACGGCGGCAACGCACTTGTGACTCTCGAGTTACAGGTGCCCATGGGCGGCGGTAGTCATTTACCATCAGGTGACCCGTCTGCTCGTTTGCCCGAAAATTACAATCCTTATGCATTTTCGGTATGTAGAAGTAGGAAATGCACAAGACTAGGAATCACTATACACTACACCTATTAACAAAGAGGTACAATAATATCCCACTAATGTTAGGGGTTAAAGTATGAAAATGCCGATTTATACTGCAAAATTAAAACTCGTTTTTTTCCAAGATGCAACATATTTAATCAAAATATTTACCCTCATCTATTCATTGCTGCCATCTAATTGGAAGTTCATTTATGCCTTTTGCGATAGAACTCTTTGGATCTAGACAAAGGAGCCATAGTGAATAGCACCGTGAAGACACCACCAAACAGTTACCATTACCTTATTATTGCTAAGCTTTGCTTTAGGGCACTGTTGCGGCGTTTGACCTGGGGTCAGCCATTGCATTTTTCGCTTACGGTTATCGTAAAGAATCCACTTTTCGTTACATGTCGCAGTTCGATCCAATATTTCTGTACCGATTCCACAAGGCAGCGCAAAAGTTTCTTTCTGCAGATCAGTCAAATCATGAGGTACCCATTTTTATATTTTTATATCTTATTGATTTTTTATATTTTTTTATCTTATTGATTTGATGAAAATGAGTCAATATTGTAGGTAAGGTAACGTTAAACCGTGCTGCTAATTCCTGGGTAGTTTGACTCGGATCGGCTTCCACCATCTCCTTCAATTCAGCGTTATTCTTCCGCGTGGTTCGTTCTTCAAGTCGAAGTTTCCATTACGAAATCGTTTAAACCAAATACGCACGGGGCGTTCATTACCTAGTATCCTCTCCAAACGCAGCATTGATATTGAGAGTCATTTCTGCCGCGTTAGTTCCGCGTCGGAACTCGTATCAAAAATTGCTCGGATTTTCGAAGTATCCATCTTTTCCGTCTGAAGCTGAATAAAAAAAACAATTCAAATTCGAAAATCGAATGTCGCACATTTTTTTAAAGAAAAATCTCATAGGTATAATGTAAAAAAGGTTTCACTCGAATATCTCACACCATGAAGGTTTAATGTCAATTCAAAGTATCAATTACTATAAAACGGCAATTTCATACTTTAACGTGAAAGTTTCTGAGGATGTATGGATGTTTGTAGGTCTCACACAAAAACTGCTGAACCGATTGCGATGAAACTTGGTATGTAGATAACTGGAGATCTGGATTAACACATAGGCTACTTTTTATCCCGATATTCCCACGGCATCGGGATTTACGCGGGTGAAGCCGCGGGGTGCAGCTAGTAGATCATATAATAATATCTGGAGACACTTCACACACAGCCGTCTGATCCCAAAATAGCCTATGGTAACCAGACTGCTTATAGACATATATTACTAAATACATACATATTATAGATAAATTACACCAATTATTGGCAATCAAATATTAGAAGATCCTTCGTGGAAATCGAACCCATGACTTCTGGCTCAAGATCACTAACCATTAGGCCAACAGGCCCATGGCCCAATGATAATGCCATATTGCCCGTAATTTCTTTATCTGAAGTAAATCATAATGCTACGATCCGATCTGTTGAAAATTTTATCCTAAGATGGAATAATAAGTTTGAATAATAACAAGTTAACTTTCAATTTTGAACATTTAGCGACAAATAATTTTAAGAGAAAACATTAAATGTATTCAGCCAGTTACCGGTGAGAGATTTTAACAAACGAAAGTCATCTTCGCAATCCGATTACAGACTCTATAGAATCGATTCGTTAAAGACCGTAAAAGCAAGTACATATATACGGGGTTAGTACTCAAACTTGTTAAATCACTTCGTCACTACGTGTAGCCACTAGATTCTGCGGTCAACGACCTCACCTGAAATATCTGAATACATATTGCGCGCCATGTGTTGTTCAAATGTCAGTGCTCGGAAATAGGTCGCATGCATAAAAATATTCTAGTTGTCTCCAAACATTGAAAACGTTCGTGGCGGGAATAAGAAAAGAAAAACAAATATATTTCGTGATATGTTTTCCTGTAGAGTATTATTTAGTGAATGAATAACACTTGCCTAAGATTTGGCGACTCAAATGAAATCAGCTGTTGCTTGTTTGTGTAGTAATTCTGAAAATCCGTGATGTTATTCATTCGAAGAAAAATAATAGTAGTAACACAGTTTACGCAACATTTTTTTTTCTGGCTAGATGCCCAATCCTGTAAATAGTTTTATGATCAATGTAACGTAACTTTTTTCATCTCTGGGAAACTCCAACGAGATAACTCTGAACAACAATAACATTTCTTAAAATTATGAATCAAATTCAAGACAATATTTTTTCTTAGACTACTAGGTATTTTTACACTAACAGTGCTAATGAGTGGTAGGTAACCTACCGGTTAACCGGCTTTGGTTGCTTTACGTCTTCTGACCCAGTACTGCTTTTTCAAGGCACAAAACTCGCCTTTTCAAGAAGCCTCTCTTCCGATTCTACGGACAATAGACGGTATAGCTAAATAACCAGGATCTGTTGAACATAATCCCCGCAAGTAAATGTCTATGTGAGCGGTTTTCCGCTGCCTAAATCCAGTGAGGCCTGCCACTTTTTTGTTAGAATTAATTTATTCGGGGTATATCTCTCCAGTTCGTAATCGCTATTTTCCCAAACTGTATTGTTTCTTTAAGTAATTGGCCTGCGCATTGCTCTTTTGTCAAGAGCAAGAGCAATGCCACTGACCAACTGAGATATACAGTATACTATTATTTATTGTTGTACGATGCTCACAGTCATACGCGTATGCACACACATACAAACTTCACTCGTTAGCGTATTATGAAGACTATGATATTCATGTTGGTATAAGAAGTAGCGTGCTTGCTTGTCACGCATGATTGCAATACTCTCGTGGTTCTATGTCCCCGCGGCCACGTCTTTACACTGGCTCACTTACTGACTTTTCTCAACGCACAGAAAACACGAGTCACGCTTAATTTGATATTCCTAACGATTGAGTGCACTATGCCGCCAACTTCCTCCGTTGGTAATAAGGACGGTACTAACTTCACGGTTCCGGTTCCGAAACCAATATCGTTTTATAATCTTCAGTGGCAATTTTGTCACTCACATCAGGCACACATAAATCATCTTGCTGACATGTTGATTTTTGGCACTAAATAAGCTTACCACGTAAGTCTTACGACGATTCCTTCAAACTTACAGTCAACGGGAAAGACATTCTTCCATTCATGTTGAAAATATGCTACAAATCATTATTTGCTTTTAGATAGAACTCAAGTTTTAGAAAGGACATTTATTTGTGGGATTAATAAAGGATAATAAATAATATTGTACCGATTTCAGATACGGTTACGGATATATTAGACGAATATTTCAGATTATCCGATAGTTTCGAATAGTTTCAGTTTCGGATATTAGATTTAAGTATATTGCTAGGTTCTCATTTGCTACTAGGTACCACCACAAAAAAAATATCCTTAAGTAATTATTATAGTTACTCAATTTTAAATGCATTATCTTTTTTTTTTTTTTTAAATTTAATTATCTACTTCAAATGCAAAAACAATTGTAGTAAAGAAAAACAACATTGTACAACCATTTAGCCAATTGTAGCTACATAGAAATAATAAAAATTTGGCATAACATGTCTCATTAAGTCATTATACTCCGGCCATATCCGAAATTATTGGAAACTTTTATATAAAATTCGGGTACGAATTCGATTGTTTCGCATCTGGTTATGAAGCTCCATAGCATCCCTGGGAGAAATAGTAAGTTTACTTTTCACTAAATACTATTTATTTTTATTCTATTCAAGTAAGACCGAAAGAACATATTTTGCAATGAAAGATTATCCCAAAAGTTTGTAAGCAAAAAGAACAAAAAATAGATTTAAATTTAGTCAATGAGTCAGGTCGTTTTTTCGAAAAAATTATATTTTTTTTTATTTTCATAGATGCATAGAAAGTGTATAGAAAGTTTTGCTCTAAGTAGTATTTATATTATAAAAATATATAATTAACGTTCAAGTCTGATGCGTTGAAATATGTATCTTTCATTCATCATCAATACAAATAAATAAAATTGAAGTGTATGTTTGTAATGTCAAAATAATAGTTTTTTTTATTTTTTATATATTTTATTATATATATATTTTATTATTTAACTCATACAGTTATTTGCACGCCTAAATATTAGTTTTTAAAATTTTTGTCTGTCTGTTTCGGCTAATCTCCGGAGCGGGTGGACCGATTTCCACAGGACTTTCACTGGCAGATAACTGGTGTTATAAACAGTAACTTAGGCTACTTTTATTTTGGAAAAATAATTAAGGTTCCGCGCAAAATATATAAATATGTACACGCGAGCGAAGCCGCGCGGAAACTGCTAGTAAGATAATAAAACAGTAACAAAGCAAATGCATATTTTTTAATTAGTCTTTGGTATATGCATAATTTCTTTTATTCATTAGTTCTTGGTAAGTATGTAGGTACGTGGTTGATGCAGTAAATATTTTCTGTACGTACAGTCACCCTCAAAAAGAAGTATACGTGGACAATGTTCCATTAAAATATGTACATCCATTATGCCAAAATATTCGAATCAACTATAACGACTAAACATGGTATTTACAGTAACTAACCAATTCCAAGTATACATCGAGTTCAAAACGTTGTAAACGTGCCTGTTTCATAAGTTTGTATACACCTAAATAATCCTTCATGTAACTACTCAGTTTTTCCAAAACGATGTATCCGGCTATTGTTTAATAACGGCGTAAACAAATGACACCCGTATTTATTGAAAAATTGGCAAAGAGACATTAAATTTAAAGGTCTAGTGGTTAGTGATCCTAACTGCTGAGCCAGACGTTGTAGGTTTGATTCACACCCTCGAGCAATAACTGTATGATGAGCACGATCATTTGTTCTGTGTTTGTATCTATAATATGTTTGTTTGTAGAAATATATCTTTATGTTTGTCTGCAGTCTGGTCACCATAGTACCGGCTCCGCCTAGTTTGGGATATGACAGCCGTATGTGAGATGTGTCAAATTATTATTATTATATCATAATATTACATAGCTCGTGGCTAAGCGGTAACCGAGTAGCTTAGCACATTACAAAGTTAAGTAATGGTGGCCAGGTCAGTCTTAGATGGGTGACCACCAAGACGGGGATCATCTAATGGTAAATGACTACCGCTGCCCATGGGCACCTGCAACTCGAGAGTCACAAGTGCGTTGCCGCCCTTTAAGGTGGGAGTAGGAGAAGAGGGGAAGAGTGGGAAGAGGGGGGAGGGGGAAAAGACGGGAATATGGGAGAGGGAAGGGTTAGGGCCTCCGGTAACCTCACCTCACTCACTCGGCGAAATGCAATGCAAGCATTGCTTCACGGCCGGTTTTCTGTGGGGCCGTGGTAATGAGCGGAGTCGAGCCGGCCCATACGTGCCGAAGCATGGCTCTCCCACTGAGGGTCTCACACATCGCATATCTTCTAAGATATTCGTTTAAACTATATAGAGTTAAGGGAACAAATATTCTATATTAAATTTCCGTTCTAACAAACATATTTATTTAGATATAAATTAATATCATATGGGTTAAATAAGCTTCGCAAAAAAACATTCTTTTTAATCTAAAATTTTAATAGTAAAAGCAGTTATTGTGAGTTATCCGTCGGAGATAGGCATATGCTATCGCGGACTTTTTTATAGATATTGATATGTTCTTTAATATTGTAGTATATTGTTTTGTTCTATCATCAATAGTTTTCGCAGCGCATGCGATGAGACACACCTTTTTATGACAAAAAAATTTACACCTTGGGTCACATTATTCAAATTTAATAGGGACCCTTAATTATTTCTGTAAATAAATATAGCCTATGTTACTCGGTGAAGATGTAGCTTTCTAACGGTGAAAGAATTTTTAAAATCGATCAAGTAGTTTTTGAGTTAAATCGTAACAAACAAACAAACAAATAAACAAACAAATCTTTCTCTTTATAATATTAGTTTAGATGATTAATAGTAGCGTATGGAATATTGAGAAATAATCATTTTTAAATGTGAAATAAAAAAAAAAAAATTTGCAAAATTTAAATAAAAACAATGAAAAGTTGAAGTACACAAAAACATAATTAGATGTATTAATCAAAACCTCGTATCTCAAAGCCTTAGCGTTGATAACACTTAAGAATCTTATTACTAAAAAAGCGGTACTTAAACTTTGTATTTTGCTATATATATTATCGGAATACCCACTTTATTATTTCGATGAGAACTACGTATAGGGACTTAAGTTGAACCGATTCATACTTGTTTACGTCGTTATTAAACAATGGCTGTATACACTATTTTGGAAGATTGAGTAGTTACTTGGCCATTAGGTGTATACAAACTTATGAAACAGACACGTATACAACCGTTTTGAACCCGATGTTTACTAGGAATTGACTAGTTACTATAGATACTATGTTTAGTCGTTATACTTGGTTCGAATATTTTGGCATAATGGATGTACACATTGTAATGTAACTTTGTCCACGTATACTTCTTTTTGAGGGTGACTGTACTACTACTTACGTACAGATTTAAAATTATTGTTATATAAACAATGAAAATATTATTGCATTATAAACCAGCCGTGGGAGTCTTATGGTGCTTATGACTAAATCGAACCTGCAAAACGGATGTGTTTCAAGAAGTCCTGCTATTATCGATCATAAAACTATTATCTTATGATTATTCTTATCGATCTTTGTAACAAAATGGTGTTGTACTTTATAGACCACATTGACTTAATACTAATTAACTTTAAGATAATTCAGGTAGGTAATATATTTAAATATTTATAACCAATTAGGTTCATTACGGATTAACCAGCATGCGCACTATGAAAGTGACATGATGTAAATGTTGATATGAATATAAGCATGAGAGTGGAATATAACATACATATATGAACGGAATGGGTTAACTAAATTAATTAAATAAAGAGCAGCAAAATACTGTGGTCCTTACACCTTACATTTAAATGTGAAAGAAGATAAAATAAATTAACAAGTTAAACAATGCGTTTATTTATAGCTTCTAGCTAAAAACTGAACTATAAACGCATTGTTTAGAAAGCTAAAATATTTAATCAATATGGGTTACAAATCTAAAAAATACGTGAAAATGCCTACATTAAGCTACACGCGTCCAGTATATCTATATGTTGGCCTGTCATGGTACGTAAGACGCCCATTACACGGTAGGTTTTTGCTGTCAGTTTTGTCTATCGTCCAATGCAATGATTGACGGTTGCATGATGAGATTTTAATGTCGATATTATTTCATCCATCACCAACGAACATCCGTCAATCATGACTTTTGGTAATGATTGACGTTTGCATGAGCGTCTAATGGACGCCTAAGTGTATACAATGACAGTCCAAGTTACACTGGCCAATTAAATAAACCAAAAATGAATTATTGTTTAAATTCGACCTAGTAGTAATTATTATCTAGTACTTATTATTCGGTATTAAAAAAACATCTTTTATAAACTTCTATTTTAAAGAGGTTTTTTAATTAAAGTTGGTGCTTCCTTAATTAGGTACAAAAAGGCCGTCGCAGCAGTAATCCTCTTTGGAGAACCTGCAAATTAGCAAAACTGTCGCAATTTATAATAATTATAAAGGCGGCGGGCTTATCAGACCATCGTCTTTTTCCAAGCCAAGTGTCAGAGACTATGTCTATCGCGAGAGAAGAAGGGTTCCGTCTCTAAGTGGACGGGGTCGCCGAAAATTGTGCACAGAACCTGCCAAGGGTTTGTGGCTTAGTTGCCACCTTCGTGCTTCCTGCAATTAGTCTACGGTAAAAGGTCCTGGATTGCGAGGTTCCTAACGAACGCGAGTTTTTTTTTTTTTTTTTTAAAGACAACTCCCGCAATAGGAATTACTCCTGTGTCCCTGGGGACTTTACAAACATACAAAGAACGGCCACAAAGAACACCCAGACTCGGGTGGGAATCGAACCCACGACCTATGGCATAGCAGTCAGGGTCACTAACCACTAGGCCTTTTAAAAAGGACTAAAGAAATCAAAGTACCAGCGATATAAATAACACCATTTAATTATCTAAATACTAAGACTGCAATATTATAAATACGGAAGTCTGTAAGTCAGTTTGGTCTTCTTCTATGCAACAGTTCGACGTGCTGATAATATGTAATTTTATTTTCCACTAGCAGCGCCCCGCGGTTTCACCCGCGTAAGTCCCGATCCCGTGGGAATATCGGCATAAAAAGTAGCCTATGCGTTAATCCAGGTCTCCAGCTATCTACATACAAAGTTTCATCGCAATCGGTTCAGTGGTTTTTGCTTGAAAGAGTAACAAACATCCATCTATCCATCCAAACTTTCACATTTATAATATTAGTGGAATTCTAAGTGCACATTAAAATGGTGAAGTACTCCTATACTTGTGTTTATGTTATCTATAAGTAGTTCTTCTATTTAGTAACATAAACTTAAGGATGCTAGGTAACGTGCAAACAAATTTAATTTGAAGACTAGTCATCACCAATAATAAACATGACATTTGCTTACGCTTAGTTAAGCAACACACGCACCGAGACTATAGTCACGGTAATATTATCTATACAGTATTCTATAGTCATACGAACGGTCGGAAAGCGAGTCATACCTACGCGTCTCAAGTTCGGTATACACTCGGTACACAACCAGTCGCGAATGCGCCGCAGTGACGAACGAACGGTGTGATACTTTTGTAAGCAGTAAGCTTGCGATTTGTGTATTTGATACAAGTAATAGTAATATAACTTTTCGTACGTCTCAGTCGAGGCGCAAATATTCTTCAGTCAAAAAATAAAGGTGTTTTCTTTAATTAACTCTACTGATCAAAAAACACAGCATGTGGTTTTATTGAAATTGAATTTCAATTTTTTAAATATAAAATAAACTTATTATAATATTAATAAGCATAAGAAGGAAAACTAGAAAGATATTCTTAAATCTACTAATAAAAAACACCATGTATTTTTTACTCAAGTAGGTAGATGAAATTAAAATACTGTAGGCGGGCAGCACTTTCGCGTGTTTACGTACCGCGCGGCTGTAGGTTATTATTTCAAGGACAGCACCGAGTCACAATACTGGATAGTTAATATTACCGTGCCATAGTCCAGACGACATTATATTATACTCTGTACACTGCATGCTGAATTAACATATTTTTATATTACCTTATAGCATTTGTGACTTACTCCGAGTATTAATTAAGTCGTAATATTAGAAATCATTGAGGGCTCGTGGTCCTACTAAGAAATCCATCGTCATTAACTTAGAATATGTTTGGGATAGTAGTTATCAACAGCCTAACAAAATATTAAGTACATAATCGGCAAAAAATGTATTAGGTAATATTCAATTTCGTTCTTTAAATTTTGTTCTAAGCTCTTAAGATTACACTAAAAATCTTTCCATTCAACACCAACAGTAAGACCCAATATTTCGCAAACCTAATTAGCTTAGTCGGTTGATTGTCAGACAATATTAACTCTCTCTAGTATATCTAACAGTAGTGCACGTTACCTGTAATCTTTGCAAATATTATATTTTTTATTATTTCTGGGATAGGATAAGAAATATTATTAGCAATTACGTCACGGAAATGATTTCACAAATTTTCTGTAATTGGAAAATTTCGGCAGTATCGTACTTTACAGCAATCACCACTATCGTACTTTTTACAGTACTTTACCTTTCATTATCATCGTATATAATGTTTTATAAACGAAATCGCCTCTCTATCCATTTTCCGAATAAAGTTTGCCCTATTCAGGCTCGTTAGAACGGTATCCACTAGTGAACTAACTGCTGATTTACATTTTAACTGGTGGCTGGTTAAGATTGGCTATCGTTTTCTGCCTTATCTTGCAACCTTCACCAAGATTGACCTGGTTCTGCTCATTTACGTGTTGCTACATATTTAGAAGTGCCTCATATGAACCACGTGAATAATTCTTACTATCACTGAACTTAATTAGATAATTATTTAGATTACTGCTTTTCAAGTTTTCTGAGTGTTATCTATGAATCAAACTTCACATACAAACAAAAAAGTATTTGACAAAAAGAGAATGTTATATTTAGATGAACCCTATCATCATCAATACAATTTTTTTTTTAATTTTAATAACTTCACACATTTCACATACGGCCGTCTGATGCCAAACTAGGCAGAGTCTGTACTATGGTCACCTGACTGCTGATAAACACACTTATATATTTCTAAATACATACATATTATAGATAAATTAGACCCAGGTACACAGAACAAATGATCATGCTCGTCACACAATTATTTGATCTGGGTGGGAATCGAACCCATAACCTCTGGCTCAGCAGTCAGTGTCACTAACCACTAGACCAATAGGCCAGTCAAATAAATCTATCTGTCTGTCTCTCTGTCTGTTTGTTCCGTCTAATCTCCGGAACGGGTGGACTGATTTCCGCAGGACATTCACTGGCAGATAGATAGTGTTATTTATTTATTTTATTTTGGAAAAAGAATTAGAGTTCCGCGCAAAATATATAAATATATACAAGCGAAACCTCGCGGGAACTGCTAGTACACAATATATTTTATCTAAGTTGCTTGTTCTCACTACTCCCAAAAGTTGTGAAACCCAGTATGCTTATGTTATGAAACTAACCTACTGACCCAAAATACATCAATGGCTAAACTAACATGAGGTTACCTCCCGTACAGGGGGGATAAGGATTAGACACAACCTTTCGGGGCAAAGCTAAAATACATTTGCTATCGAGAAACTAATTTTTTTTTTTATCTTCTGTCGACGGAGTCATAATCAGATGTTTTGGTTAAGAGAGGCATTTCTGTAAATTCTCTCCCTCACTTTTACAAAATGGTGTCTGCCTTCCAGGCTTCTAGCATCTCTGGTCCAACTGTCGTCTTCGTATCTGCCATCTTTTCAGTCTTGTATTGAGAAATTAATGACAATATTATTATGAAAACTAACATTTAATTTCTCTTATTTATTTATTGCCACTTACCAGACTTCCTTTCCTTATTCGAAACTAGGTCACGGAGGAGTGGGAATGCTTTAATATTGTATTCAGTTTGTTATTTATAACTTCACTCAAATTTGCGGCGGTCGATTGTGCCTACGCTTAGCCTGTGTAACTGTAAGCTTGGTAGCCAAGGCCTGATAAATTTATGAGAATTTAATCAAACAAGCTCGGGAGCTGAGATACCACTGACAGATGAACATAGGCGTCAAATATTTAACATCCAGTTTTTAATATTAGTGTTAAAATGTAAAAATAAAGTGCTTAAGATGTTATGTTAAAAAAACACTTTAAAATTATGATGTGATTCGCTTTATCAGACAAACGTCAGACGGTGTTTTGAGAAATTCATTCTCTTAGAATTTCATTATTGTATTGAAATGAAATCCCACTAATATTATAAACGTGAAAGTTTGGATGGATGGATGTTTGTTACTCTTTCACGTAAAAACCACTGAACCGATTGCGATGAAACTTGGTATGTAGATAGCTGCAGACCTGGATTAAGGCATAGGCTACTTTTTATCCGGATATTCCCACGGGATCGGGACTTACGCAGGTGAAACCGCGGGGCGCTGCTAGTATTAGATATGTATCAACTTTATGTACTTTTGTGTAGCTACCATTATATGATTTCAAAGCTTCTACGTCAGCAACGTAAGAACCGATAAAAACGTTAAGATTAAAACAAACCGCATAACAACACAAGGGATGATTTGAGTAAGATTTTTGGTATTGTTATTTAAAACAATATAATAATATACGACTCTTAAAATATTTTTAGATTCTGTATCTACAATGTTATTAGTCAGTGTACGTGTTAAACAGCTCACCACCCAGTTAAAAACCTAAAAAGGACGCTTAAATCAAGTAGCAAATATTACCAGATTATTTCAATAAAAAATATCACAGAAGTATACAAATGTCACTTGTCAATAGAAAACCTCGATAAAGAAATAATTTCTCTTAATAAACACTCGCTATCTTTAGTACCATTGCTGTCAAAACTTTTATACGGTAATGATATTTATTGAAACAGATGCCCGGCATGGATCGGCCAACACAACCAACTCTCCGTATCAGACAATGACTAATTTATTACACCATCTGCGTATAGGTCGTTTGTATTCATAGACAGTTTTTATTTCTCATATAGCGGTATTTTTTTACCAATGTTTTGACTCGTCGTGATCTAGACAAACGTTCACTGCGACTGTTCTTTCGTAAAGATAAGGTCGAATTTTTTATATAAAAAGCGTCTACGGGTTGCAAAAAAATGTTCGCCACCTTTGTTTTGGCAACTTATTTTTATAGATTTTTATCTTTAAGAAATCTTAAGATTAATAGTCACGGACATAGAACTACATAGTTTGGAGATACAACACGACAGAAACTAAAGTGAATAACGAATTTAATTTATAATTATTTAGCTGCACCTGGTATTTTTGTTTTCAAATCTTTTAATTTCCATTTGAACTGACCTCATGGAATCATTTCATTTACGCAAGTGGAGATAACGGATGGATTAATTTTAAACATTAGTGCTCAACTATGATATGTCAACCCACCGATTCAGGCTGTGCGTTGTCTACCCTACAGAGAGCTGAGTTTTATTGCTACCTTCATTTTCGCATGATTATTAGACTTGCAACGAATGGTGTATTCGGCCACATACCGAATATTCAGCAGGCTCCTGCAGCCTCCAGGCTGACGCGTAGCAGGAACTTTTATAGAAATGTTTGTTCCTTGTTAGTTAATTATGTATGAGTCTTTTATTAAGAGAATAAAAAAAGAAGAGTAAAGTATATAAATTAATCGTTTTCTTTTACCAATGATTATCAGACTATTGAAATTAACAAATAAAATACATATATACACACTCTCACGCCTTATTTCTGTCATCAGACCTTTCTTAGCCCTTCTTCAGTATACTGCCGATCTGGACAGTTTACGTAATTCGAGGCCTACCCGCACTGACTCACCCACAGGAGCCACTAACAAAAAGAACCGTAGTATTCGATATTCGACCGAATAGTGTCTAGATATTCGGTATTTTGCCGAATAGTATGAAAGTAGCCGAATAGACCGAATACCGAATATTCGTTGCAAGCCTAATCATTACCTATCCACTCCCAAACTTAGATTAACGCACAAACTTTTATGCTCTAATACATTAGTAAGCAACGTATATGCACGTCGCGGATCTTTTAAGCTTTACCTATTTTCTTAATTTTGATGAATATTCTGACAAACTATTTTCATTTAACACAAAATTCATCTGGCTTAAAATTTAAATTGCATTTTCGTCGAGGATTTCTCATTTGGGGTAAAAGTAAATTGTACAAAATGTGTAACGTTCCTGCCAGAGACCGTAATGTCACGAAAGTATTCAAGCTTCTGATTTATAGTTCACACAGTAGAGACATACATACATATTTTGTCACTCAAATATTTGTTTATATTGCGACATCCGTGCAGTCAATATACGCGCGTGACAGTGTACTCAACCCCAGCTCGTTACATCTGACTGTGCGTAAATCTATATCTAAATAAACGTTACGTATGGTAAGAATAACTGCAATTGAATCATCTGATGACTCAGTCCACTGTTCGCAGAGCTGTATCACAAATTTCTAGGTTGAACAAGCGCTAACGTCACAATGAAGTAACTGCTTAATGTAAAATGCGAAAGACAGGAATTAATACTTGGTGTCCATTAATTTAAGGTAGCAAGTATCATTATATTAATACGTGAAGATAATTCTTATTACCCTTTTTAAAAAAAAAAATTAAGTTTTGGAATATTTACAGTTTATATATAGAAGAAGTGCAGAAAGCTAACATTTTTAAACAATATGTCTTACAACTTTAAAAATTACGTGAAAACGGCTTAATGAAAAAACCATGGTCGAAATTCGACCACCACGCGATCTCTAGTATTATGTAAACAAGTTAAACTGTTTTACGATCCTTGTGCATGCTTGAATTTTTCTCAGCTTCGACTATGGTGATGTATTTTATTTTGAGCATAATGTCTTTTTAACAAATTTACCGAATTCTCAATCAGTTCTCAAACCTATTCCCCAGAGCCGGAGTTTAACGTTCTCACTACACTCACTTCTTTTCTTAATTTGCCTCCATCACCCTCTTTTTCAGTACCTACCATAAACTTAGTATACCTACTAGAGACTACTAAGTTAATGGTACCCACCTTATTTTTAGTAGTTATGCTCTAATCAAGAGCGAAAACTTCGATCTTGACTTTCTTCTGTCTCCATTCCATAACCCACCTTCTTCGTTGTAATAATACGACATTTCTACTTTGGAATGGAATTTATCTATAAATCAGTATGTCTTTTAACCGTTCACGATTTCGTTCAAAATATGGACGTAATAGGTAGTTGAGAGTGAATATCCATGCTGTCCTCTTTGACAAATTGAAACATCTCAGCAGTCGCATTTAAAATAAAATTCCTTAATATTAAGGATTATGTATAAACTTCTTTTTTATGTATTTGAAAGGTTTGTCTTACCTTTACTGGGTATTTACAGCCATCACAACACATACAAAGCATTAGGTAAACAATTGTTATCCGACCGTATTAATGACAAAGGGAAAAATGGTCCGACAAAAGCATCGAAATGGATCAGTCGTTGTATATATGTATGACATTCCGGATCGGTTACTATCAATAGTGACATCATCCATGACCACGCTTGTTACAAAAGCACACATTCCGTACAAAAACTATTGGTTAAATTTGTCTACATTCAAGGATAAGCGTGTACTGAAATGTAGGCGATGCAGTTCAGTACTGTGCAGTATAGTACACAACTGTTTATGAAATGGATGAGTACTTTTTTAATGAATACATTGAATATTAGCAATGTGCAGTGCTACTGGCCCGACCTGTTAATACAGTACAAAATCAACCCTGTACTGAACTGTGTCCAACTTCGTCTACGTTTAACCTAAACATAATGTTTATTAAGTGTACAGTTGTATAGCTCTGTTTCATTCGTAAAATTAATAGTGGAATGGGCGTGTTGCCACCTGCTAACCACCAACCAAATATCCCTCCATTATCAGTCGCTAATGACTTATGGTCGATTCTCAGTATATCTTGTACGGTTCGCATCTTTGTATTCATTTAGATGAATAAATTGCTTGTCAACACACTCACATTGTCATCAATGCCGATCATTGCGGCCAATAAAGTGATTAATTCAGCCCATAAATGTATTCCGCCGATCTATTTCGAATTAGGTCAGTGTTGCCTCCCTAGACGGTTGCACCATCTTGCCATTTCGGTCAATTGCTGTTAGAATTGTATACTTTATGATAGCTTCAGTATTGAACAGTATGATAGAATCGTTTACGTGTGCTAGATAATGTAAATCTAATTCAGAATACATGTGCGTATAGTGTGCAAATTAAGTTGCGCTCGTCCAGTTGCAACATTCCGGGTACTTGGGTACAATGAGTATGATACGTGTAATACTTTTTTTTTGGATAAACAACAGCAATTAATTACGGAATACTTATTTATAAATTAAGTTACATGTAAGATAAATTTACCACCAACATCGTTTATTCAACTTTAATTTCTCTTTATCGTTACGCTGTTACGGCTATAGATAGTAATCCTCATCTCACAGGTTATAACATTTATTACAAAAATACTTGACCGCTTAAAGGTATGATTACGTAACTGTGAATAAAAATTGTGTACTTTAAATCTAATACTCATTATATTACAATTCACGGAACTCAAGTATTTTTATCTACATCTTGTTAATTTACGCCAGAGGGTCAAAGTTTATTTAATATTCAGCTCTTAACGAATTCCATTGAACGCTTCAAGTCTGTTGTTTTGTTGCGTTTCAAGAAAAACTTCAAACTTATCATCTTATGTCACGATTTACGGTTCACATAAGGATGACAACAGCAATTTTCATTGAATAGAATCTATAAGTATTTTTTGAAAAATACTTTTTGGGACTAGTTTGGCATAACAGCTTTTGAAAAAAAAATACAGATAGACTAAAATATATATACCCATTCATAGAAAGGAACATTTAAAGGTCAAATTAATGGTCTAGGGGGTAAACGAGCACCTGATGATAAATGACTAAAAAAAAACAAAAACAAAAACTACCGCTGCCCATGGACACCTGCAACTCAAGAGTCACAAGTGCATTACCGGCCTTTAAGGTGGGAGTAGGGGAAGAGGGGGGAGTGGGAAGGGTTAGGTTAGCCTCCGGTAACCTTACTCACTCGGCGAAAAACAATGCAAACATTGCTTCACTGCCGGTTTTCTGTGAGGCCGTGATATCACTCCGGTCGAGCTGGCCCATACGTGCCGAATCATGGCTCTCCCACGAATAAAAAATGAAATAATACTTTCGAGAAGTATTACTTTTTAAATAAAAATGCTGGTGTGTTATAAATGAGAGATGATAGCCGTTACATGTTACTTACAACTCGAGTTGCATTGTGTTGCTTGTACTTGTACTCGGTTATCCACATGTTGCGGAAGAATGCATTGGAAGAAAGCGTTCTAGCAACTCCGATCATAGGCAAGTATAGCAACACCGGGTTTTTTCTTGGTCGGTAAGAGTCTGACAGACTCCTTCGCCTCCCCAATGGCGGAAGACATCCATGAGGATTTTCCACCTCGTCACCAAAATAAAAAACGGTTATCCACATAGCCCAACCAATTAGAGCTCTGGTGCCGGTACTTACCACCAATAAAACAATCCTACATTATTAGTGCTTACCAAAAGCCTTCTGTCTATGTCTAGGGCACATACCGTATTTAATATGTATAAAGCTCGTAAAGTGATCTTGATAATAGTCTTGCCAGCATAGGTTCTTTGGATAATTTGTGTTTTCTCATTTAGTTATCTCGAGGCAACGCATGGGTGTAATGAACTCGGAGCTTCGGATAAACTGACTATTCTAATCACGTGACAACGGCGGCGGTCGTAAACTACTGAATAATACTTATTTTATTGCATGAATAATAATAGTAATTGTCACTTCATTGTTTTAAATTAAATATCAATGTCATACTCGAAACCGTATCGTATGTTTATACATCGTATGTTCCAGATTACGTTTCAAACGTTATAATATTTTATTATGTAAAACTTTCCAGATTATTTCTCAAGGCTATCACTGTTTCATTTCTGAAATTCGAAGAACTGGTTAGCACATGGACAACATCAAATGTTTGTAGGCGTGTGCCATGATATTTAATTTAAGGTGGCACAAGATCCGTCAAAGTAGAAATCTTAGCAATAGACGTCCATTCATCCAAATATTAGTAAAAGGAAAATTACTCTCAAAGATGAATTGCAAAAATGGAATAAGTAAGAGTCATGTCAGTTTATCAAATAATTTTTCGCCGTCTATTTAAGTAGGAAGGTAGCTGTGATACAATTACGAATAAATAAATAAAAAATAGATTGTTATTTATTAAAGTATTAATATTATATAATATAATGCCTGTTGGCCTAGTGGTTAGTGACCCTGACTGCTATGCCATAGGCCGTGGGTTCGATACCTACCCAAGTCTGGATGTTCTTTGTGTCCGTTCTTTGTATGTTTGTAAAGTCCCCCGCGACACAGGAGTAATTCCTAATCGGAAGTTGTTAAAAAAAATTAAGTATAAAAAAATATTAATTACTAATATATTATTTTTACAAAGACTTACGAAAATTCAGAGATCGTTTTCTAAATTTATCCCAATTTAATAAAAGCCATATTTATTATACGGAAATATAATACAAACAAGGTCGAGTGTCCTCGAATAAATGGAAGTACCTACTCACCAAGAGGACAAACATTATGAAAATAATCTGGCGATAACCAACGCTGTTCTAAGTACCTCTTATGTTTCTTTATCCCTTGTCCCATTTACTAAGTTATTCCTACACCGGTGAGGCAAGCATCGCCCACACGTACCAGATTTCTACCCAACAGGTTATAAGATATAGTTGTTTTATTTAATATCCTACACTTTCTAATAACAAATACAAGTAAACGCAGAATGATAAGAATGATATTACATTGATACTGATTCAGATCACGACTTCACATTTTTTGCACTTACATAAGTTCACGGGAATGGAAAAAGTGAATTAAAACTTTTGCCAATTCAAATTTACTTTAGTTGGTAAATCTGAACGTTGGTAATGTCGCAAATCACGGTTGAAATGCGGTCCCATCAAATATTCCTTATATTAGATAAAGCCCTCATTTCTTTAAACGTTAGGTTTTAGATCAAACTTGCATGCATATATATCTTACAAATTATCCGTCTTAGCATCAATAATAAAAGGTATTGGGACTTGTTTCTTGTAACCTTGGAAGTTTACATTTTGTTTTTGTTGTGGAATGTTTTCCTGTTACACCTAAATGGACACGAAGACACGGAGGACATAATTTGGGGAGGTTTAATATGCTGGGTGCAAAAGCAGTTCACGGGTCAACCGGTACAAAAGTGGATTTATCCTAATTTAAGAACGAGTCAAACCAGAATGAAGTAAGCTCAAATCAAAGAGCAAACAAATTTATACACTGTAAAACTTCCATTGATACCCAGCGGTGCTTTCAATAAGCTTTGGAATGGACATGTTGTGTATTTATGAATGAAATAGCCCTAGTCAGCCCACTGTCTTCTTTCTGCAGTTTACTTAAAGATGCATTCCTTATCATATAAAGTTTCATTTCATTATTCATAACTTAATTAATTAAATTTTCTATTATTTTTGCGCATTATACCTAATTTGCGCAGAGTAGTGTGATAGGCTTAGATCTAACCCTCTCTTACACTAAAAAGAGGCTCGTACTCAGCCATAAACTTAATATACTAACGTGCTCAGCACTGAGAAAGTTTATAAACACGGCTAAAATTGTTATCCTTGCCAAGTTGTTCTCTGTTGTGCGAATATCCGCATTAGCAATAAATTGTAGAACTTCGTCAGTCACAATTTTAACATTAACACGTTTTTGTTAAAAACAAAACACGCACAAAATGTGGAATTTGTGTTTAATATTTTGTATTTAATAGCAAAAACTACCACTACTGTCGAAGCTTTGGTTTATTAAGTAAACTACTAATCTATAGAATTGGCAACTAACCTTTCCTTTATCGGAATCACTCTATCCTTGATGCCATGAGCTTGCGTTATAGACAAATTGGTAAACGCCAAGTCCTATCCATTTTTAGTTTTAATTTACTCATTTGGACTGCCACTGTAAAAGGAATCTATCATTATTTTGCTTTAATTTAACACCACCCATTTCCAAAAGTCTTCACAGTGAATAATAAAGCTGTCGAGACCAAACATGCTCATATATTTTAAGGTGAACCCAATTTGTCAGGGTGGAGTCGACATCTGGTACCAGTTGCCACGTTATTAAAGACGTAAAATATTATAGAGACAGTTTTTATGTGTAGCCGTGCGTGATAATCCAATCCTGTTACTCAGATTATACATTCATTGTTCGGGATTGACTTCAATGTTAGGCTTGCTCGTTAGGACAGCATTTGTGAAGCTGTCGTTATGCGATTCAAAGACGAATGAATATAAAATGTGTTTGTAGAGTAGATTGTTTCAATTACACCTGGTATATATTAATGAAATTTGTTTAATGCTAATGAACTAATATTATCTTTCGATTTCAACTTTCTCTTCGTTGTAGCCCTGGGATGTTTAGCTTATTTACAAACTTTTTATTTATATTTATATAAGTTGCAATGTTGGTTAGTTTGGGTCAAGTCTGTTGATAGCTTGCAAGCTGAATTAACACCACTTGCTCCTATCCTACGTAGTTGAAATTTTATACGTTGGTTTAGTTCCGAAGACAATACATTTTTATGATAGGCATGTCCTGACTGCTGATTCCAGAATTGGCTCCAGACGAGGGACTCGTCAACGCTCAACAGTACAGGCACGAAACTTAGAAGACATAAAATAACTACCTTCATCCTACGGTGTGAACACAACTTTAGGGAACATACATATATATGCGTACAAAGCGTGATATCTGTGGTCTTTTCACTGTTTCCGACCGATTGATTCGGAAGCAGGAAAAAAACCTGCCTGACTCCACTGGATAATTTTCTTAAAGGATTTTCTCTTGCAGCTCTTGAAAGAACAACCATTCCTGGCCACAGCTAGTTAAGATTATGGTCAAACTGCGATCTTCAGGAAAATCTCACCATCAATTGAAAGTTAAAGAAGTTAAGAAAGAAAGAAAAAGCACGATTTTGCTATCGTTTAATTTTTTTAAATATTTGATTGCTAGAATAATCAGGGAAATACTTTTCATAACAATTAACTGCTTTCATAAATTGTTTTTATATTTTCTTTTCGCGTGCTGCAGGCCAGTCTCTGGTTATCGTTTTACACAATCAAACTACATTAAATGTGGGTAGCCTTTAGTTCTCAGTCACATATTAGCTGCAATGGAAAAACATTGTAACTCTGTTTCTGACAATCTTGATCCTACTTTTAATTATATTCACGAAATTTTATTCTGTAAATATAATTAAAATTTGATTTTTTATATTTGAATTCAAAGCCAAAGATGTAGTTACAACACAGTGCTTTTTGGGTGGGTGTACTTTTTTCAAGCAAGAATACCAATTTTGAATGAAATAAAACTAATCTTGGTCTTAAAAGACAAGAAGAAAGACCTAAACAATCTTTGTAGTACCTAACTGCCAGTAACATTTGGCGGCAGGAATTACTACGCCACGTCGCTCGTCAGGTCAATGCTGACTCTCTTTAAAAGACGGGACAGCGTTGTATTCCTAAATACTTACTATGTAAATTGTTGACGTCGATTTTGCAACTCAGGAATCAAATATAAATATCGAATATCTAAACTATAATAATGAACAACTAACTAATGTAATATTACACTTACAATGTTCACAGTTTTTAGTTCTATTAGTGCCTTATTCTCTAATGAAAGTCACACCGTATAATTTTATGGATCTAAATTGGTTGGTGTAGTAACTAGGCCTTCTTTATTTTCATGTGACGTGTAGGAAATGCCTATGGCTCATCTCGTCATCGGTAATATCTAAATGGATTTGAATAAAATTAGATGGTGTTTCGTCACGTGTCCTATGTAAGGGCCTAGTAAACCTTAGCCGCCGCGCGCCGGCTATCGGATATTGGATAAACCTAGAATGGAAGGGGTAGTAGAGTTGAGAAAAACAAACTCGGCTAGGGCTACAGGCAGCTTACGATTAGGCATGGAGGCCGGAGACCGTTCTATGTTTTCCAAAATAAAACTAATTAACCTAAAATATGCGGGGTTAATACGAACCCTTGTGATCGAATTATTTAACGCTACTATTGAGAATAGCGAATAAGGGTCTTGATCGCCACTACGAGATAGGTGTTTTTTTTGACTCATGGTGCTCTGGAAGTTCTGTACTGTAATAAAAATATTTTAATTAGTACATACTTCTATCATATTATTTCATAATTCGAAACACCCAAACAATTTTGAGTATTTGCCGATTAGGTATTCTACAATGTCGTGGGCTGATCGAGATCTTCCTGGGCAGATGGGTAGTTCGATGATAACAATATATTTGTCGATTTGCCCAACTAGAGTTGTCACTTGGCTTCATCGAGACATGGATGGAAGCATCATAATTTACTTCCGATGCGCGACGCTGTTTGCGGTCAGTCAGCTCTATGTTTTCGTCCAAGAAAGATGGCGGCGTCACATTGTGATGCCTTGTGCTAATTATAACAATAAATCATGACTACTTCTTTGATTTCTTTATGTTATACTAGCAACACGCCGTTTCGCACGGGTAAGTAGAGCATACCTATATTTTTTCGTTATTATGTGTTAATCTTAGAAAATAGACATAAAGCTTTTGCTATATTGTAATAGATATTATTATGAAGAATATTTCCGTAATACATTGTTTTTATACAACTCTATTGGTTGCACGCCAGTAAAGCTTCCAAGCGGCATGATTTTTTCCGACATTTTTAACAATCGTTATCATATTTGAGCAAATTTATACAAAACTAATAATTTATACACCTAAACCACACTAAACGTTCCTCATGAATCACTCTATCTGTGCGTGAACCATATGAAAATCCATTCGGTACTTCTGCAGTTTATCGCGAATAGCGGCGGTGGGGGACTTAGGTGAGAGATTTACAACAAAAAAAAATTTTGTAGTATAAAGATAGTAGTGGTCCAAGTAACAGGATTTCTATTACAATATATATAATCGTGTATCAAGAATCAAGAATTTCGCTAAGATTTGATTGTGTCAATAAAAACGAAATTCTGTTCTTAATTTCTACTGCTTAATGAGTACGAAAAAAAAAATATCACAATGCTTGACCTGAAAACATTATATACGTTTCGAAAAATCGTCTAGAATTCGTCTAGAATACGTTTGAGAATCGTGGAAAACGAAAGATCGTACGTACATAGGCTGCACTAAAAGTATCGGGAATGGAATATTTCCACTATTCCTATCATATTAAAATCTTTTTAATTGAAAACTCCTTGGTTTTAAAAATCGAATACCATTTGTTTATTTAAAAAAAGATTCTCGGTCTTCTCACAAGGTCTTCTCAAACTTGTTTAGTCGTTGAGAAAATGGAATTGGCTCGAGAAAATTCAAGGGCGATGATTTATTATGACTTTCGAAGCGGTTTAACACAAAAACAGTGTGTTGACCGGATGCTTTCTGCATTTGGTGATGAAGCCCCATCCAAAACCACAATTTATCGCTGGTTTGCTGAATTTCAACGTGGACGTGTCAAGCTCAGTGATGATCCCCGTCAAGGTCGTCCAAAAACTGCAGTCACCCAAGAAAACGTTGATGCTGTGCGTAAGCTGATTGAGGAAGATCGACATGTGACATACCGCGAAATTCAGGCAAATTTAGACATTGGCATGAGTCAAATACAAATAATCTTGCATGAACAATTAGGTGTAAAAAAGTTGTTTTCCCGATGGATACCGCTTTTGCTCTGTGAAGAGCAAAAAGCGGCTCGCGTTACTTGGTGCGTCAGAACTCTCGAAAGATTCCACGCAGGATCCTCAAATGCTGTATACAACATTTTATCAGGTGACGAATCCTGGATATACGTGTACGAACCCGAAACAAAAAACCAGTCACGAGTTTGAGTGTTCGAAAATGAGTTATAGCCAACTAAAATTGTTCGTTCACGGAGTGTTGCAAAAAAAATGGTGGCCACGTTTGTCTCCAAAACCGGCCATGTTGCGACTATTCCTCTTGAGGGACAAAGAACGGTTAATGCAGAATGGTATGCTAGCATTTGTTTGCCACAGGTCGTTTCCGAACTCCGTAAAGAGAACTGCAACCGCCGCATCATCCTCCATCACGACAATGCGAGTTCTCACACCGCGCACAGAACAAAAGAGTTTTTAGAGCAAGAAAACATAGAATTATTAGACCATCCGCCGTACAGTCCCGACCGAATGATTTCTATACTTTCCCTAAAATAAAGAATAAATTGCGTGGTCAGAGATTTTCATCACCTGAAGAAGCAATGGACGCCTACAAAACGGCCATTTTAGAGACCCCAACTTCCGAATGGAATGGTTGCTTCAATGATTGGTTCCATCGAATGGAAAATGTGTCAAATTTCGCGAAGAATACTTCGAAAAGCAATAAATACATTTTTAAATAGTAATGTTGTGTCACTTCCTTGATTCCCGAAATTTTCAGTGTAGACCTCGTACCTATACACAATTACAATATTCACACTATATAAATTAATATAATAGGTACGAAAAAAGAGTATGCTTTTTATACAACTACTTTTAAGTGTAAAAGTTCGTTCGAGTAGTATTTCAAAACTAGTAAAAGGTACCACTGGTAAACACCCTTTTGTGACTTTTCGAAATCCAAATGAGGTTTAAATGAAAATGTAAATCCTGTTTACCTTAGTTGTACCTACATACAATTTAGACCTAAGAAATACAGAAATTTTAATTTTTTTTGTTTTGACTTTAGACCAATAACAAAAATTCACCAACAAAGACAAATAGAGAGCCATAAGTGGCGACTACTCTTTTGTATTATATGTATGTGTTGACTATGACTACAAATTAGTTCTGAATACACTCTGTGACAAACGGAAAGCCTGCATATATTTTTTCACTGTATCAGTTGATTTGTCTTAAATATATCTACTACTCTTGTTAATCTGTTGTGACTTTGACCACAAATGAATACGACGAAGACAGAACCGGGAGTGCCGACTATTATTAAACTTTTTATTTTGTGACTTGTATCAACAGTTTATAAGCCGTAAGTTTCAATCGACTATTATTTTAGTATATGACAACATAGTCACAAGACGTCGCCGCGTCGTCTACATAGTCGATTGTTTTCAGAATATAGGTAAATAAATATTGAAACTGAAGATAGTTTACGTACATTTAATTAGTCCTTCAAACTCCATAGGTAACTAAATTTAGTCGTTCTATAGTCGTTCAGAGTAAATCATTCCAGAAACGGTTCGAGTTGGAACAATAGTATTTGATTCCATTTGCGATGAAGATTTTAGTGTTTGTCGTTTCGAAACATTCGGTTATTTCGATTGTATCCATATTTCCATTACGAAATGCGATTTAGCACATACGCAACATTCTTCGTTCTGAACTACTTTCAGAATTAGACGAAAAGTGAAGAAACTAAATTAACGAGACGCCAAAACATAGTAATATCTCACACTTTTTAATTTCAGTATAAGTTAACTACAATACATGTGAGTGACTGCTTAATTATTTTTGAAAATAACAATCATTTGGGGTACCATTTAAAAATACACTATTTTAGAATGAAAAAGTTAACTTTCAAAATGATCTCAAGAATTTGATTATTTGACCTGACTACCTAGATTAAGTGTAAAGAACGCAGAGAACAAATTTTCAACAAATCATCAGCAAAATTTATTCTCTGCGTGCTTTAAAAATATTTAGTAATCGTATTTCCTTTTAAGGCTTTTCATATTTTGATGCATTTTGTAATAAGCATTATTTCGTATACATACATGGCTAGAAATATAGTAGATGTGTAAATCGGGACTTAATCGTGATAATAATTTCAAGGTACAATACCTTTTTTGGATACCCGACGTTTCGATTGAATTGCACCGATCGTGGCCGTGGGAAGCGTACTGGTGAGAGCTCAGCGACGCCTCCGTAAAGTACGAGTTTTAAGCAACTCCTCACACTTGGTCTTCATTATTTTTATTTTCGTTCGTACTGTCAGTACCTACTTCGACACACCAAACTTACTACGTCCGTTGAGTGGACGTGTCGAGTAGCGTGTATTCGCTAGTGATTGTATTTATTGATAACAGGATTCCAAGATAATGACAAGCGGTACCCATCTTCTCGGTCGAAATATTTATATTTTTTTTTATTTTGACTGCTTCACGTATTATTCTGGAGTAATAATGACGGTTGGTGGAGATCTGTGGTTGGTATAGTTCAATTGTTTTGTTTGTACCTGACTCCAGCAAATGCTCGGCGATCGCTGACTCATTTAAAACATAAGCTCATTTAAAAATAATACATAAGCGTTGTATACAACTGTACTTTCGTGTTTGGATGAGATGGACAAATAGTATTTGGCTTTTTTGATAATAAAGTATTAATATTATTATTATTTATCTGAGGATTTTTTACAGCTCTGATGTGTTCTTTGACCCGTTCTTCTGCGATTATATGTTTGTTGTGCCGGATGTACGAGCTACCACAGCTCCAATCCACCTTTTACGCTCCTGGCGTCTGTAGAGGAACAACATCCTTTGGTGTTCTTAAGCACTTTTCTATCTTTGATGGAGTACTTCTTCACGGATACCGAGACAGCTTAAGACGTCCAAAGAGGAATCCGAAGTTAGTACAGTTGGAACAGTATTCCAACTTTATCCGTCACTCTTTTAAGATATGGAAGATTATGCTGGATATCTGTCTACATGTACTAGCTTCGGATTCCTCTTTGGACGTCTTAAGCTGTCTCGGTATCCGTCGCGTCTTAGTACCTCCCAAACACGAGCGAGCTCACCGTCCAAATGTTCAGGGTCACACAAGTGACAAGTCGTAGGCTCGATTTGTGAAATATACTACCATAAATTATTTAATTCATACTACATTAAAAGTTGCAATTTATGCAAAATGTATTTAGGCGAAGTAGGAAGCCATCAAACTAAATCACAGGAGAAGAAAATAAGATACAGAAACAGGTTATATTGTTTTTAAACGACTGTCCCCGAATTAAACGAAATTACTTTGTTAAATATGAAAGGCTTTTGCTTTGAAGGGATAATTATTTTTTATTCTACAAAAAAATTACCTTAACTTTCCTTAACGACCTTAAACGTTCTGAACGTTAAATATTTTTTACGGAGTTTTCGTAGCTATCTTTATTCTAAGAATCTCAGTTCTCGACCTCGTTGGGGAATTTTAAACGATAGTAAACTTGAGTGTGCAGTAGCCGATCTCAATACTTGCAACCAATAAAGATCTCAATAATAAACGACCATAAACAAAGTTCCCATAAACAAAAACGCCACCAAATATTTGTAAGCGATACTTAAACGTTTTTATTATATTTTAGAAAGGAGTTTGGATGTTTAAACAAACAGTCCTGTCCAGACCACACGCACAGATTGCATGAGTCACTGTCCATCGTCTTTGCCGTCTTGGTATAACAGTCTACACGTGGATAATGTACGTCAAGGATATTTACCGAACGTTCTGCTGGCTTATTTATTGCGGTTCCGTGGATAATTTTAAGTAATCTTTTACATTTTCTACCTATGTAAATGGAATGTAGACTAGCCCTAACCCCCTAATGCTGTATAAAAGTTAATATTCGAAAGCCCATTGTTGGCCTAATAAAATTGATTTTTGATTGTAAAGTTCTTTATTCAAGAAACATAATATATGAAGCCTTTATAAAAGGACACATTAACTTCAATGCGCAGATATGTTAGGACTATATAAGGTAGCTATTTACTTATCATGTACGTTAAAAATAACTACTATTAAGGATGGTAAAGTAGCTATTATAATAATTAAATAGCGTTATTCGTAGTATTTTTATCAAAACAATCAATCCATTCAAAATAACTGCTTATAAAATACCACAAAAAATGTGTTGAATTAAGTACCTGGTCCTCCTCCTCTTTATTGATATCGGTTAAAAGTAATATGATGTTGGATGAACGTAAATAATACTTATATATTTTATTACATAATAATACTACACATATTGAAGTACTTGAATAAACCTTGCCCAAGGATGCAATTTGTTAAATTAATTAATGACACTAACAATAAAAAATGGTCGTTTTTTTATCTTCAACATTATCTAAGCTCAACTTGTTTCATTGAGAAATTAACATCTTAAAAATAATCCTATACTTTATACAATATCAAAATTCTTTCTAATCGCTTTTGTTCTTAGCTTCCAGTCTAAAGAACTGTTGGTAAGTGAGAAGCAAAATAGCTGAAAAATAAAATTAGGTCGTCCTATAAAATTAAGATCAAAGCGTCGCGTCGTCGCTTTAAGGATTGCTTGCGGTTATGTACTGAAATCCCGGACTTAGTTCCAGAGTTGGCATATTGTAATTAGAGTTTGTCTGCGGCTTGCGGCTCGTGATTGGAACTGTGAGTGCTGTGAGCCATAATACTCGATAGTCCATTCTGATTCGAGATCATCTGTACATCTTGTCGGTAATATAATATCTCAAAGATTAATATAAATATGCATTAATTTTTCCATCAGATTGCAACTGAAGATTGAAGAGAGCAGCATAGAGTAGCAGTGCGGTGTAACATAAAATTATTCCTACTACTTTCTGACTAGCTCACTCGTGGCGCTACACTCGCAATGCAACGCTGATCTTTATTCGTTTGTGCCTGAGTTGGTATTTATTCAAATGTCTCGTTAAAGTATCTCATCATCATATCGGGGTTTTATTAGTTACTCTGTAAATTGTTTTTTTCTATTTGTAGAAAATCCTTACTAATATTATAAATGCGAAAGTAACTCTGTCTGTCTGTCGCCCTTTCACGCCAAAACTACTGAACCGATTCAAATGAAATTTGGTACACAGATAGTCTAGAGCCTGAGAAAGGACATAGGCTACTTTTTAATGCGAAAAAAGGGGTGTAAGAGGTTGAAAGGTGGGTATGAGAAGTTGTATGGAAGTATCGTCATATTTAGAGCTAGAAGCTTGAAACTTATTTTTTAGGCTGTTGATTCAATATAAATAAATATGACATTCAAAGTTTGTAAAAGTTTTATCCTCAAGGGTGTCAAATAACAATAGGGAATAGTGGATGAAAATTTGAATGGAAATATGTAAGATTTATGTGAATGTTTTATAAGTTTGCGACAAGAGACAAAATATTAGAGCTATTTTGATGTAACATTTACTCCTTACTAAATATTATAAATGCGAAAGTAACTCTGTCTGTCTATCTGTCGCCCTTTCACGCCAAAACTACTGAACCGATTCAAATGAAATTTGGTACACAGATAGTCTAGAGCCTGAGAAAGGACATAGGCTACTTTTTAATGCGAAAAAAAGGGGTGTAAGAGGTTGAAAGGTGGGTATGAAAAGTTGTATGGAAGTATCGTCATATTTAGAGCTAGAAGCTTGAAACTTATTTTTTAGGCTGTTGATTCAATATAAATAAATATGACATTCAAAGTTTGTGAAAGTTTTATCCTCAAGGGTGTCAAATAACAATAGGGAATAGTGGATGAAAATTTGAATGGAAATATGTAAGATTTATGTGAATGTTTTATAAGTTTGCGACAAGAGACAAAATATTAGAGCTATTTTGATGTAACATTTACTCCTTACTAAATATTATAAATGCGAAAGTAACTCTGTCTGTCTATCTGTCGCCCTTTCACGCCAAAACTACTAAACCGATTCCAATGAAATTTGGTACACAGATAGTCTAGAGCCTAAGAAAGGACATAGGCTACTTTTTAATGCGAAAAAAGGGGTGTAAGTGGTTGAAAGGTGGGGATGAAAAGTTGTATGGAAGTATCGTCATATTTATGTGTATGTGTTATAAGTTTGCGACAAGAGACAAAATATTAGAGCTATTTTGATGTAACATTTACGGAGTCAGTACAAAATGTGAATATGTGCAACTTATTTGGATGCATTGTCGAGGAGACAATGAAAAAATATATATAGTCGTTGATACGTATAAAAACAGAGTGGCCGGGTCCCTGTGCCGAGACTGCGGTACGGGAGGGGAGTTGACGTCTACGTATAAGGTAGTCGCGCGGCTCACTCACGCGGCCTGCTCCTTACGCAATGCACCAGAGCAAAATAGTTATTTATCTTAAGAAAAATTGAACATTCGATTGAAAATGTTCTTTTGAGAGCTAAAACTATCTGAAAAAGTTCTTTTTAGAGCTACATTTATTTTAAAGAGTTCTTATCAGAACTACAACTTGCACATACGAATTTATTCAATTTAAAATGTTCTTTTGAGAGCTAGAAATATTTTGAAAAATTATTTTTATAAATATTTATGTTAAAAAGTTCTTCTCAGAATCCGTTACAATAGATAGCTACTAATATATCTAGAAGAAGGTTACAACTTTCTAAACAGAACTTCCAGTGTAGGGCAGCCAAAATGTGTCGTATTGGAGAGTCTTCCTCTGAGAGAGAGGATCGTCTTACAAGTCGGAGAGAGTATGCAACGCAGTAGTGTGATAGAGAGTCTAGCGTGGAACGTTCGCAGCGAATAAGCGAACAAAATGTTAGAACGTCACAGGTTCGAGTGAGGAATCGAGCATTGAGCGCTCGCAACGTCTCCCTGTACAACACATTAGGACTTCGCAAACACGCGTGAGGAGATCGAGCATTGAGCGGTCACAATGTTCCACTGCACAACATTTTACGACGTTGCGAATCAAGCACCGGCCGCCCGTTCACAGCGGCTTACGGTACAAAGAGAAAGACAACGAGCGCGCAATAGAATATTAGCTCACAGTAATAGCCGACCTATTACTGTGAGCTAATATTCTATTGCGTGCTTTCAGTTACGATCCAAAATACTGTAAACGTGGAGAAATGAGTAAGATTTACCCTAAGCTCCATACAAAAAATGCGGTGCGGAGCGGTGTGTGCTGTGCATCCGGCAAAGTGATTCTTCTCAATATATAGGAACTACCACAACCGATACAAAATCTTTTGACGGATATTCGTCCATTGTCCACACATTTTTTGAAAAGTGCAATAGTCTCTTTCATATGACTTCGTTTGGGAATAAAATAAGTTAAGAAATGAAGGAAGGAAACTTAATGCCCACTTTTAAGGCCGGAAGAGCAGGTTTACCGCCTCATAGGCAGCCTTGTCCCGCAATCAAACTTTTAGTCACAAATAGATTTCCACGCGGGCGAAGCCGCTGGCACAGCTAGTTAAAAATAATGCCAGAATAGAACAGAACAATCTTTATTGTACACCAACGACATATTGCTTTACAAAAATGTTAATACGAAGTTATAAGTGATTGTAACAAACACACAATTAACGGACTTAATGTGAACCCAGTCAGAAAACAACTACCTGTGATTCACACGAATACATGACTTCGATGTCGTTTGAATGAATCTACATACAAAATGACTTCGTGTGAAATGGAACAAAATTCTGTCTTTGAATATTCAAGCACCCAGGACTCTAATTTTCATAAAAAATATGGAGGCTTTGCGTGGAGGGCTTCACTCAACTACCAAGATTGTTATCAGGCATTCTGCAGCATTGTAAAGATTACTTGTCAAGTTAATTCCATCGCGTGCTCAAACAATGCCGTGTGGCCCACATAGAGGTAGATAGGCGCGAAGATAGATGGTGGTATCTCGCCGGTTCCACATAAACAAACAAAAAGACTTTCCCTCTTAATTACATCACATCTATCACGTACATGCGACACCGCGCCAAGTGGCTTGATAAAATATAAAGTGAAAAAATTTAAGCAATTTCATGTTAAAAATAAAAATGTATGAAGCTAAACATAACGAAGTTCATCCTGAAGTTTATTCAGGTCATGCTCGATAGAATTTCATAAATAAAATCTAATTTTGCAAAACGAGTTTCGCCTAATGAGGGACGCAATTATGAATCTAGGTTTACTCTTAATAGGGAACGGAGTTATCTCATAAGTATAGCAGATCAGATTTATTTCATATTTCATCGAGTAATTGCGGTAGAGTATTTTTAACACCCCTACTATGTAGAAATTCGATTGTTTAAATTGTTACTGACAAAATATGCGTATGTATTTCAAGGTGACCATAATACCGACGGCGCGTGCTCGATCAAATATTTAGTACATCACAGTGTAATATGTAAGATTACTCGCAGTTGATGTTTGTAGGCTACAGGCTTCCATTTTCATCCTCGGGGACGTAGTAAACGACTACTGGCTTTCTTTGCTTCGACCCTCTTGCATCATTTATAATCATAACTCCTCCAGTGAACACTTTAACTTCGCACCTCGCCTAGCACTCACCTTGATGCGAGTAAAGTGGAGGAAAACATTTTCGTGAGAGGCCTTTGTGCCACTCGAGTCTTGGAATTCTAACTTTTCAGACACGTGCAGATTGTATGACATGCGTTGTTACCTAGCAAAAGCGGTTATGTGTATAATATTTTTTATTAAGTAACGTTTTTATAAACATAGTAGGTATATAATAAAAAAGCCTGTTTATTTTAGCATTTAATTTTCATGATACTATTCTCGGTGTAGATCTCATATAACTTTTATAGTCAATCATTCGGTGTGCGTGTTGTGAATGACGAAGGTCTTTACGTCCTTGAAGCATAATAGCTGTTTCAAAGTTGACATTTTTATCGATTATACCAGGATTCTTTCTCCACTTACATTTCAGTAATCGGGCTCGAAGGGTCGCATACAATAAATAGTGATAAACTATCTGAGAGGATGCGTTTCACAGCGTAAAAAAACAAAGACAGTTGTAGTATGTTTTTAAAAACCATAAAAGAAAATACACACATCAAAAAAGTCTAAGCTACATGTACCGTACATGTTGCTTAGACTTTTTTGATGTGTGTAACTACAAAAATTATACTCTATTTTTTATAATATTCAATAAATAAATATAGTACACTGATATTTATGATGATGAAACAATAAATCCGCCATATTATTGGAACAAAGACCATTGCTGGCATAGTAGGGCTGAAATAATAAATCGTACTGTTGGCAACGCATTTATTTGCCGATTCTCTAACTAGCGCGATAAGCTCGTAGTGCGGCCGCAGCTGGGTCCCGTAAACTAGAGATGTTCGATTATTCCTGGAAGTTGAGTCAAGTACACATATTAGCTTCTTTTTATCTAATGAACTTTAAAAGACATGAAAATAAATGTATAGTGTCAAAATATGCAGATTTATTTGTAATATTCAGTAGTATTTTATTTTATTTATTTTTTATGTATTTGCACTTTACTGGTCATTTAAATAATTTGCTTACTAGTAGGTTACCTAAACGGAAATAGCGCCTATTTATCTAAAACATTTTTTACACTAAATGTGCCGTTTTATTTTATCGTATTTTATCTTAACTAAGAAGCAACTACAACACAAATTTCACATTTCAAAAAAGCATCAAGAAGTTCCATAGACCTTTCCTAATATAGAATACCAATAACTTTACACTTTATTTTTTGTAATTGATATCACTAACATATATATGTAATATAAATTAGTTTTGCATAGTAGGTACTACGATAATTATTGATATCTATTTTTGTTTCTTAGTTTTTATTAATATCAGCTATATGAAATCTATGTGTGTGTAAGGCGGACGGTAACTCTAAAATTCTAAATAAACGCTATTGCGTACACATTAAGGTGTGTATTCGATTGTCTAGTAGTCATTGACTTGTTAATATCGTAAACACTTAAGTGCGTGTGAGTTGTTGGTTATGTTGAACTGCATATGTAGTTGTAAGCTAATAGAAGGGACAATTTGGAGACAGCGGTTTTCAAACATTTCGATCTAAAAGGCAAATCTCCCTTGTTTCTATGATTCGAGTTTAAACCTATCTCCCGGACGGTTAACATCGGCTGACGTCTTGCAGTCAGTTGTATGTATCGGTCCTGTCTAGCAGTTGTACTCCTTCCACGTCCTGGGTGCTGCTCAACAGGATCCCCTGTATTAACATAACACTGCCAAAGACAACAAACGCTCCTAAACACACAAAAAAACCGTAATAACTGGGACTGATTTCTTCCCGCTTGCAGCATTCCTACAACTCTGCAATTCATCAGCAGTCAAATGGCATCGCTCATTGACATAAAAAATGACTCACCACTTAATTTTTTCACGAACTAAATCTCAAAATGATAAGTGAGATAAATACCTACCTAATTTATCAAGTAACGAAAGCACATGAAATCGGGAAAAATAATTAACTTTTATTTTAATGAAAACAAAACAATAGAAAACTTTATATTTTTCAAATCACCCAGTATAATATATGTTTCCGAAAACAAAAGAGATTGTATACCGATCTACTTTGCTAAGAAAAAAATTAAATATCAAAGAACAAAATAAAATGACATGCAGTTTCTGTAAATGATGCGAGTTGCTTAGACTTTTTTGATGTATGTATATACGATACATATAGACCTAATATTGCTTCTATTTCTAAGCGGCAAATATTAGCTAAGTAAACCTTAAACAGACATGAATCATTCCAATCCTATACAGGTGGACGGAATTTTTGTAAGTTAATAGTGATATGATAAAGGACTGTTGCACCGTGTTTCGAAATATTTGATGTAGGATGTCTCACACATTGCCTGTGAGTAGGTACATAGTAGTGATGCCACGAATAGTAATTTGGCCCAATAACAATTATTCGGCGAGGCTCTTGGCCGAAGCGCCGAATATTCGGCAACACTTAGTACCTTTCGCGGGTGACAGGTTTAAACCTGCATCACTAAAGTACGTGTGGTGACGACGCACCGTGGGCGCTTTTGTTTCATTCGTGATTGAGTCGTGTACAAACTGCAAACGCAAAACAATTTCGTAACCTAGCAGAATTTGCTAAGATTTATTTATCATCTTCCGGTAAAACTGTATACAGTGAGCGGCTATTTTTGGAAGCAGGTATAATTTATGAGGAAAAGCGCTATCGTTTGCTATAAACAAATGCTGAAAAAAATATTTTTATTCAACATAACTTACTAGTAGATTTAAAATATTAATATGTTAAATTATTGGTAAATAAAAATCTTTGTGAGTAATATTATGCATTTTTTTAACGAATAACGCATAGTGAAACAAAATTGCCGTATAGAAGAATACCGAATAGTTGCCGAATATTCTTGGCATCTCTAGTACATACCTTAGTACCTGTGGTATTGTCATCAACCTCTGCGTTGGTATATTCATAGAAAAATCGTTAAATTATCTAATAATTAAATTTACTATGTATTTATTTGGTTTTAGAGATTTTACTTTCTTTTGATTTGTTATTTACAACTGCGATTCCTATGCAATTAAAATGTTGATTTACGGATCTTTGTAGGCCTATTGTTTACACAGCAGCCTTTATTATTATACTATCCTGCTTACTTATTTTAGTTTTTACATTTTCAACGACAAGACAAATTGATCAGTCTTTATTACATAGATAAATCTACAATTGTATAGATGTTAAAAAAAAAAATACCCTCTTATATTATAGGAAAAATATCGACTAGCCTTAACGATACGGTCGCAACGTTTGCTGATATGATAACAAAAATATTATCATAATATACCATCTGCCTGTTCCCTACAGATAAGTCGTTTGCACCTGGTTTCTGCTCGAATGGGAGCATTAATTTATTATATGAAAATCAACACACTTCCACTTTTGCCTTTATACTATAATAATCAAACCAAATGCAGACATCCTCAAGAACATAGTCAAATATATCTACTAAATTGAAATGTAGGTAGGTATTGTCCCAATAAAAGTAGTTAAAAATATTTTATTATCATTAATTACCACTCCACGTATTAAAAGCATTGTATCACTAACATTCTGTACTGCTTTGACCCATTTAAAACCCTAAGGCAAAACGTTTGGTAACCGTATGAAACATATACATACACTGTTTATTTGTATGATATAAACTCACTATTGTTCTGTATACATTCCCCCGGGCGGTTTTGTAAAAGGATACGAAATATGATTGTCTGTATATACTTACTGCCTCTGAGGCCATTAAATTCTATTCTCTCGTTACCTGGGTTTCTTCCCTCCCAAGTCTTACCTGCATTACAGAATACTTACGTACAAAGTTTCAACACAAACCGCACGACTTACCCTTGAAATCCCGTAAGTATACTTATTACAGAACCTATTTGCAGTAAGCTGTCTTAACATAATTTAGGTATGGACCTAAATAAGTAAGACCTTGAGTAAGGTTCTGTGTACGGATAGAGACCCTTACTCAATTCTCAAGAAGTACTTAAAATTTCAGGTGGAGGTTGAAATATAAAGCCGTACTTGAAAAAAAAAGTAAGTACTTTTTAGTAAAACGTTAATCAAACCATCCAACACCTGAATACAGTCACTGTGAAATGATGTTTGAAATCTATGATAAGTTTATTTTAAAGTCTATCTATCGATATCTCTGCTCAAGCATCGTTTCGTTTGATTGGAGTTTAAATGAAATGCTCAAGTCAAGATTTTTTACGCAGACAGTAATTAGTTTAACACCATTTATGCTTATTTATTTGTTCCGTAATAAGACCCTAGGAGATTAAGGTTTACGAAACTGATGAAAGAACGTCGAATATCGTTAGCGTTGTCACCAAGTTTTCTCAAAATATATTCTCGTAACCGAACATTCACTCATTTTAAGTGATTATTCGATTATCTGTTAACCCAGTTAATCCAAGATATAACCTATCCGTCGGCCAAGAGATTTATGGTATAACTTTTTATTTATTTCCCACTGCAAAACAAATTTTAACCGACTTCAAAAAAGGAGGAGGATGTTCGGCTGTATGTATTTTTTTTTATATGTGCACCGATATTTCCGTCATGTATAGACCGATTAAAAAAATCTTTTAGTTATGAAACAAACAACTCTTATTTTAACCAACTTCAAAAAAATGTAGGAGGTTCTATTTTGCAGCAGCAACTATGTATGTATCGCCGGTATTTTCGTCATCTATGAATTGATTTCAAAAATTCTTTGTATGTTGTCCCATTGTCACCAAGTCCGGATCTGATGATGGATGAAGGAAACCCTCAGAAATTAAGGATAGGTATAGTGTCTATTGATTTTTCTTAAGCAACCTTGTTGTTTAATTTCAACAAAGGGCCTTGACAGACAGACGAACAACAAAGTGATCCATACACTTTGTTGTTCGTCTGTCTGTCAAGACCCTTTCTTGAAATTAAATTGAAATTAACATCAAATACGAGTTTGCAAATACGTCGTTGACGCACGTCTCACTACAATTTGAGACCTGACCATCAAGTACCTATTTGGCTCGACACCGACTTCAAACAGACCAGTAGGTACCTAGTGGCTTTAAAGGTAAAGACATGTACCTTAACAACATGTCTTTTCAATTAAGTTTGTAATTGAAAACATGTCTTTTCAATTAAGTTTGTAATTGAAGACATGTCTTTTCAATTAAGTTTGTAATTTTTACTTTTCAGTGCCCTTTGTTATTGCTTTTTGAAGTCTGTTTAACTTTTTTTAAAGTTTATTTCAATGAAATTCAATAAGTAACTACACGCATAAAATCAACAGAACACTTCTCAGTCTTCTCGAGGGCTGTATATTTATATGTAATTGGTATAATAGCAATTACGTTAAATATAGAACCTTCCATAAGCCTGAATTGTGGTAATAATAGAAGTACATTTAAATCGTATTAGTCAAAGTACTACTTAGTTATTAAAGTCGACTTGCAAAGTGATGAAGACACTCAATTAAAACTGATACCATGTAATTTTGATAAAAGTTAAAAGAACTTCCTTGTGTTTTAATTAAATTTTGTTATTAAAATCCAATTAACATTTTAAGATACTCGATATATTTTTATTCCTCTTCTATTATTATTATTTTTCTACTAAAAGTATTCGAGGAACGTGGCTCACATGTCACGTGGTTTCATCATCATCATCTTATTGGCCTTTACCCAAATTTATTTAGGGTCGGCGCAATGTGTTTTCTTCTTCCATTCTCCTCTATCATTCCTCAGTTCACTGTTTACTCCCTTTCTAGCCATATCCTATTTCAAGCATTCTATCCATCTTTTGTTTGGTCGTCCTCTACTCTTGTATCCATCACATGTTCATACCACGATAATCTGTTATGTGGCGCTACGTTCAGGCTCCCCCTAATGTATTAATTCCTCACTTTGTCCATCTTAATCACACCACACATCCATCTCAGCATTCGCATTTCAACTACATGGAGGCGTCTTTCATCCGTTCTCTTTGTTGATCAGCATTCAGATCCATGCATGACGGCAGGTCTTATGATCGTCTTATAAATCTGTCCTTTCAATTTAATAGGGAACCTGGGATCGGAACCCATAACTTTGTATGAGCTTTGAGCGAGCCGAGGTACTTGAAATAGGTGCTGACTGGTATCGCTGTTCCATTCAGTGGAATGGTTGCAGAACTGGAGAGACCGCCGAAATAACAGAACATGTATTCAATTTTGGTTCTGCTGATTTTCAAGCCAACATCTCCAGTCTTTGTTGCCATTTTTCTAGATGCAACTTTATTTTGTGTTGATTGACGTCGTGTGGTAGTGTACTAGACGGAGCCTTATTGCCAATTTACACTTTGTTAAGTGCAAGGGACAAGTAGTAGGACCTACATTTTTATGTATTTCTACTATCAGTTCTTATATCAGTAAATGTTCATTTTAAAGCATTTCTAACGTTGCTTGTATATTTTTGTAACATTTTATTCTTGTTGTAGAAAATTCTTAGTACGATTTTAATGGCCTACTGTATTTTTCGGTGTTCAGTAGATTGAAAACGGTGGTTTATTTTTAATCAAAAATACCCACTTCAACATTTAATAGGATGAAAAATAACAACATTAATTCCCTCTGCGTTGTATATGGCACAATTAATATTGAGCGCACCGCTCCCATTTAAGTTTAAACAAACGCGGCAATCAGTTACGGTACTTGTAATGAAATTCCTGGGCTTCATTTGATTAAAACAAGTCCTAGATGTCGCTCTCGATCGCGCGCAGTGGCGTTATTGCATGGCAATTTCTACCATTTTTTTAAATAATGGAAATTATTTGATTTGAAAATACTTAAAGATTGTGCAAATTTGGTTGTCTAATTTCGATCATAATTCATTAAGGTTACCGGCACCCCACCTGGGCTAAGCGGTATGTCGTACTCGAACCGACTAAAACCACACGGTGTTCCATCACAGTCCATATTACCAGGGCCTCAGGTGTACCCTTAGAAGGAAATCCCTGTGAACCCTGCCAGACTTGGCCGCCTGTTAAACAACAGGCGACCCCACTGTGTTGTGAGGGATTTTGTCCCCTATCAGTAAGAGAGGCACGCGCGGAACACGACACCACCGTCTCGGGCCTGCTTCTGCTAGGGCGCTAGATAACCCTGTCCGTCGCCCCCAGGCAAGCGCTCATGGAGGCCGGAGATCCACTTGTTCTCTCCGGCGCTTTGTGCGTCTTCTGGGGATGGGAGAGTAGTAGTTCTCTCCCGTTCCCTTTCCGCCGCCTCCTTGGCATACATTACCTCCTCGCAAAACGAGGCGACGGAATCCCACGCTCTCTCGCTCTGGACCATGGACATAATCATCGTCGTCGTCGGCCGTCGCGAGGTCAGCACGCTGCTGCGTCCATGCAGGGCACTCCACTAGAGTGTGGAGTGCGGTATCCTCGCGGCAGCCCACGTAGTGGTGGCACACAGGCGTTGGCTCCCAGCCTATCCGACACAGATACTTCCCAAAACAGCCATGTCCAGTAAGTACCTGCGTCATCCGGTAGGAGAGGCTGCCATGCCGCCTCTCTAGCCAATCCTCCATGACGGGCCTTACCGCCACGATCGTGGCGTGCCCTTGCCCGGGCATGCTTGGATAAATAGTTAGCAGGATGATGACAATGACGATGAAAATAATTTTACATAAAAATATTTTTTTTAATTGTGGTAATTTTTTTTTGCTTTAATAATATAAAAACAAAACATTTATTTTGAAATATCACTCTTTCTTTACCAGAAATTTTCATTATCTTATATTCAGAGTTAGAGCTCCAGTAAAATGTGAGAAATCCCGTTTCTTGGAAACTCTAGTTTTATATAAGCTTGATAACATAAGAAAGTAAATAATTTTGGTATAAATGTTTACCTATATATCATAAAGAAATCAAACGAACAGTCGTAACTTATTGTTATAATTAGCACAAGGCATTACAATGTGACGCCGCCATCTTTCTCGCACGTAATCAAGCATAACTTTCTTATTAACTATAAAGAATATTTATGTAAATATCCGATAACAGCACTCATCATGCATCACCATCACCTCCCTGATATATACTTTATAAACATTATAATTAAAAGGATTTACTAGTATTAAAATCAAAATACACTAACCTGTCATCCAATTAAACATCCAAAATATTAAAAAATCACGGAGGCTGAATAAACCTTATAATAACATACATTTTTAAAGTAAAATTTCAATTTTTTTTAGGTTTGTTGAGTTTGGCAACTGATTTAGAAAACACGGTCGACTGTGAAACTAATAATAATATACATTATCTACATTAATTACATCTTCCTGAGTACGCGATTTCTTTACTATCCATTGACGGTGAACAGAGAAAAACAAGGATGAAGTTACGACTTTTGAATAAAGCCTAAAAGAGAATAATATGGTTCTAGACGGAATATGTTTATTGTCAACAAAAGTCATTAAGTTTATTTATTTATTTGGTTTATCAACGGTTCTTACAATAATACAATCTCAAGTTAGTTTCTAAACTTCACATGGTATCATTAGCGGTTGCCAAATACACATCCAAACCACGTTTTAAGTGCAATGTAATGTCATTGTGATAAACAAAATATCCAGAACTGCCGCAGACTAATTAGTGTTTTTATACCGAAGTAAGATAACCTTATGCTTTTAACACGATAAGGACCTATTCTTGTAAGTTAAAATATTTTTTGAATATTCCTCTTCTAGGCTAGAAGTTATATTTTATATAATATCTCTTCTAGTGTGATATTCTAGACATGTATCATGTACACTTTAACTTTTAATCAACTACATTCATTCATTCATTCATGCTATAGTGCTAACCCAGCTCTCACTGCCATACGTTAAGTTGGGGATCAGCGCGCTATTATGAACTGGCAGGTGCTTTCCCACTGACTGACCGCTCATAAAGGCATGCAGTGCCCCATTCACACGATTTCATTCAGTCTTCTTTAAATATCTCCTACCTATTATTCGTTCCTTAAAAACAAGCTACTTAAATATACAAACTCTGTCACCTGTGCTATACTTTTGTTTTTAACTACAACTGTAGTTCAGTGAGAAATATTATAATAAGTTTCGCCTACATCTGAGGCATGGTTTTAGAAATACCCAATTATAAGAGGCATGCAAGCAAAGCCGCGAGGAACAGCTAACAACAGATATATTTTTGAAATGTACTAATTAAGCCATTTGATACCCAATACGGAAATCATTTAATTATTTTTTTTAACTCATAACTTTATCTCCTATAGAAAGCACCATATTTAATTTACGCAAACTAATATCTTTTTATTACGTTGTCTATTTTTTATATATTATGTAATTCCAATTTAATACGTCCACACGTTTTAGGAAAAATATCTTCCGGCGGAGGTGCAGCAAACTGAGGGGTACATTTTTCCTCAGCGATCACGTCATACTTTGCCACAAATTATTCTCCTAGTCAGAACAGTCTTAATTTCACTTGTCGATTCATTGTCTTCAACCCGCATGTTCTCACATCTGAGGAATGAGATAAAAACTTATTGTTTCTATCTTTACAGGTCAATTACACATCAACCTAGTCTGATGATAAAGGCTTCCATTCCATTGATATTTTAAGGTAAGAAAGAACTTTCGGTTTGATCAGAACACATTAACACATATCTTGTGATTTATGAGTCGTGTCATTCTCAGAAATGATGTATAATTCATTTATGCTTTTACACATTAGGTACGTTATATCTACTTTCAATGTTCTTTTAATTGAAAACTTATAAAATTGATTTAAAAAATAGTAAGTACGCTTTTAATATATTTTTGAACGATCCCAGTGATTAAGCTCGTCTAGATGTCTGATAGCGACCGGTACTAAGTACATACCAGAGGCGTGCTGCTTATACTGTGAACGATATATCCGCGAACTTTGTGGGATGCAGTTGTAGATTTGGCTTTTGGCCTGGGGATAATAAGTAGGGCTGCCCGCGATCCTAGCAGAAGCAGGCCAGACGGGGCAAGACCCCTAGACTTCTGGGCAAGTTCCTTCTATGGTTATTCATTTGTGACGGAACACCGTGTAATTAATATGTTTTAGTAGGTTCGATTTCGAAAAAAAAGACTTCGCAAAAACTTTGTGTAAAAAATATCGTAAAACATTTCGTAGCAAATAAATTATATTGCATGATATTTTGTGAATTGATAAAATATACTCGTTTATATTGATAAAAAAATAGTTTTCTTCTATTGTATTACAATATGTAGTATGTTACTACTATATGTACTATTCAAATATTGAAAGAAGTTGACAAAAATATATACTGCAATATATTGAAGAATACTATTAAAAGCGGGTGCTTTTAATAGTAGGCCCTTCTTCGTAACTGGCCATCGTGTATGAAAGGTCTGATGAATGAGGAAGAGGCGCGAGCTGCATATCAGCAAACCGGTTGCCTAATAATATATTAATTTTCATGACAACTTCTTAAAATTACAACTTAGTACGACAAACACAGACTTGAGAAATAAAACTTTGAAATGGCCAAATAAAAATATGCTTTATCTAGACTCGTTAATTAAAGCTTAGTGCCCAAATGTTATGATGGTTGAAAACAAAATAAACTCATCATTATTATTTGATAAATGACTCAACAAAAACCTTGACCCACATAAAAATAGTATTGTTTAGTAAACAGCAGAATTCTGCATATTGATAATGGCAAATACGCAATAATATTCTTTTATTGTCCTCTTATTGACGTTTGTGCTATATTAAATTGTCATATTATCTTTACATTAAATATTATTGCAAATTTCTATCATCCAAAAATAATAGCGAGTAACTGTAAAGGGAATGCACCATAAAGTTTAAATAAAAACGTGCTTTTTTAGTACTATAATATCGAAAACAGTTTTAAATTCCAAGAAATAATTAAAACAGCCCCTTTCTAATTAATGTAGGCAAGTAAAGTAAAAGTTAAAGCCATATTTTTATTATTAAGGAGTAATCTACAGAGAAAATATTTGTCCTTCGCTTGGGGTGTACGAAAACACGTATTGTTAAAATTCACAATGTAAAAAAAACACTTGGATAAGTAGCATCATTAAAAAACTGCTATCTGAAATTGACGCATACTTTGTAATTAATATGTTTTAAAGGATTTTCAAAATTATTTTCTATTTCAACCATAACTATATTTAAAGAAATCATCACATGACACTACTAGTATTTTTTCCAAACATTGTTAAAACTATGTATATAACTCTATACAGTGTGTCTGATAAGCAATTCAAAGATCTATCTACTAATTTTTTTGCTTTTTGTATAATATATATAAATCACAGTACCTGTCAAGTATAAATAGGTAACATTGTTGTGTATTACGCTGAAAGTGACGAATGATGTGAAAGCGTTTGTCACTTTCAGCGCAATATATTTTGCTTCTCGAGTTGGTCATCGATCGCCCACTGTTCACTGCATACTTGATAATTACCAAATAACACTTTAATAATTACCTAACTAATACAAAAAAAAGTAAAAAAATGTAAATTTTATTTTTAGGGTTCCGTTCCTCAAAAGGAAAAAAAGGAACCCTTATAGGATCAGTTTGTTGTCCGTTTGTCTGTCAAGACCCTTTTTCTCAGAAATCCGTGTACGCATCAAGTTTACATTAATACCAAATTCATAAGTCTGCAGTCTGTCAAATGAAGCTTCTAAGTCAACGCAATCAAATGATACGGCCTTAATGGCCGTATCTTTTGATTGCCTTAGATTTTAACAACTTTAAACATTTCGCAGGTACATCAAAACCTATAGGGTACTGCCCATTGACCTAAAATCATGAAATTTGGTAAGAAGCACGGTCTGACAGCACAAGTTAAGAAAAAAATCCGAAAGTCGTTAATTTGTTGTTATATCAGTTTTTGTGATTACAAACTTATATTTTGCGGTTCGATTGTTGACTTTGTCGTACATCGCAACCGCAAAGTTAAGTTTGTCTTTCGAGAAAGAAGGGCAAAAGTCTTCGAGAATTGATTCCCGAGATGGACGTATACAAGTTTGTTTGCTTACGGAACCCTCGGTGCGCGAGTCAGACTCGCACTGTCCAGTTTTTTATAGTCTTGTCAACAACAGGCGACAGCCGCAGGGCGCCAAAGATGTATGGCAGCCTCATTATAATATGCTAATTAGACAATATACAAGTAATCGTACACATGAGTTTCACAATTTGACAGGGCTTTTCAAGAAGTTATTTAAATGATGATTATTAAATGGTTTAAACAATATTAATTATTGGTTGCGAAACGTTCATAATACATACTATAAAACAAAGCTGTCGAAAATTGATTTTCTTGAAAATATTAATTTACATCGTTTGGTTACTCGCTATAAGAAGTACTTTTATAGGTGCTTTTTTTTTTCATTTTGACCCACGTTACATATGTCATTTGATTACTTTTTCTTATAATACAATTTTATGTTTGAACTTGGAAAGTTTAATCTTTTCTGTAAATGCCACAATAAAATGGTTTTTAAGTTGTACGGTATTCGTCGCCAACCTATTTTCCCGTCTGTAATACTGGTATGGCATGTAGGTATGTATAGTATGTAAAATGTATCGCATGAACGTGTCCGTTATTGCCTGTTTTATTACATTTATTATGGTGTAACACGTGTGCGATGTCAATGATTGTTTTAATGTTTTATGCGATTGTTCAACTACATGTAAAGTGCTTCAATTGTAGGTGTCATTTTCGCCAAATTCAATAGGTCGTAAAACAACCAATTGTAATAATGGCCTAGCAATGGCTATTTTAGTTCAATTAACAAAAAATTATGTTATGACCTATATCAGAGTTTTGTTAGTTGACAAACATACAGAACTCAGTTACCGGTGATATTTAACATTTGCGACAGTGTCATGATGATGCTGCAAATGCAAACCTAGTCCCCACTCTCCTGTTGACCAATACTGACCCTCAAATCTATCAATGATCAGCCTATCGCCGTCCACTGCTGGACGAAGGCTCCGCCAAAGTCCGCCAACTATTCCGGTCTTGGGCAATCCGCATCCATCCGCTGCCAGCCACCTTCTTCAGGTCGTCGGTCCCTCGTGCCGCAGGGCGCGCTACGTACGCTACGTTTGCCTAATCGCGGTCTCAACTCTAGCACGTGTCGGCTCCAGCGACCATCAGTCCACCTGGAGACATGACCAGCCCACTTCCACTTCAGCATACTGATTCTCTGTGCGATGTCGATTACTCTAGTTCTCTGCCGAATAACTTCATTTCGAATTTTATCGACTAGAGAAACACCGAGCACCGCACGCTGAGCGACTTTAAACTTGTAGATCAGACCAACAGCGAGTGTTCACGTTTCGGCTCCGTATGTCACTACGGGTAGGACGCACTGGTTAAATGTCCTGGTTTTTAGGAATTGAGAAAGCGGTGACTCGAATATTTGATGTAGCTTCCCATACGCCGCTCAGCTTTCTTCTATTGGCCTCCCGATCGAAGTCGTGCCAGCCGAGTTGGATACTTTGGCCAAGATAGATGTGTGTATTCTTGCACAACCTCGAGAGTAGCGCCATTTACGACCACAGAACTCGGGGATACATGCCTATTATGCATGACTTTGGTCTTAAAAATGTTCATCCCAAGTCCCACTCGTCTTGAGGAATCGTCCAGAATGCTCAGCCTTCCTTCCAGATCATGCAGTGATTCCGCGAGGATGATTAAATTCCTCAGTCTTTTGAATTATTTACCTCAATGTGTGTATGTGGTCCACGGTGTTGAAGCCTTTTCGAAACCCGGCCTGCTCCACGAGCTGGGAGTCATTAAATTTTTGGGCAAGACTATTCGTAATGAGCCGCGAGAACTTGTACACTAGGCTCAGGAGGGATATGGGGCGGTAGTTCTTCAGTAGGCTTTTGTCTCCTTTTTTGAAGAATAAGACCACCATGCTTCCGGTGTAGTGCCAGTATGGATGACGGAATTAAACAGTTTTGAGAGCTCTATAAATGTGTCCGTCTGGCAAGCGGGTCATCCGCGCTGAGGGTTTCGGGTGAGGATGGTTCGTGAGGTGTATAGGTCCTCATAAAGCTTATCGACTTCAGCGAAAATCTCTGTCTTAGAGGTGACGGTGGTGCCTTGTGCTGTGCTGCGCTTAGACAGGTGACAACTGAAGGCTTGGCAAAAACTTTCGAGCCCTTGTTTCAAGCAATCGCATCCTCAATCGCTCGAGTATTCGACTGCCGAATGTCTCGTTTTATTAACCTCTTTACCTGCCTGTTAAGTGCCTGACACTCAGGTGGGGTGGCGTTTACTGTTTCTCGTCTTATCCTCATTAGACCCAGAGTCTCGCTTGTAAGCTTCGACTTCCAATGCTCTTGGGTGGAAAGTGTTTAGACCCCACCTCGCGGACGACACGCACCAGACTGTCGGTGACATCGTTTATACCCCGTACGGTTTCCAACATGGCGAACCGGTTCTGAAATTCCAACTGGAAGCTTTCGCATCCAGCCTCGACCTGGGGCAGAGTTGGTCTGAGGGTCGACTTCATCAGGCGCGCCTGCTCTGTTCTGATGGATAAATTCATGGTGCCTCTTATGAGTCGCTGATGACATCTAGCGTTAAACCTATTGATCACAGAGACATCCCTGAATAATTGGCGTTTGTTTGTCATGATGAAGTCGAATCTCGTTCTTTATCAGGGCATAGCCAGGTCCACTTCCTTTGAGGCTTCTTCTGAAATAAGGAGTTCATCAGATAGAGCTCCTGGGCCTCGAGAGAGTTTACCAGCATTTGCCCCTGTGATTTCTGAGCCCGTAGCCAAACGGTCATATACTCGATTCGCCGTATTCTTGTACTCCCGCTTTTGCATTGAAATCGCCCATGACAACCGTGAACGAAGTGTTGGTACGAGACAGAGCCTTAATTATATCTTCGTACACAGCTTCGACCTCGTCGTCAGGATGTATAGACGTGGGAGCATATTCTTGTACAACCTTCTAAGAATACCTCTTGGCTATTCTTAAGATGAGGTAAGCTAACCTCGCTGACACACTGCCAACTTCCTCCACGCAGCTTTTGTGCAATTTATGGCTCATAAATACGACGCCACCTTGGGATGGTTAGTCTCCGACCACCAGCAAATAGGTCTACAATATAAGACTACAATAACAATGCTTATTAACAGCATTTTATACTAAATAAATAGATAAATGGATAACACAAATTGTACACATAGATTCCTAAATGCAATCCATATTTTATCTACACAAAAATATTTATCTGTCATTTTCTACACCCAAAAGATTATTTTGTGTTAGTATTTAAAATATAATGTCATGTAACGAAATATTTGTAGGTATAAATGCCATAATAATAAAGCGACCGCACTGTACTCTACTGATGCAAAACATCTGAGATGTACCTCGGCATGGATGGGACTCAGCGCGTCTGCTCGGGTGGAGGAAAACAGTTGGCCGTGTCAATTTGCAGCATAAATCTGTTGCGCCCGTCTTTTCCCCGCAATAAAGGTGTTTCCAAGAATCTCATTCAATAATTTTGTTATAATAATTATATAAATATATAATCAAAGATAATAAAGGTAAAAAAAAAACTTTTGCTTTTTCGTTACGTCGCTACGTTCATCTGATGATATAATCAGTGATTGTTTTAACATATAAACGCTTGCAAAATCGCAAAAACCCTACTAATATTATAAACGTGAAAGTTTGTGAGGATGTATGGGTGTATGTAAGTATGGATGTTTGTTACTCTTTCACGCAAAAACTACTGAACCGATTGCTATGAAACTTGGTATATATGTGGAAAGCTGGAGACCTGGATTAACACATAGCTTACTTTATATCCCGATATTCCCACGGGATCGGGACTTACGCGGGTGAAACCGCGGGGCGCTGCTAGTCACACCTTTATCTGTGTGTGATATCTCGCTAACAGTAAATTGCCTTAAACTAATGTAAATTACCAATAGCTTATATAAATCAGTACAGTTTCCAATTGAAGGCACGTAATAAGTCAAAATAAATGTTTAAATATAAGTCATACTCACACACATGCAACGGGAAGTTTTTACTTGTGAGTACTATTAGCTAAAATCTATATTTTAGCAAAACAAGCACACGGCCTGGTTGATGGTAAGAAGTTACCAGTGCCTATAAACACTCGCCACACCCGCTGTAATGTTAATTAATTGTTTGTTAAATCTTATCCCCCTCTTCCACGGAGTTCTGATAACCCTTCTCATCGGATAAAAAAACAGCTCTACTACACTAATAGCATAAGGGGTGTTTTTGTATAACACAGAAAATATATCTTAATTCTGTAAAAGTAATTGCTGAGGTAAACGTTAGAGTTTGGGTTATAATCCTAATTTTTTTCTTTAGTGTTCGTTACAATACGAAAGGATACGTATACAAATTAAAGAATGATATCATTAAAAGAATAATACTGATACTTGAGAAATAACCGTAGCCAAGGATTCATCATTATAAATAGAGAACATTTGTTTACTTTACAAAGGCAACGATGACAAATATCTTGACCTCCAATCAATTATTATGCAACTGTTTATTAGGAATGGAATCTATAGAATAATAAAACTAAAGATTGTTTTGGCTGAACGCCTAATCTCTGTAACTACCATACCGATTTGAAAACATATTTTTGCATTTGATAGGCCAATTCTTGAGGAAGATAATAGGCTATTTAACACAACGTTACTCTCCTTAGTAGCGGAATGATCCATGTTTTTTTTTTAATTTATACAGAATTAATATTATTAGATATTCAAGACAAGAAAATTACAAGTCAAAACTAGAACAAGCAATTTTCTTTAAAGAAATTTTTCCTTATATTTATTCACGTTTTAACAGTTTTTGTGGTTTTAATATAGTATACCAGCATGTTAATTTTCAACTCGCTATATCCTTGTAAAGTTTTTAAGAACCTTTTTATATTTAGTGCACAAGTTTTGCGCTAAAAGTTGTGGAACAAAAATAGTCCGGGTTTCTGTAAAAGTTGCAAAGTCAAGTCATAAAATTCTACACACCAATAGTTTCGTCTAAAACAAATCGGGAACACTACATCTCTTAAACAGGAAGGTACTTTAAATTTTATGGTTGTAAGGAGAAAATTTAAGCAACTGCCGAACTTGGGCACAAGTAGTATACACACTACATCCAAGTTAGTGGAATTTAAGTTTCAAATCACTTTTTCTGTTTCCGTTATCGCTTGTAAAAATCCAAGGAATTTCTTTACTATCTGTCGAAAAGAATTGGGGCATTAGTCAGTTGGTAACGGAACCGTAATGTTTTCATTACAATTTTTTTTTTATAACACCCATCAGACGTAACATTACGAATGATTACAATTGTACACAATCTGTATGCATCTGTGTGTATCTACATTTTTTTTTAATTATTTATAAATTTAATTTCGCTATTAGAAATAGATTTAACTGTAAAAATCTAATTATAACAAGAGTATAACGATTACAAATTAAAAATAGATTTTTCACAAAACCTTTTATATAAAAGCAGCCGCGAACAAAGAGGTGTGGCCATTAATTCATCGAAAATAAGGCTCTTCAATCACCTTTGTATTCCTCCGTAACCTATTGTTGTTATTACTGAAAGCCACTTTCTTAATCTCTTTTATGAGGGACTTTCCTTTATTATATTTGACCTATACGCTGTTATGAGTTACTTTGTTAAGATCTAACTAACAGTGACACATTCCAAATTTAAATTTATTCATTAATCAACAAGAGTTTACAGAAATTTTCTTTACAATGAAAGTTGTAACTACTCTTTAAACACCAGACAATGCAAAAAGACGTCTTAAAACTACCAATTGTACTAACTACTAAGAGTAACACAAACTCTTCGAAGACGATTTTTTATTCGTTAAAGTAAATATTTAACAGTATTGGTATATTGTGACGCAGCATCCGGTCTAACTAAACAAGAAGAGTGCCGCTTTGACGCCGGATGCGAGAATATCGGCGCACGAGCGCATAAGCATGCCTATTGTAAAGTTCGATCTACAAACGTCAATCCATCAATGTCCGTCCTCGCGCCGGAAAATTATACTGAGTTAATGTTACAAATTCAACTTTATATTATTTTTATATACCTAGAATAAATAAAACTGAAAATTGTAAATTTACCCGTCCACGCGTCTTGATTACGAAGTTATTGATATTAAAATAAGGCCTCAAGGGTATCAAGATAGTACAAGTAAATACTAGTTACGTCTACATAATAAAACATTGATTGTTGTAAACTCTTGTACAGGAGTTTCTTTTATAACATTTGTTTGTTTGTATGTGTCAGTGATCATTAAGAAAGCATATTCATAACGCTACGCTAAGCCAAACGGCTGGTGCAAAATAAAATTGTAATCTTAGTGAGGAGTATGCAATTTACTTTATTATATTAAGTAATGATTAATGTTTATATGTTCCATACAATTCTCTTAGAATTTAATCACATGAAGCAAAATGTGTATTATGAATATTTAAAACATTTTGCCCCGCTCCTTAAAAGATCCATCTCATCCCTTCTGATTATCTTACAGGGGCTACTATAAATAACGTTAGGCAGGCTCATCCTTCGTCTAATCCATTTACTCTGGTCACTAATCTGCTTGCTCTCTGTGTACCTATCAAAGGTGAAATAATCATGGTAACAGATAAGGAAATCGTTCATTAACATTTTATTGTTGTATTTTTTTGTGGGTGATAAAGATATTGTTACAAATATCTATTATTAATAAATATATTGAGTGTTTTGCGAAATACAAGTAAAATATTTTAATTAATCTTAGAAAATTCGGACTTAGTCGAAAGATCACTGTCCTTACGTAAGGAACAAAAGAACTTGACATTGATACGATGAGTCGGAGCAACCCGCCTTGTCCAGCCCGATAAGGACTACAGTGCGTGCCATTGCGCTATAAATAAGTCAGATAAAATACTGAATACTGTTCCTAATTACCATTTAGAAAAGGCCTTGTAGGTTTATTAGACGACGTAAAGAGCTAACTGCAAAAAAAGGTTACTTTACACTTCATCGACATTAAGATAAAGGTTGCAGAACTCGAAGGTTACAGTAATGCGTTGTTTTTATCAATATAGAATAAATAAATAACAAACTATCATTCAGACGGAGAGTGAGACGCTTGAAGAAATAATATATTTAATAACAGGTATCCAGACGAGAAAAAAGTTGCAAGTGCAGGCGAATGGATGTTCTTTCTACATTGTTGTTGCTGTATATTTAAGGCACAGCACTCCTCTAATGAGTCTAAGCTTTAATTCCATGTCTTCCGTGTGCAGTATAGATAGCGGGGTATTAGAATTATCTATATTGAACGACTAGGGAGTGTAGAAAACATTAGTGCACTGTCTCGAACTTGTTTTCGCAAGGGTGCACAGCATTACTTTAACTAATTCACACCGCTCATTATACTTGGCAATTGTTAGGCCTGTCTTAGGCCTAACAATTTCCGTATTTTTGGGGCAAAATGTACGCTTTCATGGAATACATTTCACTTATACTTTTCCCTACCGTTATCATAACCACAGCAATAAATCAATGGTTTTGCAAACAACAACGAACAAAATTATTCTTTTGAAATACAATATACAGCGTGCAAGTTTGAGCTACCCGAAAAACTTACAAAAAAACAACCAAAAAAAAATGATGATATGATTTTCGACTCAGAATGTTGGTCTGAATACACTATTTTAAATAATATTAAGCATGATTAGTATTATACTAGAGTTAGGAGAAAAAATGATATATTCGGGAAGATGGGAAATTATTTTTAATTATTTAGTGTAATCCAAAAATTTTACTGCCCTCGAATACAAATATGTATGTGGTTTGCTTCTTTATGAAAAAATATACAAATGACATTTATAGCTCTTATTTTATACTTATTATGTTAAAATAATTTTAGTAATTTCAGTGATTCATCGTCATCATCATCATCATCATTTTAGTCTTAGGACGTCCACTGCTGGACATGGGCCTCCCTAAATAAGTTCCAAGAAGACCGGTTAGAAGCGGCCTGCATCCACCGTTTACCTGCGATCGTTATAAAGTCATCTGTTCATCTTTTAGGTGGACGTCCTACGCTGCGCTTTCCGGTCCGTGGTCTCAGGTCCAGAACCTTTGGTTCCATCGGCCATTCTTTCTGCGAGCTATACAACAATAATAATATTACTAATATCAATTGTTACGATAGAATGTACCACAACACTGATCGATTTAATCAATAATACTGCGTCACTTGACATGTCTCTTTGACATCTAAAAATATTATCAAGCTTTATTGTGGCAAGTATAATTTGTGATAAACTTTGGGTAACCGATATAGCACTTAAACAATAATAACTAACAGCAATGATTTTTTAAAGATTTGAATAAATTGTGCGCATGATATACGAATAGATTATGGCTAAATATTAAAATTACAAGAAAACGGTCAAGGCTTTGGGTTAGCTTAGTGTTATGTCCGATTGTGTTAAAGAGTTAATAACCCTCTGTCGTACAGAGTTAGAAAGGGACGGGGTAAAATATCTGTCTATATTTACTACAGAAATGGGCTTCTTAAAGCCAGTTCTCTCGTTAAAGCCCTTGCTTTGTCCATTTTAGGTGTCGACGGCGCCTGGAGCCTGTCAACCGTATAAGGAAACCGTCGCAATTCTAATAATTATGATTGTCAGCGGCTTTTTTAATGGATAATGTCAAAGAGTTTATTGCAACTGATTAATGTACTATAGACATGAAAGTCACGCTACAATCGTGGCGGTTAGATTTCGTACAGGATCGAGTAGAGGCGCTTTCAAGGCACGGCTGCCAACGACCTCATGACCATGCAACTTGCGCCAGCAGACTTTGGACAGCTCAGAGGACACTGGACTTCGTACTTTAAAAAACTGTTTCGCCTTGGTTTTGTCCAATGGAAAAACGAGAGTAGGAGAGTGCTTAATGACCTGGATCCTCTATGGGCTTTGAAGTCGGAATGTTAGGCGGCCTGTCGTCTTAGACTGCGTTCTCATAATGAAATGGGATTTCGTTATGTCCCACCCAAGTGCTGTCTTAGATATTTATTACCTACTATCTTATTTCTGTTTCTAACCGACTTCAGAAAAGGAGGAGGTTCTCATTTCGACTGTTTTTTGTGTGTATGTTGTCTACCTTTGTACCGATATCTTAGCAAATTGTGAACCGATTTCCATAATTCTTGAGTTAAAAATTGAGTTATTTTAGTCAACGTTGGTCCCATTTAAATGTGCAGAAAATACTCCACCTCTCAGGGCCGAAAATCAAGGAATGAATACAGCTTAATTGAATTTAGCATGATTTGGCCATGATTTACTAATTATTAAAGCGTTCTGGTTTAAAATAGTCACTTGGCAACATAACAAAGACATTAGTGCTGAAAGTGTTACCACAACAATGCAATAATGGTCAGAAACCAAGTGACTAAGCTTCTATTTTTGGTCCACAATACCACTTTAGATCTACAAATAACGAAACCGAGCTATTCGCACCGCTGATCCGATTTGATCTGATTAATGAACTCAAGGCAAATTCCTGACTCATTTACTATTTTAAATTTCTTACGACGTAAACACTTGTACGTACACACATCAATACAAATAAATAAAATTAAAGTGTCTGTTTGTAATATCAAAATAATAGTTTTTTTAAGCTCATACCATTAAATTATTTGCACAATACCTATTAAAAAATAAGTTTTTAAAATTTTTGTCTATCTGTCTGTTTGTCCCGGCTAATCTCCGCAATGGGTGATCTGATTTATACGGGACTTACACTGGCAGATAGCTGGTATTATAAGGACTAACTTAGGCTACTTTTATTTTGGAAAAAAGAATTAGGGTTCCGCGCAAAATATATAAATATGTACACGCGAGTGAAGCCGCGCGGGAACTGCTAGTAGGAAATACAATCATGTTTTGAAAGTGTTAATTAATAAACGACACATAATAGCATGTTTATACATATAAGAATACTAAATACACATCAAATTTTACTTCAAAAATCCTTCTTATAAACACTAATATGGATGCTGTGATGTGCATGACTGCACATACAGAGTTCATTATCATTTTTGTCAAAAAACTTTTCTCAGCAAGCGAACTTATATCAATAAAATTACCATATAACCAATAAGATCAAATCCCTAGGATTCAATGGAATAAATAAAACAAGAACTATAGAAAAAAAAACGAAAATGTTAATAGAATGTTTTGACAAGAGCATGCGCTCTATAGAAGTATCCGTGGACGTTAACAATTAAGTCAATTAAAGAGCATCGACAGCAGAGCGGCGTGAGCACTGGTATCATAATATCGTTTAATCAATTAGATCGCGAGCAACTGAACCGGGGGTCATTGACATGCAACTAGCGTTTCTTGCTATGCTACATTATACGCTATAGTTGCATTAATTAGTTGTACAGAATGCGCTGCCTTACTAATCCCTTGATTGCTGTCAAGATAATCTATGATGGGTTGAAACGTAAAATGGTCCGTTCGGTCGGTATTTGGGTCGCGGTGATTGCTCCAACGCCCAGATTCCCAAGAACAATGCCCGATCCTACTCATCAACGGTCTTTTGTCTTGATATAAATACGAGTAGATATGTCCTATCCCAATCTATTTTCACGAGTAGATTCACTTTGTCATATATTCTGTTTCTGCATTAACAGATTTGTAATATTACATCGTTACACAACACTGTTAAATCACCTACATTTTTTTTGTAATATTTTTACAATGTCGATACGGTGATTTTACCGTTGTTCACTTAATCCAAATAGGAACGACTAACGTTATACGAACGCGAAACAGCGAATACTAACCCGGGAGTCATCGTTCTGAAAAATGTATCGCCTTTAATTTGCATACAATAACCGGTTGTGAATGGCGGTGGATGTGTACTGCTCCATCCATATTCTTAGAAATTAGATATCTTACTTAAAAGTCACGTGACAATTTCCCACACATTGTATTCCCGGATGTAGCCCTAAAACGGGAGAAAATAAATCAGAATACGAAACGAAAAGGTCTTTCGTCTTTCTACTCTTATCAACAGACTTTTTAATTATACTCATTGCACCTCATTTAGCATCTTACTCTCCCATTTACAAATTAATGTACTTTTAGTATCAGCCTTAAAACTCTTTACTTCATTGCTTAATAGTGCGACTTAATAGTGTTAAACTTTTTAAAGACTTACATTTATAGTTAAAGTGTACGCAATACCTCTTGACCAGTTGCGATGTATGTGAATAATGTGAAACCTTAGTCCATTAAAAAGTAGATCTTAGTACTAAAGTAGGGACAAGGTAATAGGTCACTTTTGACAGATGTCAGTTTTATATTCATAGTGAGGTGACCTGCTTAAAAACATCGATTAAATGAATGAATCGAATGAATCGATACAGACTTGAAACATATGTGAATTTTAAAAATGATCATGCGAATCCCTGTCCCATTATTATTTTTTCTTTCATAAATTAAAGGAGCAAAATAAGACAAGTACCTACGTAATTTAACAAAAAAGAATTGGTTGCCTGTAAAGTCGGTATACGGGCGAAAGTTTTACGTGACAACGACTTTGAGTGGTAAAATAATTTTAATGTGAATATTCATTCGTATAGTAGGAAGAAGGATGAAATAATAGTAACAATTTAAAACATTTATTTATACAAAGAATTATATTTAAAACGCGTGCCTCTCACTCGCTCTCATTGTGAGCGCATAACGTGAGCGGAGCGTAACGCAGTTTCTTGAAGTGTCACCCGGCGAACCAATTTATAAGACGTTGTCACGTCAAAAATTGCTTTTATTCACTTGAACTATCGGTACTGCTATCTTCATCACTGCTGTCAGCACTCAGAGATATTATTAATTCATTTTCAATAATATTGTCTATGAATGATACGGAGCATTGTCCATTATAATTTTCGATGGGTTTTCTAAGCTGACTAGCAGCTTCTCAAACCACTTTTTAAAAACATCAAAGTTCATTTCCTCATGGTAATCTGTTGTAGTTTTAGAGGCGAATGCGAGGAGGCAGTCTGGAATAAAACCTTGAGAAGCTGATCCCGCGTGACATATAATAAGTCGGGCTCCTTTTCCCGATGGAACTTTTGAGGTGGAGGCCGCTGTATCATCGGTCCATGTCCGCGCAACCGTATGGTTCGCATTCAACCATGTTTCGTCAATAAACACGACATTGTCCCAATCCGTAATTTTATTTACCTGACGTAAGAATGTTATTCTCTTCAAAATAATATCGTAGCGTTCTAGCAGGATTTTCCGCTTGTCGGATTTTTTAAATCTAAAGCCAATCGATTTCAAAACCTTTGATAGAGACGATTTGCCTCCAAAAAATAAGCCTGCGCCTTTTAACGAACTCAATAGCTTTTCCCGTGTAGGATATTCTTTTCTCGAGTAATATCCATAAATGTGGTTGCGAATTGCAGCAGCATCAAAATTATCAACGTCAACAATTTTCTTCTCCCTCTTTCGTTTTTTCGGTGTACGTAAAGTATTATCTTCTGAGCCTGATGGTCCGTATTTCTCTTTCAAAATTTGAGTTACTGTCTTCTTCCCTATTCCCAATGCTTCGGCAACGCGTTCTCTCGGTGGTTTCAATGGTAAAAGAGGCCCATCGTTAACTGATTCACGTCCAAAATAATTGTACAATTTCAGCACTAGTTCGCGAGATTGACTGTTTAGAGTTTTCCCCCGTTTCGACATAGTAAGACTGTAATGTTTTTCTTGTTTAATAATCGTTAAGCAATAGGAGTCCAATTTATAGCCAGGTAAACGTAGTCAGTAAGGTCAGTTCAATGAAAAAGCCGGATCAGAAGAAAATAACAGAGAGCACACCAAAAACGCACAGTCACTTCGCACAACAACAAAAGACTGCGTCATCATCATGTTATGGCGACATGACATGCGTCATCGACAGGCACTGGTGTTGCCAGCAACATCCACCTAAATTGCACCCAACATCAATGACCTTTCTATTTAGTTATTTTTTTCTATTTTTATAGTTAGTTAAAAGAATAATAAAAATGTATAATTAGGTTTTATTATAATCACAACGTGGTTATAAATTTATGGTGATTTTTCTTCACAAGTAATCATTGCATTCGATTCAACTTACAATCCTATCAGCTTTCGATTTTTAGAGTAACATCCCTAGTGTTTAAAAAGAAAAGGGTTGACTGACGCAACATTGTAACGACGTTCAGTTCTTTAGATCAGAAATTGTTTATTATGTTTAGAATGGTTTATTAGTGAAAGCAAATCGTAAAATTACTCGTATCGGTCATTATTACAATAAATATGTAAACGTAATTGAAAAAAGTTAAGCAATTGTGCAGTTCTTATTTTATGCCCGCCGTTACAAGGTTACGTTGTTGAATTTTGATGAAATGTCAAAAGTGACCTATTATCTTGTCCCTACTTTAGTATACTCATTGCAGAAGCGTGTGTGCTCCAAATAATATTTTGTTAAGTGGTATTTGTATTGAGTTTGAATTAGATTCCCTCTCCACTTTTGCAGTCTATTCTGAGGATCCCTAAGTGGATCTTTCTCGTTTTATTATTTTACTTGTATTGTCTATTATTTATACTTTAACGAGCTTCCGTTTTAGCCTAGTACTTTTACGTATTTAATTAACGTTTATTGTCTTTTTTTCGGGACTGCTACTTCAAATGTAAGAGCTATTGAAACTTGAAGTATTAATAGCACTACAGCTCATTGTCTCTAATTCGTACTTGTAGCAAATTCTTACTAATTTCTTCCAACAGAAAGCAATATGGTAGTGTCACCCATTTCTGTTTTAACCTATTCTTTCCTTTTTACTGCTTACTTTTATATCATATTTCAAAAGGCCTTGAAAAAAACCAAGCGTTGGATCACACAGGCACGTCATTATTATGAAAATTCAAATGGAACTACATCATATAAAGTTACAAACTTACAAAATATTATCAAATGTATCTATTGAATTTCATTGGGAACAATACATGAAACAGAACAACATAAAATGTGTCCCCACGGTTGGATTATTTTCCGAAATATTTTACTAAGCTACTTTTAGAACCAGGGTTGTCAAGCACGGTAAAATATTACAAGACTACATTTTTTACTACGCTATAATATCTTTCGCGAGTATAATCTGGGGTTTATCTACTGTATATAGTTTTGAAAAATGTATAGTATTTAAAATACCATGTGTATTTTAGTTAAATTCAATGCTTCATAAAATTGCGAATGTAAAAAAAAAAATAATGATGAATAAACCTTTAATTTTCTTTTAACTAATTCAGTAGATAATCTTGAACCCAGCACTGGACTGGACTTGTCTAAAGTAAAACCCTAACGTTGGAAGTACACATATTATGTACAACTGTATTTGGCTACTGGGCTGCTTAAGTTGGATTAGTATGTAAAATAATGTTTGAACTGACTGATAATGTTTGTACCTTATATATAGTTATTTGTCTTACAGTCCACGAAAATTCGGTAGACGGAACATACCATATTTTTGGAGAACATGTACTGTTGTTTCTGTCATTTTAATACGTCATACAATGTATGTGTTACGTACCCAAAATCTGTGTATAAAGTATAGAGTGTAGTAGTATAAAGTGTCTTTTATCGGGGGCTTTCATAACTTATATTTGTTACGCGGTACAAAACGCAGTTTTAGTAAGCGGAAAAATTGGTGGAGGAACTTTGTAAATAAATCCAGAATTTGAGCCTTAAAATAGTAAGCTTGAGATTTTTTATATCTGTATGCGCGCTGAAGATAATTCGATAGTTTACTAGCAACTACAAATGTATGAAAAAATAACATTGTAATGCAAAATAATATATTGGTTTAACTTGTTACAATATATTATTATAATAGACCACTTAAGTGACGAAGAAGTTAAGAAGCTTGAAAATATTTATTTACACCCGATAGTATAATTTACAAGTGAATTACAGAGAATTAAATTACTTTCGCTAATGCTTCGTAGGCAGTTTAGTCTTCGTGTGATGCGACAGTGATGAATCGCAATCCTACATATAAACAAACTGTCAAGATAAGCCTAATTTATTACATCTTAGACACTGTACTTATTAAATCTTACCGCCTCATACGGCGAGCTACCTACTAACCTCATCTAACCAAAATATGTCAGGGTCACATGCCATTAGTTTGCCATAGATTTTTTTGTATACTCGTCACATTTCGTACAAAAACCACCAGTGTTATCTTATTTGGCAGGTACGTCAATTTAGTGGGTCAAAATTATACCTACATCCTTTTAAGATAATTTTCTATGTGATAACGTTACCTTTAATTGATCAACTTCATCTCTCAAAAGTTTGTTGTCTATTTTTTGTTACCTATCTGGCGTCTAGTCACTAGGCTATCTAGGTATCCCTCTTTTTTCATCTTTGAATCCCTTAAAGACACTAGTGCAGGTTGCTACTGACACGCCTTGTGTTTTCCGGTCTTTCCATTGAGCATGGGATCATGGGAATTATCGTGTCTCATTAAAAACGGATCTAACTCGAGAAAATTTTCTCGAGATGAAATTCTATGATTTTAAATGTGGCCTATAACCAGAAAAATGTTTGATGACGTCAAATGCATTTGTAGACGAAGGCCCTTATAATGTAGTTCAGTACCAATGCAATGCTAAATGCTCGTTCTTATAGTTCCTTGTGCTTTGATATAGACCATTAAAACAAAATTAGGAACTTTACGAGATACCTTCTATGTCTAAGTCAATATAGATAATATGTGTACGTGTTAGCAACGTGGACCTGTTTTTCAATCTTTAGTAACCTAACCAATGAATAAATTGTAATAAAACGAGGAACTTGGAGTGACTTTTCTCTAAACCAAGTTTTTTTCTTTAGCGGGGATCGTAAAAAGCAAACGATAAAGTTCAATACTGACGAAGTCTAACGCTCCCCTAAAGCCAACGAGCTTATATAGCATTGTCTCGATTTGAAGCCGAGCCAACGGATCAGCGCGTCGCGGCGTCGTGTGTCTTGCTTGTCTCATCTTATACTCCCCAGGGAAATTGAGCGTTATATGATCAGTTCAATCTGCTAATACGTTCACATAGACAATGTCCAAATCCCTAAGCTCTAACTTGTAATCCAGTTGATACGTACTTAGTACACCTTAAAAAATATTATTTGAACATATTTATGATTTATCTATAAAACAAAAATACCTACATATGTATGTATCAAAATGATTTAATATATGTTGGGATTGGTTGGTTGGTTTGGCTACCCGTGTACATTAGTATTTTTAGATAGGGTATACTTTAAGGGTGGTCCCATGTCAAGGAAGTCAGGATCTGATAATGGGATCCTGATAAAATTGAGAGAAACCCTTGAAAATTGGAGGAACGAATAGTGTTTCTGTTTACTTTTCATTACTTTATTAGGTATTTGCGTTCAGAAATCATCATATCATGTAACTGAGCTGATGATGAAAAAAAAGCATCAAATAAAAATCTTTTTAACAAAAAATGAAACCGACGAAATAACTAAAAAGCAATAAATAAATAAACCTCTTAAGTCTTGAGCTTATTTACATAAACTATCAAATTTTATATAAACTTATTTTCAGTCGGCGCCAAATAATAAAATGATTAATTACCTACGTATAGCCATGTCCATTTCTACGTAGGTACATATAAGATTTAGATAATTAATCAGTTTGTTGTTTGGCGCCGACTCAATATAAGTTTATATAAAATTTTAGAGTTTATGTAAATAAGCTCAAGACTTAAGAGGTTTATTTATTTATTGCTTTTTAGTTATTTCGTCGGTTTAATTTTTTGTTAAAAAGATTTTTATAACATCTTTAACTTTATTCTTTTTTTTTGGGATTCAATCAGAATATTGGTATCGAGTATGCACGGACGGACACCCTCATATATTATATATAAATACAGCGGTATGTAGTACAGCAAAAATATAATATAGGTACTTAGTAGTAATAAGAAATGATTGGCCACATTGATTTTCTGATACCATTCGTATTAAATACTCCTAAACAAATGATATATGAGCAACAGAAGAATCTTTAAACCTGACAAACTCTTCACATTAGCTTGAATTAAATTTATACCATCAGCATGCTCGTCCCATTTTTTATAATGGAATCCCTTCCAGACATATCCTTTAGGAATCTTAAGTGAAAGAGACGTATTGTTAAAGTCGAAGAAATAACGTATAATGCCTATTTCTAAAAAATAGGTCACTATTGTTCGGTTGACGACCTCCCATTGTGATTCTGACCCAACTGTACCTACCTAAACAAAACTTCATTAAATGGCTGTTTGAATATTATGTATAAACAGTAGTGCAGTGGGAGACTATAGATATCGTTTATTGATAACCTCGTTGACATATTAACGAGATGTCGGAACGAATTGCTAAGTAAGCGTGATGAAAGACATGGGCCAGGGGCTGCCCGACCGCACTGGGCTATTTTTGGTTAAAGACGTTGACCTGCTGCTATCTACATTTGGAAATACATTCAACGCTTTTCAAACAGTTTTATTACAATCTTCATAGAGCATCGGCATCAGTTTGTAATTTGCGTATACAACTATAGTGTCACTTCTGTTCTTGTATGGACGTTTAACGATGTCATTACCGTCAAACGTTTACTAAAGTGTTATAAATCAAATTCATCCCATTAAAGAGGGCCGCCGGCTGAGTCCGTTTGTCTATTGTCCAAGTACAATGTATTCCATCTGCAATTGTTCGTAATAATTTATGGCATACAGTTTGACCATGGTTTTGTACAAATTATCGGCCATAAACAGAAAAATACGAATTACTGGAAACTGATGTAACAGTAAAAAAACAAAGCCCGTTACCATGTGTTCGATCTCCGATCAAATGATAATTATTCAGACTTATTGTTCCAAGAAATAAAACTGTAGATTTGTATGTAACAAGTGTACGCTAACAATATTTCTGAAGGCCGCGCGGTTTCTTACTTACACATAACGTGGAACTCGTCCGCTTTTCATTGCCGCACGAGTATTGATTTACCCTGCGGCAAAGAACTTTCTGTTATTAATACAAAGTATATTTAAACTTTAATAACAAAAATACAAGCTTGGAGTGGTAATTAAGCGACTACATACCAATCTTGAGTGGTTCGTTCTACAATGTTCTACTTACACCGAGCATATTTTAGAACATATTTCATCAATCATTTTACCATTGAGACATCCACTGCTTAAAGGAATTTATTCAACAAACAAATATCATTACTATCATTAGTGATCGGCATATTTTGTATAAATTCGCACTTCGCATGTCATCCATTGATTTCGTAAAATTGAAACTAATCTTTGCTCCATCATCCCTACTATCCCTACTAATATTATAAATGTGAAAGTAACTCTGTCTGTCTATCTGTTACGCTTTCACGCCTAAACGGCTGGAGCGATTGAGATGAAATTTGGTATAGAGATAGTTCGAGGCCCTGGGAAGGACATAGGCTACTTTTTAACCGACTGCGCAAAAGGATGGTTACGATTTTACGCGATAACGACTTCTACGCGGCTGAAGCCGCGGGGAACAGCTAGTGAATTTATATAATCTTTTATGTTTTTATGTACCTTTTGAGTTATGTTTTCGGACTAAACATCTATTTAAAAATATGATGTTTATTTGTTAGCACAACCCTTAATAACGGCTATACCGATTATGACTTAAGTATTATTTTTTTTAATATTAGTGATAATCCAAAAAAAGAAAGAAAAAACAAATGCTTCTATTTCTATGGGCTTGAAAATGTTTGATACCTAATTATATTATGCCCTTAACGATAACGGATTTAGTTTTAATTTATCATAGGGTAACCGTGATCTTTGCTGGTGCAGCTGCAGACAGAAGCTAGTTGCCAATATAATCGTATTTTGCCGTGGTATAATGTACTCATATATATTATAATATTATTATAATGTTGGTAAGTACATATATCCCTGAATTTCAGCATAGCGGAACGCCGTCTATCAAACAGATATTAATAAGATAATTCAATTTCAGTAACAAAATCTGAGAAACCCGATTCCCGGTGACTTTGTGAAATTATCTATTTACCGAATCAATTTATCCTATGATGTGGTTTCAAAAATGTCATGTTAATTTAGAATGTACGTACAGTTTCTACGTTGCATTACATTTTGCATATTCAATGACTTTTAGTGACTAAAATATTTCAGAATATGATATTACAATACAGTTGCAATTGCAGTGATACATAGGTGCTGCAGCTGTATGTTTTTGTTTTGTTTAAGATAAACAAAAATTATTTACTCGATATTTTCTGCTGGCTAAAATTCCCGTTCGTAGTAATATTACAGGTAGTTTAGTCAAAGACCGACCGTCCACGATATTATCATATCTTAATAACACATATCCTCATAACATTTGAAAGACACCACATACCTACGTACATAGGCGTCGTAGATACAGTAAAAGTACAGATTATGTATAACTTATTATACAGGTTACCCATATGGGTAACCTGTATAATAAGTTATACATAATCTGTACTTTTTCGGGCATGATGGATATTTATATAAAAATCCATCATGCCCGTCACAAAATACTTACACACGTAACTACGTTAATATCGTCTTAAAAATACATTTATGTTCATTCATAATAATATAATTAGCACTAATTGAACATGTTGAAGTCATATGTAAGTTACGTTATAGTTGACGATTAAGTTGATATTACGAAACATGTTGAATTGTGAACAGGTTGGATTCAGTTTCTGTGGTCATGACACAAACGATATGCCTTCGGTACAGCATGCTGTTATAAAACATTGCATATTATTAAAACATGTTTTTGCTGAACTTTATGCGGATATGGCATTATGGCATTAGCGTTTTTGTACCAAAAGAGGTCATATAGTAACAAAACAGCCTTCACAAGTAATTGAAAACAAACTTTAAAAAAATATTTTTAACTCCATGATGTTTAAATGCGTTAAATGGGACTTCGAAATATAGTTTCTATTTTTAAAGTTAATTTCTATTTAAAGCTTAGTTCTTACACACCTTTAAAAAATAGCAGCCAATTCCCAAAAAAGATAAATTACTTTCTTCTTATGCCTTATTTTCTAAAGAAACGCGTGTAACGTCGCAAAATGTACATTGGAATAAACGAACTTCCTGCGAATTTAGCCATCTTTCATGTACGATACTTAACGCGTGTTAATGTTAATATATTATGTAAATGAAAAAAAAATATTTAGGCAAAAACTAATGTTATCTCTATTCTATATTACGGTACTTATGACAGTATCTTGTATTGCACTATTATGGCATCCTTTTGTCATAGATGCACAAAAGCAGAACAGTTGCCGCAATTGAGGCTGGTGTAGCTACGTCTGCGTATCCTGACCAAACGCTATTAGATTACGTATTAAGACAACAAAGCGGTGTAATATCACTCGTAACCGCAAGGTACATAACCTGTTGCGTTCCCCAATAAAAATCATAATTACTTTCAAAATATTTTTTCATTATTATTTCCTTTTGTAATGAATGTTGCAAATTACGCTACCTCAACCAGTTCCACTCAAAAGATTCTGTACCACGTCTCACATTTTCTTGTCTGGCCTAAATTTTCCAAGTTGGTAATGAAAAAGCTCCGTCGCTCTGGCTCGTCGTGTAATTTCACTTCAAAGCTGCCTCCGAGACTCGTTTGTTATTTTATGTAATCACAGGAACGGAATATATTATACGCTCTGCCCCTTCCTTCGATGCGTTATTGATTATAAGGGACCTATTTTGGCTAGTTAATTACAGTTGGTATTTTTTATACTGCTTTACGTGGCTAACCTGGCAAATTTCTTAAAAAATATCAACCACGTTGGCAACGCAATCAAAAAATAATCTTAACAGTCAAGACTCTTGACTGTTAAGAATATTTTTTGGTTCTACGACTCTTCTAAGAAGTTCCTCACTTCTAAGACGAACACAGACTAGCTTAATAACACATACATGTATTTGCTTAAATGGCTGATCTAATTGGAGAACATTATCAGTAGAAATTCCAATGGTCGTTAGTTGTCTAATGTCATATTTAGATTAATGGGCCTTAGATTTTTCTCTATGTACTCGTATCGATAGATATTTTGTCCGAAGTCGTCTTTTAAGTAGAATATAATTACGACTAGACCAGTAAAGCCACAAATAATTTAATTTCGAGATTTTTCCGGGCATAGGGTCCCCTGTTCTCATTATTTCTGTTTATCTTTTTTTATTGTATATGTATTGTACCTTATAGTATATATTATATTTTCGGTGTCTACACGGAAGCTAGTACAAGTATGTTGCAACAATGCAAAAAAGTAAAAAAAACTATTATTCTCTTGGTCGCCTATGTCTGCAAGCCATTTTCTTTTCCCGTTCTTTAAAAAAACTTAATGTCACTGACGATCGAACTTTTATTCAAAGGTTTTTACAGATCGCTAATTCTTTGATGAGGAAAAATTATAGTCCCTAATTAATATCAAGTTGTACGCTTTCCCTGAAATTTTGTTACCGCTCGCTTTTTTTTAATTTTATTTTATCTTAACCTATTAAAATAGAAAAGTTTGTTTTTGTAGAAACTTATATTTTATACCGGTACTTGTGTTTATTAATTTATAAGAGAAAATAAAATAGATCGCTTTTTTGTCGTAAAAGTGTTGTTGATCCTTCTCCCATTTTCGGTAAAAGGGTACCTATTCAAAGTAAGTTTTACAGTTATATTCAATACGTTTACACCGGGGTAAAAAATATTAAACAAAAATGCCTATTTATTTTTTTAAATGCGGTGCCTTTTCGATATCGAAGCGAAATTCAGTCCATAGTAACGACAGCGCATTGGTTTTTAAGGCCAAGGTCCGAGTTCTTTCAACTGTTAGTGATTGATGACATTTTAAGAACATCGGCCCTAGTGTGTAGTGAACGTTCGTGGCGACAAAAAACATCTTAGTAAACCGCTTTTACACATTGTATTTACAAACGAATATAGAGTGACGTTACAATAAAAAAAAACGCTCATTGTTGCGCCAACTTTTGTACAAACCTCATTCATAACTAGCACATGTGTACTAAGTATTTTTTATTCACCGTAGCTCTGAGTTATTCAACTCCTTTTAGATATTAAATGTACATTCATCTTTATAAAGCTTATACTAGTAGTACACACGTATACTTTACCAACTTATTACTTTGAATATGTTCAAAAGCCGGCTCGCCTTTAATAACATTTAAAATAAATGAGGTAATTAAGGTATTCGAAGAAATGAGCAATTATTACACTATCGACAAGAGTATAACTGGCAGAATGACACACCGTTACTGACAAATATTTTGTATACATATTTCCATAGATAAAGTTGTGAATATCTGTTTTATCTATGATAAGATGTGGACACAGCTGATGACGAGTGAGCGTACTGTACGAGTAGCGGGTTAGTACAATGTACTGATAGTCGACTGTTTTCTCAGTACTGTGCAGTGTGCAGACATACTCTGCAATCGAGTCGGCAGTCAGTTGTCTCGCGTCGTCCACGCCGGTCGACACACCCGGCCAGCTCTCTTCATTTCTGTATTAATTTTATTCTACATCGGTCCAGTCCAACAAGCGTGTTAGAAATAGTGTAAACTTGAAATGAGAAGTAATCTGTGAACGTTGCTGTGATAAGTGATAAAAACAAACGCAATTTCTCTGAGGACTTGTGTTTTATATTCTACTTTTGGAACTTGTCAGTACACCCGCTTAAGGTAGGTGTAACTTTTATATTTTAACTTACTTTAATGACAGTTTTATCCAATTCTGGCTCTATTTTGTATTAGAGGATTTTTTAAACTGGTGTGGTGTTTTCTTTTTATTTCAAATAATTTCAAAGTATATGGTAATGGCTTTTATAATAATAGCTATTTTCAATCACACGCCACATTATTATTGTTTTACTATTTATTGACGTCATAAACATTTAAAAAGGGGTTGAAATATGTGAAGAGGGCTATTGATTCGCAACCCTAATAAAATTCGCGTATTGAGTGCTGCCCTATTTCATATATTGAGAGGGAAACGCGCGCATTCGCCTCGGCTTCATTTTGGATTAAGATCAGTCAAGGCGTGCAATTTATATAATGGTTATTTCCAAAATATCCTTCATGGCCCCTCTTTTAACACTTCACTCGGAAATTGAAAAATATATCGCTACTCACTTTCAAAACGTACAAAAAATTATGTATGATATGATAAACAGACGTTGTTCATATTTACAAAACATAAAAAGTGAAATTGAAAGCGTCACAATTTTAATGACTTAATTGCTGTACTCATTTCACTTTTTTTTTCTACAGAAACACCCAAATAAGATAACATATATAATAGAAAAATCAGTTTAACATAAAACTACCTTTAGATTCTTCTTTATACCTTTGAAACGTGAAGATATGTATCTTCACTTTTCATTATTTACACAGTCAAGTCTAGATTAAACTATAATAACTATGTAAATTTACACTCCCGGCCATAATATTTAGCATATTCTAAGCTGGTATCTCTGTAACTGCCCTCAGTCCATCTGGCCTTGTCCAGCGGTATTACGATTCTTAGGAGCTAGAAACTGTATGTTGTCATGGCAACGGATAGAAGGCACGCAACACCGTCACGCACTGCTAGACCCAGTCGCTACGTCTCGGCCACAATTCCTGTTTCTCTTAAAAAAATTAATGATGAATCTTAAATTCGGTATTTGAAATCTTGTGAGAAATTCACCAAAGTAAAACTATAAATTTATTGTCTACAATAGAATAGGATTGTCTTCTTAAATAAGTGTAAATTCGTCATTGCGACAATGAATTAATCTCTTTTACCTCCCCGTATCACACCTATTTTATCACTAGCAACCCGCCCCGGCTTCGCACGGGTACAAATTATACACCTAAACCTTCCTCATGAATCACTCTTGTCTATTAGTGAAAACCGCATGAAAATCCGTTTAGTAGTTTTTCAGTTTATCGCGAACAGACAGACAGACAGACGCGGCGGGTGACTTTGTTTTATAATATGTAGTGATATTGTAAATTTAAATAGAATTAACTAGCCGTGGTAACAGACAGTCTGGTTTTTAATTAATGCTTTACGAGGCACTGGATTGAATTTTATTCCTAAGCATGCACTTCGCTTTTTTATAGATCCGATTAGCAATTCCTTGTCCCTTGCTTTAACGGCAAAAGGGCACGAGGAAAATGACATACTTGAACTCTATCTTAATCATTAAGATTTTGACGCAATGTTTTTCTTATTTATCGTATTCTATCCAACCAAAGTTGACCAGAAGAGCCTCACATAGATATAGATATTCGAATATTTATGATATATTCTGATATTTTGTTCCATGTTTACTACTAAAAAAATTATACAGCAAAATTCCTCATATCGTGTACTATTGGTAAGCTAGTTGCCAGCCCCCAAGTTGAACAATTATCTAGAATAGCTTACGTCCATCTGGAATAAAATACAGATCAAACGGTAAAAGATTATGCCCGGAGATAAGAAAGAAAGAAAGAAACATACTTATTTTGCAATCATACAAAAGCACAAGAGATTCAAGGAAGAGTGTTACAACATATATAAAAAAAATCACCTCTGCATGAGCCAAAAATAGTCGTTAGCTCAGAATTGTGCTCCTTCATGAGAAGCAGCGCTGGTATTATGCTAACACCTACCCTTATTATTACCCTCGACTTACCCAAAAACTTCCAAAATATACACACTTTCTTTATTATATTAGTAGATGAAGGCCTTTTTTTTTAACCCCCGACGCAAAAAGAGGGGTGTTATAAGTTTGAAGTCGATGTCTCTGTGTGTGTGTGTCTGTCTGTCTGTGGCATCGTAGCTCTCAAACGGATGGACCGATTTCGATGCGGTTTTTTTTTTCATTTGAAAGCCAGTTTCCTTGCGGTGGTTCTTAGCTATGTTTGGTTAATATTGGTCCAGCAGTGTAAGAGTATCAGCTCTTTTCCAAAATGATGTAAGGCATTTTTGGCGTATGATTACTACTTTCTAAGGGTTGTTCCTTAAAGTACAAGTGTTTTTTGGCGTAGGGGGTTTTTTAAATGTTTCATTTAATCTTGTTCAGATTAAAACAACATTCAAAAGAGTTACAACTTATAATACATTTGTGTACGTTTTAATTATAAGAGCTTTACTGACAAACATGTACGTACAATCGTTTCATATTTACTGAAGTGCACTCAATCCACTCCAATTACATTAAGATGTTTGGAAGCCTCCATACTCAGCCCCTTTCAAAATTTACAGTCTCATTACATTCGTGTCTAAGGTTTTAACCTAGCCTATCAGTACAACTTGAATGTTATTGTAATTTTTTTTCTATTTAATCTTTTTCTATGTGCCAGCTCAGTACGAAGTACGTAAGTATTAGATAATACCCTATATATATACTAGTTTTAGAGAGAATACTCAAACGGTACTCGGATGTCATTGACTCTCTTTCTGTACCTATATACTTTCTGCTTTAAAATTTTTAAAATTCGTCATTTTTGAATCTCTAATTTTTTTTTAAATAAAAAGAGAATGTTAAATTTGTGAATTGTTCATTTCTATCATTTGTGTTTTAACTGCTATTTTAAAAACTTCTCGTGAATATCTATTACATTGATAATCGACCGAATTGATAATAATCCACGATCACTTGTGATAATTGTTTTTACTTACCGCTTTACAAGTACTCTCCGACTTTCGATCTTATATTTGTATTACAAAAGTCATGTACAAGTAGTCTTTGCAGATATGTACATACATAACATCGCCTTAACAATTCCTAAAATCGATTTTTATTTTGGCATCCTTTGTCGTTAAGCAACAAAGCGTGTTATCCAATTTCACCTTAATACGCCCCTATAGAAGGGGCGTCCCGTGGAATTATAGACCCAAATAATTAAAGATAGCATCGAAATAATGTCGAATTTATCAACACACTTCCTTATAAAGCATCTTTCTTTACTGCTTTATGTATTGTCAATCTTCATGCAAAACGTATTGTCACATTGTCTAAAAAAGAAAAAAAAATGATTTAGTCAGCGTAAAACAAAACTTCTCTCAATATGACTCCTTTTTATTTTATTTCTCTTCTGATGGTGAATTTGGCGTATGGCTGCACATTTCATTACTTATTGACTTATCAAATTTTATGTTTATTTCAATGATTTTGTAAATTTCATGGAGGTGTGCAGAAAAAAAGAAAACCTTTTTTTCTCGTAAATTCGGTTAATATTTTCGGTTTAAAAATAATCTTAATAATTTCGAATACTCCAAATATGCCGCAGTGTATTGTGGATGGATACAACGTGTGTAAGTAAGTGTACAACAAATATATGCATAGTAACTAAATACATAAAAGTAGACATGTCACTTTCTACGAAGATAAATACTCTATCAGTAGATTTCACCGATCATTCGACTGTAACAAAGTATTTTTTGCTGTGACCCTAAACCGGCTAAGTGTGTTTTTTCTGCAAACGTCACGATAACTCAATCACTTGAAGCATCAAATCGATAGCGACCAGAGTGTTGAGATCAAGGGAATGCCTCGCATCTTGATATTGATTGTGACCGGCATACCCTATCTTCTAAACAGGTGGCCTTGTTTGTGTATTCATACGGTCTTAGCAAGGTACAAAGGATTCCACGATTTCTTTGCGCTTGGAATCTATTTATCGACAATGATTTACGCTGAATTGGGGGTGATCGTGCCTTCTCGAACATAAGTAGATAAATGTTTATTCTGGTGTCAAATGAAGACAACATTTTGTATTTTTGTACCATTACCTTTGTGTAAGCATTATGGAGAAACGAATAATAATAGAATAGATTTTTCTGCCAACTATACATTTTTATGAATGTTTGTTTCAAAATAACGGGATAGTTTCATTCATTTTAAGTAATTAAACAAGCTTTTTTATCTTTAGATAGCACGTCAAAATTTGAATTTTTTTGTTCAGTCAGTACATTTGCGTCGATAACATACGAGTAGTAACTTGAGTAGTATTGACCATGTAACTTGATGTACCTAACACATTAAAATATGCTCACTTTGCAGTAACTTAAATATGAAAGGTTTTTATTAATAAGCTTGTCTATGTACAGTCTGAATATTATCCTCAGAGCAATTTAGTACGCGTGTAAAGCGCATTACGACATTGTGTGTTGAGACAACATGCTAATTACGCCCCCGGATTTCTCGGCTTAGTGCTTAAACAGCCAGTTTAAATCCTGTAGGAGCAAGGTAGCTCCTACAGAATTTAAACTACCTTACTTCACTGCATCGTGCTTATAAAAGTAGTCATTTTTAAGTTCCAACGAGCTTAGTTTTTAAATATATATAAAAATCAAATCCGTTGTTAAAAAAACTTCTACATACTTGAACTTTTTACGATGTCTCCTAATCCCTCGAGGATCTTAGTATAAGTTCGACAATAGATATGCAACATTTCAGAGTGGAAGAGTTTCGAATAAGTATCTACCAAGAGATCGTAGTCAAGAGTTGTTCCCCCACGTTTCATGCAGAGGTGTTGTGTCAGTCACCTCTCAACATGCTGATACTTCAGCGAAGTCGTTAGTATCTAATAGCTAGCCAATAATAGCTGTTAATAAGTTTGCTGGAATTAATTAATTTGCTTTTTTAATCTGAAAAAAGTTAGTCTGAAAAAAATCTTCGAAATAATAATCCGATCCGTATTAACTAATCGAACAAATATTTAAGCACATAAATAGTCACACAAAGTAATTTATTGAATTATGAGAATTAATTTCGTTATAACATACCATTTCACGTGTTTTCAGAAAACTATGTTGTAGAATATAATCCTACTAAGGGATAAGGATACATTTAATCTTACAAATCCCAGCATTACAACCTTTTAATTATATATAATCTACCCAAACAAGAAACACAAAGATATCTCGTAACATACACACAAAAAATATATGTACATTGAAAACCTCTTTTTTAAGGGTACGTTGTAATCTGTATAAATATCGTATATTTTGCAACCGCATCTATCTAGCAGCTCCTTGGTGTCAGCTAGTAATTATTAATGAATGACTTGGAGTCAGTAATTTGTAATGACCCTATGAATCATTAATAAGTAAAACCTCTTTGATGGCGCATTAATGTTGTAATTATATCATCAACTTTATTTTTTAATAAAATAATTACAAGTATATAACATTAGCTACCTGTAAACTACTCACTTAAACCATAACGGTTTTTGTGTGAGCAGTGTTCGCCATACATATTACGTAGGTCCTATCCTATACCTATAAGATATAAATACATACAATTACATACAGAATCTTAAATTAAAATTAGTTAAAAATACAAAATCATATTTCTAGTTCATATTTGTTGGTACACGCGTACACGCGCAGGTATACAGTCTAATTCACTGTCAACTGTCAACTACGATTAATGAGATCAGGAAAAATTCATTAGTGTGAACTAAGACTTACACAGAACAGATATTAAGCATATATACTGGCACATAAGGATTATATATATATATATATATATATATATATATATATATATATATATATATATATATATATATATATATATGTACACACATATACACCTTACTACCTAGCAGTGCCTCCATAAACCTGCATCAGTTTCGTCTACGGATTTGTTATTCATTGATTTGTCATTCATATCTGTTAGTGACATAAATTAATAGCTCATCACCAGGTTTGACAGAAGGCTTTCTTCATAAGATCTAAGGCATTATTAAATTTACCTTTTTTATCAAACTGAAAGTTACAAATAATAGGCTACAGAACCAGTTTAGAAGAAAGCTTTCCGGAGCTAGTATAATAAAATTAAATTACAATAAATGTAAGCAAGTTTAATTACGTCATTTATTTATTCCAACATTTATGAGCCCACAATAAAAAGGGCACGCACTAATCCTATTAACCTTAGTGAACTCGGTACCATTATCTAATAAAACTATATATAGTAAGGACTAATAGTGACAGTCTAGCATTCGCTGTGCACTTTCGTAATGGTCTTTTTAATTAGTGTTAAGCGGCCGTTGCCGTGCTAGCAAATTATGTAGACAAAACTTGTGTTTACTAAGAAGAAAATACAATCATGACGCAATGGATTAAGAGGTTTTGCTCAAGGACTTCTATAATACTAGGGAAACTGCTAAACATCGCCGTCGGTCAGTAGCAAAAGCCTTTCAGTGTAGTCTCTTGCTGCACGTTTTTTGCGAAGCGTTGTCGTGCTCAAAAAAGGGGTGCAGGGGAGATGATCGGAATGACAAAGAAATTACCAAGATTGTTCCGTCCTGTTGATGAGACTATCTTTCCGTGCCGGATGCATGAAAAAACTAAACCCTTATAGGATTACTCGTGCATCTGTCTGTCCGTCTGTCATAGCCAATTTACTCAGAAGGTAGGTACTGGACCGATTACTTTGATATTTGGTACACTTATGTCTGTACTACTGTCTGTAACTCAAACACTGATGTCTAACGGAAATAAATGAATTTTGAATATGGAAGTTACTGTTATAAATAAAAAAATACAAACTATACCGTGTGACATATCAAATCAAAGAGCTTGGTGAGAATAATAATTTTAAAGCTATTTTAGAAAATAGATAAAAATTTACCATTCCTCCCTCTTATCTCCGGAACTACTAAGCCTAAAATAAATAAAAAATACAAAAATAGATCTATACTTATAGATTCCAGGAAAACCAACAAGAAATCAATGGTCTTAAAATAACTTGGTAAATCTTTCAATATTGTGCGAACTTACATTTGCAGTTGGAATATATAAGAGAACATGCCCTTCAGCTACATTGTTAAGTTTGTTCTTGGGATACGGTAGATAAATCTTATATGGTAGATGTCTAAATCGGCATCTATTTACCATCAAAGCTTCTTCCTTTAGAAGTCCTGGACACGCTATTCACCTAACGGAACACACTTCACGGTTATTTAACTACTATGCTTTGTAGGTTGGAGAGGTACTTCTCCAGTCTCCAGTCCTTGCTATATCCGCAGGAAATTTCTCCATGCCCTGCCGCTCCTGATCAATAAAGCTTACACATTTGAGAACGCATCTCTTAACTGTAAGATACATAATATATACGATGCGAAACGGGTCAAGTTGTTATTATTAGAACTAGAATACAAGATGTATTACATAACTGAAAGTACATAAATACATAAATCATGGGCTAACGGTTACCGTCTAATTATAACAATTGTTCGTGATTCATTTTGAGAACTTTGCCAACGAGCACTAGGCCAGCATGGCGAACTAGGTCTTAACCCCTCTCAAATTTAGGAAAGTTAAGCCTGGCCGATTATAAAAGGAAGGACAGCGTCAGAAAATTTTCTACTTTCTACTAAAATGCAATTACAGTGGTACATACATTATATACATAATTATGTACATTTAATAGACAAAGTTAACCGTTTGCTACACACGTGAAAGTGAAAATACAAGCCTTTTCTCACTACTTTTATAAATGCGATAGTTTGGTTTGATAGATGTTTGTTACTCAATCACGACTGAACGGATCTGGATGAAATTAGGCACAGAGATAGATTATAGTCTAGAATAGCACAAAGGATACTTTCCTGGAAAAATTTACGGTTCCCGAGGGGTATATTTTGAATTTCCACGCGAAGTTGTAAGCAACAGTTAGTACATTCATATACCTTACAAATGTATGTACGTGTATGTGTTCTTAAATGTAATATATGCACTACTCGAACTAAAAGTACTGATACTAATAATCACAAGAGTACCACCAGCAATGAATATGAAACAAAAAACATTTACCCAGTTTACACTATATCCCATACGATACCGCGAACAAACTGCGTTCGACACGCTAGGCGTGTCGCCGGCACTGGAAGCTGAAATAAGTCGACACGCTAGGCGTGTTCACCGATATTATAAAAAGGCAAATAGTTAAGTAACGTTTGTAATCTTGACTGATCTGACTTGAAAACTTTCTCAGTTTTTTCTATCCCACGCCTGTTCGCTTGGTATGCTAATCTGTATCTCAAGTTGAACGTACGTAGTAATTATTCTATATATTACACGAAGTTCATAAGATTCATAAGTTACACTAACAAAGGACATGTATAAATAACATTTAGAAACGTCTGTTATGAGCCCGCAAGATCAAAGAGCAAACGAATATACAATAATTATCCTTGTCGAATCTACTTTGCGTTTTAACAAAGCATGCAAGCGAAAAAGGTCAAAGTACCAGTAAAGTACAGCTTAGTGCCTTACTGTATTGTATATGACGAATCGTGGGCCGCCCGTGCATGACAGTTCAGTCACACCGATTAATTTAAGCATGAACCGCCGGTGCGTAAAACCGCGCCTATAACCTACAAGATAGGATTAACTCCACTTCAAAATCAGAGTACGAATACCATTGAATATATCAGAAACTCGACGTGACAACATAAAACATTATTATAGTTTAAAAACTAAAAGAACAACCTTATAGTTATTCACATTATTTTACACTCATTCGACTCGTTAAAACAAACCAAATGAGCCCAAACTCGAAGGAATTAGTAATAACCCTAACCATTGAAGAGTTACACTATTCATCTTCTGATTTCATGATCAGATCAGCTCTATGGAAACTAATTTTTGTATTGTCATCGGTATTACATATCCATGTATTTACAAAGTTTTAAATCAGTACGACAATTAGAAGTTGGTTATATTCCACCTTCAAGATATTTTTACATAGCATAGCTAGTTCGTTCGTTACAGGTGAAGCTAATGAAAGCGTGTTAAAAATACATGGTTATTTCAGACGGTACTAATTTATTCAACATCCGACAGACAGCCAATCATTTGACTTTTGAGTGCAAAAAACAGAGCGTGTTCATTGTATGCATGTAATATACAATGTCGATTATCGATATCCTTATTTGAGAATGAAACTAAATATTTTATGGATTCTCAAATATCAGCAACCTAATTTAAGTTTTTGCTTTTGCGGCAGAAGCGAAAGCTAAACGAGTCTGTCTCGAATTTACAACACACCACACTATTTCCCTTGAAGTCATTCCCATTCTGTCAATCAAGGCAAAAATCAGCACGCGCACTAAGATCTTGTTACTTGTACAGTCAGCTACTACTCGGCAACGACATTGACGAAAATCTCATATATCAAACTTGTCTGAAGTTTCGCTACGTCGAATAATAATATCGTGATTCGTAACATTAATATCTGAAATATGACAGTCAGATATTTGGTATCAATTTTCTTTTATAACCGATAAGCAAGTAGCCAGTTATAGAATTCTGTTCTGTTATGTTTTTTGCTTCCTTGATCTATCCGTGACTCGTATAACAATGTGGGCGTATCGGTACCGTAAGGTGTTTACGGTGTTCATTGTTAACTACTTATATCCGTTTTATGGCGCAGTATCGCTTACGCTAATCTATACAAACATTTGGCCATTACAGTTACTGGTTTATCAATGGATATACTCTGATAGTATGATTTCGATTATCATCTAAATTAAACGTTTTTCGTTTGGGTATATGGCGCCTGAAAAGGTTGCACAAGCGCGTTCATTGCACGGCGACAATAAAATTAATCGTCGGCCCAGATGACATCACTGCCCAGCCTCCATACCATGCGCCATCACGGTGTGACGCTACACAGACTACACAGTATCAATGGTGTCGCAACATATCTATCGGCTATATATTAATTCAGGCCGTCCATTATCTACGGTCTGGCGATCTTATTTTATATACAATTTTCTCCACAATTTCTCTATCGGTATATTAAACTAATGGGCTTTCTATGGTCAGTTGATCTTTCAGTACAGTGAAACCAATTATAGGAAATTGTATTAAACGATTTATAACTAGGTAGGTATATGTATTAAAGATAAAGGTACATGACGGAAGAAAAATAAAATATTTGATTGTCGATGGACTTAACCGATCGGGTAGACTAATGTCATCCAGTTATTAGTAACTACCTTCCCCCATCTTAGTGTTTTTTTTGTTTAAATACAATCGTTGGTACTTCGAAACGTATTACCTCAAGAACGCGCGAGTTAGACCCGTTGTGTTTATTATAATTTAAATTTCGTTTTTTACTCAACAGCAAAAAAATCACTTATAATGGTTATCTGTGCTTACCCACCCATTTACGACTCGATGGACTGAACCCATAAATAAACGGTTGAATAAATATTAATAAATATTTGCTGTATAGAGAGAAGTCACTATGCAATCAATACCCATACCATATCACGTTTTAATAGAGCCATACCTTAATTAGTCCGAAGCATCAATAATTCCAATGAGTTTTAACGACTAGTACATAGCCGCAACACCCCTATTATCAATTTCTTTTAAATTGGCCCTTATATTCATTTCGGTAACAGCTGCTATCGATTTACGAGCCAATTAAATTGGTTTACAGATTTATCGGTTCACTGGATAATTTTTATTGTAAATGAATATGTGGACATTTAGCTGGACAACCTTTTATTGACAAATTGTTGAACGGTGTCTTTTTTGTGATTACCTAGTCTTTGGAATGAATCAGATTTACATCTTTAAGCACAAAACAGTATAAAGCGTAGAAAAGTAGGATCTGATCTCAAAAGTGAGCGTAGGCAGGTCGACTTCTGTTAACTTAAGATCACAATATGTCAATCTGTGAGATTGAATTAGAAGAAACAGTAACCAATATTACAACCACCTTTTGCCATTAAAGAAACTAGATAAGCTAAACGTTACTAGGTAAGCCTCTGCTGTCCGTCTGTCTTTCAGTCGACTGTATCCCATCTACCATAATAAGTAGACAGATGATTTCAGCTAGAATAACAAGAAATATAAATTCAAGGTCTTGTGCCCCGTACAATATTCGGCGTTTTTGCTGGACCTTAATAATAATCATTGTAATTCTTAAAATGTAATAGGTAGGTAACACGTGATTTTTTTTTTTGTAGTATGTAGCTGCACAGCATATAATAAAAATAAAATAAAGATAGAAATTAAAAGGAGATCTCATAGAATAAACTTGTTTTTGCTCGATCTTAATAATATCTGTATCTTTTGAACGTTAATAGGTAGATAGGTACTCAAAACTTTCACGGAATAAGTATTACTAAAGTCTATAACAACAAATTTATTATTTGTAAATAAAAACTTAGTAATGGCAATAGGTAGGCGCTTGAAATGTTTACAAAGTGTGTATTATTTGAAATATTTACATATTGTCAAGCGCCTCTATTGGTTCTTTTATGAAAGTATTTAAAAAGGACATACCTAGTATTGCTTGGTGTAAAACTCATTGAAACTGAACAGTGGTACTCAGTAGTATGAGCGTGTAGTTACGTTACGTTGAATAACTGGATGCCAACGGTTGCATTTTAGTAGTTAAATAAAAATAAGAATAATTGCAGATTTACTCATTTGACTGAAAACATACAACACATACTTATTTGCTTTAATAATATTGTAAGTAAGTAAATTATATAAAAAAAGTTATCTCTCTCTCTCTTCAGTTGTTGGTTGGTACAAAGCAACGACAAAAATGTTAACAACCCCCCCCCCCCCCCCCCCTTTCTCATATTTTGGTATATTTTGCCGCAAAGGCAGATAAGTAAAAAAATAAACGTAACGTTCTTTTTAAATTTGGTTTAAATAATTATTAAAATGTTCTTGTTTTCTCACAATAAAAAAAAAATTGTAAATCTATAGTCGCGCCATAACTGCTCAGTAATCTCGATCACCTAATTCACAAAGACCTACATATATTATATCATGTATATATTCATTTTAATACAACTAAAATATTCACTAAAAACGAGGAGGACCTCCCCAAAATAGAGATAAAACAGGGAAGGAAAAATATACAATTATAAAATATTCATTCATGAGCTCATTAAGCTATCAAATTACGTGTATTTGTAACGTTATTATTATTTTAATTATGTTTTATAAATCAAGTATCAATGAGATTTATGTTTCAAATATTTAACACAAAACAACGGGAATGATTTTTTTAAATGTAGGTTTGCGATATAATAGAAAAAGAAACCTTTGTTTGCAGAAAGTCCTTGACTTGTGCCAGTATCAAAGACATCATTTAAAGAGTGTTGCGTGATTTTACAAACATTGAATGACGAGTATTATCTGATATGAGCACAGGTTGAATCATTGAACCTTGACGGCTGACAGTGGTGCAATTCCTAAAACTCAAAGGATTCTTTGAAACAAATTGATAAAATACCACGAACACACATATTTTTACAACTATGACCGTCAAAGATCCCAGAACAAGTTCAGAAATAAATAATATTAACTCACGTAATTTCAAGGGGGTGGGGCTACATTCATTTATTTGGTGTATACGTAAAGATTTATCTGTAAACATTATTAAGCCCTAAGGGGTGGGGTTCACCAATTTTAACCGTTGCCATCTGTCATTTGTTAAGGAGTTAATTTTTTTACTCCGGATTTCGACATAAAATCGCTACTAAAACGTATTGAATAAATCTCTCCAGTATGTAGATTAAAAAAAAAGCGACGCAAAAGTTTGCCTCCTGTAAATACTCGGAAACAACAATATAACAGATCAGATTGATTGAACATACACTCTTAATACAGGTTTCAAATTAATTAAGTACTTTCACAGATAAAGTATTGCGATAGTATACTTTCAAATACGATTAAAATTTCAGGAATCCCATTAAAACAAAGCATTCAAGTAGGTAATGTATTTTACTAACGATACCTTTTTAATCTGCTTTTACTGCCGTTCTTTTAAATAGGCCACTTAAGAAACTAAAAAAGTTACTCTTTGCGACACTAAGGGGACCAACTTGGTTTTCAAGGCACAACTTACTTATATATTCTCGGCCGTAAATTATTATGATATTAGGTTTCGACTACATTATTAAATTTCAAAGAAGTTCCAAGCTTTGTAATGAATTTCGCAATACTTGTTTAAAGTATAAAATGGGGTTTTGCATTAAAAGTAAAAGTGACCTTTTCTACGTACATTATAAGGTGATGCAAACTAAAGGGAATTGCGAAAGTTTTGGAACTTAGGTTTTAACGTTGGCAGCACGGGTGTTCCGATAAGCAGTCTCGCTACACGCCAGCCATTACTCGCATGCAGACGTGCATGCTGATAATTTGTTGCCAGCCTTCGTTACCTGATACCTACTACTTATACATATTCATTTAATAGATTACCAACTTTTTTTTACGTTGTTTTAGTGGCAACACGTATGGTGTCATCGTAAGATAAACCAAACAATAAAGAGGCAAGGAATGTGAGTTTGAATGAAAAGGGTAAAATGTTTTATCCTAAAAACTTGGCCTGTCTAAACGATTCTACAGTAGGTAAATTAACAACAGATACCTATGACAATTTAAAGCTTTATTACTATATTTATTGCTTTATTACAAAAAAAAAGCTTTATTACTCTTGCAAAAAAGTATGTAACACTATAAGTAATTATCTTACTTCTTACAAATATTATAAAGGTGAAAGTTTGTGAGTATGGATGGATGTTTATTACTCTTTCACGCAAAAACTACTAAACCGATTGCGATGAAACTTGCTATGTAGATAGCTGGATCAGGATATTCCCATGGGATCGGGACTTACGCGGGTGAAACCGCGGGGAGCAGCTAGTAAGTTTAATAATCGTATTTTAGCCACATTCATGGTTATTTTTTAATTATCATTGTTAAATAAATATATATTTATTTTGTAATTATCTATTAAAATCAGTGTAAATTTAAATAAGCTGTATTTTTCATCCTTTAATTTTGTTTATTATAGCTTTGAACAGAGTCAAGACTTTAGAAGAAATAGCTCGATCTGATTTAGCACCCTCTAAAATAATTCTTACGATGAACAAGCATTAGCAGAAATGTAATGATTAAGAAATCTTATTTATGACGGCATTTAGACCGCTTACTTTATTTTTGAGTTTTTATTGCTCGCTCTTTAATCGATCAGTTTGTCATTTATATAAGTTACAATAGCATAATGTAAACTGCTCATCACTTTGTACAGAATATTGCTATTCCCGATGTAGGGACGTTAACGTTCTCCTGGTACTTTACGATCAGCTCCACGTCACCATATGCATTGTGACAGCATAAATTGCTTAGCAACAATATCTTTTAAATTAATCGAATAGCAACCCGCTAAATACTTATTATTGAGCGTGGTCATCTGCGGTCTTCATCATCAATTCTTCTTCACCAAATAGTACTTTCCGAAAGCAAATGCATGAGTTACTATAAGAAATACCCAAGTCGCTATAGGCGTACCTATAATATTTAAAGAGTTCCCTCGATTTCTCCATGCTCCCATCATCAGATCCTGACCTAATTACAATAGAACCACTTGGGAAGTATACCCATTCAAACAAAAAACAATTTTCCAAATCGGTACAGCCATCTGTTATCGATTAACATATATAAAAAAAAATACAAAGGATTACAACGAACTGACAAGCTTCTCCTTTTTTGAAGTCGATTAAAAAGTGGACGTAATTTTACTAGTAGATTAACTTTTACAGCATACTGTTTGATCCATTAGTTAAAGGGATAATGACTCTTTTTGACATGAGTATGTTTGTCTGTACGCCAAATCTCAGGATCTACAAATCCTAAAGGCAAAAGTCTTTTAACAATAGATAGACCATTCTGTGTAACATTGCGGCATGATTCATGGAATCGAAACTTTATGAGTCCACCAATCTGATAAATTGTTGGCAAATAAACAAGATGTATTATCTAAATATCCAATGTTAAGAATTACGATTACTGTTAAATATAAAAGTTGGAAAATACAACAAAAATTCGGCAGATGTAAAATTTCAGTACGTGTACGTTACAATATTACTGCTATCACTGACAATATTTACACAACTGGGTAAAAGTAGCTAATACTTTATTCTACAATAAGCCTATGTTACACTTTGGACGAAATTACATATTATTCACAATTTGCCTCTAGAAAAAACAAAATCTTGTAGATCAAAGCATTTTTTTGAACTAGGATACACTTACGAGGGGCGATCAAAAAGTAATGATAATGAGTATAATAAAACAACGATTCTAGTTTAAATTTAATTTATTTTTCTACATAGTCTCCTAACAAGTCGATACATTTAGTCCAACGTTTCTCTAAGCCTAAAATACCCTTTAAAAAAAATCTTTATCTTGGCTCTCCCAAAATGCCTCTACAGCAGCCATAACCTCGCTATCATCCTCAAATTTCTTGCCCCTGAGGTGTTCCTTGAGCCGAGGAAACAAATAAAAGTCGCTGGGGGCTAAATCTGGAGAATAGGGTGGGTGTTCGACCAGTTCGAAGCCTGCTTCTCGAATGGCAGCCGTCGCAACTTCGGCTTTGTGTGCAGGTGCGTTGTCCTGATGAAACAGGACTTTCGCTCGGAGTTTGCCCCGTCTTTTTTCCTTTATGGCTTCTCGCAGTCGTCTTATTTGATCAGCGTAGTAGGAGCCCGTTATAGTAGCTCCTTTTTCCAGGTAATCAACCATTATGATTCCCTCAGCATCCCAAAAAACGGACGCCATAACCTTGCCCGCCGAGCTCGAGACTTTGAACTTCTTCGGCGTCGGTGAGGATGGCCTTTTCCAAGTCATCGATTGTTGTTTGGTCTCAGGATCAAAATGATGGATCCATGTTTCGTCCATGGTCACAAATCGAGACAAAAAATTTTCTTGGTCAGCCTGGAACTTTGCAAGATTGGCTCTTGAAATGTCAACTCGCTTTTTCTTTTGTTCGTCCGTTAACATTCTCGGTACCCAACGCGCGGAGACCTTCTTCATATTCATTTTGCCGGTCAAAATGCTTTGGATGCTGCCATATGAGATCCCTGTGACCTCAGCTAAATGTCTGATGGTTACTCTTCGGTCTGCTAATACGATATCTTCGACTTTTTTCACGATTTCCTCAGTGAGGGACGAGGTTGGGCGTCCCTCGCGATGTTCATCTTCTGTGGATGTTCTACCCAGCTTAAACTCTTTGCACCACCGTGCCACCGTAGAATATGGAGGAGCAGAGTCCCCCAGTGTCTCCACCAAATCAGCGTGTATCTCTTTGGTAGACATTTTTTTCAAACAGAGGTACTTGATGACGCATCTCACTTCGTGTTTCTCCATTTTCGTGTTGTCGCTCCGACTGCTGGTATTCAAATGAATGTAGCTCCTCCAAATGATGTCCTATTTATACAATTTTTTAGGTGGGAAGTAGCGAAGGACCGAAGAAGTGAAAACAATTTTTTTTGGATTTTTATCTTTATTAGAAATACCCGTTTATCATTACTTTTTGATCACCCCTCGTATGTACCGTCAGCACTTAGGGCGCTATCTTTAGAGTAAGTACATTTTATTTAATGTTTTTGTTGTAAGGACCTTGGGGAAGACACAGCTGCCCTCTGTAATCGCAAATGTAAACAATAGCACTGGGGTTATGATTACGTGTGAGCAAGTATGGTTGTTGCAGATAAAGCAACTCGTTATATAAATCGTACAAATATATAAACTGTTAAGGTTCATATGCTAATTAATTGTTATACTATTGTTCTTGAAAATATGCGGTTATATATAGAATTCCTTGCTTTTTCTCTTGATTCATATTAAATAAAGTATAACCTGATAAAGAACAACTATCTGTTAATTAAATACACAACACTCAAGCCGATGCCGGTTGTCCTACATTTTATTTATTCCTTTTTATTCAGGGAATTGGATCCTTCTGGAAAAGAATCCCCCGGTGGATTTGCTTTGGGGATTAGACTGGAATAGACCCTCCTTTCTTATATAAGAAAAAAGTAACAATACTTGACAACTTGTAAACATCATGAAATGTTGAACTAATGAGTTTATCAGCTAGTCCTTAACAAGAAGTCAGGGATTCATATGCTCTCTAATCGGTCTCTATTATCCTGTGTTCTCACGCTCGTTTTCCTTATTGGAACATAGAGCGTCATGTCATGTGTTATCAAACTACTACCAAATGAACGTCCCATTTGTGTTTACTAATGCATTCAATGAGGAAAGCATAATTAATTAGAGGTATTTGCCGAAATGGCATGTAACACCTTTAGGAGCTTCGTTTGCAGTGCATCAAGACATGTACAACAAAGACGTGTTCTATAAATACATGACGTGGTATTCAACGTCCTTCTTTGACAAAAGACTTATGCGATGCTTTAACCAATTTTTCCCTTTTACCTAGTCAGCGCTCCAAAATAACAATAGTACTATCTGTCTCAAAATACTAAAACTAGTTTAAGGTAGTTGGATTGGAACTTTTTTAAGGTAAGTAGTTTCCTATCTGTAAAGAAACGCTTAATGCCACAGAGAACACTAGATTTTTTTTGACGGCACACAAGGAAAGCCAAGCGACTAAACCTTTTTTAAACTAGGATCAAACGAGATGAATAATGATCTTGGTCGTACCGAGTCTTATTTTTTTATTTTGAATGAAATAGGCGTTTGTCTTCCAACTCACCTAATGGAAAGTGATAATGAAAACGAAGATGGTGCACGCCTACCCAAGAGAAACTTATTCACTCTACTCTTGAACGTTCCTAGATTATAATTGTCTGGAAAAATAGACGCAGGCAGTTAATTCCAGACTTTGGCCACTTGAACCAAAAACGAACTGTCAAAACGTTTCGTTCGACTTTTTGGTGTTTCGACAATGTAAGGGTGTGGAACCTCTGTTTGCGTCTAGTCGACCGATGAAGGAATGGAGAGGGTTAAATTACTTCGAATTACTTTGAGTTACGAATGACAATGTTTTTACTAAGTTTCTTGTCTTTACACTAAATATAATCATCTTACTATTTCTCTAACTACCTGAATATAAACAAAAAAGGACCACCTCCTCTCCTTTCTTCGTCTTTATTATTGCTATAACCAGATCGTCAATCACCGGACCCCTAATGCCAAAAGTATCGTGTGAATCAAAACAATATTCCAATAATTTCATTCATTGGATAGTTGAGGCTTTATTCAGTCGAAGTAGGTCAGGATTGAGTCAGGCAAGGATAAAGTTAGCGAGGCAACGGATGTAGCATTGCGAAGCAGACTGTCTAGTCCAACAAACTTGTAATACAGTCTCGGGATGGGCTGCCCAACGTTATTTGCAGTGTTAAACAAAGCTTTACTTTGTCCGTAGTGAGCAAACTGAGTCATGGGTGTCATGACTGACAATACTTGTTGGTAACTAAAGGAAAAAATACAGCGAGAAACTGGCTGGTGTTGATGTTACGCCCACAGAACGATGACCTTATTTGTACATACCTACTCTCTAAGCCACCACTCGGTTAGCAATTTAGTGTTTGTAGTAATTTGATTATCTTCTTTGTTATCTGATGTAGGTATTGGTACACTCACAAGGCCCTCTCGTCAGGGGCACGAGGGTATATAAAGTTAAAATGAAAAGATTAAACTTCAGTGAGGATATCACATGCTTCAGTGCAGGCCACTGAAGCATGTGATGTGCTGGCCTGAAAGTGTCCTTTGGTTTTAAGGTTTCAGTGTTCGCCTTGCTAACTACCACCTTTCCTACTTGATCCTTACCCTACGCTTACACTGATGTATAATTATTTGGTTGATTCAAAGTTTGTAGTTCTGAGTCTGAGATGTAGACGGTTTCTGAAGTAGCGACATCATGCTAAAGCTGGAGTTGGTTTTCAAATTTTAAATGTTTATAGTAGCAGGGCCTTATTTTTGTATATTAAAAATCACGTGCTTTGATTAAAAGAGCGGATAACATCGAAGCGCTTTCACTCACTCTTCTGCTGGGCATCAAAATTAGGCAATTTAGTCACTGCTGTCACGCCAGTCCTCAACAACGTCGAAAGACGTTTAACGTTTTCCAAAACTACTTTTAACCATACACTTTTAGCAATATTCATCTGTCTAACTTACCTAACTACGGCGTACAATTATAAATGACTCAAATATTTTCAAATCCCAGGCTTAAGAACTTCACCCAAACTCCTGATCCTAAACTTTACGAGTATATATCTTCCTAAGTTTCAAGTGTTCGATAATGAGGGTTACATCTTTGTGATATAAATTCAAATCTGTTAACCCAGAGATATACCTATAAGTTTATTCAAATACAGCTATAAATTTAATTTCTAAAGTGTACATCCCTAATGCTATTTATTATCATTTCAGGTCAAAAAGTTCCTGTTACGCCGTCCGTTGCGGCTTTAATTTAAACAAGTGAGTGTCATTGAAATTAATTTTCTATTGTTTTCTTACTTCGGAGCGGACTCGCTATGACTACGTGACAAAAGTAATGTCAGTATCCTGTGCAGTAACCATTTTAATTATTGACTATTTGGTACACCTTGTATGTTCGTTTAATTTATCATTATCTTCATAACGCAGCAGTCACGTATTTTAACTCACTATCTTATATTTATAAACATAATACAATTATTTATGTACGTAGTTATACGACTTTATTTGAACAACTGAAAATGAATGTAATAAAATATCCCAAAACCTCACTATCGCAAGCAAACATTAATTGCACCCAAAAACCATGAGACTAAGCAAAGTACATACTAGATACCCTGCCTGTCTACTTGTAGGGGGTAAATATCCTCTCATAACGAAGTAAATAATAACGTTTATCACAGCGACGGCTCTCGAATTATTCGAGTATCGAACGGAAAAAAGGAAGTCGAAAGGTGAATAATTAAATCTAAACTGGAAACGAAGAAAGGTTCGCTTAGTTTCATTCGACATCATAAATAGGTAATAGGTGAAATAATATTGCAAAAAAAAAAATATTTGTGTAAACCGAACATTATTTTATTATATTGTATTTAATGGCCGTGTTAAAAAAGTTTTTGGAACGAAGTTCCTTATCGCACGTTAACCTTCAGACGCTTAGTCGACGGCGGGCTAGAGGGAAAAAAGGGTTAACGCAACGAAAAATGCTGACCGCGAGTTGTTTTGATGTTGTTGTATACTAATTATCTATATATTAGTTCGGGCAACTATCACAGATGGCGCAATTTTAATTTCGAGTTTTTACAATATTTACTATATTTTGATAAAATTATACATAGCCAAAGGAACTTCGTTCCAACCGAGTGCTCCAAAGACCTCACGCATTATTTTTATATCTATTTGTCGAGCATCAGGGTGGCGCGGCGCTGTCCTTGAAATAAAATACACTATGACTTATATTATCAATTGACTGTTTTCCCGAAATTAAGGTGTCCATATCATTATTAATTAACAAAACAAATTTTAGCAAACACCGATTTTTCTACTGTAGTGCTTCTACATTGTGTCTGTCGCTAACATCGAGGAAACAAAATAGTTGAGGAACGCGACGCCCGCTCTGGCGCCGCACACCGGGCGAGGTTTAGGCACAGAATACATAAAAGTACCAGTGGTTTAGATGGCTGCGTTCGCGCTATAGCGTCAATATGGCGTAAGGGCGGCACACGCATTATTTTTATGCAATCCTAGGTATGTTATAGGCATGTAGTGATGAAAACATGCGTTCTTGATAAACTTAAAAAAACTTTTAAAATTTTTATCGTTAAAATATTTTATTTTAACATTATTCATAAAGAAATATTCTAGATTACCTACCTAAAAAAACAGCTAATTCGATTACACGGTGTGTAGTAAAGAAATTAGTAAGAGCTAGTTCGACTTGCGTGAAGCAGTTTCCGTATCATAAATACCTACTTGTGGTATATCTACTTTCATCAAACTAAAGTGAAACGTCTTCTCAGCAACAACACAGTCACAGAATTAAGTATTGTAATGTCAGAATCGAATTTAGTGCTTAATGAAGGCTAAATTTAATTCGATGCCACAACAGAATAAAATATTTTAAATCTTTTTACTAAAACCAGAGAATTTTATTTTGTGTACAAAACTTTTCATTGCAGGAATTCGTTATTATCTAACGATAAACATCCAAGTTATATTTATATAGGCGTGTAATAAAATCATAGTAGTCTTTGTTCTTGTTATATACCTACCTACATATCAAATGTTTGTATAACGTCAGCTTCGACGAGTATGTATTCTTAGCAAATGTATACAGTACAATTAAAATAGAGTTGGTATTTTACATTCTATTTGGCTTTGCAACAATAATCTTTTATGATTGAAACTGTAATTAAATGACATGTTTATATCGGCCATGTGCCCATATGTGCAACTATATTCTCGTGGGTATTAATTAAACAATGCACGCATTGACATATGCGCGCTCTATTTAGGCCACAATGCAGCTTAACTAAGTTGACATCATTTTAGTGAACCTAATTGCTGAGTTATGTGATGCTAAAACAAACATATTTAATATCACTTGGGAATTTACTATCTACGGATAGGTACAACGAAAATGCAATGCAATGCCTTATTCTTTGAGAAAAGCACGTTACACACGAGTACGGTTGCTCACATTCTTTCGGCTTACTTTATTAATTAAAAAAAAACTTGTGTACCTATGCCTGTTACTTATTTATTTTCATCACTAATATATTATTATCCACCATATATTTTACAAATTACAAAAACATATGAAGTTTTCGGGGTCTTGCTCTGCTCAAAAACCAACGAGGTCGCTGAAATATTCCCGGGGGTCTCTCCTAAAAGAAGCTTATAAGGAATACAATGAGAGCAACAAAAACACTCTTCAATAGCAAACTTCAATAATACTTTACTAATGAGCACCCTCAATAGTAATGTAAAGTTAATAAATCTGAGTAATGATATCGTAATCGTATCGATGGAGATACATAGATATACTCTTTAGAATAAACAAATTAGGATATAATGTAAAATTTATAAAGTTACCAACTTTATCACAATTTGAGGTCTCTTCCAGGCAATTTGGATAGAAAGAAAGACATGGAGGGACATTAATAGGGGTAGTGTACAATTGAAAGAGCCTTATATATTATATACTAACAACCCGCCCCGGCTTCGCACGGGTACAGATTATACACCTAAACCTTCCTCATGAATCACTCTGTCTATTAGTGAAAACCGCATAAAAATCCGTTCAGTAGTTTTTCAGCTTATCGCGAACAGACAGACGCGGCGGGGGAGTTTGTTTTATAATATGTAGTGATAAATTGAGTTACCATCAATTTTAACTGTTTACTAATGAATACCATGAATTTAATATGTATATTATCATATTCCCACATCATAAATATATTTCATTAAAATAAAAATAAAACTATTAGGTTTATGTAAAACGCTAAGTTCAACAACAAGAAGTATAAACATAAAAATATATTTCCACCGAGAAATGGTTCATAAAATGGCACGTCAACAAAAATTTTAAAGAGATTTTTATTGTTTGAACTGTTGTCTAAAATGTGCAGTGCTTATTATTTTTAAGCATAAAAGTCTGGCATCATCGCTTAATATAATCTCGTAAATCTGTTTAACTGCGTCGCGTCTGACTGTCCTTTGTTTTGCTGTATCCCTTGTAATATTCTAGCGGGTATGTATTATACGGCCAGAACCGAACTTAGAGAAACTTTTTTTACCAGATTAAATCGTAACTGTGTTTACTATTTTACACTAGACGGTTTCTGTAAATTTACTGATTCAAGAAGTAAAATATTTATTAAGTCTATAACAATGAATAGGCTGGGTAAATTTTACCATAATTCCAAGTCTACAAAGTTTCCTATACCTACCAAGTTACTTGAGTTGAAACGAGCCATCTGCTAGATACAGCGACAGACTTAGATGTCAAACTTATTATTTACACCTTTCATTACCTCTCGTAACAACTTTAGGATTTTTAATATAGATGACTGTAGCATGTTTCAAGATTAGTGTTCGTCCGATGTTCAAAGGAGAGTATGGAAGAATGCAGTTCGTCTTGCCTTTATGTTAAAAAAATCGATGCTCCTTTTCAAAAAACTTAGTTTTTATCTTTCATTTAATTTAATATTATTATATTTATTTTATCCTATTAAGTGAGCCGTAGAAGAACCATAATATTTATCTATCTTCAAAGTGCTATGAAAAACAAACAGTAATTAACCACATATTAACAGCCAAACAGTTTAACAATTCTTGTATAACGAAGAAAATAATCTATAATGTTCTCGAATGCACCGTAGATTATGGGACCCCTTTCATATTGAGAGGAGCTGTTCGATAGTGAAATAGGGCTGAAATCAAAACTACGTACATTTAATTCATCAAAAAAATATCGATCTATTTTCCTTATGTCAAAGTCCAATTAGTCCTATTATAGGTTTAGATATTTATAAATTGAAGTTTTCCTCATAATTTATCACATGCAATTAATATATTTATTATAATTAATTAATAATAATGGCAATTTTTAACATTGTTTAAACTTTATCAGCAGTAGGTACAATTTGTACATTTGCTTGGTAGCTTGTTATTTGTACACGAGTCCTGAGAATCTATATGCAAATTAGCGGCTGTGTATCACTGAGGGTTAGAGCGCCGCTCGTCTAGACAGGCATTGTACTGAGAGACCAAAAATCCCCCCAATTTGCCCTAATATGAATGTACATTATCGAGATCTACTTCTAAGAAACTTTGCGTCCTTTTTCCCTCTTGATAAGTTTGCGCATTAATGCATTAGTGTTAGTTTTAATTAGTTATGTCAGTCAGTCAGTAGGTAAAGTATGATTCAAACCTTTCTCCTTACTTTCAGTTTCAGACAAATTCTTTAAAACAAGTTTTGCTCCAATGTTAGTACAATGGAACAAAACTTGTGAAAGTAAGGAGAAAGGTTTAAATGTCATACTTTCTGAAAGTATAATGCTTAACCTGGTGGACACTATTATAAAGAAAAAAATAACGTGAAGTGTAACCTTTTTTTTTTTTTTTTATCGAGTGGAAACCTCCACTTCACCGGGGCTGGCGGTGAAGTGGTATGTCGGAATCGAACCGACTAAAACCACACGGTGTTCCAACATAAGTGGGTCTATTGCAAGGGACTCGGGTATACCCTAGGAAGGAAGTCCCCGAGAACCCCGGCAGACCTTGGCTGCCTATTAAATAATAAGCAGCCACACCAAAACCTACGGGGGGCCTCGCCCCCCTTCCATCAGAGGCGCGCGCGGAACACATCGCGCCACCATCTCAGGCCTGCTTCTGTTAGGGTAACGAGCAGCCTCACCCGTCACCCCCAGGCCAGCGCTCATGGAGGTCGGAGATCATTTTGAAGTCAATAAAATTAATATAAAACACAAAGTCACGCTTAATTTTGGATAATATCAAGGAAGACGTTGTACGAGGATTTTTTCTTTTCAGGAAACATTCTTTAAATTAACATAAAGCCTTCTTTTTAACCGACGAAAAAACGGAAGTGGTTCTCAAGTCGACCCGTATATTTTTTATATTCTTTAAATTCATTCATATAAAACGAGTACGTTTCTCTAAAATATGTATAATGTAGCATAAACCTTATAAACATCAATTTGACAGCAAATAAAGCTTGAATGTGGCCAGATAACAATCTATCTACAGCCAGACGTATAAATCGCGGTTCCCCGAAATGTCTGGCTGTGAAGGGAGAGGTGTTTTGGTGCCAGTATCGTGTAAATCAGTATGTTGCAGCCGTGCTGACTGCTCATGTACACATAGAGGCTCGAGAGTTTACAGTTTAGTTTTTTTAATCGACTCCTAACTCTATGAATCAAAGATTCAGTCACGTTTTTTTTACTATAGATTCTGTCTAGTGAAAATTTAAATAAGGAATTTTGGTGTGTTCTAAGAACATGTTTTTTCAAACATTTCCTGTTTCAATAATATTCTGGCATAGAAGATTAAGAACCAAAACCACTATAAGGAAGGTTTATGTATTTCGCATGTTCTTGGTCATGTATCTAATATTCTTTTATCTTCGAAAAATCCAACGGTTGGATGGATTTTAGTGAGGTGTCTAACGATTCGTCTAAATTGTTGGTTTTAATTGTTTTAACCTATTTTATTTGTTAAACCAAACAAGATTATGGGTATAAAATACAAAACAGCTGTATCTAGCTGTAAAAGAGTATGATGATATTTAGCACTAAATAGTTATGTATTTCTAAATCAGATGTTCCTTAGAGGATTTTACAAGCCTCGAAATGATGATGTTCCCTTTTTATTGTGACAGCTGAAGTATTCCAGTCCCTGTTCCAGTTTCGTATTATGCATCACGTTTATCTACCTTCACTGTGAAAGCCTAGAGTGTCTTAGAAAGTCGAAACTCTCGTATGACAATGATAGCCATAATACCTACTTAAAAACTTTCGTGTAGACACTAGACATAAAAGTTATGAGTTTACTGTTGAATAATACTGTTGGAGAAGTAAAATTGAATAAAGTTTTAAAATTGTCCAAACATATATTGACTTAACGAGATGAGTGAAAATATTCATAATATTCAATAGCTTCATTTATTTTACTTGCTCTCTATAGAGAGCAGTTAGCATTGAGAGTACCTCAACTATTTTTCAAACTGATGATGTCTCTTCAAATATTTACTTAACTGACGCCCGCGGGTTTAAACCAATTGTAATGCTCGCCCTCGACATAACCTCATTTAATTTGGTTCGATAGTTTGCAAGTGAATGGGGTCACAAACAGCCCTACTTTTGGTTTTTCATTGTAAAATGGTTAGATCATTTTCAAGCGTTGATTTTTTACGGAGCTTTTCTGTGTGTTGTTTACCAGTTTTATTGGAGAAAAGTTAATGGAAATGAGCAGAATATGACTAAGTATATTCGTACCGCATGGAGGCCATCGAAACAAAAATTTTTACGTAATTAATTCATTTTAAATGGGGGCCCCCTTTACGACTGTAAATTATGATATAATTTTATTATGAAATCAAAGTATGCTGCATAATTTTTTAATTATGTAAAACTAATTTCTCATTTCTCTTAAATCTAAGAGGTTATACTTTTGCTAGTGAATGAATTAACATTCTATTATTTTTCTATTTTATTTTTGTAAGTATAATTGTTCTAGTACTTAACTTAGTTATGTAAATTATAATTATACGAACCTATGATTCTGTTTGATTCGAAAAAAAAGAAAGGTAAATTTAAAGCATGAATGTTCTCTGTTATATAAATGTACCAAGAGATGCGTAGTTTATTCAACATTATTTGCGTTCAGCGTATTAATGTACCTGTATTTTAATTTGTACAAGTAGAATTAACTGTCACTATGTCTTCAAATCGGTAAGTTTTCATAAAGTTCCTTGGATTGAAATTCATTTCATTTTTGTTTTTTATAAATTTATAACCAGTCTAACAAAACATAAAGTAAATGTGACTTTTTATTTCCTATTTCTAAAAAAAATAGGTGATATATGTTATGATCGTTATAACGATCGGTAGTAATTTGGGGCTGCATTTTTATTTTCAGATCAATGCATACTAAACCAATGTATCTCAATGAAATCATTGACGAATTGGAACAATTAGATGATGATTCTCCATTTCCATTATTAACTATAATAGATAACTATTTTACCACCAGATAACGGTAATGCTGATCTCACAGATGAAGATTCTGGTGATGAAGAGTTTGTAAACTTGAACAATCTTCCAGGATTGTTATAGATCTTATGGGTGTATAAATGTTTATTTTTTATAATACTCAGATAACTACCGAAAGTGACAAATTTGCAAAGTTGAGACCACTTTTCGAAACGTTGAACCGAATTTTCCTGAATAAGGCTTCTTTAGAAGAAATGTACAGCATTGACGAGGCTATGGTACTACGGAGGACACAGCTGTAAACAATTTATAAGTGGAAAACCAATTCGATGGGGATATAAGTTCTGGGTTGGTGCCACTAGATTGGGGTATGTACCATAGTTTGATCCATACCAAGGCCATACAACAATTATTCCACCGCTTTATAGGCAGGTCTGGGAGCTGGTGTTATTTTGCGTTTTGCTGACCATTTACAATTTTGTTTCCCAGGTGCTCCTTGTCACGTGTTCTTTGACAATATCTTTTCTTCTATTGCTCTCTTTCACGAATTGAGTACAATCATCTTACATTTCGGAGAAAAGAAAACACAAACTCACTTGTCAAAAGTGTGAAATAAATTTGCGCCCTAAAACATGTTTTGTACCTTACCATACTTCTACATAAACAGACTTAAGTAATTTACTATGAGTTTGATACAGTAATAAAACCTTTTCATAATAACAAGTGTTTTTTAATTTAAAATAGGGATACAATGGATAAACTGCTACTTGTATTACATTTACTTGTATTAGTCGTTAGCCTACCCGCTTATTACTACTGATCGTTAAAACGGTCCTCATTTTCCGAGTTTTTCTGAAAACCTAGATTTTTATTGCTATTTTTCCGTGTTTACTATATGCGCCAAGGCAACAATATCAAAAAATTAGGATGATAACTGACAAAAAATAGTTTCAGTAACAACTGGGTTAAGACTTGTTAAAAAGGTACCTATTGGTACATTTTGGTGCTGACAGTAGGTACCTTTTTAACAAGTTAACTTAGTTAACTTAAATACAAAATAAATTTAAAAAATATGAGATATGAAATCAATTATCTACTTTATACGTACACCTGGTCATTTTTTTTCCAACCATACGTTTCTTAGTGAAGTTGCACGCCAATAGCGAAACAATATGGCGGTTTGACAGTTAACTTCTCATTTAACACGTCTGACTATTTATAAACAAAACTATGTAGGTAAGTATATTATTATTACCTAAAAATTCAATGATGCTTGACCACAATTTTTTAATTAATAAATTATTTACTTACACAAGAATGATTAAATACTGTTTTTCCTGTTTATTTCGATTTTCAGCACATGACCTTATGGCGCATAGCTCTAGCATAGCTATAAATTTCACCCCAAGGCGTAGTTAAGACAGTTACAAATTATTTGAATGTTTTATTTATCGAATTTAATATTCTTCGCGTTGTCGTTCCAAGTCTATGTTCTCATCTTGTCGATTTTACTCTGACATTGCGGCAGACTACAATACCGATTGCGTTTGCTGAAATAGCACAAAATCATTTTAGGTTCACCCATGTTGCATGAAACGGATGAATAAAACCACTTTTCGACTCTGCGGTTTTTAGGGAGCGAAAACTTTTAAACATTAACGTCTATCAAAATACGAAATGAGCTATAGTCTTTTTCTTTTTCGGGTATATATCAGTCTTCTAAAACCATAAAACGTTGGGTATGTCTCGGTTGTAAAACGTTAGTTTCTCGGAGACGGGCGAGACGGTCCTAAGAAAGTTTTGTGGGTTTATGTTTAAACATTCAGTACTTCTTGCCGTATATTGATATAACGTCAAATATTTGTTACAAATTGACTCGTATGAAAGTTAAGTTTTTAAGTTCAAAGAACTTTGTATTTTCATGTTCACCAATACAATATAAATTGAGAAACTAAGAAATTAAAAACTGTCTTTCATTGTAATAATACCTACATCGGATACACGGACCGCTGGTTTCTCGTGTTCATTTCAAATTTATTCAAAATCTGAATGAGTTCACTTTAATAATTACTTATTTACTCATTTTTGAGACTCATTATCTAGCACAGAAGAAAAAGGTAAACTCCAAACTTCATAATATAATTGAAAGTTATACATAGCATAATATATTAGATATTATGTCCAAATAGCGTATCTTCTTATGTAAGTCCATGCCCTTGTGAACAATACATTATATCGTTGCAACTTTCATAAAAGGCAGGTATAAGCGTAACTGTATTAATTTACGAACGAATGTACTTAAGGTACTAAAAATAGATAAGCCAATTTGAATATTAATAAAAAACTAGCGAGGACTATTTGTAACCATGTATATAAATGGCTGTGTAAATTGGCTATACAATAGAAATTAAAAATAATGACCTATCACACGTCTACAAGCAACAGTTACCTACATGTGTACTGATAGACGGACAGAGAAAGATGTTGCTTTAAGTAAACCTACGTATAGTACGTACGTACGTACCTACTTTACTATACTTTGGCGTTCTGCTCAACGGACCAAATTTAAAAGTATTTCGTATTCCGCAAACAATCAGCGACACGAGTGACAGCCTCTTTCGAAAACTCAATTAAGTCGGCTCGGGAAACGCCCAGCCACGACTTCCACCCTGCCGTTACCAACCGCCAATTTATTAGACGAACCATTGAGCTGTTGTCGGGATAAATGACAACTATCGATTTTGAACTTCAACCTCTTCCTAACGCTTTTTTCGGAGCTAAGAAGTGTCCTAATAACTAGATCGTATCGCTTTTCTACTACTGCCTGTAATTTATCGGTCACCTGTGCCGTTTTGGCGCCCGACACGGTTTTCTAAACAATACCCTTTTTTGCCCTTTGCGACTACACACAATAGTCGCTTGGGTGGGCTCCCATCGATGACTAGAGCTCAATGTGAACGTAAAGCGATAAACACACGAACAGAGGAGACATGCATATTTATAGCGACTCAATACTGAGAACCATGGCATTACGAAGCACACGCGCGCTAGTGCAGCACGTGACTTCCGCTGTCGAAATAGATTGACGTTGCATCCGCGATAGTCTTAGTCTTGGTATACTTGCTGATACACAGAATTCTCACCTATCTGTCATCATCGAAGTAACTTATTCGGAATATTATATACAAGTATTTTCCATAACTGTTTCGCAGACGTTTGGTTAGTGTTTATAGTAGTGATTATCTTCCTTCCTGTTTCATTTCGTTGAATTCAAAATATTCTCCAGATCTTACCTTTGAATGCATCTTTTCTCTTTAAATGTTTGTAGAAGCTTTATTTGTAAACTGTTTCTTTAATGTTATGATTATTGGAATGTTTGATGTGACATTTTTCGCGTATACCTACATATTATCCTAATTGGGCTAGGAACTATTTCATTTTACAACAATACAATACTCAGAAATGAGTACGACATAAAAAAATCATTCTTACTACAAAAAAGAACAATATAAGAAAACACTTATAATACACTGACAGTTACTAGTGTACATTTATCAATGTATACTTTGAAAACAATCAAAATGTGAAACATGTAATTAAAGGTTGGTTAGAGAAATTACATCAAGGAAAGACTTCCAAACCAAATTAGTTCACTTTTTAATGTAATGTAGTGAACAATGATATGACAGTAAAACTACCATAAGCTGTGAGGTGACCTAAATATTTAACTCTAGAAAAGTGAGTCCGACTTTGAGCAAAAATTTAAAGCGTATTTATTTATTTATACATAAAATATTTTTACATTGTATTGTAATCACAGAAAACTTGCTCCAGATTTAGACACTGTCTCTAACATGCACTCAAACACTGCTATAGAGATTGTGCAGTGTGTGTGTGTACAGACAAAAACACTGCACAATCTTACAGAGAAACCGACATAATATAATAATATATACTCACAGAATTACATTTTAATTTTCTCTAATTTTACCAAACAAATTCATTGGCATAAACGCGACTACACCCACTCTGAGGACGTAGATTTTTACTTTTTTATGTTTTATTTAAGCATACATGCCAATAAAATTGTTTCGATACCAGTACTGCTCAGAAACCAAGGCTTTTTTCCATGGTGATTACTGATCATTATGTAGGCATTTTTATATGTATATTATATATATTTCCATTAAAATCAATCTGATGTGGCAAATTATTCACTTTATGACAAGCCTGATTACCGGCTGAAGTAAATACGCTATGTGGAATGTAGTTCCTTTACTCGCACTGGCCGAGCCGTATCTACCCCAGAAGACACGGCGCACGCCGACTGACTTACCTGCCGTCAACAATCACGTAATAAGTCTAACAAATTATTTCCTCAAATGTAGGAGACATTTCACGTTCGAATCACAAACTTTTATTCAATGCTTTGTAATATTTGAACACCCAACGGAGGGGATACTTTCTTTGATCGTTTATTTTTTCTATCGCATGTATCCACCCCTCTCAATCTACCATTCTTTTCAATTTCCTCATTTAATTTAGCAAACTTGTATTAAGAGGTCTCGTACATTTAATATCAGGGGAATCTACTTCCATCAGATATTACACAGTAAATATTTGCTATTATATTACCTAAATATTCATGTTAATAACTTTATCGGTTAAGGTACTTCAATTTACTGGCTTTAATACACCTCATTCGTACCCGTATATTGCGGGAATGTAAATTAATATACATATTTGTTAGTACAACATTAAGCTTAAGTCTACGACGCGGTATTGAACATAAAACCCTCTACATACCTTGTACATAACTACATAAACGCAGACGAGATTTTGTCGGGGGAAAGATCCATTGTGGTAACCCTCTTAGTCGTCGGTCCCCTTACAAACCCAAGGGTAAGCTGGCAGAGTGGCTGGCTGCCTTTAACACGCTTATAAACTTGGCACAGTAAGTGCCTGTATCTAACACATTTTTCTTAGGTATAAGACCAATGTTTAAAGTATAAAATCATTCACTTGTAAATTATGTTGACTCTCGGTATCTACTTTAACACAAAGAGAATTAAAGTTTTTCTAAGCGGAATTTAAGTAATCCTCCGCTAGTATTTTATATTTGCGGTTATAATTTACGAAGTAGACTGAATTCCGCTTTGATACTGTATAAGGTGTAATTAATAAAGAAGTTAAGGAAATGTTTTTGTTTAAGTTTTTAGGAAGCGCTGGTACGATAAATTTCTGAAGAAAACTGTGCCGAACCGAAAAGCTCTAAGCTTTCTACTTTCTTTCAAGCTCTTAAGAACTTTTGAAGAACCTCTCTGTAAAACTGTACTCTGTAGATTACAAAAAATTCGTCAATAGCCAATATTGATTTCACGATTTCTCATTAAATTTGCAGCTGTCACTCAACCTATCAATAAAACATTTGAAAACACCAAACCATATACCAACATAATATTATTATAATACTAGCAGTGCCCCGCGGTTTAAAAGTAGTCTAAATGTTAATCCAGGTCTCCAGCTATCTAAATACCAAGTTTCATCGCAATCGGTTCAATAGTTTTGGCGTGAAAGAGTAACAAACATCTATACATCCATACATCCTCACAAACTTGTACTAATATGATATGATCCAAATTATATTTTAAACTCTTACCTTGTTTTTTCATGTTTACAGCGCCTTTTGAACTGTCCGATAGAACCGATTAACCGATATCTGTTTCCTCTTATTATGTGACAGATTTTTGCTCTCCGCTAGATTACACATAAAAGTTCAACATTAAAAACTAAATAACATTTAAAAACATGTTAAAGTACCGTTTAAAACTAAGCAAGCTTCCTTCTAAAACTCGCAATTTCAAAATAATTTCCGCAGTTATGCTCAGAATTCAGGATTCATCATAAATCATTTTAACGACTTTGTTTATCTTATAATAAAAATGTGTAGACTTTTATTTCCCTAATTATCATTGATATGCGCTTCGTTTCCTTCCGTGTTTCCTTAAAGCCTTCAGTTGCTGCTTGAACTTAGTGATGTCGAAAACTGAATTCTAACTATGAGTTAGCAATAGACAAATTCAGAAATTTAAAATAATGGCTCATGAGATTCTTGCCTCTTCTCTTCTTGTTTCCATAGGAGCGCTGCAAACAGAGCTTACATTATTTTGAAATATTTCGAGTTTTACGCCAAACCTTTTGTAGATGCATTACATTTATTTAATTTATTTTATCGATAAATATCGATATTTTGTCAATTTTCAACCTCCCGGGCTTCGCACGGATGTAATATTATGTATACTTTATTTGGTTTGTCTATTTCGTTCGGTGAGTGATTGGTTATTTATTTGTACGGACTGTATGATGTATTCCGGTCACAGCCAAGGCAAGCCTCTTGGCGGATTCTCTATCTCTCTGGGATCTATTTCTATCCCGGTCCAGGTGAAGGTGAGCCTCACAATCAGCAGACGATTCTCTATATCTTACTAAACGTACATTTTGTAATCCTTGTGCTACGAATTATATTCGAATTACGACGTCTGGACATTGGACATGAGTGACGTAGCTGTTAATCTTCGTAAACCAAAAAAAAGACTAATAAAATAAAATTGTTTCTTTTATACTTTTGATCGAAGTTTATAGTCGTAACATTGACCAAAAAACAACGTTAACAAATAAAATATGTACCTAATTATTGTCATTAACCTTTTTTTTATATTATCCTTACACACCTAAATAATCAATTCTTCCTTAGTAGGTACCCATAAGTATTAAATGATAATAGAGTACTTTAATAACCTTATTTAAAATATTTTTACAAATATATCTTTAGTACCCGCAATATTTACGATTTGTCTTAACACTACACTCTTAGTACTTAGCTATTAATATATTACTTAATCAATTATGTATTAAATAAAACACATCAACCAAGGTATAGTTTACCTATGGCAAAAATATGTGTAATATTTAACAAATAATATTAAAACAACAAATGATTAACCCTCCGTTTTGGAATTATTATTATAGCCTCTTTAATTCCGTAATACATTTGATTTACGTTCAATTTATATTCTTAAACATTACAATTCATTAGAAAATATACACCCACATATATAATGTTATTAACCCTCCCTTATTAGTTATACTTAAAACAAACAATAACAGAACTTTAAAAAATCCAAAAAAACTGAAATAAATATACAAAAACTTACGTATTTTAAAAGAACTGAAAGAAAATCGCATCTACTACATTCATTAGGTATAATTTAATCTCGATAGTCGTAAATAATATCGCGCTGAAAAGTGCAGTTTAATGTATCACCCAATACGTTTTTAAATTTTCTTTACTGAAGAGCACAGATATATAATATGCGTCCGATCACTGCAAACCACGTTGCTATATAAAAAGAGCGACAGTCGCACGGCTCTGTGATATCTTACAAAATATTCATTGAAATGATTTGCTGTAAAGAGCAAATTTCATCTTCATTTAATACCCAAACCCAAAGTAACTAATTTATTTATCAAAATATTTATTTCAGTTTAAAGAATTTCACAGAAAATTTAATTATAAAAATTGTTTCTGATTATTCACTATACTATGAAAAACAAAATATAAAAAACTATTAAACCTAACTACATATAATTACAACTAAAGACAATAAATGAAACCAAACATTCTTAATAATTGCACTTCTGGAGTTCTATGACGTATGCGTGTAAATAGCCCTTATCATTTACATGCATACGTCATAAAACTCCTACGTGTCATCGCCCATTAATAGCGTTTCCAGACGGCTGGCAGCATTGCCACGTTCAATGGCAATGCTAATTCTCTGTGCAAGAAAAGCCCCGCCATCTGGTGACAAGAACTGTCGGTCAGTCGCTTAGCTCTCGACCCTAAACGGCTCAAAAACACGCCATTTGAGGCTTTCTGCGCATGCAGCAGCAGCGCCGGCACATTCAGCTGTGCTTGGAAGATATGGTAGTGCGAGGATGTTGACGCAAGTTGCGTCCCACACCAAAGGTCTACCCATTTCCTGTTATGGATTAACAGGTACGAGGGTATTGGGACACGAGATCCGCCAAGCATTAATGGTATCGGTTTTGCATAACACTTCAGAATTAACCAGTGTGTTTCATGGTTATATCTTCTGTGACCAAGACCACCTTAACGAACCGATGAAGATGCTTGGAGCCAGGTGGCCGTTCTTTCAAAGCCTTTTTTTTTCGCCTTTCATTCTAAATTTTGCTAAGGGTGTTTTGGATAATTTTGCAATTTTCTTATAAAAGTGGTAAATGTTTCCAACATTACGGCGATGATCGAAGTGCATGACTAAATTCGGGTCCAAAAAGACAAAAACAGAGTAAAAACCGAATCGACATTCATTTGAAGTAAACGATCCTAAAAATCACCAAAATGTTCAATTATATTTACATTGTTTAATTGGATAAGGATTAATAATATATTGGTGAAAAGCTTTGACATAAATATGACTCGGATTTTTGATTAGCAATTAAAACACCGAAACTATGATAGTTTTTACGAAACGTTGACTTTTCTATATTTTCTACAAATATAACATGGATGTTTTATTCATATAAACTATCCGGAAGAAATTCTCTAAATGATAGTGAAACTCTCATCAAAATGCGTGACTAGTTTAAAGTTCTAAGCGAACAGACAGACAAACTTTATTTTATACCATGTAAAGATAAGCTACCTTAAACCCACTCAATTATCTCTAGCTCGTCAAAGATATACATATAGGGAATAAAACATTTGTTCTTAAAACAGGCCCTCGTCTTGAGAGGTTGTAAAATAAGTACGGCTACATTATTCTAAAAGGATATAAAAGTATTCCCTGAAGTGGTTTCGCGACAGCATGCTAAGGATGGCGGGGAGCGTTCAAAAGCTCATTCTATTTGTATCCAATCATTATGCGCCAACACGCGCCTTTAGCTGTGTAACAGTACCCGACTCGTTTCCGTTTGCCCACCCTTCCTTTTCTTCTTTATTACCAAGTCATTTGTACAAGATATTCAACAAGATTTGTCTATATTTATAAACTCCAAATATATTTAAAAATCCAGAGTAGAGTATAGTAGTACGGGTTTGTATACTTTGAACGCTTCTCTTGCCGCGGGCGCTATCAATGAGATCGACTTCATCGTACACGTCACTGTAAAAACTTAACTACATACACACATTTATTATTTTTATTTAGTAAATATAATCGAGAACAGTACGACTAATGTAGGCCAATATTCTGAACCCAATGAATACACTTAAAACATGATATGAGCTATACTGATACGTTGTTCACAGATGATCAAAATGTGTTTATGAGAGTGTCGCGTGCATTCGCGGTCAACGACGGAGAGGTGAAACGACGGCGAGATGGGGCGCGCGCGGTACATCGCCTGTGCGTTGCTCATGCTGTGCCCACTCGCACTCACGAGGCACGATGACGACTTCGCCTTCGACAATAGCGAAGAATTCCAGGTCAGTGCACTTCCTACCAATTACGCACAGGATTTCCATGTTCATTTTGGAATATTAATATGTATTGTATTACGTCATGCAGCCGACCATTCTTTCCAATATTTATAAGTTCTCGCACGTGGAGTAATCCGTCATTTTCTTTTTAGGTTGAATTAACAGCAAACCATTCAGAAATAGCAAAAAATGGCCTAAGAAGGTTATGGGGCGTTCCCGACACATCGGCCTATGTAGGACATTTGTTTCGAATGGAAATCCCAAAGGAAGCTTTTTCGGGAAAAGTGCTGGCTTATAAGGTAAGCTAGCTTTTAACCAATGCTTTTCGTTAGCGCTTTTGTACTACAAATAACTCTTAAGATTGTCTTATATGTACTTTTACACTGATAATTTCAAACAAGCATACGGTAGATTTTATAGATACCGCAATAACATTTGGTGTCTGAGTCTGGGTTCGGCTAAAAATAGACCACCCCATCACTTCCCGTGAATGTGAATGTCATAATAAACGATTAAGAAATCGTGTCAATGGACATAGTATCAAGCATGCCAACGAATACTGTAGTAGTAAAATAACATTATTGGCGTGTAGTTTCATTATCGTACTAGCGCAATCATTATGTAAGACTGTTATTAATTCGCTCATCATGCGACTATGTAACGTTGCGATGCAATGTAAACATTAGTCTATCATCTAAGTGTGAGCGGAATGAGCATCTAAAGATAGTTTTGTTTTGTTAAAATTATATCAAGACTTCCACGGAGGTTATCTCTAACGAAGCTAGATAAGTTTACTTTTGACACTTTAAGGTCTGTTTGTATGATCAACCTTCTTGACATTGGCGGAATCTCTGCGTTGACTCTACACGCAAGATAAAGTCCATAAAAAAAAAATGATCAACCTTAATGTCACCGTGAGATTGTAAATATCGGTAGTTTATAAACAATGTTGCGATATTATAAACTAACGAAAAATTATGTATTGCACCTAACCTTTTACAATTTAACTTATCCTACTCATTTATAGTGGGGCATTGGAGCAGACCACACTTTAAATCAGTACAGTAGAGTACGTTTAATTTACCTCCATACTAATTGTCTAAACTGACTATAATGCTGTGTAGGTCTAAAAATACCTACACAACAAATTTTGCCAGTTTCAGGCACCCTTGTGAAATGCCTGTATGGCACTTAACCGTAAGCTCGGCTGAACACCAAGTGTCTACCATTTTGCGTCGGTGACGATGTAAAGGCGACCTGCCTCGACAGTTAAGTGCAATGCGATCATGATCTTGGCTTAAAAAGATGCCATTATAAAAATGCCATTTCATCTTTTCGCTATGAATTACGGTACCTTGAATACAGGACTTAAGTACCTTAGACACGGTTAAATTTTTTGAGAAATGGTTAAGTGCTTGATGGTACTCACCCATGCTTGACAGATTGATTGAGTTCACTGTGATGAACATAACTATATATATAATTCAATAGAACCTGAAGAGCAGAAAGTCTTCCAAGTATTTTTAAGGATTTTGAACGTTCGAATGAAAAAACGCAACAAGTTATTTAAGAACATATATATAAAAATTGACCATTCGCCTCCTATCTCCGAAATTACTTAGCTTAAAATTTTGAAGAAGAAGAAACAGAAAATAGTTCTTTACTTATAGATTACAGGAGAACCTATAATATAAGATATGAGAAGTCTGGTCTAAAAGATATATAAAAACATGATAGATACATATTCATCGCACGGAGTCCCTCCCACGCGAGTTCAACTCACACCTGGCCGGTTTTTATTTCTTTATTAACCGAATCTAGTCTATCCAAACGTAGAATTAGGGCTACGTATACATATACGTACGTATACGCGGCCATACTCATCAGAGACAAGAGTTCACGGCTGAAGTCTTATGGCGATAAGGTTGATTATTGAACGAACTTAAATTGCATTGTGTTATGTAAACAGACAATATGAAACTAGAAAATAATAATTTTAGGTTTTTATAAACTTTATAAACGTAAATATTAACGGTCACAAAGTACACTTATCGGACTCAGGTCTTAGACTCAGACTCGGAACAATTGCCTGTAAACCTATAAAGACCTGAGAAAGCAGAAACTTACGTAAGTCTGTTACGTAACGTTTGTTGCGGTTTCGAAGAATCCATGTATTATCTGAGCCTAATTATGTAATAATTTTACCGGAATGAGCAGAAAATGTATAAACGTATTTTCTTTCATTTTAATGATTTGTATCCGTAGCCGCCTTTAAATATTTTTTTTTTATTGAACTTGATTTTGGGCATAGCCTCTAGAGCTGGTTTCGCTTTGAGTTGTGAGTATGATCGTTCGCTGGTTTACATCAGATTACGCCCGCGAGAATAGAACGATGGACCGACCTTGGAGGACCTTGTTTTTTTGCACTATAAGTAGTATTTTGAAAAAAATATAAAGCTAAATATACATAAAAAAAATAGAAGATAATAGTTATCATTTCAATTTTTAACTTACCGTATGTGTGTTGACACATAGACTCACAAACTGTCGCATTTATAATATTAGTGGGATAAGAGATAGGAGATTATGCACTAACTAAGTACCTACCTACCTTATTCAGCTAATCATATCTTAATGCTCCCTTATTAAAACGCATAGGTTCGTAGCGACAACGGCCGACGCACCCCGAGCTGGCTGGCCGTAGACTCGAGACACGGCCTAATCAGTGGCGTACCGCAGAAGCAAGACATCGGGCCGCACACCTTTACTGTCACTGCACATGGCAACACCCACGGCCTCACTGCTACAGACTCTTTTACAATAGAGGTGAGAATTACCTTTACATATCTAAAGTTGGCACCTCTGTGAAACTGAGGGACGAACATAGCTATATAACATCTTTGAATAGGTCACTGCTACACTCCTATATGCTACATTGAGGGTATCCTCCTATATAGGTTTCTCTGTGAAGCACAGCTACATAGTCTTTTATAAACTTAAAACATAACTCTTATTTAAAATGTTATAAATTGCAAATACTTCTAGTTTATCTTACGACTAGGAGACAATATTATACAGATACATATTGAATATAAAAAACGAAGATGGTCCTAAGATCCCTTGCCAATAATGGGCTCCGAAAACTATCCCAAAACCATCAATTTCCACAAAGTCAACTAGATGTTGAGTTGTAACAAACCGCATGACCCTAATCGCGTCTGAACAAGGGACCATGTCGTATTGTTGTAAGATGTTACAACCCTACACGGTGAATGAATACTCTATTCAAAGGCTCGACCGAAGAGTCAAGTGATTAGGCAAATCCTTTAGATACGAAATCCAAGAGATGAGTTAGGTTCTAATATACCTAGTAACCACAGGAGCCTGTTACGTCAAGCTGTGTAGCTAAAATGAGGCTGCTAATATGAAGCTTCGTACAAACTCGGTAAACATAGCTCGCTTTGTGAAATGCGAGAACAGGGCCACTTAGCAATTAATGAACATTGTAAACATTGTACTGACATCATGCGTTCCGTTATCGATTAGGTATACTTACATACATAAATCAAAAATGCTTTATTCGTTGACAACAGGTACATACCTCACTCATAAAGATTCAACACTATCATCGTTAATATTGTAATATGCTTTAAAAATATACTAATATTACAAAACTGAAGAGTTTGTATGCTTGTTTCAACGCACTAATCTCTAGTTCTCCCACACGTTCGTAAAATTGTATAACATTACGGCACAACATAAATGAGCGCAAAAGTGACCATGATCAGGCTACATGGAATGGCTGGTTATGAATAAAATTATTTTTTTAAACATCAATACTTTTTTTTAGAAACACTAAAACTTTAACAATTTTATCTCTTGGTTGCACTTAGTGCAAAGATTTTTTTCCTAAATCTGACTGCAAAGAGCAATTCCTGTTAGGGTTATTTCGTATTAGAAGATATAAAATAAGCCTGACATACGAGTACTATGATGAAATTATATTGTGATGATAATATAGCTCTATCAATAGAATTTTTAGCACCAATTCGCTTATAGATGGTGAGAGACCGCTCTATTTAAGATTACTAATAATAATTTAATGAAGTGCTATCTACCTAAATCGTTAAATGGTTTTCCTAATGGATAGTTAATTTTTGTGATTAAAGCTACATGTTTGCTAAATATAAGTTTACTAGCCGTGCCAGCACTTATGGTAATGGTTTCACTCTTATTAGAAGTAATGTGATATATCCCATAGCCTTCCTTAATAAACATGTTATATTATCCAATAATAATTTTAAAATGCAGCAAGTCGTTGGGATCTATATTACGAGGAGAGTAAGTAAAAGATTAGGCAGGCAACACTGATGCTGTAGTTAGACTCCGAATAACAATATAACAATTAATTATGTTATCAATACAACAAATAAATTAATATTTCTTGAGACTTCGTGCTTCTAGCACGACGTCTGTCACATCAGTCCTTCCACGACCATTGTCCTTTCTTCTATTTCGAATCCTCGAACGATATTTCGAATACGAATTTGAGTATGGCGCCGCCAGCCAGATCCTTCGCGCCATTTCCAAAGAGTTCGTATTCCAATCGAAGGAGATCACAAACAGCGCGTAGGTCCATCACCACAATAATCAAGCCATTAGAGACTAAGATTAGCGCGTTCAAAGAAAGAAACAAAATCGTCAGATTTATTTTGTCAAAAACTGCAGAAAGAAATATTTATTTGTTTTGCTTAGGCTGTCACCTAATAAAGTTGGTGACAGTTGTTCATTCGGTCATTCAATTATATTATTGAACAGCATGTGAGAATTGTGAGGGTGCGGAGTAATAAATGAAGTCCCGCTGATATTGCACAATACTTTTAGTTCTTAAAGTTGAAATTGTCTATTTGTAAAGCATATTCTATACATCAAAGTATGCTACCTGTCTGAACCGGTATATGTCTGAATAATTTTATTGTGATCTCCGTCGCCTTTAATAGAATATTAAAAAGGAATATTTAATGCAATCATATAAATAATATCTATAAATACGCGACCAACAACAACGAAGCTCAGTGTCACATTGAGGTGTCACATTGTAAAATGGCAAAGATTAAATAATCAAATCACGATCGTCAATAACATTGTTGAGATGCTAATAATATTTTAATAGTTTCATTATCAATGTTAAGCATTAATAATAAGTAGAAAAAGAGAGTATCGGTATGAGACTTCACGGTCTTTCAGAATTTATGACGGCAGTTGTACGCTTTGTACATAATCATTCATTAGTAAGGTCATTTACCCCAATTGACTGTAACTCATTTTGACAAAACAATAAATAACTGAGCAAAATAAGCTTCAAGACGTTTCTTAGAAACAAATGTCTCCGAAATGTATTCTTGCAAAATTGTACTACTGTTTGATATCTGTCTGATGACGGTTTCCTTTGGTTACTTGGTCCTTTTGTGTCAGCTAGGTCATTCAAGACAGACTGTGAAATAAAATTCAATTATGTATCCAATATACACCGTTTGCATGTTGATTTTATATCTTGAGGACATGATTTAAGGCTAACTACTAGCTACTACTAAACTACTAAAGGTAGTTATACATTTTATATAATTATGTATATTATTGTTTTTCTTAGGTGAAGAAAGCTCAAGAAAAGCCACAGTCTAAGTATGGCTCGTGCATGGGAGACGAGAGCAGACTAGTATTGGCGATCCTGATCGACGGCTCCTTCCACAAGATATCTTCGAGACAGCGAATCCGCGCCCTTATGCAGCTTGCCAGCTTTATGGCGTTAGATGGAGTAAGTCAATTATTATGTAGAGATTATAGAGAATCATAATCTTTAATAAAATAACGATTAGCTCTAGCTTGAGACTGGGGTGACTTGGGGTTTTATATTCATGGAAATCATGGATTATAGAATAGAATAATCTTTATTGTACACTTAAAAAGAAAATACACAAAGTGGATATGTACAATAGGCGGCCTTATCGCTAAGAGCGATCATCTCTTATGAATTTTGGATAGACTGAATTCTTTTTCATATGTACATAATATGAAAAAGAATTCAGTCTCTAAAATAATATTTGTTTAAAAGAAAACAAGTCCACTTTAAATTTAAATAAAATAGTAATTAAATGTTAAATTTTAATTAGAAATAAGAATTCATTAACCCTATATAAACACATAATGGTGGCCAAGACTTGCGTGTTGGTGACGCGCTCTGCGTCTAATTAAATTTCTTCATTAAAATAAACTTCAAGATTATTTTTTCATATCAAACAATCTTTTATGTATAATTAATGATAGCCTAAACCATGAAAATAAAGAAATAAGCTTATAATAACTACTAAATAATTTACAGGAAGAGTTTTGGATGGAGTCTCATAAAGCAGAGTCTCGCGCCGAGACCATCCTCAGCGGAACTGGTTCCTCACAACGGAGGCACGGCGATGCTACTACTGCTATCTATTTAAATGTAAGAAAGTAAAGAAAGACTATTTACTAAAAGATTTAAAACACAAGCAATTGACCTTACAAAGTAGACAAAATGGTTACAGAATTAAAAGTAATTCACAATTTATTTAATTAACGCCGTATGTGTGTTAGTACCGCGTATATAAACACCAAAAGTGTGCTTGACGAAAGTAGCTTTTTTCCTTTTTTAATACAGCTAAATGAAAGACATATAAAATATTATTATAAAGGTAATTAGTTTCTTAATAAAATTCCTTGAATTGTCCAATGCACTTCAATACTTCCTAAAAATAACTTATGTTAACATTAATAATAATCTTCTTATCTCCTCAGACAAGCAATTCATAAGCATGCATTGCAAACAAGCATTCATTAAAATCAGTACTCAGTAATTAAATATTTATATTCATGAATGCTTTTTGTAATTAGCTTCAATGAGGTCTCTGTTTTCGTCTATTTAGGTCGGACTATGCTGTGACCATGAGACCTCTGCGATAAATCTTGCTTCTTATACGCTTGTTTATGACAGATTTTCAAGATTTGAATGTCTCTTTTAAATGTCTTTTTATCAGATACCTATTAATATACACTTTGTGAAGGATAAGATATCTGAATGTGATTCTGTACGTACCTAACTGTTTAAACTCTTGTTACATCTTAAAAATATTACCATAGTGTAGGGAGGTATATTCGCATAGTGTAGGGAGGTACATTCGCATAGTGTAGGTACATTAAAGCTCAGTATTGTATGAATAATTAAAATTAAACTTTCGTAAATGTAAATAAAAAGTTGCGATGAATTTCACATCTATAAATTTTTTATTCTTTTAAATCTATATTTTACAGGTGGGTTGTGGCAACAAACTATGGAGTCATCACAAAGTGCTAGTAGCTGGACTGAGGGAACAATCTCGAGACGGTACTGTCGCTCACGTTATTCGGTTGCCTGTCATCGGCTGGCGACTGCTTGCTATACAACCGGCACCCAGGGTTAAGAGACAGGTAAATAATAAGTATATCATTAGTTTACCTACTGTTTTTCACAAGCAACCTTTAGTGATGAATAAATATCATTACTGAAATGGTGAAGGAAAATTGGGTACATGATTTGAGTTTTTTTGAAGTGAAAACTTCTTTAGGCACTTTTGCTGTGGGGAAAAAGCACTGAACTCGTGACCGTCACGCTAATAATACATATATAGATGGCCACTAGAGGGCGCTAATCTAAACATTGAGTTCTGTCAGCTCCTTATTAATTAATGTCACCAACCTGCTAATGTGACGTTTTAAATTCATCGTTTAGTTTAAGTTTTCACTTCTGTCGGCGGTCCCATGACCTACTTTTTTTTTAATTTATGTTCGAATAACAGCTTCGCGAAATCAAAAGATTCTTTTAACATCTTGCAACGAGAATTCGAGTAGAATTGTAAATATATCTTTTAAGATTTGAAAACAATACTTACTATATATTTAAAGACTATCGGTAAAGGTGATCCTGCTCCCTGTCACTGGCACGTTATATAATGGTATATCAAGTTATTAACTTTACAATGTAACTCTCTTAGTCCCCCCAGCTGGATGGTTCTGGCGACAGCTTCGACACTGAGTACGATGAGGAGGAGGACGCGGATGCTGAATATAGCGGTTACGACGATCTCGATGACGAAGAACCGGTCGATTACACGAACAGTGACAGCGTTACTGACCCGGTGAGTACTAATATTATAGTTATCGGGAACTCAGATGTTAACATATTAATTCTAACAACGTTGTATTGACCTTTTTTTAAATTTCGAACGAGTATTCGAACGAACTTTTTATCGATTAAGTTCTATAATTTGAAATTGGAACAGACTTTGTAATTGATTAAAAAAATTAAACGAGCATAATAATATCATTCTCTGTGAATGTAAAGTCGAGTTCTAAATTATTTTAAAATTATTAATAACGACAAAGATGTCACTCAATCACTACTAATAATGTTATTATGTATTCATTATTTTCTTGAGACTAAAATAACTACTATAGATGAAGGTCTATATCATCAATGCTTTAAAAAGCCTTGCTTTAACATGCTGAGACGGGAACCTATAGCTAAATAAGTAGGTATAACATCGCAAATAAATCAGTGTATCATTATTGGTATCAACGCATTCATTTACTATTAGTATGGAACTGTCATACATTCTGTGTTTCTTAGTACATATGCATCATTCTATTTATTCATTGGAAAATATTATGTATAATGGTTGCCCATTATAACTGATGAACCACTGAGTGGAGTGGAGTCGGTATTTAACTAAACAGCAATAAAAAATACATTCCTCCGCTCAATAGTGTCAGTATTATATTTTTTTATTTATATACTTTACAATAGATGGATAGTTGTATCACAAGTCACAGAATACATAATAGTACAGGCCCAAGGCTAGATTTGAATACATTGCTGCATCAGAACTGTATAAATATGCCACCCTCGTCGTCCCTCGTCGTGAATCATATCTTTTTGAAGTGAAAACTTCTTTAGCGGCGTTGGCACTTTTTGAGATGGGTAAAAAATGTTAAACTTTCGTCAAAATTCAGGGTGACGTGGACCCTGATCGAAAATGTATGGAAAATGTGTCCGAGTGTAATATGGTCACGTGCACCTTGATCGAAAATGTATGGAAAATGTGTCCGAGTAAAAACTGATCGAAAATGTATGGAAAATGTGTCCGAGTGATATATTTAAAAAATATATTTTTATGACGAGATCGAAAATTCTTAAGACGGAGGTGAGTTTCTTATATTTACATGTACAGCGTCAGAGAGACATGGAGAGGGAGGGAGGGAGGAAGTGAGAGAGAGATGGAGGTAGGGAGGGAATCTAGGAAGGGAGAGTGGGGAGAGTGAGTGAGTAGGAGAGTAATGTGACGTTTTAAGTTCGTCGTATCGTTTAAGTTTGCACTTCTGTCGGCAGTCCCATGTCTGCCTCTTTTTTTTAGTCAGGGATTCTAAGGACGTGAGACTAAGAAAATTAAACTGTAGAAAATCCCACTAATATTATAAATGTGAAAATTTGGATGGATGGATGGGTGTTTAGGTGACCTGGATTAACATATAGGCTACTTTTTATTTCGATATTCCCACGGGATCGGGACTTACGCGGGTGAAACCGCGGGGCGCTGCTAGCAATACTAGTATTATAAATGTGAAAGTTTGGACGGATAGATGGATGTTTGTTACTCTTTCACGCAAAAACCACTGAACCGATTGCGATGAAACTTGGTACGTAGATAGCTGGAGACCTGGATTAACGCATAGGCTATTTATACCGATATTCCCACGGGATCGGGACTTACGCGGGTGAAACCGCGAGGCGCTGCTAGTATATAACATTTAAGTATTTAAAAATATATAAGTATGTTCATCAGCAGTTTGGTTACCATAGTGTAGGCTCTGCCTAGTTTGGGATCAGACGGCCGTGTGTGAGATGTGTGAAGTTACTATTATTATTATATTTTTCCTTTATATTGATAATATAAAACATCCTCATTTGCATTACCAAATTAATATTTTCCGCTGAATAAAATGTTGTTAGTCATCCCATACCCGTACCACAGAATGCATACCTAGCACTTATATGTCATCACATATCATAGAAGCATTCGTACTGAGAGTCACATGGCATGGAATGTTGAATGAGATGTATCTAAAATCACTCCAATTTCAAGTGTCATCTATCGCATTTTCTTATCACTTCTTATTACTTCCATTTTACTTTATATTCTACCATAAAACCATCCATTCTACATACAACATTATTTTACGTAACTACAAACGTATATAAATTTTATAAGGAAATATATACAGCATAAAATAGTAACATAACGTTTGAGCTTTGTGTGTGGTTATAACTAAACGCTTTCCCTATTACACTGTACATACAAAACTAACTTAAGCACATAACCAACGCAGGAGCGTCACTTTAAGTATGGGTTTTGATATTAAGATTGCTGGTCTAGCAGTTTGCTCAAGAAGAGGAACATATTTAGAGTTCTCTTTATTTCATTTACATGTCTTGTTTCTTTACAATGCTTATAAAATAGACCGCGGTTTCACTGTGCCTTAACGATTGTGGATATCCACCAGCTATAGGTACATTTATTATCTACTAGCAACCCGCCCCGGCTTTGCACGGGTAGCAGAGACATCTTATTTATTTATTAAATAGTACAACCACATCATACATATTAATACATTTATAAATGATATTTAGTCTTCGTCTGACTGGCCTGTGGTTAGTGACCCTGACCGCTATGCTTATAGGTCGTGGGTTCGATTCCCACCTTAGTCTGGGTGTTCTTTGTGTCCGTTGTTTCTATGTTTGTAAAGTCCCCCGCGACACAGGAGTAATTCCTAATGCGGGAGTTGTCTCTTAAAAAAAAAAAAGTTCTTCGGTCTGTTTACATCTTCAACAATCATCATCATATTTCAACCAATTTACACAAAACCTTAACAAATTATACACCTAAACGTTCCTCATGAATCGCTCTATCTATTGACTCTGATCATACTGACCCTCTACACATGAAAATCCGTTCAGTAGTTTTTGAGTTTATCTCGAACAGACAGACGCGGCGGGGGACTTTGTTTTATAATATGTAGTGAAATAGTCGGCGGTTTCACTGTGCCTTAGCGATTGTCGACATTCACCAGCTATAGTAGGGTTGTCACCTTTTTTTGGGAAAATATAGTATTTTTTTAACACTTGCAAAGTACTCTTAGAAAATTCAGTGTGTATTTCGGGCATCCCTGACGGGGACCCATTATCAAAGGCTTAAGCATCCTGCCGCGAGCGAGTCAGGCGACTAGTCGGGCATCCCCGAAATACTCTCGTGAGTAAAACCGTAAATTTAATACATATATGCATTTAATGTTCAGGGCTATAATATAATGAAATGAATCTGTAAAAATAAAACTTCCATACAGTACTAGACCACTATCCACCTTTCAAAAACAATTTTTTTTAAGACCAATACTATTTATAATTTTCTATAACTCTACTATTATGTGACTTCGGCCAGCCTTAATATCAAAGTCTATGCAGCTAAAATAACCACAGACAGCGCTCACTCACATAGGGTACGTATGGGTGGCAGTACTAACGCAGTGTGTGTCGCGGCGCGCGCCTTTAGGTGGACCCTCTGACCCCTGCCTCGCATCCCCATCGCCACCATCACGGGGAGACCCCCGCGATTCTAGCCCCCGTGACCCCAGGCGCGCCACACACAACCACCGAAACGTTTCAGACCGAGAGCGCTGCCCCGCTGCCGACCCCAACCTTACCTGTACTTCCCTCCCCAAGTCCTGCAATGGCACTGCCTCCCCCACCTCCACCGACGACCGAACCCCCCACGGAGGAAGCGCCCCCTGCCACGGAAGATACCACTCCCGAGTCCGCAACTTCTAATATGTATACCATGGAGGTTTGTCAACCGGTCTCCAGCTTTGCGTGTCATATGCATGTGTGTTGTTCGGGTCTACCCCGTCGCATGTTATACCTAGCTTTAATGCTAGATCGTAGTCGTATTGTTTGTTATATTTGACTTAAATTGCATAAGACTTTTACATAGTACAGTCAGGTTTTAGTAGTAGCTAGCACAAATGTTTTACTAAAAATAATTAAAATACCCCTGACTCAAAAACGGTTAGAAAAGAGCTGATGATCTTCGAACGGAGGAACAGATTTTCTTAAATTATAGTTAAGAACACTCGATCTAACCACCTTTCAAACAAAAACTTAATCAAAATTGGTCCATCCGTTTAGGAGCTATGACGCCAGAGACAGACACACAAATACACAGATACACACGTTAAACTTATAACACCACTCTTTTTGGCGTCGGGGGTTAAAAAGAGTCCAACTAAAGCTACTAGCTAGTGAGTTTTAACATAATGCTCTTTTACTTAGAGAAAATGATTACTCTACACTACTCGCGAAATTGCTCAAAGTTATGCGAATACGAGAGTGTAGACGGGCACTTTACTTCGCTTCGTGGAACCTCGCCTGGTCTCGGGCGACTTCCGAGCGTTGACTTAGGCTGTCGGTTTTTGCGCCCGAGTCAAAGGACTCGAAGTGTCCCGAAGTTCCAACGCCGGGCGACGACTATGTCATTTCAATGCTAAACAAAGTCTCATTTGTGCTAGCTTAGGCCTCCTAGCAAAATTATTTTGATAACTTTTTGGCAACCTACATTTATGATATTTTCTTAATCTATATTTTGTGATAACTTAGTTCATTTATATGTATAATTTAATTTGTTTTTAAGTGTGTTTAATATGTAACTTAACTGTAAAAAGTATTTAATATATCTTACCTGTCCTGAGATCTGAAGTAGTTTTTTAACTACCCTATTATAGTTGTATTAAATTTTGAAACATGCATTTTAACCTTTAGTTACATTTAATGCATTATTATGAGTAGTTTTTAGATTATAATCGTTTTGTTATGTAGCATGCGTGTAATAATTTCCAAGACAAATATGTTTAAACTAGATCTGATAATGTTCCTTATATTATACTGGGCAAAGCATACCATAAATTTTTAACAAACGGAGCCTTAAATCACAAATGGCCTAAGGGACACATTATTACTTAACAAAGTTAACTTTTCTGTCACTCAGCTGTAAAACAAATTCAAACCATTTTCCTAACTAATAAAAAGTGTTTAAGCCATTTTACTCATCTATGTCAATATACTGAGATTTTACAATTCAAATAATTCGTTCCTAACATCAAATATCTTAGTTCTGACTAGAATGTTACATAACCATCAGTTACACAGATCAAGTGACTAACAGCACCTTGTTTAAACGTTACACATCAAACATTCATGTAATAACGTTACAACTCCATATTTAATATTTTTATATTTTTTCACAGGATGACAAAGTTACAATAACGGAGATATCGGCATCACCCTCAGAGTCAAGCAAGGCCAACTTCTCAATAGCACCTACAGAGGATATAGCGCCGAGAAGAATCAACTTAAACGAGTTTGCACCTATTGTCGTTCCTGAAACAACTACATCAGAACCTGAATTGGTATGTCTTTTTTGAATTGACTGTTTACATTCTAACTCTCACCTGTAAACGTTGAACTAATTGTGTGTGGAATTTGATTTTAATTTAACAAAGGGTAGATAAGTATTCACTTGGTTCATACCCATTTTAGAAGTAACTTTGTATGTAAATACTTGAACTAATCTTCAGCGTAAAGACAACGATTTATAATTAAGGCTAAGTATTGATGAAACGTAATTTGCATCGCAACTTTGTTAATTGTGTCACTATTTCTGTGGGGTCTTGACTTCTTTGTACATACATTTTCAACATCTCTGTACATATATCTTTCGGCTCTTTTTACGTTGTCTTAACGTCTGTAATCACAACACATCGTGTGAGCGTCCGCATGGCACTTTCAGCAAACCGTAATTATCCGCGCGTCCAACGAAGTACCCCCGATGACGTCTACGGAGCGGCAGGCGTCAATGACGTCACCGTCTCCGTCCACCCTCTCGGAGATCACAACGCAGCCGACCACACCGATTGTACCGACCACTACGCCGACACCGACCACATCGGCGCCAACATCAACACTCGCTACTACGCCTACCACGCAGGCTACCACTACACCAACAGCCCCTACTACCCCATCTCTACCAGAAGCGACATTACAGGAGGTTACTAAACAGGTCCGTAATGGCAAGATATTTTACGTGAGAATTATCATCTTTATAATCTGTAAGTACGTCATACTCCCGAATCATCACATCCATTAGTAAAATGTCATCAGACGTAGTTTGATTAAGTAGTGTTTTCCTACTAACTCTTCCAAGGCGTGTGTGTGAAATTAGATATTGGTAGCTTGCGATTGTCACTTCTTGGAATTCTATTATAACATTAATTCATCAAAATTTTTAATTGGCATGATGGGTAATCTTGAGCAATTCTCTATTGGATGTACAAATAATTCGGGTATACGGTTGAATTTTCTATAAATACATTTTACTACTATTTATCTACTTAACATTCTTCGACAATTAAAATTAAACTAAAATTTAAAACTTGTATTTTTTTGTAAATTACTTTTGTAAAAAATCTTTACTGTTTCTTAATAGTTAAATAGCTAATAGCCCTGACAAGCACATTGTAATATATGTTTCAATATTCTAGGAAACAATTCCAACGGAAGGTAGAAGCACAATATCCGGTCAGACGACCGAAACTGTCAATGTTGTCGCATGGACTATGCCAGTAAACCAGCCACCGACACTGAAGCATCACATGAAGAAACTTGCAACTATTGCAGGCAAAGCTTTCAGGTATAAGTCCAAATATATTTTATTTTTAACACACAAACATTCCATAAGCCTGCGTATGTGGTAGCGAGTAAATCATTCAGAAATGATACTGTTATACAAGAGTGCACGATAAGTAGGTATTATATTTTTATATACTTGTAAGTATATTTAATATTGTCAGGAAAGCAGGAAACTAAATTTATTGTCATTGCTAGAGCCATAAATAGCGAATTGTCCCTCGACTTGAGCAAACCAAATATCGTTCTCGTCTGCCATAACGGTAGCGACTTCCAAATACAGCAAAAACATACTTCAACATCATCTAGCGAAGACAAGCCGAACTACGTAGAAATTACTAATCCTACAACGCGCAATGACTGACTGACCTGTTGGTCTAGTGGTTAGTGACCCTGACCGCTATGCTTATAGGTCGTGGGTTCGATTCCCACCTTAGTCTGGGTGTTCATTGTGTCCGTTGTTTCTATGTTTGTAAAGTCCCCCGTGACACAGGAATTCCTAATGCGGGAGTTGCCTTTTTAAAAAAATATATATATAGTTCTTGTGAAACTGTATATATTAGGGCGCTACATTCGTTTTGTCGTTCTTTGCAAAATATATATTTTTTTTTAAGTAGTCTCCACTGGCAGTAATACAGTAATATGTGTAAACCAGGTCTTGAACACACTGCTCCAATATCCCTCACACATTATCTCCTCAAAAGCTCCTATTCGTCTCTATTATATATCCATTATAGCTTTTCAGTTGTTTTTTTTTTACATACGGGAATAGTACAATGTCGCATGGCGTTAAATTCTGACTATGAGTGTCCCAGCAATTTGATTCCAACTTGATGCAAATAATCCGTAATTTTGCCGGCTCGATGTGCATGATGTCTTGAGTTTGGTCGTAAATTTTTTAAGGCTTCTAATACTTGAGGTAAACATTCCTCTGCATACCATGCAGCAGTAATACCGTTTTCTTTATCAAGCACAACCGTAGCTAATATTCCTCTCTTAGTAGCAGCAACCATTCTTTTCTTTTCGGATAGGGACATTTTCAAAAACGCCGGCTGTGGTTCATTTTCAAACACCCATACTTTACTCCGTGATTTAATAGGAACGTCGAAATAATACAGCCAGGTTTCATCACATACAACAAATCGAGGTCACGTATTTAAATGTTGGCCTAGTGGTTAGTGACCCTGACTGCTATGCCATAGGTAGTGGGTTCGATTCCCACCAGAGTCTGGGTGTTCTTTGTGTCCGTTGTTTGCATGTTTGTAAAGTCTTCCGCGACACAGGAGTAATTCCTAATGCAGGAGATGTCTTTTGAAAAAAAAAATAGGGCGTCTTAATTTTTTTTAACAAATCACTAGACCAAATGGTTGTGAATAATCCGATGAACAGTTGGTGCATGTCATAACGAGAGAAGCCCGCCATTTTTATTCATATTACTTAGAGTTTATGGAAAAGACTTCAAATCACTATAATATCTAGTTCGCATACGAAAAAAGTGTTGTAGCGCCCTACGTATATGTACAACTTCCCAACATCAACCCTTGGGCCGCGGTCCGCCATCCACGATCACCCCGCCTTGTTAAAGAATCTTCCTCTTGTGTTGAAGGGACATAACACCCATTTCTCTAGGCTACCATTACAAAATGCATTTTAAGAAATAATTTAAAAAATACCTTGGAAATATTAATATCAATTAAATCTTATTAAACTTATTATTAAAAAGACAACTCCCGCATTAGGAATTACTCCTGTGTCGCGGGGGACTTTACAAACATACAAACAACGGACACAAAGAACACCCAGACTCGGGTGGGAATCGAACCCAGGACCTATGGCAACTAGGGTCACTAACCACTAGGCCAACAGACCAGTCACAATATTTAGGTATCACTTATTTCTAAGATAAATTTAGATTATATACCTTTATTAGGGGGCATTTTCTCGTGCTGTTTATATGGGAACCTATAAAAAAATGCTTTTAAATTATATAATCTTTTATAGGTACATTATACCTACGGACCTTTTCACGGACCCGGAGGATGGCAGCAACTTAACTTTCACGATGTACGAGGCAGAGAACGTGCCCCTCAGCAAAAACTCCTGGGTACAGTTTATACCTTCGGCGCGCGAAGTATACGGATTGTAAGTAAATCAATAAGAACTTACTGAAACTCTTTTCCAATCGCCAAATAACAGTGCTTTTTTTCAACCAAGGTAGAAAGATAGATTATACTTTATTAGTACACCAAGGTTTTACAGAGAATGTGAAACAGATGTATCGTATCAACAGTGTACGCTCAAAGCAATCTCTTCCAGGCAACCTTAGATGGACTGGAGTTATTTTACTAAACCGGTGGTAAAGATGAGTGCCATTGATTGATTGCTTTGTTAAGTACGGTCAATTTGTTCTCTATTTTAAAGCAAAATAAATAGAATGTGTTACGAATTGGTTTCACTGCGTGGAAATCCGTTTTTGGTTGCTATTGAATATTAACTTTATCTGTTGTACAAATATATTCAGTGTAACAGAAAAGTAAATGTTATCGACATCTCATCATCTAACCAAACTTTATTTTCTAGGCCTCTAGAAGCCCATGTATCTCGTTGGAACTTCATAGTAGAAGCTCAAGACAGCGAAGGACGGGTGGCTCGCGGTCCCCTCGATATCACAGTGCAACAGCACAAGAGTGGCCGCACAATCAACCACCAGTTTGTCATGGAATTTAAACTGAACAAGGAGTACAACTACGCGATCGACTGGCAGATACGAGCTCTCGAAGGGATAGTCAACCTTTTCAGAGATACAGACATGGATCATCTCACTGTATTGAACACGACGCAGAACGGAGACATCTGTCAATTCGTTTGGACGAACGATACGTTGCCGAAAGATCCCGCTTGTCCTATGGATGATATCGATAGGCTAATGAAGGTTTGTATTTGATTCTTATTTCTTAAAACTACTACATACTAGGAATGATTCCTGTCTCGCATACAAATGTTCAAACAACGGACACAAGAAATACCCAGTTTCTGGGCCACTGTTTGTGGATCACATTTTTGTCTGGTGTGGGAATCGGACTACCAACATGTCCCGGTGTTTTTAGGTAAATCCTGTGTTTACCTGTGCCTGTACGTTGCGTCCAAAAGGCTAAGATAATAATATAATTATATTTTCGGGAATTAACGTGATCAGCGATGGTTGTGGTCAAACGCTGATCGCATTAATTATTACTTGAGACACCTCGCACACGGCCCGATCCCAAGCTAGGCAGAACCTGTACTATGGGAACCAGACTGCTGATAAGCATACTTATATATTACTAAATACATTATAGATAAATAAATTATAC